>CM065735.1:22847931-22887931 GCA_033310375.1 Conus canariensis | reverse complement strand
TTCCAGAGCGTGGTCGGTCTACCGTGGAGCCGCTGATTGGAAGACGACTCAGAAGCCTGCTGAGGGTGCTCTGGCTCACGTTGAAGTGTCGAGCGACTTCAGGCTGACTTTGCCCAGCTTGCAAACGTCCCAGTGCGTTCTCACGTTCTTGCTGACTGAGTCGCGGCATCTTCGCACTTTGTATTGACGGACTGGTTTTCCTCAGAATGACTCACTGTGTGTATGGTTTGTTTGCCTTCCTTTGAGCATTCCTTCACCAAAACGTGCATGAATTTGATTCACTCAGGCGCGAAGCACGACCAAAACATGAAAAACTGTCCAAGTGGCCATTTTGTGCACGTGCAATCCAACTGGCGCTAAATGCGTGAACACACGTGAAGCACAGACGTGAACATTTTCCACAGGTTGGTTACATCCAACCAGTGCTCTGGCATCCACAGTGAAGATATTAAAAAGTATGCGTTTCTTTTCTTGGACAGTATAATCGTGGTAATGATAATAACGATACTTAGAAAAGAAAAGGAAGGAGAGGAGTTAGAGGATGATCACAGTAATATGGTTAGAGTAGCAATAGTGATAATGATGACGAAGACGACGACGACGACGATGATGGAAATGGTGGTGGTGGTGGTGGTGGTGGTGGTGGTGGTGGTGGTGGTAAGAAAGAGGAAACGAAGAAGAAAAGGAGAGGAGGAGGAGGAAGACGAGGAGGAGGAGAGGAAGAAGACGAAAGAAAAGAGGAAGAAAGAAAGAAGATACAGATATTGGGAAAGATAGTAAACAAAAAAAATCTAAGAAACATACCAATGGTTATAATAATCATGATCATAATCATACAAATAATGATAATGATAATAATGATAAAGGTAATGGAAAAGATAGTAAGTTGAAATCTAAGAGATAAACTAAATGTTCTTGATAACGATAACATTAATGGTTGTAATAATAGTAGTGGTAACAGTAATACTAATAACCACAATACTGCTATTATTGCTACTGCTACTACTAACGATGATGATGATGATGATGATGATGATGATGATGATGACGACGACGATGATGATGATCGTAATGCTACTACTAATGATAATGATGAAATGAATAATATAATAATAGTAATAATAATTATGAAAACGATGAAAGTAAGAAGAAGAAGAAGAAGAACAAGAAGAAGAACAAGAATACAAGTGATGACGGTGGTGGTGTGGTGGTGGTGGTGGTGTGTGTGTGTGGGGGGGGGGGGGGGGAGGGAGGTAATAGGCGGAAAGAAATAGAAATGATCGATGGGTGAAAAGCTAACTTTACTACTTCAACACCATCATCATCATCATCATCGTTATCGCTCCTATTGCTACTATATCCGTATCATTGTAATTATTCTTTAACTCCTCTCCTCCCTCTTCTTCTGAAAGTATTGTTATTATCATTACTAGAATTACTATTATCATCATTGTTAGTATTACTATCATTATTGTTACATGATTATACTACCACCCTTACCATCACTAGTAGTAGCAGTAGTAGGAGTCATGATAGCAGCAGCAGCAGCAGCAGTAGTAACAGCAATAGTAGTTCCTTTATTCTTTCTTTATCAGCATTCTCATTATCATTCAAACCCGTATCTCGTAGGTATAGTTGGAGAACTAACAGCAGCGGCAGGAGTAGTAACAACAGCAGGATTTTCTTTATCCTGTCTTTATCATCATTAATTAGCATTATTATTCTCACCCGTTTTGTCTCCCCTTCAGCCTCGTTTTCATTCTTTAGCCTCAGTGCACCCCCTTTCGACAAGATCACTGACTTTGTCTGTTCGTCCATTCTTTGCACAGTCTTAAATGTTATCCGTCTTGCCCGAAGAAGACCAAATCGATTGAAATGCGTTGTGTTTGCTTGCTTGTTTGTTGTTACTCTATTTGATTCCTTTGGCAACGCAGTAATTCCGTCTTTGTTTTAGAAGTGTGTTGAAAAAAAGGTTAAGAAGCATACTGACCTTTAGAGCGTCTCCGCATACTGCAACACACACAGCCATCTCCATCCATCGCTGCTTTACAAGCTTCTTGAACAGCAGCCCCGCCCCCCTTCTCTATCAAAGACATGTCTTACCACTGTCCGTCACGAACACACCGTTTCTATGGCAACCATTTGTGTGTCGCGCTTGGTTTCAAAATAGGCTACAGTCGGCGGCGGAGAGCGAGAATGGTAGATGAAAGCTGAAACATAACAAGAACGAAATAACCCAATTCTTTTGTTCCTCAGACTGGGTTGTATGGAGTCATTATCACAGGCAGGTGAAGGGTCGGGCTACTCTCTACCAAGGAGGAAGACGTTGACAGAATTTCAGGCGAAATTACGCACGAAACTCCAGGCAGAGTCAGGTAGGGGGACAAGCTGATCAGTAAGAGCTTCCGGCTAGTAAAGCGCTAATTTGAACGTCTGTGACTGTCCAGTAAAGGTCAATGACTTAGACTCTGACCCGAAGTCTTTCCGTTCAAATTTGCACTTCATATGCGATACTGGCGAGTCAGATAAGTTTTTGTACTCCCAGTTCCTACAGAACAGGGAGTACTTTACGATGGGAACGAAAATGCTGTCTGTCTGTCTGTCCATGGTCAAAATGTGTTCCACTCGCTCCAGACAAAACTTCTGGGCCGATCTTTCTGAAAATGTGTAGGTCTGTTCATTGTGGGTCACGGATGATGCTCGATGTTTTATTGTACCAGAAAAGCCGTTACTAACGGTTATAACGGCCCAAAACAGTTTTTCTTCTTTATGGAATATCTCAGTGACGAAATACATTATGACGCATGTTTGATTGTGACGTGTTTTTTTTATTTGACAAATGTCTATGAAAGTACTGTATTTGACGGATTTTAAGATAGCTTTCGATCTAATAACTGACTGGTAGATCATGGGTATTTTCATAGTAAACATGCTCTTGACATGTACACGCGTATTCAAGATAAACTGGGAGTACGTTTATATTTAAGGGTGAGAAATCGGAAAAGAAATCTTTTCTCGTAAATGTTATCATTATCACCCTCACTCACTCTATAAACAGCAAATGTTATTATTATCACCCTCACCCACTCTATAAATAGTAAATGTTATGATTATCACCCTCACCCACTCTATAAATAGTAAATGTTATTATTATCACCCTCACCCACTCTATAAACAGTAAATGCTATTATTATCACCCTCACCCACTCTATAAATAGTAAATGTTATGATTATCACCCTCACCCACTCTATAAATAGTAAAATCCGCCGACTGGTGGACAGGACACAGAATTCTGGAGTGGATGTTGTGGACAACTCTTCTGTCAATCAGGATTCCCCCCCCCCCCCCCCCCGTCCCCACCAAGTCCCCCGCCACCCACCCACCCACCCCGTCTTCTCGTTAAATACGTATTTTGTGCAAATGACAATTAAATGAGGTCCGTCGGTCTGTCTGTCCCTCTCTGTCTGTCTATCTTTCTCTCTCCCTCTCTGTCTATCTGTCTGTCTCTCTCCTCTCCCCCCCCCTCTCTCTCTCTCTCTCTCTCTCTCTCTCTCAGATATGATGATTCGCCTCCACCCACCCTCTGTCCCATGCTTATTTTCTAATAATACTGAACAACACGTGAATAATGCCCATGTTCAGGTCAGAGATCACAACAGCACATCAGTAAAGATGGCAAGAACTGAAACACTGGTCACGGTGTCGACAGCGATACTGTGACATAGAAATGATTGAAAGCGTGGCACGAATCAATATGCTGGTAATGATGTTAACACAGAAGTTGTGACACCGATAGAAATAAGAATAAACGTGTCACACATCAAGAGGTTGGTGATGAAACTGCCAGTGACGTGACACTGTGACAGAAATGACCGTGAACATGGCACACATCACGATGTTGGTAAGCACATTGACAATGTTGTCGTGTCGCGACACTGACTGAAATAATTTACCACAAAATTTTAGATTACACGAAAAAACGATATTCATTTCTATCAGAATCTCAAAACTCACACCTTGTGGGACATCCCTGTAAACAGATCTTCATGGAGCCTGCTGTGACATTTTGTGTTAATATCACATAAATCTCAACGGTCTACGATCACATCTTTCCTGGAGTGTGGCTGATCGCTATGGCGCCTCTTCACCTTTGAAAAGAATCGAAACTATGTAAAAAAAAAGAGTGGCCTACGTTTAATGGGCAACAACAACAAAATCATTTCTTCTTTACGACTACCGGTAGCTAAATGATTGGAATTCTTTCAGGTTTGGGCGGATTTATCAAACAGAAGTATCCGTTTGTGTGTTTCCAGTCCTCTTGACAGGAGTCTTTGACATAACTATAAAGTTTGGATTTGAAACCTGTGTAGGAGATAGATGAAAAGGACATTGCTTCGCTGGTGGCAATCTTTTTTTTCTTTTTAATTTGAGTACCATTATTATTTACTGAGTATTCTTCTTTAACATTTGTGATTTCATCGTTTATTTCGTCTTCAAATGCTTTATCTCTTAGGAGGATGTTAAGTTTTCAAAAAGGTGTTATGCTTATCATTGTCGTAAAATTTCAGGTTCAACAAAATAGCCGAATGGTCTGTTCTATAACCACAACTCAGCGAGTTAACTGATCACGTGGCGTGGGAAGGTGCTCAGGGGGAACAATCTAACAACAGCATCACTTACGGCGAGATGCGAAGCATCATCCAGTCTATTACCACGCCCAGGATACGCAAGGATGATTATCATCTGTTGTCCAGAGAGAAACAAAGTGCCCTGGTGAGGCTCCGCGCTGGGCACAACAGACTTAACAGTCACTTGTGCCGAAAGCTCAAGGTGGTGCCTTCTCCAGTCTGTCCTTGTGGGCAGGGAGAACAGTCAGCGGAGCATGTGCTCCAAAAATGCCCATTGCATGAACAGCCAAGGAGAGAAGTGTGGCCAACAGAGACAGCTCTAATGACGAAGCTCTACAGCAATCTACAAGAGCTGGAGGAAACGGCACTATTCATCTCAAGGGCCCGACTGACCGTGTAGACCAAGGCGTACGCAAAGAACAAGAAGAGGATAACCACACCCGATATTTACATCCTCAACGTGGGAGACAACAGTCTCTGGCAACCAGCCAGCGAAGCCCCACTGACAACGATATTTATTGCGGTGGCAGGGACAACGGCTACATCATCCATCATGACAGACGCTGCAACCGTAAGGATTCCTGGTACCCACGCCAGAGAGTTCCAGCAGCCTGATGCCAACATGGCGGTCTGCGACAGCCTGCCTTGCTACAAAACTGACAGGGAGGTTTAGAACACTGGAATGTATTCTAATTCGTGAGGGAAGTTATGTATTTGGACCTAAGAACAACTTTGGTGGTTACCAGACACACATACACAAACGTGCGCACACACACACATGCATGCGCGCGCGCGCGCGCGCGCGCGCGCACACACACACACACACACACACACACACACACACACACACACACACACACACATCTCTCTCTCTCTCTCTCTCTCTCTTTCTCTCTCTCTCTCTCTCTCAATCTCTGTCTTTCTCTCTCTCCCTTTCTCTCAATCTCTGTCTCTCTGTCTCTCTCTCTCTCTGTCTCTTCTCTCTCTCTCTCTCTCTCCTCTCTCTCTCTCTCTCTCTCTCTCTCTCTCTCTCTCCCTCGGTTGCTCCTACTGACACGACAGTTGTCAGTTGTTGTTGTTTTTCTGTCATTTTCTTTTCTTTCTTTTTTTCTTTTTGACTGCTTTCGGGTTTTTCTCTGTGTGTGTGAACATTTTTCTGTTGCTTACATAACTGTAGACAGCTATTAGCCTTCATTGATTATTTAACTTTAATAACTTTGCATATAATATACGTTCCATTTTCTATTGTATTTTTGATTACGTGTCTGTTGATTTTTTGACTCATTATTGACTTGTTACTAAATTGTTTGGTATTACAATATCCCTTGTTGGTATTTGGTATTACATTTTTTTTTGCAATCTATATTCCTGTTTTGCTATTGCGTCGAGATGTTGCGAACGAAAGAAATCTGGACATCTGCAGGTGGCCTTAAGGTTGGATTTCTGAATATTAACAGTTTGATTGATTAATAAGTTATGCGACGTGTCGCGTGTTTTGTATAATCATGGTAATTGTTTTCATTTATTTGGTTTTGCGGAAACAAGATTAACACACCATATTTCTGACACAGAATTAATTTTACCTGGTTATAACTTTGTTCGAAATGACCCTTCCAGACCAAGAGAAACAGGTTTACTTGTTTATGTTCACGAATCTATTAAATTTAATCGAGCCGCTTCGCTCGAAAAATATGATATAGAATCACTATGGATAGAGTTACAGTTTAAAACTTCCAAACCGATTCTCTTAGGCTTTATTTACAGAAACTCAGCAGAACATGCTGACTGGATAGATAACTTTACTCTAATGATGGAGGAGGCGTCCTTACTCTCAAACGAAATTATTTTACTGGGTGACTTTAACATTGATCTTTTGAAAGCGAACAAATCATGGATTCAAACCTACACTTCTTTTAATCTCACTCAGTTAATCGATAAGCCAACACGAATCATTGCTACTTCCCAAACTCTCATTGACCATATTTACACATCTTCTGTACATACCATAACAGAACTATGTTCACCAGTTTTTGGATGCAGCGATCATTCCCCTGTCTGTTTTACTTGGTCTAAACGAGGCGTTAAAATCCCCCTAAATCATCACAAGTATATTACGTACAGGAACTTTTCAGGCTTTGATAAAGACTTGTTCCTTATAGATCTGATGAATTCCTCACTTTCCTCTGTGTATCAGTTCACGAATCCCAATGAAGCCTTAGAAGTTTGGTATCACACTTTTCTCAATGTTTACAATACGCACGCTGCATTAAAAACAATATGTGTCAAAAGTACCCCTAAAAAAAACCTTGGATGACAAGTAATATAGAAAAATCCATGGATTTAAGAGACTCACTTCTGGCATCAGGTAATCACATAGAATTTATGAAACAAACAAATCTTGTTTACTATTTAAAACGCTCAGCCCAAAAGAAATATTTTAAAGACCTTATTTATTCTAAAACAGACAACCGATCAGTTTGGAAGGCTATCAATCAGCTTAGCAATAAAAATTCTAACGCTCGTGCTACAATACCGAAAATGTATCAGTTGAAATGTTGAATACACACTTCTGCAAAATTGCCAATTTTACCATAAAAAGAAACAGATCCTCACAAAACGATTTAGATGTTCTTCTGAATTTTTGTCAGTCCAAAAATATCACAACATGTCTAGATATTCTGTTGTTATGTGTACACGAAGTATATAATGTTCTTATTCATTTAAAGCAAACATGTACTACTGACCTTGATGGCATTGACGGAAAGATTCTCAAACTGTCAGCCCCTGTAATTGCTGAAACACTTACTTATATATACAATCTCTGTGTTTCTAAAAATCAGTTCCCCAAGGCTTTTAAAATTGCTAGAGTAACGCCGATCTACAAAACAGGTGATCACACCGATCCGTCTAACTACATGCCCATTTCTATTCTGTCTGTACTGTCTAAACCATTGGAAAACCATCTAAACAAACATATTCTCGATCACTTCAATTCTTTCAATTCATTTCATCAAAACCAATCTGGTTTAAGGGCTAGTCACTCCTGCCAAACAGCATTGACAAATCTAGTTGATCAATGGCTTACTAATATAAATGACGACAAAATTACAGGTGTTCTCATGGTAGATTTTATAAGAGCTTTTGATGTTATTGATCGCCATCTTTTTCTTAAAAAGCTAAATGCATACAACTTATCAAAGAATTCGTTAGAACTCCTATCTTCATTTCTTTCTGATAGAAAGCAAATGGTCTCAGTAAGTGAATCTGTATCTCCTACATTATCCATTAGTCATGGTGTGCCTCAAGGATCAGTACTCGGACCTATCTTATTTTCCATATATATAAACGATCTACCTCTATTCATTGATAGTCGCTGTGAAATGTTCGCTGATGACACCACAATACACTGTAGTCATAAAAAAATGAAAATATATTTGCCAGTTTACAAGAAAGTATAAACAAATTAATCATATGGTCTGAAGTCAATCACATGTGTCTCCATCCTCAGAAAACGAAGTACTGGATAATAACCACCAGACAAAAGCGTCAAAATATTTCTTATGATTCCCTGTCTCTTTGTATAAATAATGAAATAGTTGAAGAAGTTGATCATCATAAAGTCCTTGGTGTCATTGTAGACAATAATTTGTCATGGTCTTCTCATATCACAATGCTCTGTAAATTTCTGTCTCAAAAGATTCATGAGCTCTCAAAACTAAAATATTTCTTAGACCAACATTGTCGTAAGCTGTTTTTTACTTCGTACATTGAATCTCATTTGAATTACTCTTCTACATTGTGGGATTCGGCCAGTTATAACGTATTACAACCACTCTTCAGTCTTGATAGACGGGCTGTGAAACTCATTCTTCTCAAATCTACAACTGTAACTCCCTCTGATTATAAACGTTTAGACATTTTGCCTCTAAAATGGAAACTCACTTATAACAAAGCAATGTTCATGTTCAAGATTATGTCCAATCATGCACCACCAACTTTGAAAAATAAATTTAAAACGAACCTGATTCGCAATGTCAGAAAGATTCAGATACCCCTACTAAGGATTGATCTTTTTAAATCAAGCCTCATTTACTCTGGTGGTTGTTTGTGGAATGACCTAGTGTCTTCATTTAATGTAAATTCTAGTCTAAACGTTTTCAAAAAAACAGTACTTCTCATATCTGATGCTACGCTTCCTAAACAGTGTGACTAATGATAACATCATATAACCTTCTTTATACGTTTTCAAAATTATTGTATGGATTCAAGTACAAATGATGTTTAAATGTATTTGAATGTTCATTTGTGTTACTTCCTTACCCCTTCTCTATATCTTCTCATGACATACTCTTCACCTGTCCACCTTTCATTGACGTCCTTCATTTCTCTCCTTTTTCTTCTTCTTCTTCTTCTTCTTCTTCTTCTTCTTTCTTCTTCTTCTTTCTTTAAATTTTTGTTAAAAAATATATTTGCAAAGTTGTTTTCTGTGCGTGCGTGCGTGCGTGCGTGCGTGCGTGTGTGTGTGTGTGTGTGTGTGTGTGTGTGTGTGTGTGTGTGTGTGTGTGTGTGTGTGTGTGTGTGTGAAAGGTTGACTGTCATATTTTTTGGATTGCCTTTTGTATTTCAGTCTAGTATTCTTTTCATTATTTAGATAGGTCGTTGATTTTGAAGTCACATATTATCATTATTTTTTCTGCTTCATCGAGGGCAAGATGTGAAAAAGCCTGTATTGTGCTTATTCTTTATTCATCATTAAAAAAATTCGTTCGTTCTCTCTCTCTCTCTCTCTCTCTCTCTCTCTCTCTCTCTCTCTCTCTCTCTCTCTCTCTCTCTCTTTTCATTTTGTTTGCTTGGTAGAAACTTTTGTTGATAGTATCGATTCGGATATGTTTACAGGGTACAAGGCCTTTTGCCAATCAGCTAAGAAGCTATCAAATGCTAGGAGGCCTTCGGGTGGTTTCGTTTGTCTCATCAGAAGTGAATTGATGTCTTTTGTGAAGCAGATCAAAGAGTGTTGGAAACTTTCTGTTGTTCGTCATTAACAAGAACCTGTTTGGCGTGGAAAAGGATGTGTTGTATGTCTGTGCGTATGTACCACCCGAGGGTTCTCGGTATTATAACTATCTGGGAATGGATGGGGATGGGATTGCCTTGCTGAAAAACTATTTATTTGATAGTGCCCTTGTAGATAACGACTATTTTGTGCTTCTTTCCGGTGATCTTAATGGTCGTACTTCTAACATCTCGCAGCCTGTGTCTTTTGAAAATAATCTTTATTGTCCACATTCTGAGAGAGATTTTGCAAACATTACAAAAAATTCACAAGATTCTGTTATGAATGGATTTGGTAAGTCCTTGCTAACCATGTGTACTGCGTTAAACTTGTGCATCATGAATGGTAATTGTTATGGCGACCTCGAAGGACGCTGCACGTGCAGTTGTGATTTTGGATGCAGTGTCATAGATGATTTTTTTTTTTTTTAATATCTAGTGATCGTCTTGCTTATGTGTGTGATACTTGTGAATTAAAAGTTTTAGACTGTTCGGAAACACATCATATGCCTGTAACATTGTAAATTTCTTTTCCAAAAGAAAACAGTGTAGATGTTTTGTCTAAAGATAAGAATGTGTTCATTGAAAAGTTTGTTTGGATTCCTGATTGTATTCAGCGGTTAATGATGTAGCAAACAATACACGTATGCATATGATGTTAGATGATGCTACTCACTCCACTGATATTGATGTCAATGTAGCCCTGGAAAAATTTAAACTTGTGTGAAAGAGATGGCTGTGTGCATGAAAAAAAACAGTGCGTGAGTGGGAGAAAAAGACATCAAGACTGGTATGATACGGAATGTCGAAACAAAAGGAAAGTGATGCGAAAATTGTTAAAGAAATTGCGTCGTTCTTTAAAAGTAAAGACATCACGTCGTTCTCAGCAAGAAAGCGATAGATATGCTTTCTGTGTAGCCAGAAGGGAATATAAGAATCTGTTATTCTATGAGAAAAAAAAATGCATAATCGTACAATAATTGACAAACTGATGGCTTCTATAAATAGTCAAAAAGATTTTTGGGAAACTATCCATCAAATTTGCTATAAAAAAAAAAAAAGAGAGAGAGAAAAAGGTAAGAAACCAAATTACTGTAGATGTTTGGAAAAAATCTTAAATAAATGTTAGCGAACCGCCCAGAGAACGTGGACAAACGAGTCACAAGACGAAACACAACGCGTTTCGACCTCTTAGGTCTTCATCAGGTGAGACATTAACGAATAAAACAATGAAAATTCACTTAGCTTTGATCGCTTCAGATCACTTCGCAGGGTTCAGCGCAAGGAAGAAGGCGTTGAATGAGAACGAGACTGTTGGGAGGGAAATAGAGAGCGAGTCAAAGTCGTAATGAAGATAATAATATTACTGATAGGAATACTAATAATGGTCAAAATACTGAGAAAAAAAAAAAAAAAAGGGGGACAAGATTACTACCAATCTTAGTGTCAATAAGTATGGTATGGGAGAAAGGAGAGTGGGTTAGAGGATTCTTAAACAGCAGGGTTGCCGTGGCAACAGTCCCAGAGGCGAAGGCGATGGTGATGTCAATGCCAGTGGTAGTATCAATACTAGCAATAGTATTACTGAATGATACTGCTAACAACGATAGTGAAGGTTAAGGTAATGAAAGCATGATACAGAAATATATTTAGAAAATACATTTTTATAATAATCAAATAAATAAATAAATGAAACATTAAAAATAATAATAAATTAAAAAATCAGTAAATAATAATAATAATAAATAAAAAAAATAATAATAATAATGATAATAAATGCATAAATAAGATAGCTATAAGTTGTGTGTGAGGTGAATAGTGGGAGATAAGGTAGTATGTGTGTGTGTTGTGGGAGGATATTATGGGCTGAGATTGAAGTGGTGGGTTGGTACATGTTACTTTAAGGTGTTGATGCTATGAGGGTCGGAGGGAAGAAGGGGATGGGTTTACGTACTAACTGGGGGAGGGGGAGGGGCAACATATTCACACTTATACACAATCTCTCTCTCTCTCTCTCTCTCTCTCTCTCTCTCTCTCTCTCTCTCTCTCTCTCTCTCCCCCCCCCCCCCCCTCACGACCAACGATAAAGGAGCCAGCATTCTATTTATTATGTGTGTGTGTATGTGTGAGTGTGAGTGTGTGTGAGTTGTGTGTGTGTGTGTGTGTGTGTGTGTGTGTGTGTGTGTGTGTGTGTGTGTGTGTTCCATTTGTAATATCAGCCTTATTCATTGGTTACCCCCACCTCCACCCCCAGCAACCGCCATATCCACCAACACCCCTACACACATCATTACTAGGGCAGGGGGAGGGGGGAGTAAGTCGATTGATGTAGCAAATGGAGAGACTCAGAGAGTGTTGGAAAAGGGAAGATGATGATAGCTGCAACCTATGTCTGAGGTAAACAGAGGGAGGTAGGGTGGTATGGGTGTGTGTAGGTGGGGGATATTTCAGGCTGGAGCTGCAGAGATGGAATGGTACATACTACTTTTGGACGTTGATGCCATGAGGGTGGATGGTGCCCAGTTTGGAAATGAGATGAGATTCCTGCATAAGGCGTTCCAAGCTGTCACTCTTAGATTGCCAAAGTGCCAAGACTTTGACATGGTTGATGTTGTGTTGGGCATGGTTGAAGTGTAGAGCGACTGGTTTGGGCCGATGGTGGCTCTACACTTCAACCATGCCCAACACAACATCAACCATGTCAAAGTCTTGGCACTTTGGCAATCTAAGAGTGACAGCTTGGAACGCCTTATGCAGGAATCTCATCTCATTTCCAAACTGGGCACCATCCACCCTCATGGCATCAACGTCCAAAAGTAGTATGTACCATTCCATCTCTGCAGCTCCAGCCTGAAATATCCCCCACCTACACACACCCATACCACCCTACCTCCCTCTGTTTACCTCAGACATAGGTTGCAGCTATCATCATCTTCCCTTTTCCAACACTCTCTGAGTCTCTCCATTTGCTACATCAATCGACTTACTCCCCCTCCCCCTGCCCTAGTAATGATGTGTGTAGGGGTGTTGGTGGATATGGCGGTTGCTGGGGGTGGAGGTGGGGGTAACCAATGAATAAGGCTGATATTACAAATGGAACACACACACACACACACACACACACACACACACACACACACACACACACACACACACACTCACACATACACACACATAATAAATAGAATGCTGGCTCCTTTATCGTTGGTCGTGAGGGGGGGGGGGGGGGGAGGAGGAGAGAGAGAGAGAGAGAAGAGAGAGAGATTGTGTATAAGTGTGAATATGTTGCCCCTCCCCCTCCCCCAGTTAGTACGTAAACCCATCCCCTTCTTCCCTCCGACCCTCATAGCATCAACACCTTAAAGTAACATGTACCAACCCACCACTTCAATCTCAGCCCATAATATCCTCCCACAACACACACACATACTACCTTATCTCCCACTATTCACCTCACACACAACTTATAGCTATCTTATTTATGCATTTATTATCATTATTATTTTTTTTTTTTTTAATTATTATTTACTGATTTTTTAATTTATTATTATTTTTAATGTTTCATTTATTTATTTATTTGATTATTATAAAAATGTATTTTCTAAATATATTTCTGTATCATGCTTTCATTACCTTAACCTTCACTATCGTTGTTAGCAGTATCATTCAGTAATACTATTGCTAGTATTGATACTACCACTGGCATTGACATCACCATCGCCTTCGCCTCTGGGACTGTTGCCACGGCAACCCTGCTGTTTAAGAATCCTCTAACCCACTCTCCTTTCTCCCATACCCATACTTATTGACACTAAGATTGGTAGTAATCTTGTCCCCTTTTTTTTTTCTCAGTATTTTGACCATTATTAGTATTCCTATCAGTAATATTATTATCTTCATTACGACTTTGACTCGCTCTCTATTTCCCTCCCAACAGCCTCGTTCTCATTCAACGCCTTCTTCCTTGCGCCGAACCCTGCGAAGTGATCTGAAGCGATCAAAGCTAAGTGAATTTTCATTGTTTTATTCGTTAATGTCTCACCTGATGAAGACCTAAGAGGTCGAAACGCGTTGTGTTTCGTCTTGTGACTCGTTTGTCCACGTTCTCTGGGCGGTTCGCTAACATTTATTTAAGATTTGTTTAGATTTCCGCCTGCAGTCCTCTCGCTTTGCAACTAGATCTGTAGATGATTGGTTCAAAAAAAAAGTAAAATGCTGCTGGAAAAAGATGATGATGTTATTTCTCCATAAAATGAGGAATAGATAATGGTATAGATGATGATGATGATGATGATGATGATGATGATGACGATTTCTTTAACAGACCAATTTCTGAAGATGAAGTTGTGCTTGCATTAAGAAAACTTAAACCCAAAAAAGCTGCAGCACCCGACGGTATTATTGGCGAAATATTAAAAAGTGCGAGTGCATTCGTTGTTCCTTTCTTTGTAAAAAATTTTTAATGTTCTTTTTGAGAAAGGATTCTACCCAGATGGTCGGACTGAATCGATTGTTTTGTCCCTTTATGAGAAAGGAAATGCCAATATTCCGGGGAATTATGGTGGTATAAGTTTGTGTGATACAAGTAGTAAAGTATACAGGCCTGGGTAACAGAACATGATATTACTGGAGAATATCAGGCTGGGTTTAAAGCTGCTATAGATCATTTGTTTACACTACTGGCATGCATTCAGAAACAATTTTGTAATAATTGAAAACTTTATGTTGCCTTTATTGATTTTGAGAAATGTTTTGATGCTATTAATTGCAACTTACTCTGGCCTGTTTTGTTGAAAAGTGGAATTAAAGGAAAACTTTTTCGTTGTGTTGAAATATGTATATCAATGTGAAGGCTCGTATTAGATGTGGTGCTACTCTTACTAATCAGTTATCTTGCTCGTCTGGGGTGAAGCAGGGAGGCATATGTAGCCCAATTCGTTTTTATATATAAATGAATTGGCTATAGAGGTAATTAATAATGGCAGACATGGTGTTAGTTTGTTGTTCAGTTCGCTTAAATTGTTTATCCTTTTACTGGCTGACGATGTTGTCCTTCTTTCCGAGACTATCATTGGTTTGCAAACACAGTTAAATAATTTACAGTGAGTATCCTCTTCACTTTGTTTAAAGGTGAATATGGATAAGAGTAATATTGTTGTTTTCAGAAAAGGTGGTTATCTGGATGTGAGAGAGAGACGGGTATATGATGGCAATATGATGCCTGTGGTGAATGCGTATAAGTATCTAGATGTTTATTTTTCAACAAGATTAAGTTTTACTTTGGCATGTAGGAATATTGCTAGCAAGGCAAAAAGGGCATTTTTGAGTATAATGCAGAGGTGACGTCAGTGCAATTATTAAGCTTATTCTGTTGATGTTTTTGTAAAAAAATTTGATGCTCAAATGCAGGCAGCCAATAATACAGTATGGTTCTGAAATATGGGGGATGGAAAAAGCTGCACGGTACTGTGAAAGGTCCACTTGTTTGCCCTTAAGAAATTTTTGTCAGTTGATTTGTGAACACCAAATGATCTTGTGTATAATGAATTAGGCAGATTTCCAATAACTATTTACTCTGTTGTCAGATGTATTCGCCACTGGTTAACGTTAGTACAAATGGATGAACATAGGCTACCAAAGAAAGCGTATTTAATGCTGTTATGTTTAGATCAGAGAGGCAAAAAGAACTGGGTGACAAATATGAGATTATGTCTGTTTCATTATGGTTTGGGATATATATGGTTGAACCAAGGTGTTGGAGGTGCAAATGAATTTTTTTTTATATATAGTTTGTTTAAGCAGCGACTTCTTGATTGTAGATGGTAAAACTGGCAAGATCATGTAGGCAAAAGTGAGCGTTATTCAATGTAAAGAATGTTTTGTGATTATGACATGCACTGTACTCCAAAATACTTACAATTAGATATGGACAGGCACTTAAAACATGTAATGTCATTGTTTCGTATTGGTGTGTCCGACCTTGCTGTTCATTACTATAGATACAGGAATCCTACACCAAATAATCTGTTATGTCCATTCTATAAGAATATCGAAGAAAACGAAATTCATTTGTTTTATGTTGTCCATTTTACGATAAATCATGAAAACAGTTGATCGCTCCAAAATATTACAGAATAGCAAGTGCTTTCCATCTTAATCTGTTGTTATCCTCAGTTAATGCAAAAACTGTGAAAAACCTCTGCATTTACTTGTACAAAGCTTTTAAAGCAAGAGAGACTGCCATTTCCTAAACTGATTTATAGTTAAGAGTGTAAATAATGAAATGTATTGTAAGTCTTTGTGTTTTCTTTCTTCCTGCCAAAATGTAAAAGTTGTTGCTTTTCTGTGTACACACACCCCGTCTAAGGGGCTTGGCCCTACTGGCATAAAATGTCGTGTCGTGTCGTGTCGTGTCGTGTCGTGTCGTGTCGTGTCGTGTCGTCTCTCTCTCTCTCTCTCTCTCTCTCTCTCTCTCTTTCACACACACACACATACACATACAAGCACACACACACACACACACACACACACACACACACACACACACACAGAGAGAGAGAGAGAGAGAGAGAGAGAGAGAGAGAGAGAGAGAATTGGAATATTATGTCTTTTTCATCAGATGGTACTGTCGTGCGCAGGGGACCTTTGTGCGACGTGCCTGGTCCTTCATCTGTATTACCTACCATTAACTGTCATCATCATTACGCCTCCACCCATATCGCTGAACTTTCAGAGCCACCTGGCAGTAGTATTGATTTCTATCAGCGTATACATCTCCGAGCGTTGCATGTCATTATGTATCATTTATTGTCATTATGTATGGTTAGGTTGCCGTCATCCCTGTTAATTACTTGGAAGTAAGTATTATTAAGAATTAATATATACAATGAAGTGTCATCTTTTATTATTGTGTCATTATCTTGCTGTCGTTTCTGGTCATTTCCTGCTTTTAGGTACGATTAAGAGTCATTGTGTATCATAATAGTGACAATATATATCATTACGCGTCATCCTCTTGCCAACATCCTATGTGCTTACCTGCCAGTAGGTGTTTAGAGTCATTTAGTATCACTATGTAAAAATAATCCCACCGTCATGTCCAATGATGCATTCAATCTTGTTTCTTAAGTGTCAAAATGTGTCATTAAATCTTATAATCTTGGGGTTATCTCCTGTCATTATCTACAACTATTTATCATTAAGTGTCATCATTTATCATCAAGTATGACATTGACGTCATTTCTAGTCACTGCGTGCAATTACGTATCATTGTTCTACTGCATCAGTAAGCGTCACTAACTTCCCGTCCTCTCCGGTTTGTATTTGTATTATCTGTTATCACGTATAAGCAGATGTCAATCCATGTTATAGATCCTTGGTCATCGTTCTAGAATATTCCGAGGGGGTAGCTGTAAAAGTCAGAGGGTGTTCGAGACTCGGTCTCATTCGCTGGAGGTTTCACGCCCAGTAAACTTTCTGTCGAAAAGTGAGAACGTGACTACAGCTTGGTGAAACATCAATTCAAGTTGGATGCACTTTTCATTAGTATAAGCCACAAAGAATGCGAAGGATGCCAAACACGCTATGGGAATCAGCACGGCCATTTTTGTCTTACGCTGAGTGAAGAGGGAAAAATTGGTTTCTCCGTTTTTGGAGAGCTTATGACAGTTTTGAAAAAAGTAGAACTGCTTAGGGATTTTAACCGAGTGATGAAATTCCGTTTGCATTGCGCCTTCCAGTTTTCCTCCTTAATGGATTCCAGAGCTGCCAGAGACCTCGATGGGCCACGATTCCAGCTTAAGGATACGCAGGAGCAGTACATCTCTTCCGCACCAGGCTGTGAAAACAAGACAGCTAGTGACCTGTCATGGCTTCATCATCATCATCAGCGTCATCATCATCATCATCATCATCATCATCAGCAGCAGCAGCAGCAGCAGCAGCATCACCGTTATCATCATCATCATCATCATCATCACCATCATCATCATCATCATCATCACTATCATCATCATCATCACCACCACCATCATCATCATCACCATCATTATCACCACCACCACTACCATCATCATCTCTGTTGTTGTTGGTCAGTTCAGAGAGAAGCTGTTGCTGATGGCGTCCGAGATGACGTACATGGCGTGGTCAGCGTGGTCAACGTGGTCAGCTTGGAAAGACGTCCTTCTGACACCACGGTGGCCGTTATCCCTTGCCCGGAACGATGACGACGACGACGACGACGACGACGATGCTGGAAGACTGGTGTCCCTTTAAAAAAAAAAAAAAAAAAAAATGGCATCGCTCTCACCGAAGAAGTGTTTAACGACTTGACAAACGGCTGTGGCATTTCCAGAAACACGTTTTACAATAAGCCGGAAAACTGACTGCAGTGTTTCGTAACAAAAGATGATCATGATAGTGTGATCATGTCTTGAGGATGCTTTTCAGTTCGTAATGAAATGCTTTTTTTTTCTTTCTTAATATTATGTTGTGTATATTATTAGTGTTGCGTTTATTTCTGGAATGAAAAACGTAGCTTGGTTATGGCTTGGCGAAATTATGTTTTGAAAGAATTGTTTACCGACGTGTGTGTGTGTGTGTGTGTGTGTGTGTGTGTGTGTGTGTGTGTGTGTGTGTGAGAGAGAGAGAGAGCACATGCGTGCGTCCATGCGCGCGCGTGTATGTGAATGTGTGTGTGAACGTGTGTGTGTGTGCGCGTGTGTGCGTGCATGCGTGCGTGCGTGCGTGTTTATGTAGGTAGGTAAGCAGGTAGGTATGTAGAGTCGTGCAAACAGTTTCTGAGTCGCATGCCCTAGATTCACCACACACTGGCTGCGGCCAGCCTGGATTCGAGACGGCCAGTGGTGACCGTCTTAAAGCCATGATGCAGCCAATTAAGGCCGTTGTTTATACCAAGGAGAACGATCTGTACGTGTCAAACAAAATCCCTTCATGGACAGAATGGCTTTTGCAGACGGCGAATGAACTGGTAGACATACCTGGGAGGGGGTGGGGGGTGGGGGTGGGGGGACTGCTGAACTGTCTTCGTGTCTTTACACATTGTTATAGTTCGTGCTTTTTGTTTTGCTTGCTCCAGATAAAAAAAAAAGACGCCCGCAGCCACATATAGACATAAATGCAACCTAACACACGAGCATAATTGTGTATGCGCGCCTTTTCGCTATATCCATGCACACACCGTGAGAGAGAGAGAGAGAGAGAGAGAGAGAGAGAGAGAGAGAGAGAGAGAGAGAGAGAGGGTGGGAATGGGGTGGATGGAAAGATGGCAAGGGAGGAGGTGAGCAAGCACAAGCGAGCGCGTGTTTTTGCGTATGTATGCGGGTCTGCCTGTGTGCAACGTCAAGAGAAGGAGAATGACAGAAAGAAAGAAGAAGAAAAAAAGAGAGAAAGAAAAGAAACGAACGAACGAAAGAAAGAAAAAAAGAAAGGACAGACAGGCGGACAGACAGACAGGGACCAGACAGACAGACAGACAGAGAACATTTGTGCATGTGTATGAGTAAGTGTGTTTATGTGCGAAGGAGAGAAGGGATAAGGCGAAACTAAAACTCGAGATAATATAACTCCAAACGCCATAAAACGAGAAATGAAAAGGGGGGGGGGGGGGGGGGACCGGAGGAAGAGGAGAGGGGAAGGTGGAGATAAGGGCAGGTGGAAAAGGAAAGAAGGGAAGGGGAGATAATAGCAAATATTGTGTCCATGCATAACACACAGACAAGTATGTAACAAACAAGCGAGCAAACAAAAGTGACCCCATGAAAATCTTTGAATTTTTGAAAAAAATCAACATGTTTCATCTGAAGTAAGATTTTTACGGAGAAAAGATTTTTAACAAAATTTCTGGTGTGTGTGTGTGTGTGTGTGTGTGTGTGTGTGTGTGTGTGTGTTTAGGTGTGTTTTAAAGGGTTGTGTGAGTGGAATTTTTTTCTTAAGATACATGACTTGTGAGTTGACTTCAACGCGGTGACAGCCCTGATATAGCCCTCTACGGTCGGCTGGGCTATAAGCAACATCACCTCTGACCTGGTAAGGTACAGTGCATGTGCGTGGTGAATATGCAAGAGTGCTTAAGTATATAAACGACTTCCTCCGAAGTGTCAGGCAAACACTTTAATACTATATGTTCAGTGTCCACACACAGAAGTCCGGGAACTAACACCCTCCTTAAATCTTCTTTCAGCAGTAAGCATTTACGCCGATTACACAGAGATGCAGGAAAGCAGTACAGAGTGTGAAGGATATGACACTAATACTTCCCTGTACAGGAAGGTCAGATTTCCGTCCAGCCCCCCTGCTGGCGAGGCAGCAGTATTTGATCCGCCCAGTGGTGCAAGGTTTGAGACCACTCCCTGTTTCCAGAAGGGAAGTGGAAGGGGGAGACATCCACGAGCCCAGCAGACCTTAAGTAAGGTCCAAGCACGGTGTGGATCACTCCGGTCCCCCGACCCTAACCTGTCTGGGTATCTGAGGATTGACTTATTTCTGAGTCACTATCTTTGCTAGTAAATATAATAGTTTCTCATTTTCTATCAAAAGAGTTGCGGCTGGACCAAGAAAGTTAGAGAAATCTTTGACTTATTGATTTGGCGCCACAAGTTCAAATAACTCCAAAGAGAAAGGTATAACCCATTGGGTCTGATGTCGGATTGTTTGGGCCAGTAATAAGCTGTCACTCACCTGACCTTACTGCCGCGACGGTCATCGACAGCTAAGAGGAACCTGGATGTGGTCACCACGAGAGCCTTCGTCAGACTGCCCCTCAGACAACGTTCCGGCAAGCAAGGCGCGTTCCCGAGTATCACCTCACCTTGGTTGCAAGGCCGTAAAGCTTAAAAAACAACTTGCTGCGTAGTAAGGACTGGACTGAAAATAGATCAGGTCATCAAAGGAACAAAAACTGCCTGTGACATTCTGACTGATTGTCTTCTGGGGCTGCATTCTTGTGAGTTTGAAGATTGATGTGCTCGTGGCACACACACTGAGGGAGTTCAGCTGAGTGATCCGAATCTGAACGGTAGAAGAATGAACGTTAACTAGTTAATTTTTTTTGAGCGCCGAACTCGTGTCTCGTGTCGTTTGTGGGTGTGGAAAGAAAGTTTTTAGTTGTGGACTTGCTTCTGTCGTCGCATTTTTCAGAATAATTTGCCTTCACCCACATGTGTGCACACACTCTAACGTCTGTCATGCAGGCATATAAACCATCCGACAAAGGCGGAAGTAAACATCACATTAAAGCATGTGAAATATAAAACATTGCAGTTTGCCCTTAATACGTAATTGGTGTGTGTGTGTGTGTGTGTGTGTTGTGTGTGTGTGTGTGTGTGTGTGTGTGCGTGCGTGTGTGTGTGTGTGCGTGCGTGCGTGCGTGCGTGCGTGCGTGCGTGCGCGCGTGCGTCCGTGCGTGTGTGCGTGCATGTGTGCATGTGTGTTTTGTTGTTGTTGTTGCTGCTCGTATGTTTGTTTGTTGTTTGCAGTGGTGTTGGTGGTTTGAGATCGTGAAAATAATTTGAAATAGGATTCTTCAAACGAGACTGGCAAGAACTGGACGCATCTTCCTTTTTTTTTTCCAACAGATGTTGCAAAGATTGTCTTTTTTCCCCTTGTACGTAAGAAAAAGAAATTCACGTCCAAGATTTCTGGCAGATCGACAGGTCAACCATACATAGAAATTTCATTTGACGCATTTATAAACATTTTCTCGCAGAATATCCACACTCATTAATCCGAGACACGATGGTAATTGTGATCCTGGATCTTTCAATACTGCGTGCATGATCCGTTTTCCTATTGCTGTTTATTGCTGGGACCGTGAAGAGTAAGAATTGAGATTGCAATGGCTGCCAATAAGAAACGTTAGCCTGCAATGTGTGGTGCACGGCAGCTGAGGACAGTACTTATCTGGGTTCCACTCGCACCTTCGGGTGTATTTTTTTCCTTTGCTGACTCTGGGGAAAGGCTCAGTGACCCCAGGGAAAGTCCTGTTGACAGCGGGAAAGACTGTAGCCCGGGATTCTCTTCAGAGGGTGCATAAGACCTCATGGCGAACGCCTGGCCGTGTTTGGAGTGTGTTGTGTGTGTGTGTGTGTGTGTGTGTGTGTGGTGTGTGTGTGTGGTGTGTGTGCGCGTGCATGTGTGTGTGTGTGTGTTGTGTGTGTTGTGTGGTGTGTGTGTGCGTGCGTGCGTGCGTGCGTTTGTGTGTGTGTGTGTGTGCACGCGCGCGTACATGTGTGTGTATATGTGTCTGTGTGTGTGTGTCTGTGCACGCGCGTCCGGCTACAAGATACAACATCAAGTAGAATTCCACAAGATAATTTTTACCCAGATTTCCATTGCCCGGTTGGTCGGACAGACGCCAGGAACGAGAGAAAATGATGGAGAGATTTCCATTGCCCGGTTGGTCGGACAGACGCCAGGCGACTGAGAGAAAGAGGGATGGAGAGTTTCCATTGCCCGGTTGGTCGGACAGACGCCAGGCGACTGAGAGAAAGAGGGATGGAGAGGTTTCCATTGCCCGGTTGGTCGGACAGACGCCAGGCGACTGAGAGAAAGAGGGATGGAGAGGTTTCCATTGCCCGGTTGGTCGGACAGACGCCAGGCGACTGAGAGAAAGAGGGATGGAGAGGAGACTCGAGAAGAAGAAGCTGGACAATGCATGCACCTGTGTCACCATACGTCATCATTATCAGCGAACCTCAGCAGCTTCGTAGCGACAGATGGAGACACTGTCAGAGCTCAGCCATAAACTATGTTCTCCTCTGCTGTCAGAGAGAGACGCTTGACGCTTGACGCAGCGCTTTCACGCCGCGACATTTATTGTGGGGCCCTCGGCCCGTCCACAGGAGTACGCAACATACATTACAACATGACAACAAAAACATTGATTGAAACGTTGATTGTAAAATATTTTGTTTTCTGTTTAGAATTTCTATTTTTCCTATATCGTCAGTATTACTATTACATATGGGTTTCTCTCGTTTTTAAGGCATAGAAGATGTACATTGCAATATCTCTTATGATTTCAGTATTATCGTTTTGTAGCAGACTTTCCAGTGTGATTGCGTTTCTATTACTAAAATGTTTGAAAATGTATTTTGTTCGCGATTGCCTGTAATTGGGACACCACATTAAGAAGTGCATTTCTGTTTCTACTGTTGGGCAGAAGGGGCATGTTGTTATAGCTTGATTATCTATATATTTTTTTATTGCCATGCAGTTCGTTTATTCCTAATCGTAATCTTGTCAATGCTTTTCTAAACTTCGCGATTGTGATTGCGCGAAAGTATTCTTCAGTTTGGTGTATAGTTTTAAACGTATAATATGTTGCAAATCGTTCACTATTCGCTATTTTGTTATGCCAGTTCTGTTTGTAACAATCTATGATTCTTTGTTTTAGTGTTATGATAAATCTTTGCTCGTTTTCTACGCCTTCATTCAACCAGACTTCAGAGAAGCCATACATATCCAAACAGCGTTTAATTTCCAGCGCCCAGTTCTGTGGTTTGTCAATTTCTGTTTTTTCTCTTTCATATGCTTGTCTAGGTATCCTGTCTGGAGTCATCTTCATTATTTTGAACCAATATCTGATTGCTTTTATTGAACTATCTATACTCATCGGATATCTTCCTAGTTCTCCGTATACTAAGTTGTTTGGCGTTTTTCTCCCTACCCCCATGTATCTTTTGCATGCGAATAAATGTATATTTTCCACCGCTGAATAACGAGTCAAACCCCATACTTCTGCTGCGTACAGTAGCAGTGACTTGACCTGTGTATCAAATAGCTTAAAAAATATATTTATATCTAAGTGTCCTAAACTATACATTGTTTTCATTATTTCACCTATTTTCCCTTTCGCCCTTCCTGCATATTCTGAAAGTGAAATATCTACTGAGAGTTTAGTCGTTAGAGTAAAACCTAAATATTTGTAGCTGTTTACTACCTTCAATTTCTTCCCCTTTGTAATTCCATTTTTCTAGTCTGCCAAGATATCCTCCTTTTCTAAAGACCATGATTTTTGTTTTTTGGAGATTAACCTTTAGTCCAATGCGGTCCGAGGCTTCCTGTAGGTTCTTAATTTGGTTTTGCAGACCTGCTGGTGTTCTTGATATTAAAGCTATGTCATCAGCGAATAGAAGTGAAAATATTTCTGCCTTTCCGGGTAAGAATTGATATCCGTGTCTTCCTTTAGCTGTGACATTGTCTGCAACTTCTGTAATTAGTAATGAAAAGATTAGGGGGGACAGTAAGCACCCTTGTTTCACTCCTGTGTGACATTCAAAGAATTCTGTTGTTCAGTTCCGTGTCTTACACATGCTTGTACTGTTTTATAGATAGCTTTTAGCATGTTAAGCATCTTCGTAGATATTTTGTGTTTCTGTAGGATTTCCCAGAGTTTTTCTCTATTTACTGTGTCAAACGCTTTCTGATAATCAATGAAGGCTACATACAATTTACTTCTTCTTCTGCCGTATAGGCAGTTACTTATCATGGATGTTAGTGTGAAGATATGATCTACTGTTGAGAAATCTTTCCTGAAGCCTGCCTGTTCTTTGCTAATTTTATTTTCTGCTTCTGCCCAATCATATAGTCTTCTGTTTAATATTGCTGTGTAAATCTTGCTTATGATGCATAATAAGGATATTCCTCTATAGTTTCCTGGATTCTGTCCATCTCCTTTCTTGTGTAGTGGTATAATCACCGCCCTTGACCATTCTATGGGGAAGTAGCTATCTTGGTATAACTTGTTGAATAATTTCGTTAAAAATGGCACTATATTTTGTCCTATGATTTTAACAAATTCAGGAGGGATTTCATCAATACCTGGTGATTTGCCTTTTTTTAAATTTTTCTGTAGCTGATCTTACTTCGTTTTCGGTTATCTCTTCGTCTAATTCTTGTACTTGAATTTCGTTTAACACTTCTTCTTCTTCTTGTGGTCCTTCTTCTCTATCGTTTAGTATTTCTGTGTCATGTGGATTCAAAATGCTTTCGAAATGCGTTTTCCACTGTGTAATATTAATAGATGGTAATGTGTTCTTCTTCCTTCTAACACTTTTTATGGTGCTCCAGAACATTCGGCTGTCCTTACGATTTTGTACTAGTGTGTCGTATGTTTGCTTTTTATACTGTTTTTTCTTTTCTCTAATTGTTTCTTTGTATACTGCTCTTTTGTTCCTGTAAGCCTCTCTCCTTACTTGATAAATGGTTGGGTTTTTATCCTTTTTCGTCCATGTCAGTCTATAGAGTGCTTGTTTTGCTTCTTTCTTTTTGATTTGACATTTTTTATCATACCAGCTGTTTGTAGTCTTACATTTTCCTCCTATACCTATTGTTCTGTACATGTCTTTCCCTGCCTCTTTTAATAGCTTATTAAATCTGTCTATACTCGTGTCTACATCTCTCTCTATTTCTTCTGTTATTTGCGCCATTGTTTGTTTTGCCTCTTCCGATTCTATGAACTGGACATACTGTTGTTGTTTTGTGGGATCCCACTTTAGTTTCTTCACGTAAGATTTCTTGCCCTCGTTCTCTTGTGCGTTAGACTGTGTACTTTGTAATTCCATCATAATAGGCATATGCTGAGCTTCGACTCTCTCTACTATCCGACACTTATTCACATTTTCTAACAGTTCAACAGAACATATATAGTAATCTATAATACTGTTACCCCTTTCGGAATAAAACGTGTATGCATCGTCGAACTTTCCCATACAAAGACCATTTAGTGGCGTTACATTAAATGTTATACAAAATTCTATTAGTTTCTTGCCAAAACCATTTGTGTGGGGATCTTTAGACCTACGTGCATACACGTCCTGCTCTCTTCCTGTAATCTCATTTTCATCATCGATACTCAAGCTCCATTCCCCAATACGAGCATTAAGATCTCCTCCAATGATGTAATGGAAGTTGTTTCCTTGTTCTGTCTGTGCAAATATATATTGTTCAATTAGTTCTAGTGTGCATGAGTAATCTTTGTCAGAATAATATCGACTATCTACTGGATGTACATATGTACCTAAAAACAAAATGTCTTTTTCACAATGCAATAGACTTTTCATTAACTTCACACAGAGTACATTTTCCATGTCAGTATTTATCAGCTGGACATATTCAGATAACTCTTTTTTTATCAACAGGATTGTTCCCCCCGAGGGTCTTCCCATTCTAGTAAATTTGACCGCTGGACAATGTAACTGCAAAAACTCCTGGAATTTTAATTCGAAATCAAAAAATTTAGAAGTAAATGTTTCTGTTAAACAGCACAGATCAAAAGATGTGATAAATTCTAAAAAGTCTGGTTCCGTTAACTTATCTAATAATTCCCCCACATTCCAGCATACAAAGGATAGGTTTCTTTTTCCACTCTCATCTTCCTTTCTTCTTTCATTCCCACTCGCTCTCTCTCTCGTTCCCACATTCATGTCGTATTCTGGTGTCTTTTCATTGTTCTCTTGAGTTCGTGTGGTCTGTGGTGCCTGTGTACGGCCGTGGCCTGCCCTTCATTTCTTACCTTTTCCTTCCTTCGTAGTTGAATTCGTGCGTGTGCTACTTGTTGTTTTACTGGTGCCTTCTAACTACTGGTGTGTGAACGTAAAGTTTTGTTTGTTTTGCATTGTCCTCCCTTCTCTCCCTCACTGCCCCCCTCCTCGCTGCCCGTCAACGCTGTACTACTGCATTGAATTCGCACTGTTTCGTCCAGAGTTGTTTGCCGCGAGCCGGGCGCCCTGGCGTTCGGTGCATCCGCGCCATCTCCACCCCCACCCCTGTCCAACCTCTCCCTTTCCCCCTCTGCTAGGCTGGCTCTGTCTTGTTTACCACATGTGACCACTTGTCTGTCGCGCCGCGGGTATGGTGTTGTGTCAAGTGTCGCCTCGCCGACCACCGCGCGCGCTGCATCTACGCCAGACCTTGACCCCGGTGGGTCCCAGAAGGGTTCTGATTGGTCCTTGGGTTTGTTTTGATAAACAGTAAACAAGTTGGGTATTTTTTGCTCCCATAAGAAAACCTCACACAGAGTAACTTTTATTCAAGACTGGCACAGCCTTTTAAACTTGAATAAAGTCAGACAAATACATAGACGAACAATCTAATAGTGGGGGAAAAAACAAGCGCAGGCCAACAACTGAACTATCTTCATAGTAATGACTTGGCAAAGATTTGGGACTTAAGGAGGGGGGGGGGGGGTAATTTGAAGATGGAGAAACTGGGAACATGAAATTAAGAAAATATGTTACAGATATGAAAACTCTTCACTAGCTGCATAAGGGAACCATCGCAATCTCTTTTGAAGGCAGATATATTTGTATTGCCTGCTCCGAGGCCTTTCGTCCGCTGGGTCGGACTCATCAGGGAGACACGGCTGGTTGTGTCTGCGCTCCTGGCGTCAAATAGAGACACACCACAGTCCATAATACTGTGGTGTTCTCACCACCAAGAGTGCAAAAAAGAATCCAATAGCACTCCCAAAGCAGCCAGCGAAGAGTAGTATATGAAACCAAACGAAAGTGTGGGGAGGAAAAAAGTTGCTGAAAAACTAAAGACATTATGCAAACAGTATAAAATAAAGGGGACAATCTTTGAGCCTACGCTTGAGGATCCACCCAAAGATGCAAGGGAGATCAAAAGACAAACACACAGACGGACAGAAACAAATACAAATAACCTCAATTTAATCAAAACAAAAATCGGAAATGAAATGAGGCAGGGAACAGTAAACGATAAACAGTAAACAAGTTGGGTATTTTTTGCTCCCAAAGAAAACCTCACACAGAGTAACTTTTATTCAAGACTGGCACAGCCTTTTAAACTTGAATAAAGTCAGACAAATACATAGACGACAATCAGACAAATACATAGACGAACAATCTAATAGTGGGGGAAAAAACAAGCGCAGGCCAACAACTGAACTATCTTCATAGTAATGACTTGGCAAAGATTTGGACTTAAGGAGGGGGGGGGGGGGGGGTAATTTGAAGATGGAGAAACTGGGAACATGAAATTAAGAAAAATGTTACAGATATGAAAACTCTTCACTAGCTGCATAAGGGAACCATCGCAATCTCTTTTGAAGGCAATATATTTGTATTGCCTGCTCCGAGGCCTTTCGTCCGCTGGGTCGGACTCATCAGGGAGACACGGCTGGTTGTGTCTGTGCTCCTGGCGTCAAATAGAGACACACCACAGTCCATAATACTGTGGTGTTCTCACCACCAAGAGTGCAAAAAAGAATCCAATAGCACTCCCAAAGCAGCCAGCGAAGAGTAGTAAATGAAACCAAACGAAAGTGTGGGGAGGAAAAAAGTTGCTGAAAAACTAAAGACATTATGCAAACAGTATAAAATAAAGGGGACAATCTTTGAGCCTACGCTTGAGGATCCACCCAAAGATGCAAGGGAGATCAAAAGACAAACACACAGACGGACAGAAACAAATACAAATAACCTCAATTTAATCAAAACAAAAATCGGAAATGAAATAAGGCAGGGAACAGTAAACGATAAACAGTAAACAAGTTGGGTATTTTTTGCTCCCATAAGAAAACCTCACACAGAGTAACTTTTATTCAAGACTGGCACAGCCTTTTAAACTTGAATAAAGTCAGATCAAATAAAAATCATAGACGAACAATCTAATAGTGGGGGAAAAAACAAGCGCAGGCCAACAACTGAACTATCTTCATAGTAATGACTTGGCAAAGATTTGGACTTAAGGAGGGGGGGGGGGGTAATTTGAAGATGGAGAAACTGGGAACATGAAATTAAGAAAATATGTTACAGATATGAAAACTCTTCACTAGCTGCATAAGGGAACCATCGCAATCTCTTTTGAAGGCAATATATTTGTATTGCCTGCTCCGAGGCCTTTCGTCCGCTGGGTCGGATTCATCAGGGAGACACGGCTGGTTGTGTCTGCGCTCCTGGCGTCAAATAGAGACACACCACAGTCCATAATACTGTGGTGTTCTCACCACCAAGAGTGCAAAAAAGAATCCAATAGCACTCCCAAAGCAGCCAGCGAAGAGTAGTAAATGAAACCAAACGAAAGTGTGGGGAGGAAAAAAGTTGCTGAAAAACTAAAGACATTATGCAAACAGTATAAAATAAAGGGGACAATCTTTGAGCCTACGCTTGAGGATCCACCCAAAGATGCAAGGGAGATCAAAAGACAAACACACAGACGGACAGAAACAAATACAAATAACCTCAATTTAATCAAAACAAAATCGGAAATGAAATGAGGCAGGGAACAGTAAACGATAAACAGTAAACAAGTTGGGTATTTTTTGCTCCCATAAGAAAACCTCACACAGAGTAACTTTTATTCAAGACTGGCACAGCCTTTTAAACTTGAATAAAGTCAGACAAATACATAGACGAACAATCTAATAGTGGGGGAAAAAAAAAAGCGCAGGCCAACAACTGAACTATCTTCATAGTAATGACTTGGCAAAGATTTGGACTTAAGGAGGGGGGGGGGGGGGGGGTAATTTGAAGATGGAGAAACTGGGAACATGAAATTAAGAAAATATGTTACAGATATGAAAACTCTTCACTAGCTGCATAAGGGAACCATCGCATCTCTTTTGAAGGCAGATATATTTGTATTGCCTGCTCCGAGGCCTTTCGTCCGCTGGGTCGGACTCATCAGGGAGACACGGCTGGTTGTGTCTGCGCTCCTGGCGTCAAATAGAGACACACCACAGTCCATAATACTGTGGTGTTCTCACCACCAAGAGTGCAAAAATGAATCCAATAGCACTCCCAAAGCAGCCAGCGAAGAGTAGTAAATGAAACCAAACGAAAGTGTGGGGAGGAAAAAAGTTGCTGAAAAACTAAAGACATTATGCAAACAGTATAAAATAAAGGGGACAATCTTTGAGCCTACGCTTGAGGATCCACCCAAAGATGCAAGGGAGATCAAAAGACAAACACACAGACGGACAGAAACAAATACAAATAACCTCAATTTAATCAAAACAAAAATCGGAAATGAAATGAGGCAGGGAACAGTAAACGATAAACAGTAAACAAGTTGGGTATTTTTTGCTCCCAAAAGAAAACCTCACACAGAGTAACTTTTATTCAAGACTGGCACAGCCTTTTAAACTTGAATAAAGTCAGACAAATACATAGACGAATCAGCAAACAACCATCTAATAGTGGGGGAAAAAACAAGCGCAGGCCAACAACTGAACTATCTTCATAGTAATGACTTGGCAAAGATTTGGACTTAAGGAGGGGGGGGGGGGGGGGGGAGTAATTGAAGATGGAGAAACTGGGAACATGAAATTAAGAAAATATGTTACAGATATGAAAACTCTTCACTAGCTGCATAAGGGAACCATCGCAATCTCTTTTGAAGGCAGATATATTTGTATTGCCTGCTCCGAGGCCTTTCGTCCGCTGGGTCGGATCATCAGGGAGACACGCTGGTTGTGTCTGCGCTCCTGGCGTCAAATAGAGACACACCACAGTCCATAATACTGTGGTGTTCTCACCACCAAGAGTGCAAAAAAGAATCCAATAGCACTCCCAAAGCAGCCAGCGAAGAGTAGTAAATGAAACCAAACGAAAGTGTGGGGAGGAAAAAAGTTGCTGAAAAACTAAAGACATTATGCAAACAGTATAAAATAAAGGGGACAATCTTTGAGCCTACGCTTGAGGATCCACCCAAAGATGCAAGGGAGATCAAAAGACAAACACACAGACGGACAGAAACAAATACAAATAACCTCAATTTAATCAAAACAAAAATCGGAAATGAAATGAGGCAGGGAACAGTAAACGATAAACAGTAAACAAGTTGGGTATTTTTTGCTCCCATAAGAAAACCTCACACAGAGTAACTTTTATTCAAGACTGGCACAGCCTTTTAAACTTGAATAAAGTCAGACAAATACATAGACGAACAATCTAATAGTGGGGGAAAAAACAAGCGCAGGCCAACAACTGAACTATCTTCATAGTAATGACTTGGCAAAGATTTGGACTTAAGGAGGGGGGGGGGGGGGTAATTTGAAGATGGAGAAACTGGGAACATGAAATTAAGAAAATATGTTACAGATATGAAAACTCTTCCGTAGCTGCATAAGGGAACCATCGCATCTCTTTTGAAGGCAGATATATTTGTATTGCCTGCTCTGAGGCCTTTCGTCGCTGGGTCGGACTCATCAGGGAGACACAGCTGGTTGTGTCTGCGCTCCTGGCGTCAAATAGAGACACACCACAGTCCATAATACTGTGGTGTTCTCACCACCAAGAGTGCAAAAAAGAATCCAATAGCACTCCCAAAGCAGCCAGCGAAGAGTAGTAAATGAAACCAAACGAAAGTGTGGGGAGGAAAAAAGTTGCTGAAAAACTAAAGACATTATGCAAACAGTATAAAATAAAGGGGACAATCTTTGAGCCTACGCTTGAGGATCCACCCAAAGATGCAAGGGAGATCAAAAGACAAACACACAGACGGACAGAAACAAATACAAATAACCTCAATTTAATCAAAACAAAAATCGGAAATGAAATGAGGCAGGGAACAGTAAACGATAAACAGTAAACAAGTTGGGTATTTTTTGCTCCCATAAGAAAACCTCACACAGAGTAACTTTTATTCAAGACTGGCACAGCCTTTTAAACTTGAATAAAGTCAGACAAATACATAGACGAACAATCTAATAGTGGGGGAAAAAACAAGCGCAGGCCAACAACTGAACTATCTTCATAGTAATGACTTGGCAAAGATTTGGACTTAAGGAGAGGGGGGGGGGGGGGGTATTTGAAGATGGAGAAACTGGGAACATGAAATTAAGAAAATATGTTACAGATATGAAAACTCTTCACTAGCTGCATAAGGGAACCATCGCAATCTCTTTTGAAGGCAGATATATTTGTATTGCCTGCTCTGAGGCCTTTCGTCCGCTGGGTCGGACTCATCAGGGAGACACGGCTGGTTGTGTCTGGCTCCTGGCGTCAAATAGAGACACACCACAGTCCATAATACTGTGGTGTTCTCACCACCAAGAGTGCAAAAAAGAATCCAATAGCACTCCCAAAGCAGCCAGCGAAGAGTAGTAAATGAAACCAAACGAAAGTGTGGGGAGGAAAAAAGTTGCTGAAAAACTAAAGACATTATGCAAACAGTATAAAATAAAGGGGACAATCTTTGAGCCTACCTTGAGGATCCACCCAAAGATGCAAGGGAGATCAAAAGACAAACACACAGACGGACAGAAACAAATACAAATAACCTCAATTTAATCAAAACAAAAATCGGAAATGAAATGAGGCAGGGAACTAGTAAACGATAAACAGTAAACAAGTTGGGTATTTTTTGCTCCCATAAGAAAACCTCACACAGAGTAACTTTTATTCAAGACTGGCACAGCCTTTTAAACTTGAATAAAGTCAGACAAATACATAGACGAACAATCTAATAGTGGGGGAAAAAACAAGCGCAGGCCAACAACTGAACTATCTTCATAGTAATGACTTGGCAAAGATTTGGACTTAAGGAGTTTTGGTTTTGGTTTTTGGATGTGTGTGCGGTGACCTGTGTGAGCACGTGGTTACTGTCTGAACTTGGGAGCGGGCTGACACGTGTTTCTGTTTTGTTTTCATTACACCTTCATTCTGCTTTCCTCAGACACACCCCCTCTCCCATTTCCCCTCTCCTTTTCTCCCCCCACTGACACCTCTCTATTACCCTCTGCTCTATCTCTCTGTTTTTTGGGGATCTGCAGAGGTTCCAGTACCCTGTCCCAATCAACCCCTGATCTCCCTCCTCTCTCTCCTTCTCCTGTCTCCTCCCATGCCATCATATTTTCACTCTCGCATACACTCCCTTCTCCTGCTTCACTCTCTCTCTCACCACTTTCATCCCCACTGTCACTCCTACTGGCACTCATCATCTGTGTAATCTGCTCGGTTGCTTTCTTTCTTTCTCTCTTCCTTTCTTCATTCCACTCTTTCTCTCTTCTCAACTCATTTACCCTTTCCCTCTCCCTTTGCTCTCTCCTCAGTCTCTCTCTCTCTCTCTCAGTCCCACATTTTCACGTTCCATCCTTCCATCATAGTCTTTGTAGCTCCATCCGTCATGACTGTCCGACACTCTTCCTCTGAACCACGATTGTCTATTTGTCTCTTGAAGACTTGCTGTGGCGTACCCATGCCCATTCCTGCCGTCAGATCTGGAGGTCCGCTCCGCTGGTCCGTGGGTCCGCACCGCTGGTCCGTAGGTCCGCTCCGCTGATCCGTAGGTCCGCTCCGCTGGTCCGCAGGTCCGCTCCGCTGGTCCGTGGGTCCGCACCGCTGGTCCGTAGGTCCGCTCCGCTGATCCGTAGGTCCGCTCCGCTGGTCCGTAGGTCCGCTCCGCAGGTCCGTAGGTCCGCTCCGCCGGTGGGATGGGCTGCTCCCTCACGTACAGCTTCCCTCCGACGAAGTAGCCGGACTTGCCCGTCTCCCTCAGCTCACGTAGTTGTGCTGTCTGGCGCCTCGTCCGGTCCTGGCTCACCGCGATCCCTTCTGCTTTCATGGTTTCCCTGGCCTCCCGGTTCCTCAGCACCCGCATGGCGTCCCCCCATCGCAACATTTTGGCTATCACAGGCCTAGGGCGTTTGTTTGATGGGTTGAACCTTCCCAGTCTGTGGGCCCGTTCCACTGCGTCTGCTGCCCAGTCCTCCTCCTTCATGTACTTTTCCAGTACCCCTTTGACAATGTCTTCGCAGTTCTCGGGTCCACTCCCTTCGTCTCCTTCTTTTAGCCCGTAGAACTTTAGGTTGTTCCTACGGGAAAAACCTTCAAGTTTGTCCATTTCGTCCTCCATACGTGCTAGTCTGCCTGCCATGCGTTCCTGTGTTTCGTCTAAATGTTGAACTGCCCTCGTATTTGCCTGTATGTCTTGTTTTGTGTCAGCTAGCTCTTGAACTAGGCTGGTAAGTGTGTCTGACATTTGTGTCTGTTTGACATCTATCTTCTTAATTGTGTCTACTTGTGATTTGAAAGAGTCTGCCAGAGATGTGATTGTATTGAATATTTGTGTCATCTGCGTTTCCATCGTGCTAAACCTGGTGTCGATTTTGTGTTCCAGCTTGCGTGCTTCTTCCTCAATTTTCTCATTAACATTCGGTCCGGGGTTCGTTTCGATATCGTTACTTAGTATCAGCCTCCTGCGTACATACGAAATGTTCAAGATGATCAGTAGTGCCACTAATAATGTCACTTTTGGGTTGCTCCGACCGGCCCCTAGCATTTCGTTCATAACTGACCAGTTCATGATTACTGTCAGCGCCCAATTCATGCTTGCCGTCATCGCCGCCATCTTTGTTGACATTCTACTGACCTCGTTTCCAGTTGCGTTAACTTCTTGTATCGAAAAGGTGGCAGTTCCAGCCCCCCGCTCTTCCACACCGATCACACCGTTCCTGACAATTGCTCTCGGTCCAAAAGCCACTGTAGTCATGTCCAGAGCACTGATCGTGGTTAGTGCAAACGTCCAAAACACCACCGAACACAGCAGTATCTCCTTCACCCCTGCAACCTTTGACCCCTCTCTCATTCCCTTCACTTCCTTTCACCTTCCTTTCCGCATTGTCCCTCCAAAAAGTCCGATTCTGGCCCTCCACTCGCACAGGTCTATCATTCTGCAGTTCTCGCAGCTACAGACACTTTCACAAACACTTCTTCTAATTAATATCACCACTGGAACGATACTTGGAGCGCTGTAAACCGCCTAACAACACACTTTTAACCGGAGCTCATCCCGCCCGATGTTTACCAGTCGCCATCTTGTTGCGTACCCCCCTGCTGTCAGAGAGAGAGAGAGAGAGAGAGAGAGCATACAGACAGACAGACAGACAGAGAGAGAGAGAGAGACAGAGAGAGAGAGAGAGAGAGAGAGAGAGAGAGAGAGAGAGAGTTGACACTTTGATAGTTTATTGTCATTACCAAAGCGGTATTTTGACAAGGGAGGAGGGAGGTAACAGAATATTAGCATTTACTTCTTCTTTTCCTTGCAAACAGATAGTACACATTTATTCCAGTGTGTATCAGATCAAATGTTAACAAAAACAAATAAAATCGTAACATCTCCATATGTCCTCGCACATAGAGGCAACGCAGTGACGATTTTAAAACACACACACACACACACACACACACACACACACACACACACACACACACACACACACAAAACAGATTTTGTGAGACTGACTCGACCATCCACTCAATCCAATGATGACATTCTATTTTACGGATCCCCTCCACATGCGATAAATGATACCATCTATTCATATATCTGTTATAACGCATTATCTTAAATTTCATTATCCTTCATCTGTCTGATTTTCATTGCTTCTGCGATGAATTTCGCAACTGATTTAATTACAGTTTCGTCATCTGATGATAAAACGACAGCGACATTTTGTCTTTTAGCTATATATAACTGGAAAAATGAACAATTTGTCCGCACTTCATTATAAGCAGTACAGTGGAACAGAAAGTGCTTTTCATCGTCAATAATGTGTCTACATGCAGGACAAGATGATTCACATTCAAACCATCTTTTGTTCGCATTAAAACCTAAAGTTCTCAACCTGAATCTTCCGTAATTTATTCTGTGCCATTTATCTGTTAGGACATTGAGAAACTTTTCAGAATGAAACACATTCTTAAATGAGAAAAACCCGCATTTTTTTCTTTACTTTCCATATCTGAGTGCCAATACTGTTTAAAAGAACAAATAAGCCTGTCTTTAAATTCCGCAATGAACTGTTGCTCATTTCCTACTTCCTGGGTCGTCCACACGATTCCAAAACTCTGTTCTAAAAGAACTTTCTTTACTTTATGAGCCCAGCTTTCTTTACCTTTTTCCATTTGGAAAAGCACCATATCATAAGCTTTCCTGTTCAAACGGGACTGGGGTAGCTTCAAGATCTTCAGCCAGTACTTAATACATTTCGCAATTGTACTTATATACAAAAGGTATCTGCCCATCTCTCCATGTAAAACAGATTGGATGAATGATTTGGTACTTGAAGGAAACGCTTCATAGCATACGTATGCACTTTTTTCCATCTGCGAATTCTCATGTAAGCCCCAAATTTCAGTTGCATATGTAAGAGAGAGAGAGAGAGACAGAGACAGAGACAGTGAGACAGAGAGAGACAGAGACAGAGAAAGTGAGAGAGAGATTGTTCCTTATAGTCCAGCCGACCACAAAGGGCCATATCAGAGCTGTCACCGCGTCGAGGTCAACTCACAAGTCATTAAAAAAAAAATGTTTTAAAGCTCGTTCACACAACCGTTCAAAATACACCTTCTAAAAATACGCCGGAAATTCCGTTAAAAATCTTTCTCCTCTAGAATCTTAGATCAGATGAAAAACGTTGATACTTTCAGAAATTCAACGATCACATCAGGTGGGACATCTCTGAGCAAGGTTTCCATGGAGTCTGCTGTAAAACGTTTATGTCTCACGTTATGACAGTCCCGACACTCCAAAAGAAAATGTTTCATTGTGAGTGGTGCATGACATGGAATGCCTCTTCACCTTTCAAAAGATAAGAATGGGTGGAAAAGGAGTGGCCCGTGTGCAAACGGCACAGGACTGTTTCTTCTTTACGGCCGCCTCCGGTACATGGTAAAAACTCTTTCAGGTTTGGACGTATTTCGAACAGTTTGTTATCCGTCAGCGAGTTCCATTCCTCTTGCCAGAGGTCTTTGACATCATCCTGGGCTTTGGGTTTGAACAGGAATAGGGAGGCAGGTGAGGGGGGGGGGGGGGGGTATGGGAGAGCGCACGTGGCAAAGGTCAGGGTTGTTGTGCGGGGCAGAGACACAGGTGGAGAAGGAGAAGGACGAGCAGGAGGAGGAGGAGGAAGAGGAGGAGGAGGAGGAGGAAGAAGAAGAAGAAGAAGAAGAAGAAGAAGAAAAGGAAACGGCAAAGCGTACATAACTAGCGGCCTTGCTTCGATACAAACCGTTTTTATTGCCTTGTATTTATTTGGCAAACGGTCACTTTGAAGCCTCTCACCGTTTACAGCATTACCATTTTGACAGAAAATAGGACCCGGAGTGAGGTGAGTGTGGTGCTGGGCATTCAATGGATTTTATTTTATTGAAGATATGTCTAAAGACAGAATCGTTTACTACGTCCGTCTTTAACCGACTTTTATCGATTGAAGGAAACCCATCAGGAACCTTGGCTCTGGCACTGAAGGTCCTGTTATAGGTTTATGACCAGCACATTAAACCACTCTCATTTCAAAGCTGAAAGCAAGCCAACATTCACACTATGCCGGCGCAGTTTATGAACTAAGGTTTGAATCCGAAGCCAAGTTGACTTCTGAGATTAAAAGGACCAAACTAAAGGTCATGTCACATTAAGCTTCGTGAAAAAAAAAAGCGAAGTCGTGGAAAGAAAAGCCAGCAAACAAACAAAAAACACAAAAAGTTTCGTCTTGAAATAAATATGCAGCATGATGTTGTCTGTGCTTCTTGTCTGACGCACTTTTGTATGAAACGGGGTATTAAAAAAACTTTTTCGACGTTATAGTATAAGTGTATGGCTATCGATATCGTGTGTATAGAAGGGTTAGGACCTTGGGCGATTAGTGGTTGTGTATTATTTCCATTTCATTCAATTTGAAATGAAGCTCATAAAAAGACCATTTATGATATGCTACAACTGAACCACTAATATTTGGAGTTCCATATAAAACGTCTCAAAGACTAGAGATGTGAGTGGTCACAGACAGACAATGACACTTGATGATAGACACATCGTGGTGAAGGACTGTGTGTGTCGTACAGGAGTCCCCAGCTCAGGACGCTGACCCCACCCTGCTCCTACTAGACGACAGAGGAGGCATCTTCCTCTATAATTTCCTTCCCCCAGTAAAACAGTATCAGACCATGGGTCATGGGCACAGCAATAGTTCTCATGAACTGTTCCATCGGTTTTGAAGAAGTGAAGTACTGTCTCTTCAAAGTGGTCAGGGCGTCTCCGTCGAAAGTGTGTAGTGTCAGGATGGTTATTCCCTTGGTAAATGAAGTGATTTGCACGAGTCTTAGAAGGAGAGAAAAAAAATCCACTGTGTTGGACTGCGGTCAGCTCAGAGGGATATTCTGGCTTTTTCTTTTGGTCTGTTTGTTTGTTGTTTTAAAGTCGACGCGCGACTTCATTCCTTAGATTCCCAGTTGAGACGACTCACAGCAAGAAAGCCATCGCCCCAAGACACGGGTGGATTGACTCACAGCAAGAAAGCCATCGCCCAGGACACGGGTGGATTAGGTCACATCCACCCTGAATTCCACGACGGGGGAACTGAACCAGCCTTTACTGACTACGTCTGCTACTGAACACAGTCCCACCTCGCAGTATCTATTCCAGTCCGAAGATTGAGGGAGTCTAGAGAAAGTAGAGTGGTGTGGTTGACCGGGCAATACAGCACAGAGCTGCTGCTGGGTAATGCCAAGGAGAACATGGCGGATTCTGTGGGAACGCGCTTCGATGCTGGAATCTGGAACAGCGCAGCCCAGACTTTCCCTCAGAAAGCCTCCAACAAATCGCCCCTTCCATGCCTATGACCCAGGCTGCGTGAGGACCCATCTTCCACTACACAGATGAGGAGAGTTTGACAAAGATCATTTGACGGCGAGGAACACGGCGCCAAAACATATACCACAAGGCAGATTTTCCGGATGTGCGTAGAGTGATGGCGTCATCTTCTTCAAGAGTCAAAACTGTATCTGTTTGATCTTTCAGGGACATGGTCTCTGAATAGGTGAAAAAGGTGAGCGCTGTCTGAGGAATCCGAGAACTGAGTGAGGAGGAACTGGACCATTCTGCTTGATGGAATGCTATTTGTGTCCACTCTATTCTCGTTGCTTCAAGATGGCTTTGATGTGATAGGTCTCTGACTTTAATTTCCTGTCTGCCCTGCTCTTAGAAGGTTCTGTGATCGTCTTTGAGGATGTAAATTACTGGGGTATTTTCTTTTTATTCGATTTATGGTGAACATTTCTTTTCTGTTCTTTCTTTTTTTTTTTCTTTTTCCTTTTTTTTTTTTTTGGGGGGGTGGGGGGGGTGGGGGGGGGGTGGGGGTGTCCACAATGGTAAAGAGTCCCTTTTTCCAAAGAAATGATTGTCCTCGTTTTGCTGAGAGTCGCCCGGTCTCCCAGTTTTAGTTTGGGATGTTAGATAGCTGAGGTTTTCACTGTTTGCCGTGTGTCCTCTCCATTTTCTATCGCCAATTTTGCAGGAGCTTAAAACACGCTGCGCTGGAAGGTTGGCTGTAAACACGTACCAGTTGAGCTAAGACTTCCACAAATCTTAGTATAGTATAGTATAGTATAGTATAGTATAGTATAGTATAGTATAGTATAGTATAGTATAGTATCGTATAGTTGAGTCGGCTCCAAATACAGGTAGGTCTTATTGTTTTAAGTTGTTGTTTTTTTCTGGTAAGGTAGCGTCACGTTTTTTCTTTGAAGGAGCGATTTAATCTCTGTGCAACGGAAGAACTGATTCTTAATTTTCTGTCTAAAAAAAAAACTCCGCGCCTTGTCCCTTCAAAAACTTATGAGAGGTTTCGTTTTAGAACTCGACGATTTTGTTGCGAAGGTTTTTGACTGTCATCAAAGTTTTCAAAGGAGTTAACTAAGGACTCTCATGTCTTGTTGTTGAGTTGAACAATCCTGGCAAATCAACTTACAACACCTTTTCACGTTAGCAAGTAAGTAAAAATATGATTATCTTTTCTGTACTGTTTTACGATATTTTTTTCAAAGAGAAATTATGATTATTCCACCAGACGTCAGGGACAAACAAATTACAAGAATAAACATGACTCGTTTCGACCTCCTTCCATAGAAGAGTAATCATGTGAAGTAATCTCAAATCTATTTCATTGAAAAGAAACTGGAAATCACTTTTCCTGAACATGTGTTTCACTACCAGTTGCTAGTGCAATCTCTTTACTGATATTGATATGCAGGTAAAATGAAAGTGTGTATTCCCAAAGACAAAATGGAGCGCAGGGATTGTTCCAAATAAATAGGGACGTAAATGAAAGAAAGAAAGACAGCGCCATCTGGTAGAGCATACAAATGCCTAGAAGTTGAAAAACGATGGGGAAAAAATGTTTCGATTTGTCTGGTCAACACCATGCACACGTTCTTCTATTTCGATTTCCATCTGTCTCTCTTTGAGTTCGTGTTCGCATCCAGTTCATTATGGTCAAGTAAATCTTTATTCGCCAATAACATCTTTCTACCTTTCTCTATCCATCCATCCACCT
>CM065735.1:22832931-22835431 GCA_033310375.1 Conus canariensis | reverse complement strand
CACACACACACACACATGAACGAAAACGTATATGTACGAAAAAATTCAAGAAAAATTAAGAAAACCTTGTTGTTTTCATTATTGCTTGTTGGTTTTTGCTTGTTTTCTTTGTTGTTGTTGTTGTTGTTGCTGTTGTTGTTTTGTTTTGTTAAGTTTTTGTGTGTTTGTTTCGTTAATAAAGATGAATGAGCAATTCACTAGTTGATTATTTGGTTGAATTGTTGTTTCGTATGTTTGTTTGTTTGTTTGTTTGTTTGTCCTTTCCTCCCCTTCCCGCCTTCCTTCTTTCATCAAAAATTCGTCTGTTCCTTAACGAAAACAGTTGGTTATCCAGTCATTTACACCCACCCTCCCCTTTCGCTCTATCCACTCAAGTATACCCACCTTCCCCATTCTCTCTATCCACTCAAATTGCGCCCACACTCTCCTTTTTTCCTTCCTTCCCTTCTGTCTCTGTCTGTCTGTCAGTTTGTCCGTCTGTCTGTCTGTCTGTTTGTCTGTCTCTTTCCATCGCTCTCTTTCTCCCACCCTCTCTCTCTCTCTCTCTCGTGTGGTGTGTGTGTGTGTGTGTGTGTGTGTGTGTGTGTGTGTGTGTGTGTGTGTGATTTCGTCCGTCTGTCCATCTGTCCGTTTCTCCTGCTATCCGTGTCCCTTTCTGTTTCTCCGTTCTTCTGTCCTACTACCTCCGATCCCCCCCCCCCCCAATCCCCACCCCACCCCCACGCACACCCATATCCTCCACACCCACACCCACACACCTCAATCCGACCCCGTCTTTCTGAAGAAGAAATTCACCTCCTTCGCTGACCTGTCAATCACCCTCGCTGAGCGGAGAGGCGACCTATTCATAAACCTGCTCCGCGGAGGTCGCGAGCTCATTTGCATAAAGACGTAAATGCAAGCAACGCTTTGAAATAGCAGACAACCGCTTTTCATGGGCTCACAGCAAACAAGACATGCGTGTGTCTGGCTGTTCGCTTCTCTCTCGCCTTGCAAGAGAGAGAGAGAGAGAGAGAGGGAGAGAGAGAGAGAGAGAGAGAGAGAGATTATTCATTCTCTTTATTTAGTTTTTTTTATTTAGTTTTCTTGTTTAGGATCACTGCGGGCACTTTCAGATTCGTCACCACGTAGGGGCAAATGTCCCGTCCTATATGACAACAACAACAACAACAGCAACAGCACAACAACAACAACAGCAACAGCAACAACAACAACAACACAACACAACATTTATGACAGGAACTACAACACTACAAGTAGACCATCCAGTATATGCACACATATATCTTACTAAATTCGTGATACCCAATCTTCTGGCATCTTTAATGAAAGTAGAATTAAACTTATCTGAGGACACCTACAAGTCCGCTTGATTTACCAAAAGTTAAAAAAAAAAAAGGAACAAGAGTTATTTACAAACAATAAATTGTGACAAAGGATTAAATTAAGCAATAAAAGCTAAAAAGGTAAACAGACTGCAGAAGGGATAGCTAGAGTTCAGTCCAAACAGTATTGGTAGTATTACTATTTAGTCCTCAGAATCAATTTTTGAAAAAAGTATTTATAATAACTCCGTCAAACAACGTGAACAAACGAATCACAAGACAAAACACGACGCGTTTCGACCTCTTAGGTCTTCCTCAGGCTAGACAAACAACACTCAGGTCAACGAAAATGAAGTACGAGCAATCAACTCATATTCATTTTTTGTTGTCCTGTGTGTTGCTTAGCTTGCCTCAAGAAGACCTAAGAGGTCGAAACGTGTCGTGTTTTGTCTTGTGATTCGTTTGTCCACGCCGTTCGGCGGAGTTCTTACTACGAACACTTTTAAAAATTTGTGTAAATTTCCGCCTTCAGTCGCTTCACTTTGCAATTAACTCAGAAGAACAAGAAGAAGAAAACAGGATGTTGTCAAAATGTAATTTGAGAAGAAAAAAAAAACCGTTTAGAGACTTCAGCTTCGCAGAAGAAAGATGATCGGGCCACAGAGACAGCAAGACAGAGGACGACTGTAAAGGACAAGCTGCAAAGCATATAAACGTGCTCCCAGTTCAGATCTATCTTGAATACGCGTGTAAAAAAATAAACGTCACAATCAAACATGCGTCATAATAAAAAAAAAAAAAAAAACCCCGTCATAGTCAAACATGTGTCATAATGTACTTCGTCACTGAGATAAGAAATCGGCGAGTATTTTCAGAGATATTCCATAAAGAAGAAAACCCGTTTTGGGCTGTTATAGCCGTTAGTAACGGCTATTCTGGTTAAAAAAAAAATCGGGCATCATCTGTGACCCATAATGAACATATCCACAAATTTTCAGAAAGATCAGCCCAGAAGTTTTGTCTGGAGCGAGTGGAACACATCTTGACCACGGACAGACCCACAGACACACAGACAGCATTTCTCCGTTCCCATTGTAAAGTACTCCCTGTTCTATACGAACTGGGAGTACAAAAAGAAGAGAGTCAGAGGACAGTAGCAGAAAAGAAGACATTGC
>CM065735.1:22802931-22822931 GCA_033310375.1 Conus canariensis | reverse complement strand
TTTAAACTTGAATAAAGTCAGACAAATACATAGACGAACAATCTAATAGTGGGGGAAAAAACAAGCGCAGGCCAACAACTGAACTATCTTCATAGTAATGACTTGGCAAAGATTTGGACTTAAGGAGGGGGGGAGGAGAGGGGGGGATTTGAAGATGGAGAAACTGGGAACATGAAATTAAGAAAATATGTTACAGATATGAAAACTCTTCACTAGCTGCATAAGGGAACCATCGCAATCCCCTTTGAAGGCAGATATATTTGTATTGCCTGCTCCGAGGCCTTTCGTCCGCTGGGTCGGACTCATCAGGGAGACACGGCTGGTTGTGTCTGCGCTCCTGGCGTCAAATAGAGACACACCACAGTCCATAATACTGTGGTGTTCTCACCACCAAGGGTGCAAAAAAGAATCCAATAGCACCCCCAAAGCAGCCAGCGAAGAGTAGTAAATAAAGCCAAACGAAAGTGTGGGGAGGGAAAAAAGTTGCTGAAAAACTAAAGACATTATGCAAATAGTATAAAATGTAGGGGACAATCTTTGAGCCTACGCTTGAGGATCCACCCAAAGATGCAAGGGAGATCAAAAGACAAACACACAGACGGACAGAAACAAATACAAATAACCTCAATTTAATCAAAACAAAATCGGAAATGAAATGAGGCAGGGAACAGTAAACGATAAACAGTAAACAAGTTGGGTATTTTTTGCTCCCATAAGAAAACCTAACACAGAGTAACCAGCCGTGTATCCCTGATGAGTCCGACCCAGCGGACGAAAGGCCTCGGAGCAGGCAATACAAATATATCTGCCTTCAAAGGGGATTGCGATGGTTCCCTTATGCAGCTAGTGAAGAGTTTTCATATCTGTAACATATTTTCTTAATTTCATGTTCCCAGTTTCTCCATCTTCAAATCCCCCCCCCTCTCCTCCCCCCCTCCTTAAGTCCAAATCTTTGCCAAGTCATTACTATGAAGATAGTTCAGTTGTTGGCCTGCGCTTGTTTTTCCCCCCACTATTAGATTGTTCGTCTATGTATTTGTCTGACTTTATTCAAGTTTAAAAGGCTGTGCCAGTCTTGAATAAAAGTTACTCTGTGTTAGGTTTTCTTATGGGAGCAAAAAATACCCAACTTGTTTACTGTTTATCGTTTACTGTTCCCTGCCTCATTTCATTTCCAACTAAATTTAATAAAATATGAATGACGATGAAGATGATCTGCAGTGAGTATGTCGTTTAGTTGTTTTGAATGTTGATGTCCATTTGCTCTTTATGAAATGGATATCATACAAAAGAAAAAAACTAATCATATACAATCACATTGAAATAGCAAAGTTCCTATTCTTCTCCGTTCGTTCATCCAATAGCACAAGTATTGACTGTCCGTTTGTGCTTAAAATGTCCTTCGGAGAATACTCAAAGAAATATGGTTATATATTACAAAAATAAAAGAAATTGCAATGATGATCAAAAAAAAAAAAAATGTCTGAGTGTGTTGTTGCGTGATTGAATGTGGAAGGATGTGTTCGTATGACTGGTACTCAGCTTCACGGAATCCTGTTGTCCTCCGGAGTTCCGCTGATGCTCAGAGTCCACCTCCAGACCTCAGCAACGTTGACACGTCAACACGTTCCTCAGCAATGAAGAATGTAGTAGGATAATGAAAATGCATGACACAGATAAAGAACCTGCAAGGTAACGATCGTCTTAAATCTTGCACTATAATAGCACATCACTAATCCACTCACTACACGCTCCAAACACACTTTACAATTACACTAGCTTACTCTATCATTTACAATTGATTTCCTTCAAAAATTTACTTTACGATAAAACTCGTTAACAAAGAAGAAAAGTATACACGAATATTCCAATCTGCCTTAACTGTGTAATTCGCCAAGGCTTAATGCTTAATGAATTACAATCATATTTAATCTCTGAACAGATTAAATCAAATCGCGTTAATCTTCATATTACACAGATCACTTAGATCCAAGAAAAATGTTTCGTTCATAACTTGAACTCGTTTACAATTCTTCAATTAATAAATCTGCATTCACACTCCATCCATACAAGTCTCACATCTTCTAAATATGGTTGTATGCAACGGTGAAACTGAAACAGAATTTGCATAATATGGGTTAATACATGACAACACAATATGATGAGAGCAGACAAATGAAAATGACAGCTCCATAATCAATCATAATGTGTTGACTGGTAAATCTGAAATAATTAATTTAGAGCATTTTAGATGATCGCGCGCACAAAATATTATTAAACCGGTAAAATGTGCCTTAATACGATTATATTGATATAAATTTTGTTGCGCTACACGAAAAAAATGGTTTAGTTCTATTTACCTCAACACAGTCTTCAATGGCTACAGCTATCGACTTGACCACGGAACGATGAAACTCGTCAAAGCCTTCCCCGCAAAGGTTGTAGATATTATCGATCTGCTCTGCAGTCCCCTTCAGTCTGGCCTTGACTGATTCTTTCCAACAGGCTTCTTCTTCTCGAAAAAAATCGACCTTTCGTGTCGAGCCAATTCTTGTCGACTTTGGTTGATCAGTTTACATGAAGCAACGGCCAACACTTACTGCACATGCGCGGATGAAAAATACTGATATTTCGATAATTATGATTGGTCAATACCATGGTTTTCCATACTCTAAGATTGTAAATTATTTTATTATTAATACAAATACAGATTTACACAACGTTTAAAATCATAAGCGTACTGCACTAAAGCAAAACTAACAACTAGTTTCGTCGTTTGGAGATAGAAATATAAAACAAGTGCAGAGCAAATAAACGTCATGCATCAATTGCGTCATTTTCTCAATGAAAATGACCCGAGCTTATGAATGAACGTCACAAATACCCCCCTTCTTAGCGACAAATCCTATTTAAGCAAAACACTAAGAAAAGTGACAGTCCATTAATAAGTCAAATACAGTAATATGTTATTAAACATTATAAATAACACTGATGCAGGATCAAATAATCAAATTACATGCAACTCTTCTGTATTGCTCAATGTATATACATTTGCAGGATTCCAGAGTGCTTCACTCTCCAACAACTGTACTTCTGCTCATGTAGTCTGCACCAACATTATCTTTCCCAGCGATGACTCTGACTGTGAAATCATGATCTTGCAGGAGTATTGCCCAACGTAGCAAGCGACCGTTTGCAGTCTTGTTCTTTTTCAGGCATTGCAAAGGTTGATGGTCTGTTTCCAGTACAAAGTTCGTACCGTAGAGATATGGTTCAAACTTTTTGATTGCCCACACAACTGCCAAGCATTCTTTCTCAACTGTGGCGTAGTTCCTTTCAGGCTTGTTGAGTTTCTTACTAGCGTAAGCCACTGGCTGTAGCATTTCATCATGCTCTTGTAGTAGAACTGCTCCCAGTCCTAGATCACTGGCGTCTGTGCGTAGCACATAGGGCTTTTCCCTATCTGGCAATCGCATGATAGGTGCGCTGACGAGTTTGTTCTTCAGCGTCCTCATGGCTTTCTCACATGCTTCTGACCATGTAATCTTCTCCGGCTGGTCTTTCTTTGTCAGATCTGTCAATGGTGCAGCAATCATGGCGAAGTTCGGAACAAATTTTCGATAATATCCTGCCAAACCCAGGAATGACCTGAGCTCTTTCTTGGTCTTTGGTCTTTCGGCTTTCTCAAGCTTCTCCAACTTGTCCGATTCTGGTCTGACCTGACCTCGTCCAATCTGATGTCCCAAGAATGGTATCTCATGAAATCCAAAAAAGCATTTGGATGGTTTTGCAGTGAGCCCTGCCTCTTGCAGTCTCTTGAGTATGGCTTTGATTGCCTCAACATGTTCCTCCCAAGTCTCAGAAGCGATCAAAATGTCATCAATAAAGTTGTGGACATCTTTCAACTTTATGTCACTCAGTAATTTCCTCATCATCCTTGTGAACACGGCACTTGCGTTTCTCATGCCAAAGGGCATACGTTTCCACTGATATTGTCCCTTGGGGGTACTGAAAGCTGTCTTTGGCTTGTCTTTCTCATCCATCTGAATCTGCCAAAAATCCCTTGGACAGATCAATTTTGGAAAAGTATTTTGCTTTTCCGATCTTCGCAAAGATAGTTTCGATGTCTGGTAGTGGCTCTGCATCAAATTCTGTCATGAGATTCAGTCTCCTGTAGTCGATACAGAACCTGACTGTTGAGTCTTTCTTCTTGACTAACACAATGGGCGCATTGTACGGTGATATGGCTGGTTCTATCACTCCCATGGCTAACATTTGATCAACCTCCTTTTCAACAGTTTCTATCTGAGAATGTGGCACTGGGTACTGATTGATGTACTTTCACTGGTTGTTGTGATGTCAGTTTCAACTCACAGGTAACCAGATTGGTTTCACCTGGCAAGTCCGTGATGATCTTGTCATGACGACAAACAATATTTTCCAGCTCTGTCTTCTGTTCCTTGGATAGCTGTGGTCCATACACAACATTGCTGGTGTCCTCAGTTCTCTTCAAAGGTATGAGCGGTATATGATCAGTCAAATACTCTTCATGATCCTCCTCCTGCATAACAACTGCGACGTACTCTTGTTGTTTCAGTCCTTCTCTTTCGAAGTATTCCTTGAGGAGATTGATGTGGTATGTCTTCTCCTTGCCGTTGATTTCAATCTTGTAATCGACTGGATTCACCCTTCTGGAAATGGTGTACGGTCCTTTCCATGTTAACTGGAGCTTGTTGTGTTTCTGTGGAAGTAGCACTAGTACTTTGTTTCCAGGAATGAGATGTCTCATTTTCGTTTTCCTGTTGTAGTGCTTCGCTTGACGTCCGGCAGCCTTGTCCAGATTGTCACGAGCTATCTTGCATGTTTCTTCGATCCTCTCCTTCAGATCAATGACATATTCTGCTGTTGTTCTGACGTCTGTTTCTAGCTCCTCATCTGTCCATATCTGTTTTAAGACTTGCATTGGTCCACGCACATGTCTCCCATAGAGTAGTTCAAATGGTGAGAACTTGAGTGACTCTTGTGGTGCTTCCCTGTAAGCAAACAATACTGCTGGAAGAAATCTGTCCCATTCTTTGGGCTGATCCAAACAAAGTTTCTTCAACATGATCTTCAATGTGCCATTGAATCTTTCCACGAGTCCGTTGGTCTGAGCGTGGTATGGCGTTGTGGTGATACCTTTGATGTTCAAGAGTCTGTTGACCTCTTGCATTGTCCCAGAAAGAAATTGACTACCTCTGTCCGTGAGAATTTGTGTTGGTATTCCCACTCGCGTCCAGATTTCCCACAAAGCTTCAGCCACTGTTTCTGTGTTGATGTTACAGAGTGCTGTTGCTTCTGCGTAGCGTGTAGCATAATCAATTACAGTGAGAATGTATCTCTTCCCTGATGATGACATGGGGTTGATGGGTCCAATGATGTCCACTGCAACACGATGGAATGGTATCTCTATCAGTGGCATCCTCTGAACTGGTGCTTTCCTGATACTATTTCTGCCGATACATCTCCGACACCTATCGCATGATGCACAATATCTTTCGACGTCACCTTCCACTCCTGGCCAAAAGAAATCATGTAGTAGACGCTCTTTTGTACGTCTCACACCAAGGTGTCCAGACATAGGTATGTCATGAGCTACCTGTAGTACATTAGATCTAAGTTTCCTGGGTACCACAACTTGGGTATGTTGCGTCGTTGGTGTACGCACCTTCCTGTACAGTATTCCTTTCTTGATCAAGAATGATGTTTCAACACCTGTTTTGTTGGTACGTGCGTTGTCCGGCTTGCTGGCTAACTCAAACAGCTTCTTGAGTGATGTGTCTTTTGCCTGTTCTTCTTTCAACTCTGCAGGAGATATAATGCTGCATGTTGTTTCCTTAATCTTGAGCGGTTTCTTCTGTTTACCGGTAACTGCTGCTGCTTGGATGGGATAGACAGGTACATTGATGATCCCTCCTGTTTCTTGCTTGCGTGTATTTCCAATCAATACTGGGCAAACGGGTTTCTCCATAACGAGTACTTCAGTTTTGTCCGAGAAGTAGGGAGTCTCCATGTGTACATTCGCCACAGGAAGATTTTGTCTGACTGATGACGATGCCAGTGATACCTCTTTTTTTTTTTTTACCTGTATAGCAATGTTCTGGAACTAAGTCCTTCCTCACGATTGTCAGGTAGAGCCTGTATCTCTCACAGCATCCACTGTTTTTCCCTCGACTTCCACTGTGCAATGAGGATTGAATTCGATCCCTTTACAATCGTTGATCATCCTTCGGTTGACATTGTGCAGCCGTTATCGTAGTACACATCGCTGTGTCATTTCTCTTTTGCGTGCAATCCCTCTGGTGATGTGGTCCTCCACATCGGTAACACTTTATCTGAAAACGATAACTTCTCTTGTCGTTGCCTCCCTTGTCAGGTACAGATCCCTTCGGCTTATCCTCCTTCTGAGCTTCCTTGTGTGGACCTCTGTTTTCATTTCCATGACTATTCCTACGATGATCAGGTTTGTTGTCACGGTAACTCCTCTCCACAAGTCTCGTCTGTTCAAACAGATCTGCTGCTGCAACAGCTTCCTTTCCAGTCTGTGGATCTCTTTCTCTGACAAATCTTGCCTGATCAAAAGGCAATGCTTCCAGAAATTTCTCCAAGATCAACATTTCTTTCAAATCCTTTTCTGTCTTGTTGGACAGATTCCACCACCTCTCTAGCCACATAGACAAACGATCCCATAATGACAATGACGTGTCAGTGCTCTCTTTGCGTGCTGTACGAAATTTCTGTCTGTAATGACCAGCACTCAGTTGGTACTTATGCAAAAGTGCCTGTTTGATGAGTTTATAGTCCGCCGACTCTGCCGCGGGTAGTTTCACATACGCTTCCCTAGCTTTGCCCTTGAGTAATGGAGCTAACCTGGCACCCCATTCCTCCTCGTTCCATTCATTGATGACTGCCACCTTCTCAAATTGAGTCAAATATGACTCAAGGTCGTCCTTGTCTTCTAAGTAAGGTAACTTGACCTTAGCCGACACTGCAGTCTGTAGAATAGATCGGGCGCTAGCACTTGGTTGAGCATCACCACTGCTTCCTGCTTTTACTCTTGCTAACTCTAACTGTAATTGTCTTCGGCCTCTCTTTCTTCTCGATCTCTTTCCTCCTTTCTTTCTTGTCGCTCTCGTTCTTGTTCTTCACGTTCCTTCTCTCGTTCTCGTTCCTTTTCACGTTCCTCTCGTTCTCGTTCCTTTTCATCCTTTTCCTTGATGTAAAGAGCGAGTTCTGCTCCTTTTAAGCCTAGCTCTAGTGCCTCGGCTTTCCATTGTTGGAATTGCGCACTAGTTTGAATTTGCTGAGACTGACTTTCGTCAGTGGCAGATGCCTGACGTCGGGACTTTCTTGTCGGCATGTCCCCTACCACTACAAGTCCTGTTGTCTTAACAAATTTAATAAATACAAATAACGCGGAAACCGAATACCGTCACGCGTTAATGCCAAATGATATTGACACACGTTTCAGAACACAGAGTGCAAAAAAAAACAACCTTCCCACCACGACTGGAAAACACACTACACAACCCCGTGTAGTAAAATTGGGGATAGCTACACTCGAAACCCCAAACACGTGTATTCAAAACACGTCAACAAACCAAACCAAGGTTTGCACACACAGCTACCGAACGAACGTACTAGCTGACGAACGGACGCGCTGAAAAATATATCTCCGATATCGTACGTACGGTTCACCAAACAATGCGGCGCACGAAAAATAGCCCGTGGTGTCACCTTTACACCCACGTTAATAGCCTACGTTGAAAATGCCGCTTTAGAGTATCAATACTTTACTCTAATCCTTGTGTCCAAATCCGACACAAATACAATACTACCGCACCACTCCAATGCAGTAACGTCAAGATTGCACTAACCTGGCAACTTGAATAAAATCTTCTTCTTCACAATAGATCTAGTGAAATAGATCTAATAAGAAGTTAAACATGTGTGGTAATATGACGTGAATTGACCAAGGTCGTTACTTTCTCTGTACTGTGTTGAGGCCTTTTCTAAAATTTGGGAAATAATAAACAAATAGCGTCGCGACTAACGGAATAAATATAAATAATTTATGAACAAAAATGTAAAATTTAAATTTTTGATCTAGTTATATGTTTGGATGGTCAACACATATAACAGACCATGGAGCGCACCGCCCAACCTCCCACTAGAAAAAAGGTGAAGGTTGCGGTCTACAATTCTTGCCTGCGTCACTGAACCTCCAGGAACTTTCCAGATCGAAGGATCCCCGGGACGAGCCCCATATAATATGTGACGGATTTATGTAAGCCCCATTCAATAAGTGATGGTTGATTGTTCAGGCAAGGATGATAGACCGTTGTAGGAAAGTTGAACTTTCGTCCACTCCCTTCACATTCTTTCTAAAGATGGAACAAGAGGTTTTGATCTTCAACAATAACAACTAAATTTAATAAAATATGAATGACGATGAAGATGATCTGCAGTGAGTATGTCGTTTTGTTGTTTTGAATGTTGATGTCCGTTTGCTCTTTATGAAATGGATTTCATACAAAAGAAAAAAACTAATCATATACAATCACATTGAAATAGCAAAGTTCCTATTCTTCTCCGTTCGTTCATCCAATAGCACAAGTATTGACTGTCCGTTTGTGCTTAAAATGTCCTTCGAGAAATACTCAAAGAAATATGGTTATATATTACAAAAATAAAAGAAATTGCAATGATGATCAAAAAAAAAAATGTCTGAGTGTGTTGTTGCGTGATTGAATGTGGAAGGATGTGTTCGTATGACTGGTACTCAGCTTCACGGAATCCTGTTGTCCTCCGGAGTTCCACTGATGCTCAGAGTCCACCTCCAGACCTCAGCAACGTTGACACGTCAACACGTTCCTCAGCAATGAAGAATGTAGTAGGATAATGAAGATGCATGACACAGATAAAGAACCTGCAAGGTAACGATCGTCTTAAATCTTGCACTATAATAGCACATCACTAATCCACTCACTACACGCTCCAAACACACTTTACAATTACACTAGCTTACTCTATCATTTACAATTGATTTCCTTCAAAAATTTACTTTACGATAAAACTCGTTAACAAAGAAGAAAAGTATACACGAATATTCCAATCTGCCTTAACTGTGTAATTCGTCAAGGCTTAATGCTTAATGAATTACAATCATATTTAATCTCTGAACAGATTAAATCAAATCGCGTTAATCTTCATATTACACAGATCACTTAGATCCAAGAAAAATGTTTCGTTCATAACTTGAACTCGTTTACAATTCTTCAATTAATAAATCTGCATTCACACTCCATCCATACAAGTATCACATCTTCTAAATATGGTTGTATGCAACGGTGAAACTGAAACAGAATTTGCATAATATGGGTTAATACATGACAACACAATATGATGAGAGCAGACAAATGAAAATGACAGCTCCATAATCAATCATAATGTGTTGACTGGTAAATCTGAAATAATTAATTTAGAGCATTTTAGATGATCGCGCGCACAAAATATTATTAAACCGGTAAAATGTGCCTTAATACGATTATATTGATATAAATTTTGTTGCGCTACACGAAAAAAATGGTTTAGTTCTATTTACCTCAACACAGTCTTCAATGGCTACAGCTATCGACTTGACCACGGAACGATGAAACTCGTCAAAGCCTTCCCCGCAAAGGTTGTAGATATTATCGATCTGCTCTGCATCCCCTCTCAGTCTGGCCTTGACTGATTCTTTCCAACAGGCTCCTTCTTCTCGAAAAAAATCGACCTTTCGTGTCGAGCCAATTCTTGTCGACTTTGGTTGATCAGTTTACATGAAGCAACGGCCAACACTTACTGCACATGCGCGGATGAAAAATACTGATATTTCGATAATTATGATTGGTCAATACCATGGTTTTCCATACTCTAAGATTGTAAATTATTTTATTATTAATACAAATACAGATTTACACAACGTTTAAAATCATAAGCGTACTGCACTAAAGCAAAACTAACAACTAGTTTCGTCGTTTGGAGATAGAAATATAAAACAAGTGCAGAGCAAATAAACGTCATGCATCAATTGCGTCATTTTCTCAATGAAAATGACCCGAGCTTATGAATGAACGTCACAAATATATATACATGTACACACACACACACACACACACACACACACACACACACATCATATATATATATATATATACATATATATATATGTGTGTGTGTGTGTGTGTGTGTGTGTGGTCTTAATAGTAATAACAACCCCAAGAAGTATACTCAGGTGCTTCACAAGACCATCTCCACCCATCTGTTCAGAGATGATTTCTTACGAGGCGATACCTCCTCCGAGATGACAATGTGCCGCTAGTCACAACTCCCTTGAACCAGAGCCGTGAAAGGCATAGCTGTCCACTCCCATCGTCAGGTGACCTGCACCCGTCTCTGGAACATTGCAGGCTGAACATGTCCGGCCAATGTTGAAAAAAAAAGAAAGAAAAGAAGAAGAAGAAGAAGAAGAAGAGGACGAAAAAGAAGAAGAAGAAGAAGAAGAAGAAGAAGAAGAAGAAGAAGAAGACGAAGACGAGGACGAAAAGAGAAGAAGAAGAAGAAGAAGAAGAAGAAGAAGAAGAAGAAGAAGAAGAAGAAGAATGAATGAATGAATGAATGAATGAATCTTTAATGGGTTGAGAATTAGGCTCATTGAAGGCCTTTTTACAATTCTGCCCAACAACAACTACAATTTAAAAAAAAGTAAGGTAACATCGAATTACAAAATAACATCAATATAACGATTTCATGCATAAAATCTCTCTCTCTCTCTCTCTCTCTCTCTCTCTCTCTCACACACACACACACACACACACACACACACACACACACACACACACACACACACACACACACACACACATCTCAATCAACTGCATCGTTTATCAGCAGTACAAGAAGAAGAAGAAGAAGAAAAGGAAGAAGAGGAAGAAGAATAAGAAGAAGAGGAAGAGGAAGAAGAAGAAGAAGAAGAAGAAGAAGAAAAGGAGGAAGGACCAGCCGCCGTGGCGAAGTGGTTAGCGTCGCGGACTCCCGGCTGGGAGGTCGTGGGTTCGAATCCCATCAGAGTCATGTGGGTTTTTCTGCCCCGACCGGCTCCTACCCAGAGTTGAGTTTGCTGCGGACTCAGTTGGGAAGACTGGGACCACACAGTCGAGTTTCATCCACTTAATGGATGCGTTTCTGAGAGTGTTGCTCAAATTTCCTGACCAACACTGCAGGTGCCTGTATCTCTCGGGCCTGGTTGACGCCGGGATATATTATGAAAGGAAGCGTAGAGTACAGCCCTGTCATGTAGTCTCAGACCGAAATGGAAATCCGTAGCATCATCTTAATCATCCTCATTCTCATCGATCAGCATTTAAAAAAAATGTCTCAAGTTCTGTGGCCCTTCATGCCCTGCTCTCATGGTGACCTCAATTTCGATGTCCTCTCCACGTCTGTGGCCTTGGTTTGATTCCGTCGGGGTCACCGGTATCGGCGAGTACATGGGCTGTCGTTGGACGGACGTGGTGGCGCCCTCTGGAGGGACAGCTCACTCACGCCGGCTCCTCGACTAAGCAATTATTGTCGTCAGTAGGGGGCTTAGTAGGTGGTGTCCTGCGTATGTTAGATCAGAACAGGCGCCACTGAACACCACCGAAGTGACTCGGCAGCAGTGCAGTATCTCCTCCGGAGGGTTGCCTCTTGACGACTTGACACTGACTGCTCCCTCTGGATTGCCGATGCCGGGTCTGCGGCGGTGCCGACCGGGCTGTGGCTGTGGACGGGGTGTCGGAATGAGCGGCGTGGGTGCACTGCCTCTGAGGTGGCGCAGAGGTTGGGACAGCAAAAAAAAAAAAAAAAAAAAAAAAAAAAAAAAAAAAAGAAGAAGAGGAGGAGGAGGAGAAAGAAGAAGAACAAGAAGAAGAAGAAGGGGCAAGGACGCATGCATGGCACTGACGTTTTAACGGACTTGAACAATGAACTCTCCGTGGCGTGGGAACACCCACGCACGCATGCACGCACACGCACGCACACACACACACACACACACACACACACACACACACACACACACACACACACACACACACACCGCGTGCGCGTGCGCACACATACCTACAGTCTCTCTCTCTTTCTCTCTCTCTCTCACACACACACACACACACACACACACACACACACATGTCATCCCTCCCTCCCTCTCTCTTTCTCTCTCTCTCTCTCTCTTTCTTACTTCACAAACAGATGCACAGTCACATATGCATGCGACATCAAACACTACTGCGCACCATTAATTGACACTTAGACCCGCATGCCCTGTCAACCCTCTGCATGTACAGTCACCATCAAATGAGACATTGGGCTTTGAAGCCTGTCAACCACCACGCACCTCTCTCTCTCTCTCTCTCTCTCTCTCTCTCTCTCTCTCTCTCTCTCTGTCTCTCTCACACACACACACACACAAACACACGCACACACGCACACACACACACACACACACACACACACACACACACACACACACACATAGGCACGCAGACGCGCACGCACGGACGCAAGCGCGCACACACACACACACACACACACACACACACACACACACACACACACACACACACACACACATTCGCGCGCGTGCACGCGCGCGCGCGCTCGCGCGCACACACATACACACACACACACACACACACACACACACACAATAAACACACACACACACACACACACACACACACACCACAGGCATGCACACACACACACACACACACACACACACACACACACACACACACATCACATCACATCCACATTACATCACAGCACAGCACAGCACATCACAACACGACACATCACAGCCAGACGCGAACCGACAAACGCCCGCAAATTTTGCCACCTCCACGCAACCTTGATTCACCCTTTGGGCATTTTACCCTCTCAACTACAACCAAAGTGTCATCTGATGGTGACTATGGGTAGTGTTGATGGCAGGGTACAATGCCCAAAATGTCATCAGATGGCGACTATAGGTAGTGGTGATGACAGGCAGGGTACAATGCCCAAAGTGTCATCTGATGGTGACTATAGGTAGTGGTGACAGGCATGGTACAATGCCCAAACTGTCATCTGATGATGACAATAGGTAGTGTTGATGGCAGGGTACAATGCCCAAAATGTCATCTGCTGGTGACTATAGGTAATGTTGACAGGCAGGGTACAATGCCCAAAGTGTCATCTGATGGTGACTATAGGTAGTGGTGACCGGCAGAGTACAATGCCCCAAGTGTCATCTGATGGTGACTATAGGTAGTGGTGACCGGCAGAGTACAATGCCCCAAGTGTCATCTGATGGTGACTATAGGTAGTGGTGACCGGCAGGGTACAATGCCCCAAGTGTCATCTGATGGTGACTATAGGTAGTGGTGACCGGCAGGGTACAATGCCCCAAGTGTCATCTGATGGTGACTATAGGTAGTGGTGACCGGCAGGGTACAATGCCCCAAGTGTCATCTGATGGTGACTATAGGTAGTGGTGACAGGCAGGGTACCATACCCCAAGTGTCATCTGATGGTGACTATTGGTAGTGGTGACAGGCAGGGTACCATGCCCAAAGTGTCATCTGATGGTGACTGGAGGTATGGTGCCCAGTTGTGTTTGACACTGTACCTTGAGTTATGTTGAGTCCTCCCCCCCCCCCCTTCCACCCCTGCACCATTACCCTCCTTTCCTTATCTCACTTCGCCCCCCACCACCACCCCCCCCCCCCCAACTGGTTTGTTCCTGGTCACCACACCCACACTAAATTTTGCCACCGAACCTTTCCTTTTCTTATCTGTCCTTTTTTCTGCTTGTTGTTTTGTTGTTGTTCTTGTTGTTGTTCTTGTTGTTTTTCCCTGCTTAACAACAAAACACGAAACGAGCAACAAAAATAGAGCACAAAGCTGTGGAGCTGTGTTCGAGTAGCCGACAGAAACATACAAGTATTTCGGATTCTTCCAGGGTGACAGCCCTCTCTTGCATTAAAATGGTGGAGTAATCAACAACAACAACAACAACAACAGCAACAACAGCAACAACAACAACAAAAGCGCAAAGCACACATTCCACATTTCAAGTATTAGGCTGAACGCATTTGCACGCCATATAGCGCACACACCGTTCATATTATGTGTGTGTGTGTGTGTGTGTGTGTGTGTGTGTGTGTGTGTGTGTGTGTGTGTGTGTGTGTGTGTGTGTGTGTGAGAGAGAGAGAGAGAGAGAGAGAGAGAGAGAGAGCAGTGTGTATGTGTGTGTGTGTGTGTGTGTGTGTGTGCGCGCTTTTGATTCATTAAACTTCAAAGAAGAAGAAGAAGAAGAAGAAGAAAAAAAGAAGAAAAAGATGATGATGATGATGATGATGATGATGGTGATGATGATGATGATGATGATGATGAAGAAAAATCATTTTGTTCATTCATCCTCGTAAATTCTCTCTCTCTCTCTCTCTCTCTCTCTCTCTCTCTCTCTCTCTCTCTCTCTCTCGTCGTAAATACTGAGCGCGCAAAGGTGGGGTGGGGGTCACATGTAAATGTGAAGGAAGAATTTATGTTGAATTGTATTGATCAAAATGTTCTTGTTTGATATGAATATGACTGATTGTGTTAATGCAAGCGAAGCGACCTTCTTATGTTCTAAAACTGATAACATGGATATTTGTGGTGTAAACAGAGTTGAAGACATTTACCGATCAGTATCACGTGACACACAAACTGACAGTGGAAGTTGCAAGAGGGGGGCATCTCAAAAGGAAAACGTTAACTCGAAAGAGAGGACAGGGGTGATAATGATGTGTCTGGTGAACGATTGGACAGGAACACACTGAGGGGTGAAAGGAAAGATGTCAGTGAGAATGAAAGTGTGTTACATTTGGATGGTTGTGAAAATGATAAAGATTGTGATGTTTCCTTCTCTTTTTTGCACTGGAATGTAAATGGACTCTTATCTAAATTCAGTGATATAGACTTTACTCCCTTTCTGTTGAAATTTGATTTCATATGTCTTGTCGAAACCTTCGTAGAGGATTTCCAAAACTTAGTATTTCCGGGCTATACTGTTTTCTGTAAACCAGCAGTTAAGTTTTCAAAACAAGGAAGACATTCTGGTGGAGTTATATGTCTCATTAAAACTGAACTTGCACCCTATGTCCATGAAATCAAGACAGACTCCCCAAATATTCTTTTATTTTTGGTTGATAAGAGTGTTTTTGGCTTTATGGAAGATGTGTTATATGTATGTACTTATATTCCACCTGAAGGTTCGCCATATTACACTTATTTTGATGTTGAAAATGGTATTAGTGAGCTTGAACAATGTCTTTTTGATTCTCTACTTGAGTTTGAGGATGTGCATGTAATTCTGTCAGGCGATTTGAATAGTAGGACTTCTGACATTTGTCCAGATATCTTTGATGAAAATGATGTTTATGATCACCTTGTTTATGATTGTTCTTTTTCTGCTAAAGGCATGAGGAAGTCTGCAGACAATGGTATAAATAATTATGGAAGATATTTGTTAAATATGTGTACAACCTTTGGATTGTGGATTCTAAATGGCACATGTAATGGGGATGCTGACGGCAACTATACATTCATATCAGAAGCAGGTTGTAGCGTTAATGATTACTTTCTTCTGTCTAAGGAATTGTTTTTCGGTTTTGCGTCTTCATGTGAAATGGTGATCTCAGAGAGAATAGATTCAGATCATTTGCCTATCGAATTAAATTTTAGATTTTCTGAAAGGAAAACCAGATCGCAAGTAAATCCCACAGAAATAGACCAGGTCATTGAAAAGTTTGTGTGGAACAACGATTTAGGGTCAGTCTATACTCAGAAAATGACATCAGATGAAACACTGTTGGTACTTGATCGTGCCACAAACTTAATTGATCATGATTTCAATGGTGCTTTGCATCTGTTTAATGACTGGATTAAAAGGCAAGCAAGTTGTATGAAAAAGAGAATTAATCTAACAAAGTATGACAAAAACAGTGATTGGTATGATAAAGAATGTAGGTTAAGCAAAGTTAAGGCAAAAGGGCTGCTCTCTATTCTTAGAAAAACGAGAAGAAAAGCAGACAGTGATGCCTACTACATAGCAAGAAGAGAATACAAACATCTGATACAGAGAAAAGAAAAACAGTATAACGACATGTTGTTAGACAGACTTATTTCATCAGTGAACAATCAGAGAGAATTTTGGGAAACTGTGCGTAAAATATCCTTTAAAAGAAAACGTGTTCAAAATAGTCTAACAGTCGATGACTGGTTCAAACATTTTAAAGATTTGCTTGAACTAGAAGTAACAACAGATGTTACTAATTCATATGGAAATTGCAATGATATCGATGAGGAGGAAATTAGTTTTATAAACCGTCCAATAACAAATGAAGAAGTTCTACTAGCTGTAAATAGGTTAAAAAATGGAAAAGCTGCCGGACCGGATGAAATTATTGGTGAGTTGTTGAAGTATGGTGGGGACCGAGTTGTTGACTTTTTTGTAAAGCTTTTTAATACGTTGTTTGATAAAGGCGTGTTCCCAGACAATTGGACCAACTCTATTGTGCAGCCCCTGTTTAAGAAGGGTAACGTTAACGATCCAAACAATTATAGAGGCATTTCACTGTGTGATACGAGCAGTAAAATTTACAGCACAATTATTAATAGCAGACTGCAGGAATGGATAAAAGAATATAATCTGACTGGTGAACATCAAGCAGGATTTAAGAAAGGTTACTCCACAGTTGATCACATGTTTACATTATTGGCACTCGTTCAAAAACAGTTTTGTTTCAATCGTAAATTATATGTAGCCTTCATTGATTTTGAAAAGGCTTTCGACTCTGTTGAAAGGAACTTATTATGGCCCATAATATTGAAAAATGGCATCAAAGGCAAGATATTTAGGTGTATTCGTAGTATGTATGACAATGTCAAAGCCAGAATTAAATGCGGAAGTAACGTGACTGATTATATCAACTGCACCCGTGGAGTGAAACAAGGAGACGCCTGCAGTCATGTCCTGTTTTCTTTATTCATTAATGAACTAGCATTAGAGGTAATGAGAAGAGGGAGGCATGGTGCAATGTTTAGGTCTGACTACTTTGAATTATTCATATTACTACTGGCAGATGATGTGGCCTTACTCTCAGAGACTGCCACTGGATTACAAACGCAGATTAACAGTCTTCAACGTGCAGCTGCTGCTTTGCAGCTGAAGGTCAATATGAATAAAAGCAATATAGTGGTATTCAGAAAAGGGGGGTATTTAGCTGCTAGAGAAAGGTGGACCTACAACGGGATTGTTATGCCTGTTGTGAATGTCTACAAATACCTAGGAATTCATTTTTCAACAAAGTTAAGTTTTGTTGTTGCATGTCGTGATCTCAGTAGCAGAGCAAAAAACGCGTTATTGTGTATTTTACAAAAGTTATTTAAGCTAAAGTGTTCTTCTCCTTCTTCCTTTTTTAAGTTATTTGACTCACAAGTTCAATCTGTTGTTCAGTATGGTGCAGAGTTATGGGGCCTTGACAATGCAGCACTCCATTGCGAAAAGGTACATTTATTTGCTATTAAGAGATTCTTGGGAGTAGAAATGAGAACACCTAATGACATGGCGTATGGAGAAACAAATCGATATCCTATTTACATAAATTCAGCTGTTAAGTGTGTCAGGTATTGGCTAAAGCTGACGAGGATGGACGAATGTAGACTACCGTGTAAGGCCTATAGAATGCTTTTCGATTTAGATTTGCGTGACAAGAAAAACTGGGCTTCAAATGTTCGCTGTAAATTGTATATGTTTGGATTCGGGTATGTATGGCTCAATCAAGGGGTAGAAGGGATAAGCGAGTTTCTGGAAACGTTTAGGGAAAGGTTAATTTTGTGCAGATGGCAGGATTGGAATTACCATATCAATAACAGTGACAGGTTTAACGTTTACAGAACCTTCTGCACTATTCCGGATGCTAAAACATATTTATTACTCAATTTGGACAGATATTTGAGGCATGTATTGATAAGATTTAGGCTTGGTATTTCTGAAATCGAAGTACATCGTAATCGTCATAGACAACACAGTGAAGGTGACTTACTATGTCCACTTTGTCAAAGAGAGAAAGAAGATGAGGTACATTTTGTTCTATGTTGTCCTATTTTAAGCGACTTAAGAGCACAATACATAGCGTTGAAATATTATAAGGTTCCAAATCAGTTCAAATTAGCGTTGCTTATGGCATGTGTACATGAAAAAACGATCAGAAATTTGTCAATCTATCTTTACAAGGCTTTCAAATTGCGTTCTATTCTCATCTCTTGAAATTATTGCAAAGTGTATTACGAATGATGTCATTGATTCTAAACGCCAGATTGGACAATTGTTTGTATATACACCCCTTCATGAGGGGCAATGGCCTAAACATGATTAAACTTTCCGTATCCGTATTCCGTATCTCTCTCTCCTCTCTCTCTCTCTCTCTCTCTCTCTCTCTCTCTCTCTCTCTCTCTCTCTCTCTCTCTCTCTCCTCAATTAAACACAATAGACCACACCATCATCTGCGTCGTTTATTGTTGCCTCAAGTCTATAAGAACAGTTTGTCAGGTTGGTAATGTACATATATTTTTATCTACAGGAGCCTTGCCCCAAATGTTTCGTTTAAAAAATAACAGCGGAAACCACAAACCATTCAATCTTTCTTTTGATAACAATCAGTACTACTGTGCTTTGATTTCTTTTAATCCTCAAACAGTTGCACACGCACAAACCACGCACACACACACACACACACACACACACACACACACACACACACACACACACACACACACACACACACACATTGTCTTTACATTTAAGGCGAATACACTTTTTTTTAATTTAATGTGAAAGATCCAAATATAAAAAAAAAACGAAGAAACAACGCAAAGACGATTCGGGAGGGGTAAAAAGTTGTATTGAAGTGAGAAAGAGCTGTTAACAATTAAAAAAAAAAAAAGAGAAAAAAATCTAACATAAGAGGCACGTTTTCGTCCCATATCTTCCCCAAGAAAGCAACCTAACATACTCCTCTCTCTCTCTCTCTCTCTCTCTCCTCTCTCTCTCTCTCTCTCTCTCTCTCTCTCTCGTCTCTCTCTCTCCTCTCTCTCTCTCTCTCTCTCTCTCTCTCTTAAAAAAAAAAAAAAAAAAAATCGTGGACGGAATCTATCACAGTTTATGGATTTCCGAAGAACCGAACAAAAACAATGAATAAACACAAGGAAAATAATACCAAATAAATTGACTAATCCATTACACAACAAACAAGTAAGCACGAGAGCAACGAAGCAGATGAGTAACAAATAAACACGTGAACAGGAGAGAAAAAAAAAAAGAAAGAAAAAAAACAAACAGAACAACATACGCAATGTTCTGCTTGAGTTGTTATTCATGTTTGTTATCTCCAACAGTTTTTTCACAGATGTTGATGAAGATAAATTAAAAAAAAACAACCCACTAGAACAACAACAGTACTACCAACAGCAACGTTCACAGTTTGCAGTCTGTGAAGGCTAGTTTGTCCACTCTCCGCCACAGTGTATCAAACTCTGCTAACTATAGCTCAAACAGGCAGTATTATCTGGACCTGAACTCTGCGGTAAACACACAACTCTGCAGTAAACACACAACCATAGAGCAATAAATCACTGACTTCTAATCCGAAATTTTTACTGCGATTCTACGGCACACTTTAAAAAAAACGGAAAAATGAAAAGAAAGAAACAGAATCTATCACAGAATGATGGAACTGTTTAAAAAAAAATTCCAAACAGTCAATCCCCAAACAGTCTCACTCAAGCAGTATGTATCTCCGTAACTTCATGTCTTCAAATTGTTTTAGGATCCTGTCTTCAAACTGTGCGAA
>CM065735.1:22790431-22792931 GCA_033310375.1 Conus canariensis | reverse complement strand
AACAAGGCACTTTGGACATATAAGTACGAGAAAAAAATTCTCACGAAGAAAACTCCGGGACGTATCGTCAAAATTTAGTTAAAACAGGATTCAGTTGTGGTGGGAAATCGCAGACGTCTTTAAAGAGCGACGATTTGTGTGGACATATTACCGCTTTGAAAGACGATTTTAAAACGTTATGGATAGCAGTTATAATGTTTGTTTCATAACCACTATAAAAAGGACTTCAAGAGTTAAAAAAAAAAAAAAAGCGTATCAGTCAGTTGCCATAGGTGTGGACAGATTTGTTTTTCAAATTTGAATCACTATTTACCTATCAAAAGAGGATGAGTCAGTGGAATTCAGATGGTGTTTTATTCATGAATGAATGAAGATAAATGACCTCTTTGCATAGGGGAAGAATAAATACTAAGAGATGAAAAAGGCAGATACAGTTCCGTCATTATGACAGATGAGGAGACCTGAACATTCTCAGAATTCCACAGTGTGGGAAGTCAGAAGATACGAATGCTGCTAAACTCTACAGTATGATCAATCAGAAAGACTCCCAGAAGTCTGCTGTATGTAAACTGTGCGACAGGAATGATGACAGAACCTTACAGACCCGGTGAACAGAGAGACAGACTCCGCTGACAAGATTCTGCCCCCGGACTGAAACAGGAGGCGAGCCATTAGTCGGTCCCCCACTGTGTCACGTGACTCGAAACAAAGACTCCGGGCGTCTATCAACCATTTGCTGTCATCACCCGGATGTAAGAACTTGAACTGTCGACACGTTGATCTCGGTTTTGATGGCAGTCATTTGTTAGCCTTGATTGCTACCCAAGAGGTAACGCTATGCCACTGTTTTTCGTGCACATACATCTGACGTGATGTGATCAGCCAAACGTTGACGTGGAATTTAAACCGTGTAGAGTCGCCCTTAGACATTAAGGGGTGGTGAGGTGGAGGAGTGCTGGGACAAAAAGTGTGCATGACGTTTCTCGGAATATGAACGTTGTAAACCGATCAAGGTGATCGGGCATCCTCAATTGTTTCACATTAGTATAGACGAGTTTTGCTTTACAGGTTTTGAAAAACGGTTCCACGTGACGTTTATTACCAAATGATCGGTGGAAAAGAGACGTGAAATACATAACAATTCCAGAAGTTTCTTAAGAATCCAAAAGGTTTTCAAAAGTGTTTCTAGCATTTTTTTTTTCATTGTGACTGGCTATACGACGCCATGGTTCTCAAACTTTTTTTTTTTTTTTTTTTTTCTTTCGTTTTTTTATAGAAAATTTCATGCATTTTGTTTGGCTATTCTGCACACCAGTGTACAACTGTCAGTGTCATAAACTCTAACAGAGAGATTTGGTGGGAGTTGAAAAACTCCTCTCCGTTTGCGGTTCGCTGTAACAATCCTATGATAATTGAATTTTGTGATTCTTCTGTTGCAAGCAGAATCAGCCTTTCGTTTGTGGTCGTCCGACGACCACCCTCTTAAATTCTCTCCTTCACCCTATGTATACATCTCTCTCTCTCTCTCTCTCTCTCTCTCTCTCTCTCTCTCTCTCTCTCTCTCTGTGTGTGTGTGTGGGGGGGGGGTTAAATACCCTCCCTCCCTCTCTCTCTCTCTCTCTCTCTCTCTTGTTCCCATGTACACGTGTTTGAACATGTCTGAAAGGGGAACAAAGCAACAGGCAGCGCTGGCAATTCGGAATGTATCCCCTGCTTTCAGAGCCAATCGTGTGAATCTGACCTTTTTACACCCCGCGGCCACGGTCACCTTGACCACTGACCCGGAATCAATAACATTTCCAAACACGACCAAAACACAGGATGAAAGAAAGTTTCTGGAACAAAAACAAAAACAAAAAAACAAAAGAGAGAAGAGAGAGAGAGAGAGAGAGAGAGAGAGAGAGAGAGGAGAATGATAATAACCGAAGAAAGGGAAGGAAGAAAGAAATGAACAAACTGAGAACAAATGAAACAAAGACAGGAACGAAAAAACAAAGGAGGGGAGAACGTGGGGGGAAAAAACGAAGAGAGAGAGAGAGAGAGAGAGAGGGAGAGAAAGAAGAGAATAGAAAAAGAAAGAAGAAAGAAAGAAAAGAAAGAAAGAAGAAAAGGACGAAGAACAAAAAGCAGTAAAAATAAACAAACAAAAGGAAAGAAAAGGAGACAAAAAAGCGAAAAACACAAGAAGAAAAGACAGAAAGAAAGAATGGAAGAAAGAAAGAAAGAAAGAAAGAAAGAAAGAATAAAACGTTTCTGCTTTATGACGGCGGTAGCATTGTATTCAGACGGGTCCACGTGCGAAACACCATATCTGCTCATTCAACAAGCCTTGGGTACGTCGGATCAAACAAAATCGGAATAAGTCCATGAGAAATGAAAGAGAGAGGAAATGAAATTAGTGGAATGTGTGTGTGTGTGTGTGTGTGTGTGTGTGTGTGTGTGTGTGTGTGTGTGTGTGTGTGTGGAGGGGGGGAGGGGGGAGGGGGGTATGAGAAGAAGG
>CM065735.1:22760431-22762931 GCA_033310375.1 Conus canariensis | reverse complement strand
CTCTTCTCTCTCTCTCTCTCTCTCTTCTTGGAAGTTTCTCCCTCCTTTGAGAACGAAGAGTGCTCAGTGAAGGGTTAGTCATCGTTCGTAATTCCATTGCGCTGAGTGGTCATGACATTTGTCGTGTATAGCGGCGTTTAAAAAAAGTTCAAAGTTCACTTGGGGATCAAAATGAAGTTGTCTTTCATGAGATCGGAGCGTCTAACAACTGCTCTTACTGTCACTCAGCCTGGTTCCTCTCCCGTTCGGGGAGCCAGGTATTGTAGTAATAATCTATGTTAGTGAACATGTATAACAAGGAAAGAAACGTACGTTTCCATTTCGATTTCCTAGAAGAAGAAGAAGAAGTAGAAGAAGAGGAAGAAGAGGAAGAAAACGAAGAAGAAGAAGAAAGAAGAAGAAGAAGAAGAACGAAGAAGAAGAAGAAGACGAAGAAGAAGACGAAAGACGAAGAGAAGAAGAAGACGAAGACGAAGAAGAAGAAACGAAGACGAGAAGAAGAAGACGAAGACGAAAAAAAAGAAGACGAAGAAAAAGAAGAAGAGGAAGAAAAAGAAGAAGAAGAAGAAGAAGATGATGATGATGATGATGATGAAGAGAAGAAGAAGTAGTAAACAGATAGGCTAGAGCAGGACAAGGTAGTGAGACTAGGAAACCACAGAACAAGTAACCAAAAGGCAGAAAATGGCGGGGGAAACTAAGAAAAAGAAAAGATTAAAACGTTCAGAAACAAAACAAAAACACAAAAAAAGGAAGAGAAAGGAAAATATATGAAAAAAAGAAGTAATTTTGAAAGTGTACGAAAAACAAATCAGACAAAAGTACAAAAAGGTGAAGAAAGAGAGAAATTAGGACAAGGTTGGATGAAAACATGGAACGGGGCGAAATAATTGAAACACAAAAGGTGTGGCACGGTAGAATATCACTGGGAAACAATGTAAGGATTAAAAAAAAAAGTAAAAATAATAATAATAAATTAAAAAAAAACAACTTTGGAATAGTAAAAACCACCAACACTCAATAAGTATATTGCAAATTTTCGGTTGATTTATAAAACTTTTATCAAGCATTAAAAAAACAAACAAACAAACAAACAAACCAAGAGCTTACTAAATGACAGCTCGAAGCACAGCATTTTTTTTTTTTTTTTTTAAATCCTGAAACAGATTATTTCTCACTCCCATTCTACTTGAATTCTCATTCACTGCTTTAAAATCGTGTATGCTTAATCCTTAAACATAAGCCTACCAGAGTTAAAGAAAGGAATGGTAACAATGAGTATCATGCGAAATAGTAAGAACCTAGGGTTGTCAGTCAAGACCTTTAAAAAAAAAAAAAAAAAAAAGCAACCAGAAATGAGCTCAAGCTCACACTGTAAAAAAAAAAAAAAAAAAAAAAAAAAACTGATGAAAAAAAAAAAAAACCGTGGGCAACAGTATCATGCTCGCTGAACGTGTCTGAGCCGTGACGTTACCACCCACCGTCACTGTCCGTTTCGTGTTTCCTTTAGCCGAGAGCTCACACACCTGGACCGACCCTATTATCGCCCCTGGCAGTGCCATTGCGTTTTGTGTTGTTAGCAGCTGACGGGTCTTCTAACCCTGTCTGTATAGCGTCTGTCGATCTGTATGTACACCCCTCACTGATTGGGTTTCTGCTGGCCCCGGTGGAACCGGTTCCAAACCTCTGTCGTTCCACGTCTGTCAGGTCAGCGGGACATGTTCTGTGTCCGTGATGTGTATTGTTGTCCTTGTCAGTTCTCATTTTCTGCCCCCTCCCCTCCCTCCTCCCCCTCCTGCCCCCCCCCTCCCCCAACCCATATCCTCGCTTCCCCTCCACAATCCCCTCTCATCTCAACCCCCCCCTCCTCCTCCTCCCCCCCCCCAACCCATATACTCTCTGCCCTCCCCCCTTCCACAATCCCCTCTCATCTCAACGCCCCCCCCCCCCCCTCCTCCTTCTTCTCCTCTTCCCGGTGGCGGTATTTCGACACCGCTCTTATCTCTCCCATAGACACTGTCTGTCCTATCGCAGCTCTCCAGCACCGTGCAATCATTATCAAGCCGCCTTAAAGCAACCTGTCAGAGGTGACACTGCCCTACTGCCGAACGAACGTCACGGGTAGTGTTCAGTGGTGGAGTATGTTCTGATCCAATGTACGCAGGCTGCATGACCATGATCATGATCATGATCTTGCAGCATTCTCCAGTGGCTGGCATTCCTCAAAAGTTTGGGCCAATGTGAAAGGAATCGAGAGCGCCAGAATAACTTTGATGATTATGTTTCCAGCAATTATAGCTCTCTGTCACATCATTACAATCGAATTCAAAACAGCTGCTCAACGTTTTTTGTTTTTCTTTTTCTTTTTTCTTTTTTTTTTCTTTTTTCTTTTTTTTTTTTTTGATAACTGATCACCGACTATAAAGATGTACAATGTAATTTTAAACCACAGGGAAATGAAACCATTAAAATGTGCTGACTGGTTGCTAGGAGTTTTAAA
>CM065735.1:22752931-22755431 GCA_033310375.1 Conus canariensis | reverse complement strand
CATTACTACATGTGTTGTTCAGCCAGCACCGCTCTTTACTACATTACTACATGTGTTGTTCAGCCAGCGCTACTCTTTACTACATGTGTTGTTCAGCCAGCGTTGCTCTTTACTACATTACTACATGTGTTGTTCAGCCAGCACCGCTCTTTACTACATTACTACATGTGTTGTTCAGCCAGCGCTACTCTTTACTACATTACTACATGTGTTGTTCAGCCAGCACCGCTCTTTACTACATTACTACATGTGTTGTTCAGGCAGCGCTACTCTTTACTACATTACTACATGTGTTGTTCAGCCAGCGTTGCTCTTTACTACATTACTACATGTGTGGTTCAGCCAGCGCTACTCTTTACTACATTACTACATGTGTTGTTCAGCCAGCACCGCTCTTTACTACATTACTACATGTGTTGTTCAGCCAGCGCTACTCTTTACTACATGTGTTGTTCAGCCAGCGTTGCTCTTTACTACATTACTACATGTGTTGTTCAGCCAGCACCGCTCTTTACTACATTACTACATGTGTTGTTCAGGCAGCGCTACTCTTTACTACATTACTACATGTGTTGTTCAGCCAGCGTTGCTCTTTACTACATTACTACATGTGTTGTTCAGCCAGCGCTACTCTTTACTACATTACTACATGTGTTGTTCAGCCAGCTAAAATATTGTGTAAGAATATTGGTGAGGAAAACAGGGCGAAAGGAGAGGAAACCTTGGTTTTAAGAAAAAAGAAAGAAAGAAAGAAAGAAAAGAAAAGAAAAGAAAAAAGAAAGAAAAAAGAAAGAAGGAAAAAGGCGGATAGTTGAGGAAACGTATGTAACCTGATGTAGGGGAAAAGCAGGATCAAATATGGAGACATAGGAAATCAAAGGGGGGGGGGGTAATAGGAAAAGGTGGGAGGACAAGCTGGAAAGATTAGGAATAAAGTAGTAGAAGTTTGCAGCGAAACAAAGGGGGATAAATAAAGGACACGCGCCAAGAGGGAATGAGGAAAAAGATAGCAAATAAAGGTTACAGGAAAGAAGGAAAGGGGAAGAACATGAAATAACAAAGAGTAGGAAAAGCAAGAAAGAGAGATAGGAAAATGTGGTGAAAGATATGGGGGACAAAGCGAGGAGACAGGATAGACAAACTAGAAGAACATTGTGCAGGCTGGACGTCATATTTCTGTGTTGCGTAGAAAGACATAAACCTGGAATCATTATGACGTCATTCTACACTTAATTTGACAAAGTAGAGAACAGAGACAGCAGAGCAAGCGGTTGCAGGAGCATCCACACTTCAATAGACATGACCCGTACCACCTGCTAACAAGATCAGAGCAGGTGGCCATCTTCAGGCTGCGGACGGGCCACAACCGCCTGAACTGTCACCTCTTTACCAAGTTCAGGATCGGTCAGTCAGACCAGTGCCCATGCCAGACCGGCAGTATGACAACAGCACATCTACTGCAGGATTGCTTGTTGCACGAAGCTCTGAGACAACAGATATGGACGGAGCAAACATCAGTGGAGAGGAAGCTCTACGGTGCCCTTGGGGACCTAGAGCACGGCAGCATTCGTCAGGGGAGCTGGCGTTCCCATCTAGAGTGTTCGACAAGAAGAAGAAGAATTGACAAAGTTATAAATTCGAAAATGACTACTGCTAGCTCTTTGGATGCCAGTGGGAGATGGACTGTAGTCAGAGATGAAGGAGAGTGAAATCTCTCTGTCTCTGTCTCTGTCTGTCTGTCTGTCTGTCTCTCTCTCTCTCTCTCTCTCTCTCTCTCTCTCTCTCTCTCTCTGTCTGTCTGTCTCTCTCCTCTCTCTCTCTCTCTCTCTCTCTCTCTCTTACGACAACCACCCTCCCCTATTCCCCAGCCCCACCTACCCTCTGTGTGTGTGTGTGTGTGTGTGTGTGTGTGTGTGTGTTTGCGTGTATATGTTTGTCTGTGTACGTGCATATGCAAGTGCAATACGTGTAAATCATCTCAACAAAGAAAGAAAGAAACAACACTTTCACGTGCATGCATGCACGCACGTACGCACAGACAGAAAATAGAAAGGGAAGGGGGAGTAGGTAGGTAGCGAGTATGTGTGCGTGTATGGAGGGGAGGGGGGGGGGGGGGGTGAGAGCAGCCCTCAATAATCGAACTCCCTGAAAATGTTCTGTCATGAAAGAAATGACGTCATCCGAACCCGCTATTGACGTCATTCATCATCGGGAGATCAAAGCCGCCACCCCAAGGGCGCGGGGAATTCAATCACTTCACAATCAATCGTGGGTGACAAGGCTGCAGCTCCCAAAAAGACACTCTCCAGCGAGCCAGTAGTTCAAGTCATTATGCCACGCCACACGGAGTTGCCAACAAAACGGGCGGACACTATCACATAGAGCGTTCAACAGCTGCTGCAGTTTTCCTACGTTCTACTACTTTGTGCTGCTTAAAGAAACGTTCTGCTACTTTGTGCTGCTTAAAGAAATGTTCTGCTACTTTGTGCTGCTTAAAGAA
>CM065735.1:22692931-22747931 GCA_033310375.1 Conus canariensis | reverse complement strand
CTGCTGTCTGTAAGTGATAGCAATGGGGGGGGGGGGGGGGGGGGGGAGGGAGGGGGGGGGGGTTACCAGGTAAGCCGCACGGAACGCCGATTAACTGCACTATGCAAGGAGGATTAGTCTGGCCAAGGACGTCAATTACGCGTCACTGGGTCACTCGTCATCCTCCCTCTTTCTTTCTTTCTTTTTTTTTCTTTCTTTTTCTTTCTTTCTTCTTACAGTGGATGTCAGTTATTTGTTACTGGGTCAAACGAAATCTTTTTTCTGTCTTTCTTCTTTTCCTTTATTTCTTTTTTTTGGTTCTCTCTCTCTCTCTCTCTCTCTCTCTCTCTCTCTCTCTCTCTCTCTCTCTCTTCTTTGGCCTATGAAGGATAGTGAAATTTAAGATAATGCATTATAAGAGATATCTGAATGAATATTATCATTCATCGCAAGTGGAAGAGATCAGTAAGATACATTGTCATCATTTGATCGAGTGGATGGTCGAGTAAGTCTTAAGGTGGTTTTGTTTGTTTGTTTGTTTGTTTTTTCCCCTAATTGCATTACTCCTGTGCGTGAGGACATAAGGAAATGTTATGAATTTATTTGTTTTTAACCTTTGATTTGGTGCACACTAGGAATGAATGTGTACTATTTGTTTACAGGAAAGGAAGATGGAAATGTTATTGTTCTGTTACCTCTCCTCCCTTGTCAAAAGACCTCTTTGGTAATGACAATAAAATATCAAAGTGTCAAAGTGTCTCTCTCTTCTTCTTCTTCTTCTTCTTCTTCTTCTTCCAACAGCCATTTTGTGCCAATTATGAGAAGATACATGGTTTCCCGATCTTCGTTTTCACTGTCCTAATTGTTGCTTGTTTTTGCCTGAAGAAGATCCAACTGGTCGAAATGCATTGTGTTTGTCTGTATCTGTGGTGGTAACTGACCTCTTTTCTTTCTAAATTTTGCGTCATTTTCCGCCCTCAGTCACTTTGTTTTAGTGATGATGATAATAATGATCATGATGATGATAATGATGATGATAATAATAATGATGATGACAACTTAATGATGATTATGATGATAACTTAATGATGATGATGATGATAATAATAATGATGATGATAATAATGATAACAATAATAATGATAATGATGATGATGATGATAATAATGATAACAATAATAATGATAATGATAATGATGATTGACGTTATGGCTCAATCTCAAAGAAGACCTAAGCACCTACAACAACAACAACAACAACAACACTACAAATAAAGACAAAAATACTTAACCAAACAGCACAGGTACCAAAACGCATTTACCTACTTATGCAATAATCAGTTCACACCTGCACCACCACCCCATTCCCACCCAGCGCTTAGTCTGACGAGTGCATCAGTCCAGCCTGAGGGAACTCGACCAGTAGAGAGGGATGACTGGCAAACAGGAGGTCAGCGTTAGGGCAACATCAATGGCAAGTTTTAAACTTCTTGTACCGATACTGTTTGTCAGGTCCACGGGTCGGGCTTTAAGAAGGCCCAGTTTTTTGTTTGTTTGGTTGTTTTTTTTTTAATGTTTTTTGTTTGTTTGTTTGTTTGTTTTTAGGGGAGGGGGGGCTGGGGGGGGGGGGGGGGGGTCTTTCTTTCTTGATCTTAGCCAGTTGGCCTATGAGCGATTTTTCTTTTTTTTTTTTTTTTTTTTTTTTAAGGCGTCTAACTCCCTGCTCAGTAATATCAAGGGTAGTCTCTCCTCCAAGTTGCACTTGTTTTGCCATTCGTTACTCGAACAGGTCTTGCCGTCCCTAGAACTGCTGGTTTGTGGCATTTCATTAAAAGCTTCCGATTCCACTCACCATTTCTATAGTGTCTCAGTTTTCTGATATCAATATTCTCGAGATACTATCAACTCTGTCCCCTTTTGATAACAATAACAACGTTTGTGCGTTCCGTTCAGGAGAACGCCACCACGTCTATTCAAAGACAGTTCTAACTTGCAAAAGCCGACGATTTTTTAAGTGACACTTGAAACTCACCATACCTCAGTGTTACTTCGCTTTAGCTAACCCTTGGCCAAATTATTTTGCAGACATTACGCGGTATGTCACGATGTTCAATTTTCTGATTTTCTTCTCCTACCCACGTTTCCCAAGACGGCACGGAATCGGAAAGTTGTATGTTTAATTGAATTTCAATATTAAGATGAATTTGATGTCAAGGGACGTGACTCTTACATCCTGCAGTTCCTCGTCTCATGTGATTTGAAACCCTCAACATGTCTAGTGCTAAATCTAGTAGAAGAAAATCTTCCAAATGCAATTCCAGAGTTTCCCAAGCGTTAAACTCCCGGGATGATGTCCGAGACAAAATTATCGACGACGCCAGAAAAAGTAAGTACTATTCCTTTTTTTTCTTTTTCGTCTGTGAAACAATAATGCTCTACTACTATTACTAAGTAATCGAAGCGAGGACAGACCCCCACTGTCCCTTGTGACAACGGAGTAGTGCAGAAATGTAGAAAATATCAAACAGGCAAAAAATGTTGAAACTGTTCGTATTCTTCCACTGATTTTCTACTGCTCAGGTTATTGACTCTTTTCAAACAATATTGTGCAGTTCAGATCATGTAAGTACTGGCACACAGTTATGTGTCATAATTATTTAAAGCCAAATGAGTGAAAAGTTAGCATTATATTCATAAGAAGCGTTTTTTACATTTCTAATGTATGCAATTTTTGGCCTCATGAAAATGAAATCCATGATCTGAGATGCATTGTCCAAAGATTTTTAGTTTTACATGAGCAGTTATGTGGTTTCTTTTTTTCATTCTTGTCAGATTGCCCCATAAAAAGTATACAAATTTTCAAAACTTGGACAGCATCATGTTCTTTTTAACGAAAAAAAAAAAAACGGAAAATACTTGCAAAGTTATACAACAAATGTTGGCTATTGCATGTACTTTGATATACAATAATATTGGTTAATATTTTGAAATGGCAAAAAAAACATTTCTGTTACTCGAACTGAAGACCATTGAAAACAGCAATCAGTTTGTCAGAGAGGAAAGAACAAGCAGTTTATGTTAAAATTGTATACAATGTCATTAAAACAATAACATATTTCGACAATGTGAAAATGGTAAACAATGTCAACCAAACAATCAGTCAATTGAAGGAAATACATGGCTATAGGCCTTAGGTACTGTAAGTGCATCATGTGCTAATGAGTCCAACTCTGAATTAAATGTGAGCCTACAGTAGGTACCTATGACATTTCAAGTTTAACATTACACAAACAAAATACACATCAAATCACCAAGCATGTACTACTAATAATTGATTTTCTTTTTTTTTTTTTTTTTTTTTTTTTTTTTTTTTTTGCTGTCCCAACCTCTGCGCCACCTCAGAGGCAGTGCACCCACACCGCTCATTTTGACACTCCGTCCACAGCCACAGCCCGGTCGGCCCTGCCGCGGCCCCAGCACCGGCAATCCACAGGGAGCAGTCAGTGTCAAGTCAAGAGGCAACCCACCGGAGGAGACACTGCACTGCTGCCGAGTCACTTCGGTGGTGTTCAGTGGCACCTGTTCTGATCTAACATACGCAGGACACCACCTACTAAGCCCCCTACTGATGACAATAATTGCTTAGTCGCGGAGCCGGCGTGAGTGAGCTCTTCCTCCAGAGGGCACCACCACGTCTGTCCAACAACAGACCCCATGGACTCACCAATACCGGTGACCCGACGGAACCAAACCAAGGCCACAGACGTGGAGAGGACATCGAAATTGAGGTCACCATGAGAGCAGGGCATGAAGGGCCACAGAATTTGATACTTTTTTTTTTTTTTATGCTGATCGATGAGAATGAGGATGATTAAGATGATGCTACGGATTTCCATTTCGGTCTGAGACTACATGACAGGGCTGTACTCTACACTTACTTTCATAATATATCCCAGCATCCACCAGGCCCAAGAGATACAGGCACCTGCAGTGTTGGTCAGGAAATTTGAGCAACACTCTCAGAAACACATCCATTAAGTGGATGAAACTCGACTGTGTGGTCCCAGTCTTCCCAACTGAGTCTGCAGCAAACTCAACTCTGGGTAGGAGCCGGTCGGGGCAGAAAAAACCCACATGACTCTGATGGGATTCGAACCCACAAAATCCCAGCTGGGAGTCCGCAACGCTAACCACTTCGCCACGACGGCTGGTTAATAATTGATTTTCAGTCTACTATGTGGGTAGACCTCATAGAAAAGAATTAAAAAGCACGCAAAATGCAAACTGTAGGAGAGTCAGGCCAGATGTTCCTATCACTCACACACACACACACACACACACACACACACACACACACACACACACACACACACACACACACACACAAATGTGGTGAATGACATCATCATATGAGGAAACTAAAGTATGTAGATTTAGGAAGGGCTGTGCAATTAATCTTGGGAGGGTGAGATCTTTTGAGAGCAGAAACAACTGTATAAAGATGGTGTATTTATTGTCTTTTTTTTAGATTCTGACAGTTCAGTCTGGTACAGTGGTAGATGAAATACAAGAATGGAAGAAAAATGCAGTTTCTGATAATGCTGGATTTAGTTAGCACTTGGCTAACTTCCCCAACATTTTGGTTATTATCCCATTTGTAGATATGGAGGTCCATTTCAAACATTTTCTCCATACAAATGCAATGCTAGATTTTCTCATGTTACTAAAAATAACGTGGATTAACGGTGCATAGTTTAACCGTCACATCAATCTGAATAGTGTAGTGACATGTTGCTTAAGCCTAACTCAATGGTTCAGTGTTTGTGTTCACAATAAGAGAATGATTTGGTGAGAAAGAGTTCCCTAAGTTCTTCTTGGTATTTGCTTGCACACTAATTTTAGAGTAGGGCACTAGGGAGGACAGACATTGCAAACTTGAAACTAATATGTACTTATTTACTTAACTTTTTTGTATTGGTTGTTATTTGTTTTTAGCTTGACTTTCACTTGCTTGAGGAGATGATGACCATGCACAAAACTGTTGTTCTAACCTATGCATTTCATTCATTGACTGATTAAACGTTGCACTCAGGAAAATGAGTATATATAGATGTAGTCCTGAATCTTAACTTGCAAGCAGGATATATGCTATGAGACCCAGCTGCTGAACTTCATAATGATCATGCATCATCAGTGTTTGGCTATACTTTTTGTTGTTGTTGTTGTTAACAGGGAGAGCGCTCAAATTGAAATCAGTGAATGAGGAGGTCAAGAAAGAGCTCGATGCCTACAGGGCGTATCGAGATGAGCAGTGTGAACGTTTGGAAGCTGAGGTAAGCTTCTGTTGCTTAGCATGTGCTGAAATTTGACTGCAGGGATTAAAGAAGGAAAAGAAAAGGTTAACTTGAATATGTTGTGTGTGTGTGTGTGTGTGTGTGTGTGTGTGTGTGTGTGTGTGTGAAAGGAGACTTTGATTATTGAGGAGATAAGTGGGACATACGCACAGAACACACAAGTTTTTTGTTTGTTTTGTTTGGGGTTTTTTTATATACAGAATTTGTTTTTATTATTATTTTTGTAATTTTGCTTGACCTACATTAGTATCATTTTATTGTTGTTATCAATTATTATTTGGTTATTTCTAAACAGTTCTGTGTTGTATGTAATATTTAGTCTTCTTGAATTTTTGTGAAAATGACGCCACTTTGGAAGTGCCGTGGACAAACTTTTAAGCAGTCACGATTTGCTTGCTCATGTTTTTGGAAATTCTGCACTTCCTCTTTTAGACAAGCATTACAGAAGTTCTTGGACATCCTGTTTTCCTGGCCTCAAGCTTTGTAGTTTATGTATTCATTGTTACTGTATTACTTTCACAAATACTCGTTAAGCTAAGCAAGGCCTTGACAGATTTGTGCTGTTATTCATTCAAAGTTTCTACATTTCAAATCCCAGATTTACGCTTTTGCCAATGGCAAAACCTACGACTTCATTTCACATTGTGTCAGTTCACCTGAGATGTTTTACCACAGATTTACGCTTTTGCCAAGGGCAAAACCTACAGTTTCAGTCACATTGTGTCAGTTCACCTGAGATGTTTTACCACAGATTTACGCTTTTGACAAGGGCAAAACCTACAATTTTGTTTCACATTGTGTCAGTTCACCTGAGGTGTTTTTGCCCACTTCGAGGACTCACAGGAATAGCAATTGTGTGATGCTGGTGGTGGCAGTGTCATCACTCACATTGGAATGGGGTCAAAGAATAACACGCTGTTGCATAGCTGCAGCCAGGCCTCTCAAATCTTTCTCAAATCCTGAATTTAGGGGGAAAATTCAGAGTAAATTCAAAATTTTACCTAAAAATGTGTGTGTGTGTGTGTGTTATTGTTGTTGTTGTTTTTAGAGTGGATCATTTTTTAATAGGGATGATAAAGTATTGCAGAATGAAGCTGAATTTTTGTTGATATGTGAACATTGGCAATAATATATACAGAATATGCACTTTCTTTTTAAATCCCTCATTTGTCAACTGAAACATCATAAAGAGGTTAAGAATAATTTCACTCCAAAGCCAAACTGCCATCTCTTCAGCTAAAGCCAAACTGCCTTCTCTTCAGCTAAAGCCAAACTGCCTTCTCTTCAGCTAAAGCCAAACTGCCTTCTCTTCAGCTAAAGCCAAACTGCCTTCTCTTCAGCTAAAGCCAAACTGCCTTCTCTTCAGCAAAAGCCAAACTGCCTTCTCTTCAGCTCTCCAGACCCCCTTCATCCCCTGGTTGCCTAATTTTGGCTCTAGAAGGTTGGCAGATACGCTGCTAAAATTCAGCAACCAACTCTGTGATCGCGTGATCACATGGCATGCGTAAGTGGCCAGCAACAGTTAATGATTTTTTTGATTGATTAAAGAAAATGTTGGTCAAAGTGTGATCAGCTGATCAGCATACAGTGACAATGGCCGTGAACCCAGCTGTCAGGCAAGTCATCTCCCACACTGGGTGACTGCAGGTTGTTAGCATGCACCATGAGGGGGGAAGAACTCCTCCTGCCCCAAAAAGAATGTGTTACATGTCAGAATACCATTCAGGCTAATCTTACACAGTTCAAACATGCACCTTCATCTACAGTCCAAAGAAGTGGTGGTGCATCGGGGTTAGTTTTAAATTCTCTAAGAATTCCACAAACTGAAATTGACTGCATATTACATGACTTGTGACAACAGAGCAGGTTGCTGAATTGAACAGCGTGTGCATGAAACTGGTTCGGAATAAGAAACTAGGGATGAAAAAGAAAGGTGAAGGGCTCTAGTCTGAAAACAAGAAAACAAAAGCGTCAGCTGTTGCCGGTCAACAATACCATTGAAATACACAGAGAACAAAAATCCTGTGCTGAAGAGGAGTACAGTAAACTGTTTGACCACCATTTCAGTTGGGAGGGTATTGGGATGGGAGTGGAGAGAGGGAGAGTGACAATTGTCAACGTAGAAACTGTTAAACATTCAAGATTCCTAACCGTCAGTACCCAAATAACATGTGCCTGCTGATCACCACACATCAAAAGCTTTGTAGACTGGCGCTTTTGGTAAGTTTTCGTTTTTTTTCCTTCTCCTACCATTGTGTTTTTCTACTCTAAATCTAATTTACTAATCCCTGTTTGTTTGTTTTTTTTGTTTTTTTTTGTTGTTGTTTTTTTTTTTAACTCTTTAAAAGGGATTTTCATGGAATATATGATATCAGACTGGATCAGATTCACAAAATGTTGATCAGTTACTTTTGACTCGTTCAGCTTCATTTTTGGAAAAGTAAACATTTGTTTACATTCAGACAAAGAGTATGTCAGTTACACATGAATTCTGTCTTTTTTGGTGAGTGCAAAGAAAGTCGGGACCCTAACACTGAAATGTTGTCGTTGTGATGTGATGGTATCTGACGCTTCACCAGAGAGACAGTCATTACAGTTTTACTTGATGTATAAATATCCTTTCTAAAATCTTCAGGGGATTCACTACTCCATGAAAATAAAAGCGTCAGGAGCACTGTACATGTAGTTCCCATCCTTTAAATCCATAGTATCATATGCCTTTTTTTTTTTTTTTTTTGCCTGACAGTACACATGTATGTGCACCGGGTGACTGACGGTAGCATCGTGATGTGCAGGCTGTGGTCTGGGGTAAGGGGATGGTGGAGAAGACGGAGTCCAGCACTCAGGTCAAGATCCAGGCCCTGCAAGACACAGTGGAGATGAACAAGGAGAAGGCGCTGGAACGACTGCTGAGTGCCGTCTTCGACATTGAGCCGGAGCTTCACATCAACCTGCAGTTGTAGATGGGTGAATCCCGCCGCCTGTGCGGCCTTGTGTCTGGGAATCTGTCCTGTCTTTGTGAGCCTGTGTCTTGTAGTTGTACATCTGTCTAGTCCTTTAAACACGCAGTGTGTGTAGATCTGTCAGCTCAGCGGAAATCGGTGTGTAGATCTGTTAATTCATGTAATCTTGCATGTGCTTATACAGTTGTAGATCTGCCCCGTTTCGTGTCATTAGATCTTTATGTTTTGTGAAGTTGCGTAATCTTTATTCAAGTCAAAGTTTGTATCTGTAGTTCTGGTTTTTCAACTTTGAAAGAAAAGTACATTGTGCATAATCGAAACAGTAAAAGATGTGTGGGGAAGGTAGTACTATGTGTCTAAAGCCTGGGTAGTTTCGCACATGTTTTCTATATTCTAGTTCTCCTGTACTAAATAGATAGCCAGTAAAGTACAGTGTATGCCACAGCATGTCTGTGTATTGGCGCATCCCTATTGCGTTTGACTCCCCCTACTGCTGGATTTCTAAGAAAGTAGATCACTGTATGTGGATTTAACGGATAGGAACTGCGTATACAGAGCTCCTCACAGTTTTATTTTCTAGGAGCAGTGAATCCCCCAAAGGTTTTTGAAAGGATATTTATACCTCAACTTGACTACATTTTTTTTGAAGGTGTAGAAATTTACTCAAACCTGCTTTTGTCAAATGTTGAAAGCTTTTGTTTCTGGGGGTTTTGTTTTAGGCATACTGCTGAAAGCATTTTGTCTTTTTGACTTTGCAGCTGACTTCATGTTCGCTGCTATGTACACAATTTTGACTAATCGACTTGCTGTCTTGTTTTTCTAGCTCAACAGATTCCTTCAGATAAGATGTTTTAAAGGATTACTAATAATGTTCTCTTTTTCTTTACACTTGATGCCAAGGTAGGCGGCGATTTGATCAAGGAGTCAATGTCAATGTCTGATGACAAAGTTTGCTGTTTTAATGGAATTGAGAATACTTGCTTGGTTTGCCATCTTTTATGTTAGTGAGTGAGTGAGTGTGTGTGTGTGTGTGTGTGTGTGTGTGTGTGTGTGTGTGTGTGTGTGTGTGTGTGTGAGTGAGTAAGAGTGCATTCCTTTGAAATAACTTCAGTGCTAATGGTGCATGCACAGGAAATGTTATTATAAAATGCTGTCTACTATGTTCAGAGAAGAGCATATTTCAAACAGAAGCTGGCCGAGTTCCATCAAGTTTCAAGCTCACACATTGCCCTGTCAAAATGGGTGCATGCAACATTGATGTAATGCATAGATGTACATACAGGCAAACATTTTGCCTTATGAAATTTCAAAACCTGTTTAGCAACTTATCTGCATGAAAGACACACAAACGCAGTGGATGGGAAACCCTGTTGATTTGAGTCATATATATGTTGATTCATAAAAAAAAAAAAAGGAATGCCATCTTGTGTAAAAGAAGTGACAGATGCTGAAATAGTGATGCCTGATGATGTGATGATCTGCCTGATCCCACTGCAAAGGTGATACAGTTCTGCATTGACTAGTGTAAACATCAGTATGTTTTCACCGACATGATAGATCAAGCATGTTTAGATGTGTGAGGTATGCGCAACCTGAGCAGTCTTAATGCTGTGTGCTTCAAGTGCAATGTTTTATTGTGACGTGTTTTGAAGTACCGGTATCATTTTTTTCCTTCAAGTATCATGTTCTGTGATTTTTGCAGTTTGGTGTTTACTTGGTGTTAGAACATATGAATGATGTTGATTTTCTTCATTCATTCCATGGTGGTGCTTTTTTATTTTTATTTTAATTTAATTTGTTATTTTTCTTTTCTTGGTGGTGAGTGGTAGGATTCTTTTCTCCAGCAAAACAGGTTATTCACTTCTGATCATTTGTACTTTGTCATGCTTTGTTTTCAAGTAGTTGTTTTTTTAAACAAATTGTCAGTGGTTCAGTATACGTATTTAAACAAGTGTGTATGTATATGGTCAAACTAGACTAGCAGTTAATTGTTTCTCTTATTGTAATGCGAAATATGCAGTTTTACTTCACCATTCATGATCATGTATACCAACATAACACGGATATATTGCTATTTAGTATTGAAGTGTCTATAGCAGTTCAGAAACAGAAGTCATGAGACATGCCATGAATAACTGCTTGGAAAAAAATTCAGATTAGACTCATGAAAACCCAAACTTGATTGAATAATTGTAAAATACAGAACAAGACTAAACACAAGAGCTTGAAGCATCTAGCTTGTTTGTTCCAATATGCCTTTAGCAGACTTTTCTTTTTTTCTTTCTTTTTTTTTTTTTTAACTGTTTTGGAAGTCCTGTCTCATTTTACAGCTGAATCATCCTTCCACCACCCTAGAATGATAACTCAAGACTCTAAAATTGCCCTCCCTCTCCCCAACCAGTTTTTTTTTTTTTTTTTTTTTTTTTTTTTTTTTTTTTCCCGAAGAGCTCTTGCACAGTCCATGGCTAAAAAGCAGTTAAAAGATTCAGATTGAAAATAAGATGTATTGTGCCACTTCTTCCAGTAAATTGGCAAGACTTGTTTGTTTGTTTTAAGTAAAGAGGGTGTCACACTGTTAGTTTGTTCACCAGAGTTTTCTTTTTTTTTTAGTTTTCATCATTTAACCTCCTCTTCACATCAACCCTATATATATATATATATATATATATATATATATATATATATATATATATATATATTATATATCTCCATTCTGTAATTGTGTCACTGCGATTTTTGTGCACAAAATTTCCGTTCCCTGATAATCATGCTGTCTTTATTTTTCTATTTCTTTTTTTCAATTTTGTAACTTTTTTTTGCTATACCTTTGTCTCAAATGGTGCTTTGATTTATATGATGTGTATCATCTGATCATGTGCAAAGTAATATGCATGAATGTGAAGATAAAGATTGATGATTATGACCCCAGTTCTTTGAGAACACTTTATGAAAAGCTGATGGGTGATATTTTCAAGCACAACTTTGTGATATGCATCATGTATTTGTTACCATATTGTAGAAATGTGTTCATTAGTAAGTGAAATCAAATTATGAGGTTCAGGCATTAAGAACAGAGCTACATAATTTTAGCATTGAAAAAAAAGTATAAAGACATATTTCTTGCCTCTTGGAATGGTTGTGGAATTTTTATCTATTTTTTTTTTTTTTGGGGGGGGGGGGGGGGGGGGAGAGAAATGTCAAATTCTTTATCAGGATGTTCAAACTGTGAGTTCACAGTGACTTTAGGTTGTTTATTTCCCCTCTGTGTCCATGCTTATGGCGGGTTGGAGGGCATCAGTCTTCCCCCCTGACATGGATGCTTGCTCAGTGTAGTGATTGTCATTGTAGAGGGCTAGAGCAGGTGGTGTCCTGCACATTTTACAGGAGAACAGCCACTGTTGAATAGTTCGGGTATCACGTTGAGAGAGAGAGAGAGAGAGAGAGAGAGTACAGTTCGCAGGTAGATTTTGCAAGTTGAAGTTCGAATCCAGCTTAGTGCTGCCACCCGGAGTAAAATTTTGGCCTTTTCATGGCTGATTTCAAGGTGGTGTCGTTCATTGGGGTATGCATGGGGATGTTATGCAGACCCCCTTCCCCCAGTCTCCTGGGATGAATCTCCCCCTGACTCACCCTGTCATGTTATCTTCATCACTTGAGGTGGATGTGGGCGTTGAACGCAAATGCACATGACGCTGAACACCAGCCAACGTTCTGGGAGCTGTGCAGAGTTTCCTGTGGTATAGAAGGCCTCGTCATGATTTGACATTAGGCTGTGTAAGAGTTTGAAAAAATGTATTGATATTATCATGATATTTTTTTAATGTGCTGATTTTTTTCAGCGGTATATTGGCAAATTCAAAAACCTGTACTGTACCTCATGATGAGGGATGGTGCATACTCAATCAGAAGGAAGCCCATCCCGTGACAGAGTCAAAAGAAAATTGACTGCAAATGTCTCAAGAGTACAGAAAGTCTGTGACCTGGAAGGAAAACAATGTATATGCATACATACATTTGTATGCATCAAAACCAATAACACACACACACACACACACACACACACACACATACACATGCACACACACACACACACACACACACACATGCACACACACAAAAGTGTCGAAACAATTATCACATGAAACACAGTACAAAACCTTTTTTTTTTCTAATTTTATACGTTGGATTGCTTACATTACTTGGTGCTTTTTTGACAATGTTTGTACCCATTCCTCCACCCACTGCTACATACAGTGATCTTGAATATGAACACCGACAGTACGGGTATTTTGTTCACAATTTTTGTGCATTTACTGAGCTCGTCTGGTTGTCACTGTGTTTTTGATGGCTTTATCATCGATGATTGATCTCGTATGTAATTTTATATAATATCTATGCGTTTTTTTTTCTTTTCTTGTCCTTTGTTTTGAATAGCAAGTCAAAGTTAGATTAGAAGGCCATATTTTAAATAATGAATCAAAGTGAAATTAGAAAGTTTCAAAATCAGTCAGGCCAGCTACGAAGTAGACGATTTAGGAAGATCAATTTTGCTGATAGCATGAGACGATTAAAGGGAAATAACTCCATCTCAGAGCATTGGTGTAGAGTCATTGACCGTTCCTCACAAGGGCACCAGAGTTCTTTTTTCTTTTTCCACCATTTTCTTCCATGGCTCTTGCCTCACACAAGATCTCCAGTGAGTTAGTTTTTAACATAGATGGCTATAGATGTGTTCCTTTTTTTTTTTTCTTTTATTTTGTTTGGATATGCATGTTGCTTTGATTTGATAGATGTTAGTGGAAAATAAAGGCACAGGACACCCATATCAGTTTTTTGTGTTTTTTTTTAATACCCATTTGTTGTTTCTAACTTGAACAAAACATGTTGTATCTATTGACAGATGTCATATGGTATTTTATTTTTTGCCTCACTCAGTGTTCAGGCTCAAGGTGCAGGGGGAGGTGCGGTAATTCATGTTGGCATTCAACAAGTTGAAGAAACTTTTTGTTTTCAATAGCTGAAAAAAAAAAAAAGAAAAAAAAAAGGAGAAAATGTGAAAGAGCAGTATGTACCAGTCACTTGGTAATGAGATAGGTCCTACCAAGCATTTGACATTGCATTACTGCCCTTGACCAAAGCATTTGACATTGCATTACTGCCCTTGACCGAAGTATTTGACATTGCATTACTGCCCTTTACCGAAGCCTTTGACATTGCATTACTGCCCTTGATGGATTGTGTCGGAGACCCTGTGTCATCAGGACTCGGAGACTTGAAATGTGAACAGAGAGACTGCCACACAGACAAGGAGGGACAGACGGAAGTAGGGGTCCCATTGGCTGTACACTTGAAATGTGAACAGAGAGACTGCCACACAGACCAGGAGGGACAGACGGAAGTAGGGGTCCCGCTGGCTGTACTCCCCTCCCTCTGCAATGTCTGCAGCCTGCTGCGTTCCTCAGACACAGGTCTCCACTGCCACATGAAGGCATATTTTGGCAAATGATCCGTCTGTTGCACCGACAGGCGATTCCAGCATCACTGATGTGGGGAACACTCCGACAGACCTGGCGTCTTTGCACCACCTGTGTGCATTGACCTGGAGATGCCATGTGCAGCAGTAACCGTCTGTCTTCCCATTGGCCCTGAGGGCTATGCATAGCAGTTACCATCTGTCTTCCCATTGGCCCTGAGATGTCATGCATAGCAGTTACCATCTGTCTTCCTATAGGCCCTGAGATGCCATGCATAGCAGTTTCTGTCTTCCTATTGACCCTGAGATACCATGCATAGTAGTTAACATCTGTCTTCCCATTGGCCCCGAGATGCCATGCATAGCAGTTACCACCTGTCTTCCTATTGGCCCTGAGATGCCATGCATAGCAGTTACCATCTGTCTTCCTATAGGCTCTGAGATGCCATGCATAGCGGTTACCATCTGTCTTCCTATTGGCCCTGAGATGCCATGCATAGCAGTTACCATCTGTCTTCCTATAGGCTCTGAGATGCCATGCATAGCAGTTACCATCTGTCTTCCTATTGGCCCTGAGATGCCATGCATAGCAGTTACCATCTGTCTTCCTATAGGCTCTGAGATGCCATGCATAGCACTTACCATCTGTCTTCCTACCAAAGACACAATCACAATCGAGATCCAACAAAATCAGCCACGGGCTCATCAAGTCAATGGCGCCAGAGAAATTCCTGACCCCTGAAAACAGAACCAGAAGGAAAATCCGCACAGCATTTAAGGACTGCGAGACCACAATCATCATTACTCGCCATGCTGTCAATAACACCAAGGGCTACAAGATTCCAGATGGCACTTCAGAGCAGTACAAATGCTCCTTTTTTGTCAAGACCATCGTGGAGTGGAACCACCTGGAAGAAACAACAGTCCAGGCCAGTACTGTCACCGCATTCACAGCAGCGGTGGGCAGTTCTGCAGCCCTCCACTAAACCTATACTGTACATTAGTTAGTTAGGTTAGGTAGGTGGGGAAAGGGTGGGGGTTGGGTCCCTTTTTTTTGGGGGGGGGGGGGGGGGGCTTGGCACTAGGTAGGTGGGGAAAGGGTGGGGGTTGGGTCCCCTTTTTTTTTTGGGGGGGGGGGGGGGGGGGGCTTGGCACTACCTTCTGTAGGGTCAGGGCCAGTAATGTACAGGCTTGCCTGTATGTGCAAAGCGAAAAGTAGTAGCAATTCAGCAAGTCCACACCTAGCTCGTCTTTAAGAGAAAAAGAGAAGGAAAGAGAAATGAAAAAGTACTTTTTTTTTTTTTTTTGCGCTCTCCATGTTTTCCATTGTGTTATAATCAAGTTGGTTCCAGCGACGTATGTATCCAGATCCAGATCCAGATCCTATAGGCCCTGAGATGCCATGCATAGCAGTTACTGTCTTCCTATAGGCCCTGAGATGCCATGCATAGCAGTTACTGTCTTCCTATAGGCCCTGAGATGCCATGCATAGCAGTTACCATCTGTCTTCCTATTGGCCCTGAGATGCCATGCATAGCAGTTACCATCTGTCTTCCTATTGGCCCTGAGATGCCATGCATAGCAGTTACCATCTGTCTTCGTATTGGCCCTGAGATGCCATGCATAGCAGTTACCACCTGTCTTCCTATTGGCCCTCAGATGCCATGCATAGCAGTTACTGTCTTCCTATTGGCCCTGAGATGCCATGCGTAGCAGTTATCATCTGTTTTCCTATAGGCCCTGAGATGCCATGCATAGCAGTTACTGTCTTCCTATTGGCCCTCAGATGCCATGCATAGCAGTTACCATCTGTCTTCCTATTGGCCCTGAGATGCCATGCATAGCAGTTACCACCTGTCTTCCTATTGGCCCTGAGATACCATGCATAGCAGTTACCATCTGTCTTCCTATAGGCCCTGAGATGCCATGCATAGCAATTACCATCTGTCTTCCTATTGGCCCTGAGATACCATGCATAGCAGTTACCATCTGTCTTTCTATTGACCCTGAGATGCCATGCATAGCAGTTACCATCTGTCTTCCATTGGCCCTGAGATGCCATGCATAGCAGTTACCATCTGTCTTCCTATTGGCCCTCAGATGCCATGCGTAGCAGTTACCATCTGTCTTCCTGTAGGCCCTGAGATGCCATGCGTAGCAGTTACCATCTGTCTTCCTGTAGGCCCTGAGGTGCCATGCGTAGCAGTTACCACCTGTCTTCCTATTGGCCCTGAGATACCATGCATAGCAGTTACCATCTGTCTTCCTGTAGGCCCTGAGATGCCATGCGTAGCAGTTACCATCTGTCTTCCTATTGGCCCTGAGGTGCCATGCATAGCAGTTACCATCTGTCTTCCTATTGGCCCTGAGATGCCATGCGTAGCAGTTACTAAAGATCTGTCTTCCCATTCTCACAAAAGAATCATATAAGACACACATGGACTTTTTCTTTTATTATTCATGTTCCGTTTTTCATAAACCGTTTACAGGTTTAAATCCTGCAGTACCTTCATTGAATACCCGCATAGGAAAAGGCAACCTAAAAAAAAAAGAGTGGGCATTAAAACATGGTTAAATATACCCTCACAGTCAAGTTCTAACAAGATGATTTAAAACATTTTTGTCCATTGCTCTCAATCAAGTTTTATTAAGATCGTTTAAAAAAAAAATCTTATTTTCATTTTAACTTTTCTGAGACAATCTGACAATCTTTACCCAACATATGTAGATAGATATACACTTGATTGATAGATCAAATTTGTGCATGCATTAACCATTTTCTTTCTACTTGACAAGAACCTTTGGAAGACGAGGACTAAAAATGCAGATTTTTAAAAAAGCAAGCATGCATGCATAAATTACTTCTTTTTTTTCGTAAGTCATCCTTTTCATAAATCACGTAGGTAGGTTTTCTGATTAAAAATGGGTTTGTTGATCTCTGATTAATTGAGTTAGATTATCATCATCATGGCCCACCTGACCTCTCATAACCTTTTCAGAGGTCACACAAGAAAACAAATCCATTGTAAAACAAGTTAAACCATCAGCAACAAACGAACAAAAAACCAAAACAAAACAAAAATACAATCCTGAAACAGGAACAAACAACAAATCACAGTTACGACATGGTCGCTAAGCTACTGACTTAAGGTGACAGCCCTGATGTGGCCCTTTGCGGTCAGCTGGGCTATAAGCAACATTATCTTATCTAAGGCCCATAAAATCTGGTCATGCTGCGAGTTCCAGGCGTTCCCCTTAATCTCACACTCCCAGACTTTTTTTTAAATGTTCAACATGAAATGGAAAAACATTTCAACGTCAAAACCAAAACAAAAAATGGAGAAAAAAAAAAAAAACATTCAGGCAGATAAGACACTGCCAGAAGGACAGTCAGTGTCCACTCTGTACAGTGCCCACAAGTTTCACAATCTAACAAACCGCTAGATCTCCGTTTAAAAAAAAAAAAAAAAGCTGACATGTCATTAACTGCCATCAAAGAAGAAAAAAATATACATGCATGTCCAGAACAAAGACGGGAGAATGGTCCGCAGATTCAGGAAAACAGTAGATGATGGTAAAGAAAGGTATCCATGAACAACAACAATAGAAGTCAAAGAGAGTCCCAGAAGAGAGGGAAGTACGCGCACACAGGGGAGCCACCTGTACTGAACAAGCCCAGGATCTCCCCAGGGGGGATCTCTGATAAATGAGAATGTTGAACAACATTCAGTTTCTGCGCCATCATTGCTGCTTTGCCGTGCGTTGTCCTGGATCATCAGCGTTTTCTTCGGAAGTGGCTGGACTGGCATCTTTTGGCGTGTTGCGACGTCCTTTTTTTTGTTTTCTCCTTGTCTTACAGATCTTGACGTCATCAGCACAGCAAAATCTGCGTGTGCTGGCGTGTGTGCTTTCTTTTTTCTTGACATATTGGATCAGCTCCTAGATTCCCCAGTCTACAATCAAGTTGACCTTGGAAACAGAGGATGAAAGTAAGCATAGGACTCAAAGGAGGAAAATACTCAGAGGGAGAGAGAGATAGGGGCGCGAGGGGGCGCGACTCTGTTGCGACCAGTGGTGTGCATGAATACTGTCCTGCATTTTTCTTAAATTCGTTGTTTATAGAAGCTATTAATTTTATTTTATTCTATTGTATTTTACACTGTATTTCATGATGTGATATTGCAGTGTGTCACCACAAAATAATTTTCCTTCATGGACAAAATAACCAACTTGTGAACTTCCAGAACGCAGGGGTGCCATCTCTACTGAACAAGCCCGGGGCCTCCCAAGGGGTACCTCTGATAACTGAGAATGTTGAATAACTTCCAGAACACAGGGAAGCCAGCTGTACTGAACACGCCCTGGGCCTCCCATAGGGGGACCTCAGCTAAATGAGAATGTTGCATCAAAGTCATCAAGCAATTAAATGTGCAGCTCCCTTATATCGGTGTCCCCATTTACAAAAACAAAACAAAACAATAATGCACAAACCAGTGTGAGATCAAAATCAAAGGAACTCCCAATATTTTACACTTCTGCCAGGTGGAAAAAAAAGATACACAGACATCATTGCCATGTAATTGTAAAAATTGTTCTTTCACCAAAATGTAGCTGAAAACGTGTGTGATGAGGACTAATGTATGTGTATGCAGCTTCTAAGATCTCTCCTTTTCTAGGTGTACATAACTTCTGGAAAGCTTCAGAATCGATGCAAAAACAGTATGTCACGTATCTTGGTGTTGTCTGTAATCAAATCCATGAAAAAACATAGAAGTGTACTGCATAATACCACACATATGAGCAGTTTTTGAATATTCACCCTTTCCTGGGAAATATCACGTCACAGATTGAGGCACTTAAGAAACAAATGAATAATAATTTTTTTCAAAAAATGTGACTCCCTGATAAGTGTATAGGTTTCGTCTTGATAGCCAAGCCTATCACACAGAGTCTTAACCCCAAAATGAATCATGTCTGAAAGACAAAAACATACTTTTCTTCTCTCTCTATAAAGTAAACAGCCCACTTTTTAAAAAGCGATACAAATCCATGACTCGGTGTCAAATATTCACATACATTATGTTTGAATATCAAAGGAATGTGTATTGGCGATCTCAGCAAATTCACAACTGAGCTTGAATGAATTATCACTTGCTCTGCAGATGTTAGTGAACAAGGTGCATTTCTCCTAAATCTTTCCTTTAGCTGCCATGGGGATGAGAGAGAAAATAAACAAACACGCACACAAAAAAACCCAAATCAATGCAACCAACAAGAAGATTAACTCTTTCCTACCTCCCACTCCACCCCCTTCACCCATTGCCACTAATCTCCTCCCTTTGACATGTCTGAAAGCCACAAAAGCCCCCTCATCACCCACCTCCTCCCATCTAAAGTGTCTGAAAGTCACAAATGAACACATCGCTGCATAGTGCTCAACAGTCAACAAGTAACAGAGGGGGAATTTTTAATCCCTTGATTCCACGTAACTGTCTCTCAAACAAGTTTGATAACATTACATGTGTATACTGGATAACAACAACAACATGGCAGGAATAAAAAGCACTTTAAGGAATAAGTCATTTGCAAGTTTTGGAGGGTTGATCTGTTAGGCAAGAACAAAAATAGTAACAAGTTAATAGTAAATAGTCAAACCTATCATACTGAAGTCGATAGGAATGACAAGATCACTTCCATGTTGCATGCTTTCGTTCCAATGATTGACCCAAAGAAGGCCTTCCACCAATGGAAAAAAATGAACTACTTCACAGCTGCAGTATGACCACTTTTAATACACCTGGCTTCGATGCAAGCAGCTTCAACAACTAATGTACAGAAAACCAAAAAGTAATCCCTCATTTCCTTGGTGTAAATAATTTTTTTTAAAAAGGCCCAAATGAAAAGTCAGCACATGGACAAATGCTGACAGAATACATGGAAAGCTACCAACTGAACAGTTATCCCTTATCTCCTTGGAGTAATCTCCATAATGTAAATAACTAAAAAAAATTTCCCCTTTTGAAAAATTAAATCACAAACTGGACCAAAACTGAATGAAGAATTTGAAAGACATGTCCAACAGTGCCACTTGGAGGCAAAAACGGAATAACAAACAAACAACAAAATCAGACAAGTAAAAAAAAGTATTGTTGATCAAGGATGAGAGTGATCAAAAGAAAGAAAGAAACTAGGATTCAAACAAAACAAAACAGTTCAGACAGAAGATCACACTCCCACCAGCTCATCCACCTCCAGTGTGTCCGCGATGACAGACTGAACTCGTTCCTGCCATGTACCATCCAGAAGTGGAATGACAACTTGACAGAGGCTGCTGTAACATCTGAGACTCTTGACCTATCCAGGTCAAGAGCTTGCAGCCTCCTGCAATAACCTTTTTTTTTTTTTTTTTTTTTGCGTCTGCCCCCTAAAGTGTCAGAATAATCAACTTGATGATTGTGGACACTCTGGATGATGATGAAACAAAAAGAAAAGAAAAAAGAGATGGAGGCGCATGTCCCGGACGGAGGTGAACAGATGAAATCCTGGATTGACGAAGCTTGTCTCATCATAACCCAGTCACCAGCAATCCACAGAGACTGAGCCAAAGTCAAATCGTCATGAAGCAACCCACCAGAGGAGATTGCTCTACTGCCGAGTCAGGTCTGAAGTGTTCAGCAGTGCCTGTTCTGAGTGAATGTATGCAGGATACCACATACTATACCGCCTACTGACAATACCTGCTTAGTTGAGGAGTCAGCATAAGCATTCCCCTACACCGGGTGCTACCACATTCGTCCAGCCCCAGTTCCTATGTACTCGCCAATAACTTCGCCTCAAATGAACTTACCAAGAGCATAGACGCAGAGAGGAAATCGAAACTGAAGGACAGACGAAGTACTGTCACAGAACATTGAATGATGATGAAAAGACAATCCAATAAAGGGTATGCACTCACTTCACAACATGATGATTTTCCAGACAAAATAGGACTTAAGAACTTCAGTCTACTAGATAATTTTCAACAGTATTTTTCACTTTTTCACCTCTACATTGGTTGCTGAATATTGGACGTCCTTTCTTTCAAAAGCCCTCCCCTTTAATCACACCTGTCTCAAAGGCACTTAGGAATACTGGAAATGGCACGGAAAACCGAGATCAAGAATGATGGCAGCCAGTGAACAAGATCGCAATCAGAGTGCAGCTGGCAAGAAGAAAATAGTATAACACATCAGGGACAAATATACATCACAGGACAGAGAACAGGCAAAGGCATACACTCTGGTGACCAGAAAAGAACAGATTCTAATGGTACACAACACACACCCACACACACACACACACACACACACACTCAGATTCAAGAAGAGTGTTTTCTACCTGAGTGGTTTTCTAATGTATCCCTGGCAGTTCTAATATATTTCCTGGTGGTTTTCTAATGTATTTCCATTTCTATCCTGCATTTTTTCCCCAGTGTCACAAAATTTTTGTTATGGGAAAACAAGTCTGAGAAAATGCCTTAAAATCATGACCAAGGATGACAGGGAGGGAAAATTATGAGGTTGAAGACATAATCCTCCACAAAAGAAAGATGAACTTCCATGTGTTACTACACCCAAATGCCTGAACAGAAAACATTGGAATGAGAAATGGGAATACTCACTGAAATGCTTTTTCAATAACTCCATGACATCTTCACAATTCACAAAATGCAACAACAAATCTCAAAGATTATAGATAGGCGTAAAATTTGAGGAGGTGAGTTTTATGTTTGTTTTTCTTTTTCTTTTTCTTTTCTTTTTTTTCTTTTGTTTTTAAACATTCACAGCCACATTTTATCTCTGCGAGCATACACACAAAAAACAACAAAGCCTATACACAACCCTGGCTTCATCCATTTCAACACCCATTGTTGACCCTTCCTTATTTTGTTCAGTATGAACACATTCAGAAATAAACTGAAATAACACAAATGCACAGGAGTGGGACATTATCATACTCGTACAAGACACCCCTTGGTTGAACAAACCAACTCGCCATGTCGCTTAAGGCAAAGCCAGCAAGGTTGAGAAGTCCTGTCTGTTACACCATACAGACAGTTTCAGACAGAGCCAGGAACAAACCAGGGCAAGCAAAAAAAAAAGAATGCAAGGTACGAAATTACGTAACTTGAATATTCATCTCCAAGGAAAAGTCTGCCTTCAAACAACATGAATAAAAATCAGATCAAAAGTTGTTGTTTTTTTTAAATGCCAATAAAAGAAAAAGTTTCTGTAATTCTGGGGGTACAAAAAAAAAATGGCGCAAGCAAAGCAAATCCCACAGACATTTATTAAACGCGAGCAGAGCAAATTCCATAGTTCTCTGAATATGCTGTAGCATGGCTGTTTAAATGCACATACTCCAAGGATAAATATACATGCACAGTACACTCCCTCCACATTATGTCATAATTATGATAAATTCCAGGAATAGACTGAGAATATTATGAAGCTCCATCGATTACTTCAGCAAAAACAATGAATACAGAACCACAACTTTTATGTAGAATCCTTGACACTTTCAGGCATAAGAATCATACATCAATCATCATCACCACCACCTAAAGAGCTAGTTCATGCTGGGAAATCCCTTATTGCAATTCAGTGTGCATTCATACCCTTTTTTTTTTCCTTGTAAAAATCCTCACAAGCTACTACGCCTATTCCTTTGTGTGTCTTCTCTTATTTACACATCTATGGTCATCCATTAACAGGCAAATTATTCATGCTGGGGTGGTGCATATAAGGGGGGAAAAAATGCTGAATATTGGTCAAAAATAATCTACACATGCTTGTTTGTTGTTAGTCCTGTTAGATGTTTACGGTCAGTTTACTGTCATAGCCCAGCAGATTGAATATTGGTCAAAAACAATCTACACATGCTTGTTTGCTGTTAGTCCTGTTAGGCGTTTACAGTCAGTTTACTGTCATAACCCAGCCAACCATAGCCGACGTTGGGGGAGGAAGGAAGTGCCATGACAAACACCAAACATGATACATTTACATATAAAACTATGCCGATCTGAGGCGACAGCCATTCTGCTTGACCTGTCAACTCTTGGGGAGGTGTTGCCCTTTGGTATTCAATATGCCAGAGAAGCAGCTCAATTTCAATTTGATCCCCCTGCTGTGAAAACAGCCCACAGTAAAACCAAAACAAAACAAAAACCCAGGCCTACGTGCATGTTGTCCTAGATAGAACTGCGATGTACACCAGTCATTTTCATTTTTTTGCCTTCAACGATTCCCCTGACTGACCAGAAAGCTTGTGCCAGGACTCTTTATGGATGTCCACCTATCAACCCCACTCCCCTAACACCAGTTTAACAGAATCATCCACCTACCAACTTGGTCATCCCCCCAAAAAAACCTCCCAAGCTCCCATTTGTAGTAGCCAATGCTGTACCATAGTTTTCTATCATCTTTTTACTTAAAAATAACGATAACAAAAACAAGTTTTCATGCTTTAAAAAAAAACAGCAATCAGTCTACGCCAACAGGAAATCAGTCTCATCCAGTTAAATGAAAACAATCAAAGCTGAGTAAAGAGAAAATCAAACAAAAGAGAGAAAAAAAAAAAAAAAAAAAAAAAAACCCAGAAAATCAGCCAACATGAGTAAACAAACAAACAAAAAAACTACCCCCAACTTGAGTCAAACTGAACACACCAGAAGTCATCCTGCCCAAGAGAACAGGAACTCTTCAAGACAGATTCTTCGAAAAATCATCCAAATTGAGTAAGGAAAAAATCATAAAAATGAGCGTACAGAAAATCAGCAAGCGTAACAAAAATAAATAAATAAACAATAATAATCAAAGCCAAGAACACAGAATATCAAGTATACTGAGTAAACAGAAAATCTGCTGATCATATGGAAATAAAAACAAACAAACCACAAAAAAACAAGCCAAGCTGGTCAACAGAACACCAGCAAGATGAAATAAATAAAAACCAGCGAAAATCAGAGAACAAAAAAAAAAAAATGTAAATCTCATGGACTGAGTAAACTGATACACCAATCTCCAAAACTTTCTGAGATTCAGAATCAAAAAGACTTACAACAAAACAATGAAGTTGCATCTGCTGTTGCTTCAACATTCTCCATAACAAAGTGTCAAACATGCAAATGTTCATCACAAAGCATCTTCATCATAATAAGAGTCAAAATGGTGACCTAAAGGTCAATGAAAAATGCCAAAGCAATTGCCGAGTGAATGAAACGATCAATCACTTAATAGAATAGAAATCAAAATATTCTAATTCAATCTGAAAAAAAAAATCGAATCTCCCCCCCTCCCCTCCTCCCTTTTATGCCATTTTTCTAATTTTAATTCAATCTGAAACAAAAATTTGGTTCCCCCCCTCCCTTTTATGCCATTTTTCTCATCTCGGTCTCAACCAAAAGATGCAAATACGCCGCTGGAAACTCATAAAAAATTTTGGAGACTTTTTCTGGTCCTATATATGTGTCCAGCAAATCATAAAAATTTTTTTTCTTTTCCAAAATGTGTGCGCAAAATTTCACAACATCGTTCCCATCCCAAACATATGACTGGCAAATACAAGAATTCTAGATATGCCTTACTGCCTAAAAACAAAAAAAATCATGCCCGGCAGCTTACAAGAATTCTGACAAGTTCTTCTCATCCAAAAAGCTCCTAACAAAGAATTCTATAATTTTTTTCCTTGGACCAAATGCTAATGTCAACTCATTAAAAACAAACTCTTTATCTCCCAAACACACAGCTGGTAACTGCAAGAAATTCAAAGAATTTATCCTCTTCCATCATCCAGAGAAAAAAAATTGAAGGCCAAACACATAAATTCACATGTATAACTTATGGGTTTGTTTTTTTTTTCTTGGTGAGTAAGGCTTTTGAGGGGGGGGGGGGGGGGGGGGGAGGAGGGAGTGGAAATTATGAAAACAAACAGAAATAAAATATAAAGACGGACGAGGTTTTCCAACAATGCCTTCAGAAAATTTCTATCACATATCATGTTTTTGATGCCTCAAGAAAAAGCCAAATCCATCAGCTATGAGAATGATGTCACAGTCAGTTCAGAGATTGGCCATCACTCCAGCACTGCCACTTGTTAGCAAGGAGACATGATATACATTAGGCTGACATATTACAGAGAACACACACATAGCTGACATCTGGAAACAGCGAAAATGTCATATGCTATTATTATGCATGTATAAGAGACAGACATGATATATATTTGGCTGATAAATTGCAGAAAAACACACATAACTGACATCTGGAAAAAATGAAAATTTCATAAACTACGATATTTTATATATATATATATATACACACACACACATATATATATATATATATATTCAATTATAAATAAAGCTTGCTCTTATGTCTTAGATTGAAGAAATATGGGGAGATAAGCATTCATATCTGCAGTGGCAGATAATTCTGCCTAACTAACAGTATGTGCTTGAGTGGGTGAATGGGGAAAAAATAAAATAAATGCTCAAAATGAGCCTTCAGCAAGCATATAGTCTCCAAGGGGGAGACAATCTCCAATAGGGAGGAAACTCACTAACATATAACTCCTGGTCAGATACCGATATTTCGAAACCTGATTGTTTCTCCTCAGTGACTGCGGGAACTGGTAATTTGACTCCTCTGCCTTTTCGGTTTTAAGAAGAATGCTATCCCAGAAAAGGCTGGTGTGCAGTACCGTAGTATGTTTGTTGAGTTTTCAAAAAACCAACCAAAGGTGCCACCTAAGAAACAAAAGGAAATCATGAAGAAACATAACAAGCTACATTTTCTTGTGAAAAGTAGAAAATATAAAAAGATAACCTCTTAAGACACAAGTGCTGAGGGCCAGTTCTTGGAATGAATCCGCAAGGGACTATCTATCTATATATAGATAGATAGATAGATAGATATACATACATAACAGGCATGTGAACCATCAACAACTAAATATAGAACACCAAAACAGAAGAAAATTTTTTTTTTGACTAATTTTTGTTTTCTTCCAGCCTTCCAGGGACTGAAGCATTCCGACAGTCAAGTGTTTCTGATAATTGTCAAAATAACCGACTGAAAATATCTCACACACACACACACACACACACACACACACACACAAAATCAAGAGAAAAAGAATTTCTTTGACTAAAGAAAGATTGTCTCACCAGGAACAAAAGTAGCTGAACAATAAAGTAAAACAAGTCAATGATGATAACAACACTTACCAGTGTTGCTTCTTGGATTTTAGAAAGAGGGGAGGCAACCAGTCCCCGTCACTGGTCAATGCCAAACATCGTTAGTCAAGAAAATCACTTCTCAAACGAAAACAAAAGTCATCAGCAAAACCAAATACACACAAAAAAATCATAAATATATAAAAATTAATACACTTTGATATAAGTCAACATTTATCCAGTGTCACCCTCTTTATCCTTACGGACACTCATAAAAGGATCTGCCCAAAAGCAGTGAAACGTAGAACACCCAATGCAGTGGTCAAGTTCTTCATTTCATAGGCAAGCCATTCTTTGAGCCATCAAACCTAGAAGATCCTAACAAACCTCAGTCTCACGATTACAATCTTCGCTGCGACTGTCTCGAGGTTGACCGCTCCTAACCCCACTGTCCTTACCCTTGTCTTCTTCAACACTTTCTTAAACCTCCCACTCACGCTCACTTTCACCTTGCCCCTTCCCTTACTTTTCTGCTGATCAAAAAAAAAAAAAAAAAAATGAGCCTACCAGCAGCCAAGGCAAAGTGGTTAGTGTCACGGACTGCCAGCTGGGAGGTTGTGAGTTTGATTCCCATCAGAGCCATTTGTTTGTGGGATTTTTCTGCCCTGACCAGCTTCTACCTAAAACTGAGTTTGCTACCGGGTCAAATGGGAAAACTGGGAACATTAGTTGAGTTTCATCCACTTAATGGATACGTCTCTAATTGCTCAAATTTCCCGACCAACTCTGAAGATGTCAGCATCTCTCAGGCCTTGTCCATGCCAGGATATATTATGAAAGTAAATAAAAGAGCACAGCCCTGTCAGGCAGTCTCAGACCAGAACGGAAATCCATAGCATCCTCTTCATCATCATCATCATCCTCATCGAGCAGCATAAAAAAAAAAGGTCTCAAATTCTGTGACCTTTCATGACCTGCCCCCAAAGAGACCTTAGTTTCCATTTTTGTTCTCCCCTAGTGGTTCTTCGGTGTATCACAATTTTTCGTGAGGTTCTGTCAGGGTTGTATCAGCAAATTTATGCGAGCTGGGGTTGGAGGATGTGATGGCACCCTCGGAAGGGAGACCTCTCTAGCGCTGGCTCTTCACAAAGCCATTACTGCCATCAGCATGGAGCCACTGAGCACCACTGAAGTGACTCAGCAGCAGTGCAGTGTCTCCTCTGGTGGGTTGCCTCATGATGACTCGACATTAACTGTTCCCTGTGGATTGCTGGAGTCAGGGCTGTTGTGGAACAAGCCAGGCTGTGGCCGTGGATGGGAGCTGGAATGAGCAGTGTGGGCACAGCAAGACTGAAGTGGCACAGATGATTACACAGCTAAAAAAAAAAAAAAAAAAAAAAAAAAAATGAAACAACCCTAGTGAGCAGTTGGCTCACAGCTAGATCAGTCATGCTGACCTAAAACATAAAAATAGCCATTTTCGCTGACCATAGGTGTTGCTCGCAAGAGTCAACAGAACATTAGATATGTCCTCCCCACATCCCACACCCCTCTCCCTCCATTCCCATGGGATGGTTATCAGTGCCAGCACATCACGTGAGGCAAGTCGGGATGCTAAACCTGCATCTAACTAACTACAAACTAACTTGTCAGCATCATTTGTTTTTATTTAAAGAGGGTTGGAGGCAAACTTGTGCGTTGAAATGCCTGAAGTCCAAACGAGATAACCTTCCAGCCGACAATGAACTGACTTTCCGACAGCCCGAGAATGAAAGTGATGATCGGCGAAGATTAGAAGCCCTGGCCAGTCCATGAAAACCTCACAAGGTTGTTTTAGGCAAGAAGATGAGCCCTTCACTTTCACGTTTTTTCTTTCTCTTTTTTTTTTTTTTTGTCTGTTTCTTTGTTTTTTCGGTTGATAGTGGGGCGTGGTGACCATCTGATTACGCAGTTTGGGCAAATATTTTGTGTCAAACCTGTAACTCCACAGTCTGAAAGCAATACTTCTATCCACACACACAAAAATCCATATCACTGCTACTAATATGCATGACTTTAATGTCACAGTGAAGCTGACAATATTCTGGGAGTGACATCTTTTAGACACGGGCTTCAGGTAGGAAACTTTGCAATGAAAACAGTCTTACTTTGTAGCCTATTTCTTGTCTTTTTTTTTTGTTCTTTCCCATGCCCTCTCCAGCACTGCTCCCTCTCCACATGTCCTGGGTCATCCACCCATACAAAGCTACACCCACGCTCATCCTGCTCCACCCCAAGCACTTGCAGTCTGCAGGGTGCAATTAAGTCATCATACAGCAACCCATCGGAGGAGACACTGCCCAACCGATGAATCCCTTCATGATGATCCCAGTGCTTGTTTACATCAAGTGTATGCAGGACACTGCCTACTAAGCCCCCACTGATGACAAATACTGGTTTGTTGCAGAGCCAGTTTGAGTGAGCACCACCCCCCCCCCCCCCCCCCTTCCGATGTGCATAAAAATTCCACCCAAGAACAGTCTCAATGAACCAGCCGACACCAAGACTCAGCAAGGGTGTGTGAATGTGAAGATGAAACTAAAAACTGAGATCATCACCAAGAAACCTTTCCTCCTGTACAGACAGTTCCTGCAAAAAAAAAAAAAAAATGTTTATTTCTTTTTAGCTCCATTCAACCACACTGTACTTCACACCTTTTCCAAAACCAGACAAAAAGCATTTTCAATCCCCAATTTCATGGAATAAAATCCCGCCATTCAGGTGTCAGCCACTGATATCTTGGGCTCCTGAAATGAATTTCTTAGACAAAAATTACTCACTCCCTGAAAAAAAAATTTAGTCAAAAAAAAAAAACACAAAACAACCCACCACTGTTTTGCATCACAAAGCAACACACACACACACACACACACACACACACATGTCCCAGACAATGCAGCTGCTCGTTCCATTCCACTATTTCTCCAGGTAGCGCAGGTAATGGTAGAGGACACGATGGAAAAGTACCGGCTGTTGCTTCAGGCATCCGTGGCTGGTGTTGGGCAGAGTGATGATGTGCGATCGGGGGAGGGCCTGCAGTCTCTCTCGGCTGAAGGCACCCAGCCGTACATCCTGCTCTCCGTACAGGATCAGGGTCCGCAACTGAAGAAACAGCCAATGATGTGAGAGGAAGGGAAACTACTGGGGACCATGCTCAAAATGATGATAACTGATGACAATGAAAACTTATCTTTATTTCACGGTTGTTGTTATAATCCTTTATTACTTCCATTATCATCATCATCATGGTATTGTAAAAGGAACAATTCTGTATAGAAATAATGTTACCTTTATTACTTCCATTATCATCATCATCATGGTATTGTAAAAGGAACAATTCTGTATAGAAATAATGTTACCTTTATTACTTCCATTATCATCATCATCATGGTATTGTAAAAGGAACAATTCTGTATAGAAATAATGTTACCTTTATTACTTCCATTATCATCATCATCATGGTATTGTAAAAGGAACAATTCTGTATAGAAATAATGTTACCTTTATTACTTCCACTATCGTCATCATAATATTGTGAAAATAGAAATTTGTTCATAGAAATAACACTACCTTATGTAAAAATGAGGAGTAAAAAAAATGATGGAAGATATCACAGCTGAATGAAAAAAAAAAAAAATGTGCGACCACAACATCCATTACTAATTATGTCATATTTTCTTACAGATAACTACCCAAAAATTTTCAACAAAAAACAACAACAACAAAAAAACCAACCTGACTCTGAGAATAGTTCTCTACGAACATGTCAGACCCTACGACTGCAACAGCCACAAGAGCTGCCGCTCTTTCCACACCAATGTTGGGCTTCTGGAACAAGTACGGAAGGGCAAAGCTTCCAGCCATAGAGGGCGCCACGATGATCGGCAGGTCCGGGCCAAGAGCCTTGACCAGCGCCACCATAAAGTCCTCATATGGAATGCTATTCAGGTCCGCCTCCTTGCTGTGCCCAAAGCCTGCAATGCATTTTGTGCATGCATGTGCAACAATCACCAAATATGCTGCATTCTATTGATCAAACTCTTCTGTCCAGTTATTAAAAGCACACCCACGACATTACTGTATCATGCAATGAACTTTTTTTTTCCAGTTGTTAGAAAACACAACTATGACATTGTATCACACAATGAACTATTTTTTCCCAGTTACTAAAAAACACAGCTTCAACATTGTATCATGCAATGAACTCTTTTTTCCAGTTATTGAAAACACAACTATGCCACTTTATGCAATGAACTTTTCTTTCCAGTTACTAGAAACACAACTATGACATTGTATCACGCAATGAATGCAGTGAACTATTTTTTCCCAGTTATTAAAGAAACACAGCTACGACACTGTATCACGCAATGAACTATTTGTTTCAGTTATCAAAAACATAACTATGCCATTGTATTATGCAATGAACTCTTCCTTCCAGTTATTAAAAACACAAGTATAACATTGTATCACACATTGAATGTCCTTTGAAAGTGTTGCAAAGGCATTTCCCCATCCAGTCTATAGAAATTTGTGTTTTCTTACAATAATACCACATAAAAAAGTGATGATGAACAAAATCTGCCCAAAACACATCAACATCATCATCATCTCTCTCTCCCTCTCTTTCTCTCTCCCTCTCTCTCTCTCTCTCCTACTCTCTCTCAGAAATTTGCTTAGTTTTAGCATCGGACTGGGGAGATATCATCTGACTCTAAAACCCTTTTTTTTAGAAAAAGAGGGGGTTAGTTACCACCAAGGACGTTGACAAAGTACTGGACAATTTAACACAATGCATTTCAACCTCTTGGGTCTTCTTCAGGCAAAAACAAGTAACATTTAGGACGGTGATTTTGCGCCAAATATGAGAAGATAAGTGGTTTCTCATTCTTCGTTTTCATTGTCCTAAATGTTATTTGTTTTGTGTGTGTGTGTGTGTGTGTGTGTGTGTGTGTGTGTAAACAAGATGACTTGACATGTATACCTGTGTGTGTGTGTGTGTGTATGTGTGTGTGTGTGTATGTGTGTGTGTGTCTGAGTGTGTGTGTGTGTGTGTATCAGTGTATATGTGTGTGTATTTGTGTGTGTGTGTGTGTGTGTGTGTGTGTGTGTGTGTGTGTGTGTGTGTGTGTGTGTGTGTGTGTGCGTGTGTGTGTGTGTGTGTGTGTGTGTGTGTGTGTGTGTGTGTATGTGTGTGTGCGTGAGTGAAATGCATGTCTGTGTCTCTATATGTATGTGTACAAATGTGTACCCACATGTGTATTTGTGTGACTGTATCTGTCAGCAAGCATGCATACACATGCATGTTTCGCTTTTCAACACACACAAAGTTGGGGTGGTCTGGAGTGGGAGGATGGGGTCACAGGTGATTAAAAGACACAAACAGATCCCCCCCCCCCCCCCCCCCCCCAGGCAATACCAATTTAACATGCATTTACCTACGCTCCATCCTACTTCTTTACAGTGACACACGGAGGCCCACCGTCCCTACCCCTCCTCCACCCTCTCCCTTCCATGTCCCACCCTACCCTTTATCACTTCACCTCTCCCTCTAAACATCCTCTCTGTTAAAAGGGTATTTGGGAATGCAGAAAAAAAATTCCTATACCTCCACCTCCAGTTCACCAGTGCTTTGCAGTGGACATGGGTTCACATGGCTTATGAATCTAAACAGGCACTCAAGAGACCACAGATCTGTGCCAAGATCAAACTGTCCTCTAAACTGTCTGTGCCAAGATCAAACTGTCCTCTAAACTGTCTGTGCCAAGATCAAACTGTCCTCTAAACTGTCTGTGCCAAGGTCAAACGGTCCTCTAAACTGTCTGTGCCAAGATCAAACTGTCCTCTAAACTGTCTGTGCCAAGATCAAATTGTCCTCTAAACTGTCTGTGCCAAGATCAAACTGTCCTCTAAACTGTCTGTCCCAAGATCAAACTGTCCTCTAAACTGTCTGTGCCAAGGTCAAACTGTCCTCCTGTCTGTGCCAAGATCAAACAGTCCTCTAAACTGTCTGTGCCAAGATCAAACTGTCCTCTAAACTGTTGTGCCAAGATCAAACTGTCCTCTAAACTGTCTGTGCCAAGGTCAAACTGTCCTCTAAATGGTCTGTGCCAAGGTCAAACTGTCCTCCTGTCTGTGCCAAGATCAAACGGTCCTCTAAACTGTCTGTGCCAAGATCAAACTGTCCTCTAAACTGTCTGTGCCAAGGTCAAACTGTCCTCTAAACTGTCAATCAAATCCTGATTCCACCCTGTGATCCGGTGTCACACCAGAATCCAATGGGTTTGTCTTTGAACCATATTCTTTTTTCTTTTTTTTTTCCTTTAACCAAGTTTCATTAAATTCTGTTCTGTAGTTTTTGCATAATCTTTAGGGCTTCTACAAAGAACAAGCAAAAATCGCTGAAATTCCAGTGGGGAAGGGGCGATATGTAGGAGGGGGGATCTGAGAAGGAGAGAGGGGAGGAGGGGGTTGGGCAAGGGAGGCGCCTGAAAGACATACCCTCTAAAAAATTTTTGAAACTTGTTTTCACTATGGTGCAGTCTGACACACATTTGAGCACTGAATGGTGTTTCATCCGCTTTCTGGTCAAACTACAAACAGGACCATTTGTTTGTACAGATTCTGTCAGCCTCATTCACTTTTGGAGCATCTTGGTGATGCATGACGTTGGAGCATGGTATCAATTTGCCATCATCCGGAAAGACAAAATGGAAACTGCCTGTTCTCACGGTGAAGTTTACACAAGATTCTGTGATGTCAGCGTTGTCTGCATGCATATTGAAAATGTTACAAGGGCTCCGCCAACTTCAACTGCCACATTTTCTTCTTTCTTGATTTTTCTTTTTTCATTCAATATTTCTTTTTAATGATTCTCGATATTACTTTCACTGAAAGCCATGAATTTGCAGAGAAATGGGAGCTCTGTATCTTGCGAATAGACTAACAAACCAACAGACATGAGCAAACACCAGTTCTCCATGATGGAGGTATAAAGACCACCTTAGAATTATTCCTCCCCACCCCCACACCCCCACCCACCACCCCACCCCACCCTCCGTGCTATTTCCCCTCTATCCCTGCCCTGGCGGCTGAAGGGAACATCCCTAGCACAGTAGCAGACCTACCTGGCAGGTCGATGGCGACCACCCTGTACCCCCAGTGGGCCAGCCAGTGCATGGTGTTGAACTGCACCCAGACGTGAGAGCTGTCGCCCATCCCGTGCAACAGAAGCACCGTTCTCTTGGGCGTGGAACTGGGTTTCATCTGCAGGCTGTAGATGGTCAGCTTCTGGAGTCACACAGAGGATAACAACGATGACGATAACACTGACTGATGCCAGCCGCTTTCTGGAGGAAACACGGTGCCTAGCATTGTGGTCTCACGACTGGGTGATTGAGGGTTCAGGCCTTATCAGGGGTACACTTCTGCGGGATTTTTTTTTTTTTTTAACCCTGACCAGCTCCACTCATCAACCTTTAATGAGGGCTCAAGACTCATCAGAGACACACTCCTGTGGGATTTTTTCTCTGCCCTGACCAGTTCCATCTATCAGCTATTACTGGGGGCTTAGGCCTCACCTGAAGCATACTTTCGTGAGATTTTTCTACTCCGACCAGTTTCATTCATCAACTGTTACCGAGGGTCCACACGTCATTAGACGCAAATCTCTGCGAGACTGACCAATTCCATCTCTCAACTGAGACTGACCACTTCCATCTCTCAACCTGTACTGGAGGTCTAGGTATCATCAGAAGCACACCTGTGAGATTTTTCTACACTGACCAGCTCCACCTATCAACTGTTACAGAGGGCTCAGGCATCATTAGATGCACACTTCTGTGAAATTTTTCTACCCTGACCAGCTTCAGTCATCAACTGTAATTGACAAGTTTCAAAACGAAGCGACTGAGGGCAGAAAATGAAGCAAAATTTAAAGAGAAAAGGGGTTAACTGTTAGTTACCGCGAAGGACACAGACAAACAGATTACAGGACAAAACACAATGCATTTCGACCCCTTGGGTCTTCTTCAGGCAAAAACAAACAACATTTAGGTCACTGAAAACAAAGAACGAGAAACCACTTATCTTCTCATATTCGGTGCATTCGACAGCCATTTTGCACCGAATATGAGAAGTGGTTTCTCGTTCTTCATTTTCACTGCCCTAAATGTTGTTTGTTTTTGCCTGAAGAAGACCCAAGAGGCTGAAATGCATTGTGTTTTGCCCTGTAATCTGCTTGTCTGTGTCCTTGGCGGTAACTAACCCCTTTTCTTTCTAAGTTTTGTTATCACTGACAGTTCAGGCATCATTGTGGCATATCTCTGTGAGATTTTTCTACCCTGACACCTCCACCCATGAACCATTACCTGTCCTTCCAGAGAGAGTGGAAAGCAGGGGGGGGGGGGGGGGGAGGAAGATGAAGTTAGGCGTTTCACACCCCCTTCTCAGATTCCACTCTGCTCTGACCAAACCTTCTAGGTCTTCCTCCGTGTGCAAGTACCACTGCATGTCTAGTTCCAACTGTTTTTTTTTTTCTTGCCCCATCTGTCTCCATATCCCTTCATATCCCTTGCTCTCATGCCGCCCATTCTGAATCCCTCCACACAACTACATCCAGGCTCCCCCCTGTCACAGTTGCAGCACCAGCATTCCACAGGGTGCCATTCATAGCAACTCGTCACAGGGCCAAAAACCACGCAGGACTCTGCACAGGTATTGAATCACTGACCGTAGGGACTGGAGACGGGGATAAACAGGGTCGAAGAAGGGAGGGGCTATCACCTATCAAGAACTGCCCAAAGCACACACAAAACATCTGATAGGTCAGAAGAAGGGGCAAAGGGAGGGAACAAGGGTGAAGGAGGAAGAGGGAGAGGGAAAGGGAGGGAGTGTCAAATAAAATCACTTGTTCCACACCTGTTCCTGATCTGAAAAAAATCATATACATATCATATAAGAAGAGGAAAAAGCCCCACTATATCCAACTCTTTCTTCCTTTTCTTCTTCCTTTCAACTGATCCAACTGACAGCGCATATATGATCACATGTGTTTTGATAAAGACTTCAATCACGTATAAAAAGAAAATGACACTTTATCGAGTGAAGACGATTATAATGGATGCATGCAAAAACACCCCACATTTTTTAAGGATAAAAAAATTCTATAAACAAAAATTTTCTGTCAAAAAACTTACAATTCCTATTTAAAAACTGAAAATATCTTTTTTTCGATCAAAAAAGGAAACCAATATACTGACTCTTGCTTTGACTTCAACAGTGATGGGCACTCTGTCTGCTGTGTGAAGTGACAGTTCCTCATCTGTCGCCTCTGGTACTTCTGGTAATTTGTTAACGTCCACACTCTTCTGCTCTGAAATAGGCAACAACAACAACAAAAAAAAGAAAAAATTTTTAAAAAGAAGAAAATTTTCATCTGGCATAACTGTCATGAAATGCTCTGCACACATTTAAATGTCTACCCTGTTGACAGATGTACACGTGGAACTCTCCCATACAGGTACACCAAATTAAAAAACAAACAGCATACTATATACTATACATACTTCAATACACAGGTTCAATATGACATGCATGCATAGAAAGAACGGGTGTGAAAATAAGAAAACAAACAAGCAAAGTAAAGTAGGAAATTTACCATGAAATGTCCTTCCACAATTCCACAAAATGAAAGGCTCTAACTTCTTTCCCTGGTCTTTATCTTTTCAACAATTCGACTCTCCTCTCTCTCTCTCTGTCCCCAACACACAATTTTTTAAGCATCTATTTTGTCCACTAATTTCTTTTTCACTCACTTGAACACTAAACATACACACAAAACACATACACAAACATATATACATGTGTATACATACCCAGAGGCGTGTGCGCGCGCGCACACCCACACACACACACACACTCTCTCTCTCTCTCTCACACACACACACACACACACACACACACACACACACACACACACACACACACACACACACACGTACGAATTCTTTGTACACTTAGAGCGCACCCCTATTGGAAAATACTTATAATATTTTTATTAACTTTATTTGCGGGGGATAAGAAAGGAAGGGGGGTGGGGTGGATAAAATGGGGGGGGGGGGAAGCAAAGGATTTTGTTTGTTTGTTTATTCTTTTTTCCTTTTTTCTTTAGTACTGTCATCCGTTTTGACTTTAATTGATACGTTAGTTGTTGGTTATAAGTATTTTGTTTCATGTTAATCTTCACTTATGACTTGTGTAAAGATATTCACAAACTTACACATCCACAACTCTCTCACTCACACACACAGGCACACATACTCACACGCACACACACACACACGCACACGCGCGCGCGCACACACTCACACGCACACACACATTCGCGTGCACGTGCACCCATACATATACACATACACATATTATGTGCATGCTCGCAATTACTTCCGTACACATTCACTTTTTTTTTTTTTTTTTTGGTCTAATATCACGAATAGTGGATAGACGTTAAATGAAGGACACACACCACACACACACACACACACACACACACACAATCACATATGCACAGAAACACAGCACAACCTGAAAAAAGGAATGTCTGCATACCAAACAAAACCGCAGCATCCATGCTTGTAGACAATGGTAACTTCCACCGCAGATGGTAGAAAATAACAGCTCCTGCTACAAAGACGGTAATGATGATCACAGGTTTTTTGTTGATGTTGATGCTACTGCCAGCAGAAGCCATGATGAGGTGATGAAATCTTTCCCGTACCTCTCCAAGCCGCCAGTCTCACTCTGAAGTGAACGAACTACCTGCAACCAGTTCAAAATGAAGCAGTTACACCACACAGGTCTAAAACAGTCATTTGAACAAAATATTTAAACATCTGATTCACATTCCTAAAAACGCAGAAGATGAACATTCCCATTCTACTGAAATTTACTCTGTCATGTTGTTTGTTGTTTATCGCCAAGCCAATCACAAGGCCTAAATAACAGCTGCAGAGAAAGTTAAACGCTGAACTATACATACAGTACAATCTAAAATGCCAAGCTTAAAAATAAAATAAAAACTCAAAACCAAGTCTGAAAGAACAAGGACCAATCTAAAAGTAAAACAAGGTTTATCACCAACCGCTTTATAATCAGATCAAATGGAAAATATTGAGATTTGTATTGCTTCAGTACGTTTATAGATAGTTGCAAAGTGAGGCAACTGCAAGCGGAAATCTAAACAAATGTTAAAAAGTGTTTGAAATAACTCCGCCAAACAACATGGACAAACAAATCACAAGACAAAACATGATGTGTTTCAACCTCTTAGGTCTCCTTCAAGCAAGACAAACAACACTCAGGACAATGAAAATGAAGAACGAGCAATCACTTAAATGTAACACAGACAGGGAGACAGGGAGATTTTCAGATAAGTGTTTGCTCGTTCTCCATTTTCGTCCTGAGTGTTGTTTATCTTGCCTGAAGAAGACCCAAGAGGTCGTGTTTTGTCTTGTGGTTTGTTTGTCCATGCTGTTTGGTGCAGATATTTCAAACGCTTTTTAAGATTTACATACATGTGTGTGTGTGTGTGTGTGTGTGTGTGTGTGTGTGTGTGTGTGTCTGTGTGTGTGTGTGTGTGTGTGTGTGTGTGTGTGTGTGTGTGTGTGTGTGTATGTGTGTGAGAGAGAGAGAGACACAGAGAGAGAAAAGAGAGACAGACAGACAGACAGGGAGACACACAGAGAGACTAAGAGAGAGACAGAGAGGCTTTCAACAATTCTTAATGTGCAAATATTCTTCAGGAGATCTACTGTACAGGAACTCTTGCCACATCAATTCGGCACAGAGGGGAGGGGGAAGGAGAAGGGAGATCAGAGTGAAGAATTTGGGGTGCCGAGAAAATTTTTTTTGTTAAATCACATCGATCGGTGACTTTCTGCATTGCAATGTGTACTTTATGCCTATACTGCATTCTGACATCAGCAACTTGATGACAGAGAACACACTGGGTCTTTGTTTGTTTGTTTCATGTTTTGGTTGTTGTTGATGTTGTTGTTATTTTTTAAGGGAGGATAAGAGAAAGCAAAGAAAATCTTTAAGAACAATTCAACTCAAGATTCTGAAAGAATGTGGTCTGATCTTTTTTTCTGGGTGTTTAGAACTTAGCTGCCCAAAAATTACAATGACCCATATCTATATCCACTTAATTCATAAGTCTTTAGGTAAAGTATTTTCTTTCTAGCAGATTACACACAAAGTGCCACTTCTGAACCTTAATTAATCAATGAAACTGCATAAACATGGGCATCATTCACCTATACGAAGGAGCTGGAGGTGAGGTGGGCGAAAGAGGGAGAGAGGGGATTGGGAGAGGAGTAAGACTATTTCGAGTGGGAGGAGATAACTGTCAACTCAGTCAAGTGACCAAATCCAACTTTTGCAGATAGTCATCACTGTAACATAAATGCATGCACAAAGCACAACAATGCTCAAATAATTCTGAATGGTTTTCTCCCCTGCCACAGACTAAACAAACCACTTCCTCCCCTGCTACCCTCCCTCCCTCCTCTCCCAAGCCCGCATACTTCCCCACATCTCCATCCCCCCCCCCCACCCCCCCTCCAGGTACAGCTTTGCACGCACCCTAACTGCTAAAGGTCTAATGAGATAATGAAACTTTCAAGATATGAAAATTTAAACAAGAAATAATGTCAAGGGTAGCAAAGACATCAGCAATGTCTAGACTGACAACTGTATGGAAGAAGAACATCTCACTGAAATATAAAACCAGGCGCCTTAATGCATATTCCATGTTCCTGTGTGTGGGGGGAGACATGGACCCTCATAACAGATCTGGAAAGTAGAACCCAAGCCATAAAAACAAGGTATTACAGCTGGATATTGAACATCTGATTTTCAAATCTTATAAATGATGAGCATGTGCATTAAACCATCAAGCAGCAGACTAGACATATGAAAATCTGCTGACATCAGTAAGAAAAGAAAACTACAATGGTATACTCCAAGTGATAAGATCCAAACTGCCTTGCTAAAACAATCTTCCAAGAATTTTCGTGGGATGAAAACTGAGAAGAGAGAAAACACCATGGGCTGCCATTTCAGAATGGACAGGGAAAAGATTTGCTGAGATCCAGGTTCTGGCACATAAAACACGGTTGAGTTCAAGAAATCTGGTCTGCAGTCTTTTTTCAGTGCGGTGTCCCACTGACTTTGTCGAGTTACTGAAGTTTGGGAGAAGTCGAAGCGGAAGCACTCAGAATCAAGATGTACATGATACCCAAATTTAAAGAATTATTTGTGGATTATGACGACTGAGGCCCATTTGAAGCTAAATATGAGATAAAATGCGCACAACACATTATGATGTCAAAGAGGGGATGTATATAGGCCGTGAGGCCTAGGCAAATAGCCTGTCCCTATTACTACTACTACTACTACATCTACATCTGACCGTGAGTGCATACACCTAAGACTGGTTAAAGTTTCTGCCTTACTAAATAATACTTGATTCCCGATCGAGATGAACACTGCTTTCTTCTTTTTTTCATATGATGTTCACCGTAACCATCATAATCAAGGTTTTGACTGCAACTGCGAATGGGGAAATGGGAGCTCCACTTGAGTAGTTCAAGTGGTGAGATCAACATACACGCAGGCCGCAAACAACTGCATAAATAACGCATGCGAGCTCGTTTTTCTCCCTCTCATTTTTTAAGGCTACTTTCTTCGAACAACTTTACCTGACATCAATAAATACTTCGAACAGTTCAGAAAAAGTTTGGGGACCGAGGACGAAACAAGCCAATTAGGCCTATCTGCTGACGTGCAAATACGTCTTACTGACCTCCCTTGGCAACAGGATGAAAATGTAGAGTTGTCTTTTCTTGTGAGGACCTACTCGTTTCAACGGTTTTCAATGCAGTTTTCAACACGATCACAGTTTAGATAATTAATAATGTACTATGTATACACAGGTTTAAAAAAAATCGATAACAGCAGTTCTTTTTTTTTTATTGAACAATTTTTCGTTTTTTTACAAGACACATACAAAGCACAAATATGCACATATGAATAGAAAGAATAACCATGAAAGTAAAGGTAATAGTTAGTAAAGGAATCTATTCCAGAAACAACATTGGACACATCACTTTGGTAATCAAGCATAGGTTCAACAATACTGTTAATAATAGTATTCAGCAACTAGTAGCGACTAAATCAGTAAATGTTATCATCATTCCTATGGGCAAAGTTGATTTAAACACTAGTTTACATAGGCATTATATTGATGCAATGAGCAATGTATAGTAGTTCCAATATTTATGACTTCAAAAAGAAATACAGACATTGATACATCAGACATTCACCCTGTCATTCTTTCTAATAATGACACCAAGTGACCTTTATGATGAGTGCACACACACATACACACACACACATACATACATACACACACACACACACACACACACACACACACACACACACACACAATACATTGTGTATATAACCACTACATAAACACCAGCAAGTGGTGTAAGGAAAGCAGTGTGAATCTAATGTGGCATGGGTCATTGGGGCAGGAGAAGGATAACATTCCACTGTAAAGCACTCAAATTCCTTTACCAAAGTATATAAAACAGCCCAGTCTCACAGTTGTAAACAACCTGAGAAAAGGTAAGTTATACACTTCCATACATATAGGTGCTCACACATCACAAAGGAAGTTAAGGTATAATAGGGTAATAGGGCAACCAATTTTCCTCAAATTGTCCTATACTATGATCAAGAAAAGCCAAATATTTTTCATGTTTGAATCTGTGTCCTAACACTGTGAGAAAGACATGTAGGTCAGGAGGGGAATTTTGTAATTTGCATTTGTAAATGTAAAACTTGGCAAAGAGCAGAACAAAATCAATGGCTTTATCCATTTTCACATGCTGTTTGGTACCAAACAAAACCAACTCTTTGTCAATAATGAAGTTGTCACAGTGCTGACATTTATTTTTTAATAGACTTTGCAGATTTCTCCAGAACCTCTGTACAATAATGCAGTCAAAAAGCATATGATCAATGGTCTGCTCATCCTCTTCACAGAAGTTACAGATAGGGGATTCAATAATTTTACACAGAAATAAATACCTCTGTGTTGGGAGCAATCTGTGCAAAAGTCTGCATTGAAACCATCTAAGCTGCATATCTGTAGAAGCCTTATAGCAATGAGAGAAGATGGTTTTCCAATTAAGGTTTTCAAAAAGATTATTCCATTTATGGATAGCTGTTGGGAGGGCATTATTTCCATTTAGAATGTTTTGAACAGATTTGTTACCTCTTTTAATATAAAACCAGGCTTTTGGGTCTCGGGGCTTGTATCTGGAAGTTAAAGATATCTGGAGTTTTTGAAAATAGGTACGAATTGCGTTTAAAATGCCTTCATATAAGAGAAAATTGGTGTTAATACCTTGATATTTTTGCAAGAATTCTTGGTATGTCATCCAGTTGCCATTTTCATTCAACAGTTGTTTCACAAAGAAAATACCATAATCACTCCATTCTTGTACAAAAATAACCCTTCTGTCCCTCAAAATATTGATATTGTAATGAATATATTCAACCATAAAATCATGCACAGAGATGGGACAGCATCTGGAACATAATTTCTTATAGTGCTTCATAACATCTTTCCAGAATGGGTTATTAATGACATTCATAACAACATTTGAAAATTCAGCTCCAAGATTACCTATAATGCCCAGGTCAGGGTACATATTAATAGTAAACTCCCTCCAATCAGACTCACACATTAGTCTTCTCAACCAACTTATTTTCATAGCAGAGATAAAATTTCTAACATTCAACATTCTGAGTCCCCCCTCGCAGTACTGTTTTTGAACAACAGATTTTGTTATTCTGCTTCTCTTACCATTCCATAAAAATGTGTAAAATTCCTTTTCTAATGCATCAATGAAATCCTCTGGAGGGTCTGGTAAATTAATTAATAGATGGACAATTTTACTAAATACCAAAGTTTTAATCACTATAATTTTACCAAAAGGGTGATATTTCTTTTCCTCCAAAGAACGAGAACCCTTCTTATCTCAAAAAGTTTTTCTTCATAATTAATTCGTACAATGGTATCAATGTTAGTGGAAAATTTAATGCCAAGAATTTTGAAAGTTCCAGGATCCCAGACAAAATTTTTATCCCTCATGTATCTAATTGGAGAGTTCTTTCTACTCCCCAACCACACAACTTGGGATTTGCCAAAATTAATTTTCAAACCAGAAATTCGTGCAAATTTAATGAGGATAGATACTGCCTCGTTAAATGATCTTTCTGAACCATCCAAACACAAGCTAGTGTCGTCGGCAAATTGCGATAAGAGAATATCTTTGTTATTAATTGTAATTCCTTTAATAAGTTCATTGGAGCGAATCATCAGTGATAAGATCTCTGCACAAATTAGATATAAATAAGGAGAGAGTGGATCTCCTTGTCTGACCCCTCTCTCTATTGAGAACCATGAGGAGTACTGACCATTTACAGAAATACAAGTAGAAGTCTGGGTGTAGAATGTTTTAATCCATTTAATGATGTCTGGTCCAAACTTAAAGAATTTCAAACATTTATGTAGGAATGACCAAGACACACTGTCAAACGCCTTCTCAAAGTCGATTAGAAGGAACATTCCTGGAATATTTTCTTTTTCAGTATACAAAAGCACATCATATATCAATCTAATATTCTCCCCTATATATCTTCCCTTTAGAAATCCTTTTTGACTTTCGTGTATGATGTATGGAAGCATAGTCTTAAGGCGATTAGCTATGCAGGCAGATGCAACTTTGTAAGTGGTGTTCAATAAGGAGATGGGTCGCCAGTTTTTAATGAATCTTTTTGGTTTAGCATCTTTGGGAATACATGTTATTATTCCTTGTCGCTGGGTAATAGATAGCTGACCTTTGGAGAATCCCTCGTTAACTGAGCGCACAAGGTAAACACCAATATCAACGAAGAAAAATTTTAGGAATTCTACGGTAAACCCATCAGGCCCAGGGCTTTTATAATTTTTCATGTTTTTTAAAGCAATGGCAGCCTCTTCAAGTGTAATTGAACCCTCTACTGATTAACTCTCTGTATCAGACAACACTGGTGTACCCGGAAATTCATCAGAGATGTTAATATCTGCCACATCTCTAAAGCTATATAGATTTTCGTAAAAATGTTTAGTTTCAGAAAGAATGCTATTTTGGTCTGAAATGACTGACCCGTCTTCTCTCTCTAAGAAAGGGATTGATTTATCAACAAAATTTCGATTTTCAAGATTACAGAAATACTTGTTAATCTTTTCGCCTTGGTTCAACCAGCGGACCCTTGAACGCACTGCCACACCTTGGATTCTATGATCCCTGATTTCTTGTAGTTCCGTTTTTAAATATTCTAGTTTAGGAATGTCTTGTTCGTATAGATTTCGTTCAATATTTTTAATGTTTGCTTCAAGCTCCTGTTCTTTCTTTAATTCCATATTTTTTTTATGTGAACTGTATGAGATTGTTTTGCCCCTGATTTCAAGCAATAGAGTTTCATAAAAAAGTTGATCATCAATTTGGAATGACAAGTTCTCATTCTTTATATTGTCAATGTTATCCAAGTTGTAAACGGGTAATGCATATTGTTTTTTTACCTCGCTTATTACTTTTTTAATTTCAGAAATGTATTGTTTGTCTTTTAATAAACTGTTATTAAATTTCCAGAAAGGACAGTCCCGTTTGAACTGTTCTTTTTTTAAAATTAATGTAACAAGAGAATGATCAGACCTATAACCTGGATCTATGCGAACATCATTAACTTCTGACAATATTCCTCGGTGATCATGAAATAATCAAGTCTTGCTTGTTTAAAAGAGTTGAATTTCCGCCATGTATATTCTCTTTTGTCTGGATACATATCTCTGTAAACATCAAATAGATTGTATTTTGTCATTATATCCTTTATTTTTTCACGAGTTCTTGGACGATTCCTGACACTGGTGTAATTTCGAGCATCTATATCCCTGTTCATTGCACAGTTCCAGTCTCCATTAATTATAACGTGTTGGTTGCCAATGCGTTCAATGTGTTCGCACACTCTATCAAAGAATTCAGGGTTATCACCACCACTGGGCCCATATAGGTTCACTAGAGTAAATATTTTTTTCAAAAACTCAATATTCATTATAATGTAACATCCATTCCTATCTCGAATAACATCAAGCAACTTGTACTCAAAATTGCTATTAAAGAGCACAGCTACTCCATTTTTGTTTGTTTCTGTGCCACACAACCATACATTATAACCCCAGCTGGCTCTTATAAAGCTCTCAGAATCTTCTTTTAGGTGAGTCTCCTGAAGACAATATATGTGGGACTCTTTTCTTCTAAGAAAATCAAAAACATCTCTTCGTTTTTTTGAGTTATTGAGCCCATTACAGTTTAATGAGCAAATTTTAAACGAATGATTCTGAGCCATCATGTTTTACAAGACAACAACAAAAAACTTGTTAACGGGATAAACAGATCAATTATCTTCCTAGAAATTTGGGAAAGAGAGTGTAAAAAACTAACCAGAGTCAGAACTACACACTGTAAAAAAAGTGCATTTTTCCATTTGCTTATATATGAGCTAACACTTGTGACAATTGTCCGGAATAACAAGCATCCCAGACCTGTCCCAGTTATCATTTTTTTGCAGATGCACAGTAAAAACAAATTTGACCCAGTTTCGGTCTCAATCACAAGCACACCACATATCACATACACGGCAAACATGAATGACAAATTACAAAACATTAACTTGAAAACAACAATATAAGCACAAACCTGTTATACAAAGGCCCACCGCCATTACTCCAACACGAATAAGTACAAGTGGGTATAATTAGAATGATCAGAAAACGTAAGTTTCTTCTCCAAAGCCTTAAAGTAAAACATCGGAATTGTCACGCTACGCTGGTGACTATTTTTGGTACACAAGTCACGTGATCAAAACACGAACTTGTTTTATCATAAACGCAAAGAGAAATAATGGGAACAAAACCGAGCAGAAAGGCACACAGGGCGACGCCTACCTGACGTCCATTTGTAGTTAATTTATTCGCTTAGGAAAATTTTTATAAACATGAGGTAATGAAAAGAATTCACACAACATACAAACCACAGGATTACTCCCTTGACCCTATCTGTCAAGTCTGGCCTTGACCCCTACTCTACACAATGTCGACCATAGACTTAGCCACAGAACAACACAAGATATTTTATGAACGGGCAAAAGACTCTACAAACTTAAAGACAACAACATGAAACCAGTTCCATTGTACTCAAATCAGTCAGTGAGATGCACTACAGAGGTCATCCATAATCATACTGATCTACTGGAATAACGGACGACATTGACATGTGCGTATCACTGAAAGCAGACGCACATGAAAACAGACGACATCCTGTGACATATCGGACACAGTCTTGGCCTAGGCCAAACGTAACTGTGTAACATCGGAGAGGGTTTTAACATTAATAATCCTACCGTTAACCGACTTCATTATCACCTTTCCGTTTTTTGTCCACGCCTGCTGACAAACCGACGTCTCATTTTTGACTGCACAAAGTAACTGGTAAGTTCGGGGAGTCAGATCCTCCACTATAGTTATCTTTGTGCCTTTCAAGTTCTTACGAGCGTATAGCACAGAGTCTCGAACACGACGCGAAATAAACCTGACAATAATTCCGCGACCCGAGGCTTTCGGAACACTGTTTTTTCCAGCTTTAAGCCTTTCCTGTTTCGGGCCCACCCGATGCACAGCTTCTATGTCCTCTCTCCTTACCTTGATTTTGAGTTTGTCACAGATGAGAGAGAGAACCTTCTCCTCGCACTGTAGGCCCGTTTCCTCAGCCCCGTTCTCGTCTTCCTTCACCCCAAAGATGCGGAGATTGTTCCTGAGGGAATAAGCAGAAAGATCCTCTGCACGGCGGTCTGCAAGTTCGGCAAGATGCCGCACTTCCGCCAGCTGGGTCGACATCTGCTGTTCCCTCTTCCTGCTGTCCTCGATCTCTTTTCTCAGTCGATCGTTCTCCGCCTGGACCGAGAAAAGTGCAGCTCTCAGCTCCTCCACAGTCTGTGTCAGCTTCGCAATGTCCGCCCCGTTGGCACATAGTTTCAGCATAAGATCCGCGTTTGAAATTTCTTGCTGGTGCGCAACCTCGTGTACAGGGGAGAAAACTGCATCGGGAGCTTCAGATGTCAACAGGGGCGAGTCGTTTCCTCTGGTAATACTGTCGTCCATGTTTTCCTCCTGCGGTTTGTAAACAAACTTAGACAGAATCTCCTTAGTAGCTGATGGAGTGTTCATAGCCTTTGGTTTCTTGGGCGTAAAATTGGATTGTTCACCATCACCACTTTGCACACTAGAGTTAGTCGCTGAGCTGGATCCTGTCTCTACACCACCTCGTCCACGCTGTTTACGTTTTCGATACCGCATGTGGCCGACCATTTCCAGTCCGATTTCTGCCATTCATTCTCACTCTGGTTTCACATAATCGGCGAAAGCAAGTATTCCAAACTTTCGTGTGGAGGTAGGCAGCGGTCGCACTGTTAATTCTGCTGCATTTTGGTCAGCTAGTCTCGCGATAATTAACTAAAACAGTTAATTATATACGCCGCTTTCAAAAAGACGTCTGCTCCGGACGGTTAACAGTGCTCACCATAATAACAGCAGTTCTGCACATGAAAAAAAAAAGTAATTTCATCGATCAATATCCGACGTTGGTGGATTTCACTCAGGATCGCGGGCGAAAGTCGCCGAACGTTGGATATGATCAACCCGAAAGTACTGGCTGGAGCTTGATCAAGCTTACTAGACTCGCTGCATATGTGACTTTTTTTTCTTTTTTTTTTGTTCATTGTTGTCATTGTATTTATTTATATTTGTCAAATCCTTTATTTGAACTAATCGTTCATTTGAATCGTGAAAGCTGTGGGACATTACATCCATTAAACACAGTGATGACATGGTACAGTGTGTAGGCCTTTATTTCAGGCCCAGACTTTAAAACACCAGTAAACTAAAGCCATGCTTGATTCAATCATTTTGCGCTATCATGAGTCATTAAACTTAATTCAAGCTTTTAAGAGTTTTCATAATATTGATAATATAAGTATGCAAGATTTCTTTAAATTAACAAACTATACCCTTAGCAGAAATAGTACTAGTAAAATCTTTATTGGATACAGTCGTACCAACAAAAGAAAATTCTATTTTAGTAACCGTGTTGCACCTCTATGGAATATGTTGCCCACTAACTTTAAATGTGCACAAGATATTAACACCTTCAAAGACCTAATTGACAAATGGCAGTACTTTGTTGATATAAAATATGATTATGACGATTAAAACCGTCACTAAAGACTGAGCGATCACAAATTACCTTATACGACCTATATTATTTTTTTAAATTTTCATCAAATGATGGGACAATCAAAAGCCTAGATGGCTATGTGTTTAACACATGTCCCTATATCCTGAATCCTGAATCCTGAATTAGACTGACAAAAATAGACCTCATTTTTCAAAATGATGTTTGATAGAGTGTGTGATTATTTAATCTGGTCCACCCGACCCGTTTGCAGGAAGGGCAGAGACAAGTTTTAGGAATGAGATCTATGTGCTGAATGCCTTTGAGACACTTTTCTAAAGCCAGATGGCGGACATCCGTGTCCCCTCCCCCTCCCCTTCCCCCTTACACACACACACACACACACACACACACCTCGGCGCTCGGATAGAGCAGCCTACCCAGGGCCTAGGGGTCAGACCATGGATGGCCGCTATAGCGAGCGACTGACCGCCTCTCTCCCCTTCCTTTCACATACACTTCAGTTCCACGGTGTTTATTCACTGTATACCCATTGTGCCATTCGAAAGCAGAATGGAGCAAGCGCACCTCTATAAGACTGAGAAGTATGCCAGTCTAGCGAGCAGTTTGAGGAAATCTGGCTTCCAGGCCCGGATCATCGCCATAGAAGTTGGAGCAAAGGGATTTGTAGGCTCATCAGCCTATGACCTCACGAAACAGCTCAGGATTTCAGGTAAGAAGAGGACCGGAACCCTGAGGGCAATGGCAGAGGCAACCGAAAAGAGTTCCAGCTGGATCTGGTCGAGGAGGAACAAAAGTGAACTTCATAAGGCTTAAATTTCCCAACTTAGAAAAATTGTCCCGTTAGCAGTGGGGAAAGACATCCGTCTAAAGAGACATACCTCAAGACGCCCAACTGCGTTCGGATCCCGGCAGCGCCAGGGGAAAAAAAAAAAAAAAAAGAAGTTGGCAGAAGAAGGGCATCTCGGAGTCACCCGTGTGCGGCCCAGCCCGTTTAGAGTGTAAGAAGTTTAGGGCCAAAACACTTGTCTCAGGGGGTTTCTTCTCAGAAATATTCTGTCAAGCTGTCCCTAGAGTTTCTTCCTCCTGATCTCATCCCCGGTGTTGCCACGCTCCGCCGTTTAGACGTCCTGTGCACTGACTTGTGTGGCTGAAGAGTGTTATACATGGCTTGTTGTCTTCATTACATTAGCCTTTTGACGTATTATTCTATGCTGCCCCTCCTCCCTTTCTCCACCTTCCCTCTCCCTCCCCTCGCCCTTCCTGGCGTGCTCCTCTTCCCCCTCACCCCCCCCCCCTCCTCCCATATCTATCTCACTTCTTACACCCCCACCCTTTCCACCTACTTTCTCTTATTCTCTCTGTCTCTCTCCCTCCCCTTTCTTGCCCTCTGTTTTGGCATCAGTTGTGCTACCTGTACTTCACTTTACATACAATATCATGCTTATGCTAACTGCAAGCTGGGAAGTGCTGTTTTGTGCACTTTGTTTACTGTTTGTAATGTCGGAAGAACACAGAGTTGTCAAAAATGTACACGTCTGTTTTGTATTGTAAATAAAATCTGCGTTACTTTATATTTTGTTTTGTGTGTCTTTATAAAAACGAATGTAAAAAACATTGAAAACAGGCTAAAAGAAACCATGACCAGAGGATTGCTCGGAAATATAGGCTATCTTTCAACCGAGCACCGCTTTGCTTTGTTCTTCTGCGTGTGTAGACCATGCAAAGGAGAGGACTGAGCCGTTTAAGAAGGAGCCAAAGGATAGTGGAGATTCTCACCAGCACTTTGATCATGGTAACCTAGGTGACATAATACCCAGTTTACCTGGATTTTAAGAAGAGCTTTGACTCTTTTCCTTATTAGCGACTACTGTGTAAGCTTACATTGAAATCGTATGGTACAGCTGTTAGTGGCGTACGGTTGAGTGGCTGATGTATTGTCAGGTCGTACCCAGAACATTATATGGGTACGTCGGGAGGGAATTATCTCTGGCATTGTAGAAGTGTACAGTGTAACACCATAGGGAAGCACCTGGGGGGCCAGTCAACAACATTTGAAACAATTCACAACACACACACACACACACACACACACACACACACACACACACACACCACACACACACACACACACACACATGGGGGGGGGGGGGGGGGGACGCGTACGCGTGAAAGGAGTCGGGGGGTTGGTAGGAGGATGAGAGAGAGAGAGAGAGAGAGAGAGAGAGAGAGAGAGTAACCAAGACCAAATTCTTTATTAACGAGGATAATAGATAAACACTGATGTGCTTGTTTACATCCAGTCCTCGCCCTGAGTAGGGTCAACAATGCAAAATAATTACATCCAGTCCTCGCCCTGAGTAGGGTCAACAATGCAAAATAATTACATCCAGTCCTCGCCCTGAGTAGGGTCAACAATGCAAAATAAGATGAGGCAACAAAAGAAGCATGTAAAAAGTGGCTAGAACTAAAATGAGATACAGAATAAACCAAAATAAAAGAAAAAGTAAAATGAGAGAGAGAGAGAGAGAGAGAGAGAGAGAGAGAGAGAGAGAGAGAGGAGAGAGACGCAGGAGCGAAAGGAGTGCAGGGAAGGGCGAGAGAGAGAGAGGAAGGGTGGGAGACGGAGAAAGGGGTGAGAGTGGGGTGCGGGAAAGAGCATGTTTAGAACAATCTGACAATCAAAAAATACTAAGGGGGATCAAGACAGTCGATTTTGAAGCACCAGGTAAAATATCAAAATAAAGCACAAATGGAGAAAAAAAATGCATAATGATAGCCCAGTCACCACGGGTGGGGAGGGGGGGGGGGGAATGTCATACAGATAATAAATCAAGTCATTCCAGCAGAACCGAGAGAGAGAGAGAGAGAGAGAGAGAGAGAGAGAGAGTCGCATAAGAATACAAGCATAACGACATAATGGCAAGAGGGCAGGAGGTAGTAGGAAAACACACACACACACACACACACACACACACACACACACACACACACACACACACACACACACGTACTCACATAAGACATAAATAGAATAACATGCGCATTTCAAGTACAAAACACTTTCTTAATAGTCAGGTTCATACATAAGGCAAAGAGGGTGGTGGTGGTTGGTGGTGGATTTATGGCGAAGGGGAAGAGAGAGAGAGAGAGAGAGAGAGAGAGAGAGAGAGAGAGAGAGAGAGAAGTCTGCTGTGTACGTTGCATAAATTAATAAAATGTTAATTCATCCTTTTTCATTTAATCATAATGGGAAGACACTGAAATTACCATGGGCTTGGATTACAGAGCTAGACGTGTCCACTGGGTCTTGACAATGTTGCTATTTGTTATAATAAATAATAGACTGACGTTTTCTGCTAGTGTTCGTTTATAATAAATAATAGACGGGCGTTTTCTGCTAGTTTTCGTTTATAGATAAATAATAGACGGACGTTTTCTGCTACCTGCCTGCATTATTGTCTGTCCAAAGGTGGGGATAGTAGGACGCAAAAAATACACGGCGTTATCACACACATCCAAGAGAAGATAACCCAACTAGATCATGATTGTAATTTGGATGACTTAAAAACAACAGCAACAATAACCAACAACAACAACAACAACATCGACAACAACTTCGCTGACTGGTTTCGACTATATATCTAGGATGGCTCGATGCTCTTGATACCTGCTATCCAGATTGTCAAGTTGATTTGTGTGCGAGCCCTCTTACCAGGCCAGACTTGTAGATTAATTTGGTTTATAAGTGCCGTCGTCAGTAAGGCTGTGTTGGTTGAGAGGAGAGAGAGAGAGAGAGAGAGAGGAGAGAGAGAGAGGAGAGAGAGGAGAGAGAGAGAGAGAGAGAGAGAGAGAGAGACTCCTCGACAAAATGGCTCATGTTTTTACTGGCACCGTTTCAGTTATGTTCAGGCAATGCCTATTATTGTTTTGACGTGTTCCCAGCTATACAGAGCGAGTCTGCGCCAGAATCATATGCGATGAGCCGCTACATCTGTTGAGCCGGTAATACAGTGCAAGTGCAAGTGAGTTTCAGTTTCAGTTTCATCAAGGAGGTGTCACTGACGTGCAGACTAGTCCATATACGCTACACCACATCCGCTAAGTTTTGAGACCACACTACGCATGATTTGAAGCTGATGGATAAATGAATTAACAACAAAGATGAGACAATTGAAGAAGAGGGTTTCGTGGCTACGACTCAGTGGATGTCTGACCTACGCATTAGCCCAACGCGCTGGTCAGACCTTGAGTGCCTACCTACCATTTGTGTGTTGTGTGTGTGTGTGTGTGTGGTGTGTGTGTGTGTTTTGTGTGTGTATGTATGTACACGTGTGTGTTTGATGTGTGGGCATGGGCCCTTGTGTGTGCGTGGGCGCATGTGTTTTGTGTGTGTGTGCGTGTATGTGTGCGTGCGCGCAGGCATGTGTGTGTGTGCGCGCGCGCGCGCGCGCGAGCGTCGTGTGTGTGTGTGTGTGTGTGTGCACTTGTGGTGTGTGTGTGTGTGTGTGTGTGTGTGTGTGTGTGTGTGTTGTGTTGTAATCTGTGGGTTTGTGTGAGCAAACGTATCCGCATACATGCTATAGGTGTACATATCTATGCCCGAAGTGAAAAAGTGGCAGAGTTGGGAGGGAGGTGCCGGTGGATGGGTGTGAGGGGTGGGGGTGGGGGCTGTGAAGATGACGAGGTGTCTAATTTTGAAAAATTACTGAGAAAGCTCCCCCCAAGAAACGTCGACAAACAAATCACAAGGCGCAACACGACGCGTTTCGACCTCTTAAGTCTTCTTCAGGCAAGATACACAACACAAGGGACAACAAAAACGAACGAGCAATCACTTCTCTTCATCCAATTCGGCGAAAGATGGGCGTTGAAACATCTGAGTGTTGTGTGTTCTGCCTGAAGAAGACCTAAGTGGTCGAAACAAGTCGTGTTTTGTTTTGTGATTCGTTTGTCAACGTTTTCTGATCGGAGCTTTATCAATAATTTTTTTTTCAAATTTGTTTAGATTTCCGCCTGCAGTCGCCTCACTTTGCAACGAGGTGTATAATGTCTGTGGCTTTATTTCAATATTTAGTGTCAGTTTTTGTGTCTCGTTTGTTTGTTTAGTAGTCAGTTTCTGTTCATATGAATGTGTACAGCGTGTCTGTTTTGGGTGTTCGTGTGACTCTGTAAAAGGATTTTCTATTGTTTTGTGATGAAATGAATTTGCGCAGAAAGAGAACCGTCAGTGCAATGGGGGATGTCTGTGGATTACCGTTGGCATGTACAGATGTGCTTTACCGACCACCAGCCAGTAAAGCTTCTTCGTATGGCAAAGCCAAGATGTAGGTTTCACCTTACAGAAATTCTTTTTTTTTTTCCCGAACAAAAAGGGGAACAACTCAAAACCGATAAGTTTAAACTTGTAATGATGTCAGAGACATTGAGAATTATTTCAAAAGCGTTGCATGGATCCTAGGTTGCTTTTCTTTCAAAAACAATTTTATCTATTTACTTTTATATGCATGTCTGTCTGTCTCTCTGTCTGCTCGTCTGACTATCTCTCTGTCAGTAAATCTATCGACCTACCTACCTACTTACCTATCTACCTACCAACCTACCTACCTAACCTACCTAACTACCTGTCTGTCTGTCTATCTATCTATCTATCTATCTATCTTTTTTCAGAAGGGGGAGTTGAGGGATGACTTCAAGGAGGAAGTAAATATCCATCTGCTGACAAAAATCACTAGTCGGTAATCACGCATTAGCTTAATTAGTTGCCTGGTTCTGGACAAGCAAACGTTGCTTGTGGAGAGTGGACGCTCCCCTGAGGTAGGCCACAGAACTCGTGGATGAGCAACATGAATTGGCCTGTCGCGTTAGTTTTATCTCCTCTACCCTGTTGCACGTCACAGAGGCATGGAACTGTGACGGTTCCTTGCATGGCTGATCAAGCATTCGTCTTGGCACATCTTAAAACCCGCTGTCATGGGAGAATACCGTGGTGAACACACACACACACACACACACACACACACACACACACACACCACACACACACACAACACAGGCGCGCGCATGCGCACACTCACTTGCCATACATATACATATATAGAAAAGGACTGTGTGAGCGAATAAGTTTATTTTCATCATAAAAGAAATCAAGAAGACAAAATTGATTTCAAAGACCAGTTAAACCCACCATTGTTTCATTTCCTCCCTGTCCCTTCATTCCCGGAACATATGTAAAATACAAAATAATAATAAAAATATGTGACATAATAACAAGAACAAAATATTTTGGCAAGTTTGAGCGGCAGGCGTATTAAAAGCTGTATGACGTATCACAAGAAATCATTGGCGGAAGTGATCTGCGATGACGTCATCAACATGTGCGTTCCTAGCCATCAAAGCTTGCAGTGCATTGAATTGTGGGAATCTTGTGAAGCGCCATGCTTTTGAATGGAAGCGTTGAGGAAAGGAAGTGGGAGGAGGGGAGTGTGTGTCTGTGAGGGGGTAGGGGAAGGGAGGGGGAGGGGGAGGGGGGGGGGAGTGTCGGCAGCGTCTAAACAAAGAAATAAACAACGAATATTTGTTCCATGTTCAGTTACTGTTTGGTCAGTTTCTGTACCACCGACTTTCCACGAGCTGTGGTGGTCTGCAACACAAAGAAAGTGACTTGTAAACATCAACAACTATAACAACAACAACAACAATGACAAATAATGACAATGATAATAACAATCATGATGATTTGTCTTTATATGGGTGATAATGATAACGTTATAGATCATGATGGCATAATGTTAATTATCGTTGTTGCGGTGGTGGTAGTGATAATAGCAGTTGTATCAGCAATATAATTATTAGTGTCGGTGATGGTGTTGCAGTAGTAGTAGTGGTGGCGGTGGTAGAGGTGATAGTACAAGTAATAGTGGTGGTGGTGGTGGTAGTAGTAGTTGTTGTTGCAGCAGCAGCAGCAGTAGTAGTAGTAGTAGTAGTGTAGTTACAGTAGTAGTAGTAGTAGTAGTAGTAGTAAGTAGTAGTAGACAATTATTCTTATTGCAATGATGGTGGTGATAATAGCAGCAGTGGTAATACTAGCAGATGATAATGATTATAATTAGCACGTTGTAGTGGCTGATGGTGGTAGTGGAGGCAGCAGCAGTAGCTGTAAGAGTTGTAGTAGTAGCCACAGCAGCAGCAGCAGCAACAGCAGAAGCGGCAGCAGCAACAGCAGCTAACTCTCGCACACGAAATCGCGTCTGGCTGCGTCTATGGCTTAGATGGCACGCCAATATGACTGAGGACTACAGGCTCTGAAATATCAGGGGGGGGGGGGGGGGGGATGGCAAGAGAGCCTGAATTTGTGCTAAAGTATGCTGATGAATCAGGCTCGAAACTAATCTGTATTCAGAGAAACTATTTCTACATAGGTTCAAACTAATCTGTATTAAGAGAAACTGGTTTTTTACAGGTTGAAACTAATCTGTATTAGGAGACACTATTTTTTACAGGTTGAAACTAATCTGTATTAAGAGAAACTATTTTACAGGTTGAAACTAATCTGTT
>CM065735.1:22682931-22685431 GCA_033310375.1 Conus canariensis | reverse complement strand
ACCTTCAAAGGCTCCATGAAGTATAAGCCAGCACTACGGCAGCGCACTGGCTTCCCAGAATCTAGAACCATCATTATCTTAACAACGTTAGTTATCTTGATGAAATCAGTGACAGTTGCTGTGTCCGCACGAAACAGGTGTGACAATGGACACCAGTCATAGATCATTGTTTGCTAGGGTCGTACAGCTGTTTCCTTTCTTCCGCGTCCTAGGATATTTCATCGGCGTCAAAACCTAAAAAAAATAAAAATAAAAATAAAAAATAAATAAAAAAAACAACATTGTTCTCACGTCACAGTTAAATTGCGCTGGTTACATTTAGGTGGGTGCACTCTCTGCTACGACCACCTTTTTTTTTTTAAATTTTTTCCCCATTTAGGACACTTGGCAGAGATCATGACATTTATAACAAGTGGAAGACCGAGAGAGGTCAAGGCCAGTTCACTCTCTCACTATTCCCTAAGGGGGGGGGGGGGGGGGGGGGGGGGGGTGTCAGCGAGCGGTGACCACACACTCAGAAACACGCATCTGTCGCTAAACAAAGCTACAAATTAAATAGATAATCGTGGAATCACCACTACTTCGGGATTGACTTTTGTTTCATCTCCCTTGTTCCCTCATTCTTCTCTTGTCTCCTTTTTCTTCTTCTTTCTTTCTTTTTTTTCTTCTTCTTCTTCTTCTTCTTCTTCTTCTTCTTTTTCCGTTCCTTCCTTCCTTCCTTTCTTCCTTCCTTCCTTCTCTCTTTTCTTTTCTTTTCTTTCTTTCTTTTTTTTCTTTCTTTCTTTTCTTCCTTTTTTCTTCTTATTTCTTCACAACGTGTGCGGTTTCTCCTCTTCTTCGGTCTTCTTCTTCCAACGGATACCCCACCCCCACCCCCCGCTCCTCTCCCTCCCCGTTTCCTTTCTTCCTCTTCTCCCATACATTCACTTTCTTGTCTGTCCCTTCTCACCATGTCTTCTGTTTCTTTCCTTCTTTCTTTCTTTTTTTTTTCTTCTTTTTTTTCCTTCCTTATTTCCCATCCTGCTCAGAGTGAATGTGTGTGTGTGTGTGTGTGTGTGTGTGTGTGTGTGTGTGTGTGTGTGTGTGTGTGTGTGTGTGTGTGTGTGTAGTTATGTTCCTTTTCTTTGAATGAAAAATGTTGACATTCTTTTCATAATGTTTTCTTAAATGTCAGTACAACCATGAGTTAATCTGACAATAAATTGGTTTCAGTCAGTCAGTCAGTGTGTGTGTGTGTGTGTGTGGAGAGAGAGAGAGAGAGAGAGAGAGAGAGAGAGAGAGAGAGAGAGATGAGAGAGGAGAGAGAGAGAGCACGCGTGCGTGTGCGTGTGCGTGCAGGCACTCAGGAACTTAAGTACCAGACATCCCTTCCCAGTCAATCGTAAGTGGGCAAAACAGCCTCCTCTGTCTAATACACCCCACACCCCTTTTAGTTTCTGCACCCAATTGCCTCCCCAACCCCCTAACAAACACCCATCCCATCCATCCCTCCACCCCTTCCCCTCCACCCCCCCCTTCCTCACGTCACTTATTCCCTCCCCTGTATGGAGGTCTCACCCTCAATTTTCTACCATGCTTTCCCCCACCCCACCCCCTCCTCTATCTACTCTCCCTCTTTCCTCACCGTCCCGGCACCTTACCCCATCCCCACCATCTTATTCCCTTTCATCCGAAGGATCCATTCCACTTAATAACGTTTGACATCAATAGCATTCCATAACATTCAGCTTCGCTCTTCGTCGACAACATCGTCAACAACATCGTCAACAACATCGTCATACCAGAAAAACCATGTATACTAACCAACGCTCTTTCTCCATGTTCTTGACATGTTTGTATACGCTTTCATATTTTTACCATTATCATTACAATCATCTCCACCAAGCAGGTTATCTTTTGCTTGTTTGTTTGTTTATTTGCCTGTCTGTCTGCAAAATTTTACAAAAACCATTGAAGCGATTTTAAGATTTAACACAAAACAAAACAAAATCCAAAAACCCTAACAACAACAACAACAAAAAGCCTTGGCCGAAAGAGGAAATGTGGACAAAGTATGAGCATGCGCATTCAATTTAGGTGTGTATCCGGGTCAAAGGACGGATGTAATAGGGTGGAGTCTAAAACGGGTTTTGATTGAAATTAAAAAGCACTGTTCGGTTTTAGCGAGGGGTCTCCATTCTCCCCAGTGCTTTCTAACAGTTCTGGTGTATTGTACTTCTTCACATTACAATTTCATGACCAAACGGATCAAAACAGTCGGGTAAAAGAAAAAAAAGGAAATCAAGTTACTAATAACCAGCAAATCCGCGTCGGTTCAGCGACAAAAAAAGGAAGAAAAAAAAAAAGAAAGAGAAAAAAAAACACACACACACACACACGCACGCGCCACGCCGACACGCACGCCGCACGCACGCACGCACGCACGTACACACCCCACACACACACACACACACACACACACACACACACACACACACACACACACACACACACACACCAT
>CM065735.1:22677931-22680431 GCA_033310375.1 Conus canariensis | reverse complement strand
GTGGGAGAGAGAGAGAGAGAGAGAGAGAGACAGACAGACAGACAGACAGACAGACAGACAGAGAGAGAGACGGAACAGACCTACAGAGAGAGAAGAGAGAGAGAGAGAGAGAGACGAGGAGAGAGAGAGAGAGAGAGAGAGATGAGGAACAGACAGACCTACAGAGAGAGAGAGAGAGAAGCAGAAACATCTAAAGACAAAAAGCGAAGGATTACAAACTGAAAGAAACGATCTAGTTGCAAAGCGAGAGGACTGATTCAAAGCTTCTTCCTTGCGCTGAACCCTACAAGTGATCTGAAGCGATCTCAAGCTAAGTGATTTTCATTGTTTTATTCGTTAAGGTCTCACCTGATGAAGACCTAAGAGGTCGAAACTAGTTGTGTTTCGTCTTGTGACTCGTTTGTCCACGTTCTCTGGGCGGTTCGCTAACATTTATTTAAGATTTGAAAGAAACGAGTGAAAAGAGAGAGAGAGGAGAGAGAGAGAGAGGAGAGAGAGAGAGAGAGGAGAGAGAGAGAGAGAGAGATTGACGGAACAGACAGACCTACAGAGAGAGAGAGAGAGAGAGAAGCAGAAACATCTAAAGACAAAAAGCGAAGGAATACAAACTGAAAGAAACGAGTGAAAAGAGAGAAGAGAGAGAGAGAGAGAGAGAAGAGAGAGAGAGAGAGACAGACAGACAGACAGACAGACAGACAGACAGACAGGACAGACAGTCTCAGAACTTAAGCACAGCCATAGTTAAAAAAAAACAAAAAAAAAACTGAAATATGTTTTTTTGGTTTCTGCCGACCTCAACGATAAACTGTGTCTTTATGGACAGCACGTCCTCAACTTTAACACAGGATAGTTTCCAGTTGTGGTTTGACTTTCATTTCAGCTCCGCCATCCACACATGGCCTCTTCAGGACTGTCAAAGCCAGCAAGCTGTAGACTGAGAACAAAAAAACATGTAGCCTTTTCAGAACAGAGATGGATACAGGGGTCACAAAAGGAGAAAAACAGTGCACAACAGTAAAGCAAGAGAGACAGACAGACAGACAGACAGAGACAGAGACAGACAGACAGACAGAGACAGACAGACAGACAGAAGACAGACAGAGACAGAGTCAGACACAGACAGACAGACAGACAGTCAGACAGGGCAGACAGACAGACAGACAGACAGACAGAGAGAACGGAAGAAAAACTGAAGGCAGAGACAAGTACAGTGACTGAAATGAGGAAACTATTAGAGCAGGATTTTCAGGACGCAGAAATACTTATACTTAGAGAGCCCATAACACTCCCTTGGGGGCCGCACGAAGCATACGCCTGAACTATGGCAACGCACTAGTCTCCAAAAGTTAGAGTCATTATCTTTTAAAGCGATTCGGTGTCGTAAGCAGCATTCGCTTGGAATTATGGGCGTGTAATCATTTCCATTATGGGAGCAAGAGTTATCCTGCTTGTTCGTTATTCGTGAAAACGTTGATTTTGTTCATTAAATCAGTGGTAACAATCATGTCCACGTACGTTATCTGTCATAACTAACTGTATTCACAGCTCTTGGCTAACTAGAATTAAAAGGTTGTTTCTTTTCTTCAGACTCATAATGTATAGGACATCTTCAACGGCGTGAGAATCTATGAAAATGATTTTCACGTCGCAATTCAACTTAGCTGGCTTATCCTTCCATGGTTGCATTCCTTGCGCCAACCGCAGCATGTTCTTTGCGTTTAGGACACTTGGCAGTGATAAGGACATTTCTAACACGTGCAAATCCAAGAGAGGTCAAGGCGAGTTCACTCCCTGCTCCCTCGGGGGGTCAGCCAGCGGTGACCACACACACGGGAACTCAGCGGTATTCTGGTCCTGTTTCTGCCGTTAACAACTGACTAAAAACAGACCGTAGAATTACTGCTTCGTCAGTATGAGCTTTTTTTTTTTTTTTCCTCTCCCTTTGCCCCACTCTCTTCTTTTCTCGTCTTCCTTCCTTCCTTCTATTTCTTTTCCGTCTTCCTCTTCAAATGTACCTCTTCCTGTTCAGTTTTCTTCCAGCAACTCGTTTTATTTGTCTTTTTCTTTTCATCTTCGAAAGTTTTCCTCCCTAGTGTGTTATCACCTCTCTCTCTCTCTCTCTCTCTCTCTCTCTCTCTCTCTCTCTCTCTCTGTGCGCGCGTACGTGTGTGTGTGTGTGTGTGGAGAAGAGAGAGAGAGAGAGAGAGAGAGAGAGAGAGAGAGAGAGAGAGAGAAAAGAAAGAAAACACTGGCTCACTACAAAAATGAGAAGCAACACATATAATATACACTGAAGTTATTGCTTCAAATCTTCGTGAGATTGGGGGCACCACAGGTTTCTTTACAGTTTATATATATATATATATATATATATATATATATATATATATATTCTTTCATTACTGAACAATTCTTTCATTACTGAACAAGTGCATTTACAACAGACACCGGTGGGGGGGGGGGGGGAGGGGAGGGGGTTGAAATCATCTTGTGTTCAAGA
>CM065735.1:22665431-22672931 GCA_033310375.1 Conus canariensis | reverse complement strand
TGTGTGTGTGTGTGTGTGTGTGTGTGTGTGTGTGTGTGTGTGTGTGTGTGTGTGTGTGTGTGTGTCAGTGAGTGAGTGAGTGAGTGAGTGTGTGTGTGTGTGTGTGTGTGTGTGTGAGAGAGAGAGAGAGAGAGAGAGGTGTGTGTGTGTGTGTGTGTGGTGAGGCAGAGTGTTTACCCGACTCCACCCCCCCCCCCACCACCCCTCCTAGTTCAACAGGCGAACTATCCTCCAGCGGTATTCGATAATCAACATAACCCCCCACAATATACCTGCCTCCCTCCTTTCCACCATCCCCCTGTCCTGCCAAAATTGTATATTTCTTGTATCTGCTGGTCAATAACAAAATTACGAAATAAGTGCAAACGACATTCAGCCAAACACGCCGATAACAATTTGAAAAACACGAAATAGTACTGTCCTTACAAAGGCATCGGAAGAAGAAAACAAAATCAGTCAAAGTTTAAAAGCTGAACATTTGAAGCAAATAACTGATCACCAAGGCAAGGCAAAAGTATTTGAATGGGAAAGGCATGCTTGCAAGAACTATAAACATTCAAAATAAACAATAGAGGGTGTACTGCTTGCGCGCACACGAGAGAGAGAGAGAGAGAGAGAGAGAGAGAGAGAGAGAGAGAGGGAGGGAGGGAGGGAGGGAGGGAGGGAGGGAGACAAACAGACAGACAGACAGACAATCAGACAGACAGACAGACAGTCTGTCTACAGAAAGACAGACAGACAGACAAAGTGGATGTAATGGCACGGGGATGGGAAGCGGCAGCTGGGAAGACAACCATAGATGTAAGAGACTATAACAATGGTCTGGACGACGACAATGACAATTAAGGCTATTTGCCGTTGTTGTTGTTGTTGTTGCCGTTGCTGTTATACTGGATGTTGCTGCTGCGGCTACTGTTTCTATTCTTCTTCTTCTTCTTCCGCGTTCCAGGGTTGACAAAGGGTGCACTTTTCACACGCATTTGCAGGAGGAAAGGTCAGACTCTGGCGCAATCACACAGACAGTGGGTCTATACAGTGTGGCGGTCCACGTGGCAGGCATGGTCACCACACACAGCATGCAGGCAGTCAGTCAGTCAGTCAGTCGCTCCCGCCCTTACTTCCAGATCGGGCCTAATTGCTCCAGCCCCTGTGTTCTGCTTCCCTCCCTTGCCCCCCCCCTTTCCTCTCTCTCTTCTCTCTCTCTCTCTCTCTCTCTCTCTCTCTCTCTCTCTCTCTCCCCGAGTTCCACTTCCTTTAAACCCCCTCCTTCCCTTTCTTTGAAATCCCCTCCTTCCCGCCCCGTCCTCCTCCTCCCTCCCCCTCTGTCTCCTGTCTCTGTCTCTGTCCTCTCTCTCTCTCTCTCTCTCATATACACACATACTGCACCACACACACACACACACGCGCGCGCGCCGCGCCAGCACCCACACACACCACACACACCACACACACACACACACACACACACACACACACACACACACACACACACACACACACACACACACACACACACCACACACACACACACACCCACACACACACGCACACAAGAGGGCACATACACAGACACACACACACCACACACACACACACACACACACACACACACACACACACACACACACACACACTCACCACACAGAGGGCACATACACAGACAGAGGGACACCATACACAAACATAGAGAGAGAGAACGGCCAGGCAGAGAAAGAAAAGGCACACTCAGAACAAAGAGACGAGAGACGGGAGGGACAGAGGGGAAGGGGAGGGGGTTGGGGACAAATGGAAAAGGAGGGAGGGGGTTGGGTGAGAGCGGAAGACGAGAGACCAGATGATGTAAAGAGAAGACACAGAGACAGACAGAGAAGAAGGAGACAGACAGAGAGAAGCAGAGACAGACAGAGAGAAGACACGGGACAGACAGAGAGAAGACACGAGAGACAGACAGAGAGAAGACGACGGAGACAGACAGAGAGAAGACGAGAGACAGGAGACACAGACAGACAGAGAGAGAGAGACGACAGAGAGAACGAGACAGAAGAGAGAGACACAGAGACAGACAGAGAGAAGACACGGAGACAGACAGAGAGAAGACACGAGACAGACAGAGAGAAGACACAGAGACAGACAGAGAGAAGAAGACAGGAGAGACAGAACAGAGAGAAGAACACGGAGACAGACAGAGAGAAGACACAGACAGACAGAGAGAAGACACGAGACAGACAGAGAGAAGACACGGAGACAGACAGAGAGAAGACACAGGAGAAGACACGAGAGAGAAGACACGAGACAGACAGAGAGAAGACACGGAGACAGACAGAGAGAAGACACGGAGACAGAACAGCGAGAGAAGACACGGAGACAGAGAGAAGACACGGAGACAGACAGAGAGAAGACACAGAGACAGACAGAGAGAAGACACGGAGACAGAGAGAGAAGACACGGAGACAGACAGAGAGAAGACACAGAGACAGACAGAGAGAAGACACGGAGACAGACAGAGAGAAGACACGGAGACAGACAGAGAGAAGACACAGAGACAGACAGAGAGAAGACACGGAGACAGAGAGAAGACACGAGACAGACAGAGAGAAGACACAGAGACAGACAGAGAGAAGACACGGAGACAGACAGAGAGAAGACACAGAGACAGAGAGAAGACACGAGACAGACAGAGAGAAGACACGAGACAGACAGAGAGAAGACACGGAGACAGACAGAGAGAAGACACGGAGACAGACAGAGAGAAGACACGGAGACAGAGAGAAGACGCGGAGACAGAAACAGAGACAGAGGTAGAGAGAATCCGAAACAGCGACAAGCAGAAAGAGAGAAGGGCGGAAGGGGAGGGGGGGGGGGGGGGGGGCGAAAAGAGATAAGGTTCCAAAGGCGGCTTTGGGAGTCTTTTCTCAGTGTGGGGAAAGGGGGGAGGGGGGGGGGAGGAGGGACAACATCGCATAGAAATAAGACACGGACCAGCCTGCCGTGGCGAAGTGGTTAGCGGCGCAGACACCCGGCAGGGAGGTATGGATTCGATTTCCATCACAGCCATTTGTTTGTGGGATTTTTCTGCCCCGATCGGCTCCTAACCAGAGTTGAGTTTACGATGGGTTTTGTTGGGAAGGTTGGGACCACACAGTCGAGTCGGGCGTACCATTTTTGGTTTCATCCATTAAATGCATGCGTCTCTGAGAGTGTTGCTCAAATTTCCTGACCAGCACTGCAGGTGTCTGTATCTCATGGGTCTGGTTGATCGCCCAGTTAATTATATTATGAAAATAAACGTACATGCAGTCTCAGACCAGAATGGAAATCCGTAGCATCATATACATCGTTCTCATCTTCTTGGATTAGCATAAGAAAAGGCTAAAATTCTGTGTCATTCATGCCCTGCTGTCATGGTGACTTCAGTTTCGATGTCCTCTCCACGTTTAGGGCTTTGGTTTGATTATATCGGAGTCAACAGTATCGGCAAATTCATGGGGACTGTCGTTGGACGGACATGGTGGCGCCCTCCCGGAGGGAGAGCTCACTCAAGCCTGCCCCACGACTGAGCCATTATTGTCGTCAGTAGAGGACTTAGTAGGTGGTGTCCTGCGTATATTGGATCAGAACAGGCGCCACTGAACACCACCGAAGTGACTCGGCAGCAGTGCAGTGTCTCCTCTGATGGGTTGCCTCTTGACGACTTGACATTGACTGCTCCCTGTGGATTGCCGGTGCCGGGGCTGCGGCGGGCCGGGCCGGACTTGGACTGTGGACGAGGAGTCGGAATGAGCGGTGTGGGGACACTGCCACTGATGTGGCAAAGAAGATGGGGACAGAACACAAAAACAAAAAGAGGCAGAAGAAAGATTTTATAAAAAGGGGGGAGGAAGAAAAAGAAAAGAAAAGGAAAAAAAAAAAGAAAAAAAGAAAAGAAATAAGACCAGGTATCTCCGAACATTATCATTCAAAGAGACAGAAGAGGAGAGAGAGAGAGAGAGGAGATGAGACTGAGAGAGAGAGACAGAGAGAGAGGAGACAGAGAGGAGAGAGAGAGAGACAGAGAGAGAGTCTACGTATTAAAGCAGCAGCAACAGTAAGAACAAAACCTTGACGCATTATGTACGTGTTCAAACACAACTAGTTCGCTCGTGACAGCCTGCCAAGCTGCATCACTTCAAAATCGTCAAAAGAAAACTTTCTTGATTTTCATCTCTCTCTCTCTCTTTTCTCTCTCTCTCTCTCTCTCTCTCTCTCTCTCTCTTCTCTCTCCTCTCTCTCCTCCTCTTATTTATCTTTATTTTTGGCGGGAGGGAGGCATTGAAGAGGGCAAAGGGACACACTTTCAAACCAAAACCGAAACCAAAAATGTCTTCTTTTTTTTTTTTTTTGGAAAGAGTATTCCAGTGCAAGTCTGCAACAACGGAGGCCCACAGAAAATGAGTCAGTCAGACGTTCAGACGGACAGATAACCTTCAGCATTAATATAATCCTCATGATAGCAGCGGCAGCATCCATAGAAAGCTCCCACAGGAGAGCTGCACACTTCATTACCCTCATCTGACGAATCGTTCGTCCCATCGTCCCCCTGCCCCCCCCCCCCCCTTCCCAACCTCCACCCCTCACCCCACCCCCCTTCCCACCCTACCCTCCAACCGGCGTTTCCACAATGGCCGACAGCCACAAATGATTGGTTCACTGAATACCGCACCGTTCTGACATTTCCATAATGACCTGACATTTACGTAGATGAACTGGTCTGTAACAAACGGTATATACATAGAGAGAATAGGCCATGGAAGATGTTCCGCAAACACTATTATGTTAATGGCCAACACCAGAAGTTTGGTCAGTGTCTGGGTTAGCCGGACACGTTTTCGTTCAGTAAATCAGGAAGCAACAGTTCCTTAGATACATCTCATTCAACGCCCATCTTGGTCCCAGTTTGAGAAGATAAGTCATTGCTCATTCTTCGTTTTTCATTGTCCTGAACATTGTTTCATCTTGCCTGATGAAGACCTAAGAGGTCGAAACGCGTCGTGTTTTGTCTTGTAATTTGTTTGTCCCTGTTTGTTGTTGTTGTTGTTGTTGTTTTGTTTTTGTTTTTGGGCGGACTAACTAATAATTCTTTTTAAAATTCATGAACTACATTTTTTTAAGGGATGAGTCGGTTACGCAGAGTTGATAATTCGTCATCATAATCGAAAACTAGCCAGCAATATTTTTCCCTTCCACCACCCCCGCCTTTTATTTTCATTGTTTACTTATCAGCCATTTTTTCCTTGAAACTTTTTTTTTTATGCGAACTACATCTCTTTGGATAAATCGGTCACAGAGAGAAAAGCCAAACCAAAACTAAACAAAACAAACACAAACAAAAACAAAAAAACTCATACATTCGCTGACAACATTTCCTTGGTTATTTCAGGTACCAACATGTTCATAGAGCAACTGTACACTGCAATTTCAAGATAAATTGCACAACGTTCTTGTCATAAAAAACTGACATAATAAAGTTGCCCCTAAAATAGCAGTCTGTGAGAATTCATTTGTCTGATGCCAGATAATTGGGAAGATAATTATGGTCATGTGATATTAGGAAGGTTAATTCATGGGACTCAATGAATATCTCTATTAATCATGAGAAACTGTCCATACACGCATGCACGTGTGTATGAGTTGATAATCCGGCGCTTACATTGCGCGCGCGTGCGCGGCGGCGGTGGTGTGTGTGTGTGTGTGTGTGTGTGTGTGTGTGTGTGTGTGTGTGTGTGTGTGTGTGCGCGCGCGCGCGCCCGCGGATGAGCATATATATACTCCTGTGATCATGTGTGTATAAATGTTTACGCGTGCGTGCGTGCATGTTCGCGAGAGTACACTGGCTAGTACGTCTACAAGTGACATTCTCATCAAATTTCCACATTTCCCCGTATTACTAAACTTGCAATATCCATGAAACACTTTGGCATCTCTCTCTCTCTCTCTCTCTCTCTCTCTCTCTCTCTCTCTCTCTCTCTCTCTCTTTTCTCCATATACATACATATATATATATATATATATATTTATATATACATGTGGTGTGTGTGTGTGTGTTCTTCTCCCGTCCTTCCCCTCTTTTTTTTATCGTTTCTTTTTTAATCTTTGCCAAGCTATTAATGTAATGACAGAGGAACTCTTACCCTACACTGGTTGCCCCGCGCCATCCCCACTACTTGACAGAGAGAGAGAGAGAGAGAGAGAGAGAGAGAGAGAGAGGAGAGAGAGAGAGAGAGAGAGAGAGAGGAGAGAGAGAGAGACTCGAACTGTGTTATATTAACACTAAGTCCGAAGTTATCACACTTTTTTTTCTTTTAGTCTAATCTCTTCCCCGTGGGGATACCGGGGGGGTGGGGAGGGGGGGGGGGGTCTTTTGTACAAATAGTTCCCCCTCCTTCTGGACATTCTGTGCTAGTAACGTCCCCTTTTCCTTTCGCTCTCAGTAAGCTCTGTCTCCTCCCTTGCTGTACTGTCGTCTACTGTCCTTTCTGTCTACCATAGCTTTTATCTATCTTTTTTCCACAACCTCTTCCCACAAATTTCTGCACTCAACGAAGTCGGAGTGAACTGACTATACCCTTGAGTACAGTGTGAGTATCCCAGCAGGGTAAAACACGTTAACACACTACCAGATACTGGAATGCTGAAGAAGAAGAAGGTATTATCTCCTTTTGACGCGAGCATTTCACCACAATTACTGCGGCAGTCATTCCATCCACTTGTCTCCATGACGACGTGATGAGTCAGAAGTGGTGAAGAACACAATGAGATGGTCAAGAGAACACACTGGTCACACCTCCTCCCCCCTCCCCCCTCCAAACCTTCACACCCCTCTCCTCCTCTCTCCCTCCCCCACTCACCACTCACAACTCCCCACCCCACACCCAACCCCTCCTGAACCCACGCAGTCTCTCTCCCTTCCCTCCCCCCTCCCCCTCCCTCCCCCTCCTACCCAGCTGCTCGTCTGTCTCAAAATCTCTTTGTTTTTTTTTCTCCAGGTCTTTCTCTGTCTCTGACTGTCAACTCTCTCTCTCTCTCTCCTCTCTCTCTCTCTCTCTGTATTTCTCTCTACTCTCTCTCTCTGTCTGTTTCTGTCTGCTTCTGTACTGTGTCTGCTCTGTCTTTGTCTGTCTTCTCTCTCTGTCTGTCTCTGTCTCTTCTCTCTCTCTCTGTCTTCTGCTCTCTTTCTCTCTCTCTCTCTTCTCTTCTGTCTGTCTCTCTCTCTCTCTCTCTCTCTCTCTCTCCATATGACAAACCATTCTCGAGTGAAACGATATGTGACTTAACACAGAGAAGCGTTCCTCATCTCATCAACTCGCTGTCTCACTCCGTTCACCCTGAAGCCGTATTGCCCAGGCCAGTTCACACTGTTATCACACAGTCACATGTTTTTTCTCCAGGAAACAGAGGTCGTCTTCAAATTCACTTGTATTTCTTTCCTGGGGCTCTTTGGGCTCCCGAACGCTAAATATCCTC
>CM065735.1:22630431-22660431 GCA_033310375.1 Conus canariensis | reverse complement strand
GTGTGTTCATTGTAAAGCGCTTAGAGCTTGGTCTGTGACCGAGGATAGGCGCTATATAAATACCCAATATAATAATAATATCACACATCCCATGTCACTCATGTGTTTATCCCCAGCTGATGCATTTGTACCATAGTGTTCAAGTACATCTCGGCTGTTTGGATGATCCCTGGAGTCTTTTAGCCAGGATACGACACAACAACAACAACACAACAACAACAACAACAACTACTCATGTGTTTATTTTTCATTAATCAAAATATCACACATCCTAAGTCACTTGCGCGTTTATTTTTCACATTTGCAGGTCATCTTGGAGGTTTGACACATTTAAAATCCGAAGGAAAGAAAACGCGACAGAACCAAGTCTGACGTCAAGCGAATGACAACTCTCATCTGTCCTCAACCACCTCCACTTCTTCCTTCTCCCCTCCTCCCCCCCCCCCCCCCCGACTCCCCTTCCCCCTCCCTCCCCCGCCCCCCACCCCCCTCATTCCAAGGCAAACCACAACAACTTCCTACAAGCAAAAGGGAGGGTTAACACCTATTGGACGTTCTCTGATGCACCCATCGACTTTAGATACACCCCACCAACCAACGAGCGACCTTCCCATAGACAGACAGACAGACAGACTGACTGACAGACGGCGCGTCAAGTACTCTCGGAATCACAGGAAATCAGTGCGTTTGGTAGCGCGTACGTGCAGAACAGGCATGCATGCATGCAGACTCACCTAGAGCGGCCCCGAATTCCTCCAGACCGGTGGTGGTGGAAAGGTCCACCTTCCATTTGCCCGCGAACGCTTCAACCATCTTTCTTTGTCTGCTGTGGCTTCTAGCCTATTCCGAGGAGGGTTTGAGAGAAGATGAACCGGCTGCGGAGAGTGGAACAATCCCCCCTACTCGCTTCCCCTCCTCCTCCTCCTCCTCTTCCACCCTCCCCTCCCCCCTCCGCCTCCTTTCCATCCCCCCCTTCCGTCCCGCAGATGCACCGAAGTAGCCTTGGCCTTGGCTTTTTCCGTACCCCCCCCCCCTCCTCTTCACCCCCACCACAACTCTCCATCCCTCCTGCGCTCGCTCGTCCTCTTTCTCCTCCAGCCCCCCCCCCCCCCCCCCCCCCCTTCCCTGTTTGCAGTTCATTCTGTTAATTTTCCGACCTTCGCCATCTTCTGTCTGAGACACTTGCTGTGCGGCGCGTGGTGGTTTAGGGAGTTCGACACTTCGGTAATGAGTGGGGTGTTGCCGAGGTCTGTCAATGTTGCTGTCGCGTTAGTGTTTTTGTGGAACTGCTGAGTGTGGGCCTCTTACGCTAAGCAGCTGTTTATCATACCAGTTAGCGCGCGCCCTCAGCAAAATCCACACACACTGGAAGACGCTGTTTGTTACTGGCATGCGCTCTCTCTCTTCTCTCTCCTCTCTCTCTCTCTCTCTCCTCTCTCTCTCTCTCTCTCATAGTGACCAGGGATAGTACGGACAGACCCAGTTCTCACTGAACGCACGTAAAGCAGACGATACTATAGTTCATCAGACGGGGGGAGGGTGCATTACTGTTCTTTCATGACAGAAATCGACTTTTCTTCTTCTAAAACAAAAAAAAAAACAAAAAAAAAAAAAAACCCAACCTTTCCCAGCGGTGGATTCCGTACTCAGTGCATTAATCACAATACGTATGTTTGTCATTAATCGACCAAAGTGACGACAATAAAGGCAAAATGCTCTATTTAGGATTGCTGTGAGGATACGGTGCTGCTGTTAGCATAGCCGTGCCCACAGCCGTGAATAGTCGGACATGTTCCATTTGGAAAGAAAAAAAATTGACAGATAAGGAATGGCATGGAATTCTCAAAGATTGAGGAATCTGCGAAAAACACTAATTTCGTAGTTTTAATGTAATGTCCTTGGTCATTTTAGATTTTATTCTAGCTGTCTATATTGTGAATAGTAAAATGTGTTGTTCTTTTTTTCTTTTTTAACTATCTGTGTTAACTGTTTTGCGAAACAAATTCGATTTCACATCTTTCGGCAGTACACTGTAGATGGGGATTTATCCATTTGTCATTTCAGTTTTCACACATAACGATGCAAGCACACAATTATGCGCAGATTCATTGGTGACTGATATATTTCCCTTAAAAAAAAGTACTTGTATGTCATGTTCGTTAGAACCGGAGGGGAATCAGTCAAAAGCTATGTCCCATTTATGCCATGCAGAACACACACACACACACACACACACACAACACACACACACACACACACACACACACACTACTCCACAGAAACACATAATCCGCGCGCACATACATGCAGATACACACAAGAGAGACAGACAGACAGACAGACAGACAGACAGACAGACAAGACAGAGAGAGAAGGCGAAGACAGAGAGGAAGAAAAGGGGACGGGTGGGAAGGCAGGGCAGGGGTCAATTACTGTGTTCCCGCGGGAAGACTAACCCCCATTCCACACAAACCAGTTTGTTGTAACAATGAAATGATGTAATGCATTATGAAACAATGCAACGCAATAGTAATAATATGATCCAAAGTGCACTGTGGTTCATGACAAACCAAAGTTAAAACCTCCAGCGCCTTGTACCAATAGTTATTTTCCATCGCCAATCACCGACTGGTTTAGTTTCGGAGGACGTTCAATCATATCAGCAAAAAAAGACAGTGGGCAGCCCTGGTTATTCTACCCACTGTACCACAGCACTCCTCTGGCACTGGCTTTTCAGACCTCTTTCTGATATCACTGCTGTGTCCAGCGCAGTGATCATGTGCCTGTAGGATGCCAGCTTTCAGACATCGGTATGCCAACATGCTGTCTCGACCTGACACCTGTTTTTTCTTGTCATACTCCAGTAGAGGGGGCCTGTTGGTCGAATATGTTCTTTTGTAGATATGTTGATGTTACATGGTGTCAAATCCGTTGCATCTTAACGATCGTTTTTCCCCTAAGAATAATTTCGAGGGAAGTAACTCTCTCTCTCTCTCTCTGTGAATGTATGTATGTATGTATGTATGTATGTCTCTCTCTCTCTCTCTCTCTCTCTCTCTCTCTCTCTCTCTCTCTCTGTATATATATATATATATATATGTGTTGTGTGTGTGTGTGTGTGTGTGTGTGTGTGTGTGTGTGTGTTGTGTGTGTGCGTGTGTGTGTGTGTGTGTGTTGTTGTGATACATTAGACGTTCAGAGACAATTCGGAAGCAAGGTATACGTTGCAGAAATCTGGCATTGCGAGGAAGGTTTCTGACCGAAGACACTATCAGTTTACGCTCTAAGAACATTTTTCTAAAGTTCCTTACTGTAAGATCTTTACGACAAATGTTAATTTTTTTTACTGATAACGATTTCATTGTTTGTCCGGTTTACTTCTGTTTCATGGATACCTTTAACGTTCTCCTTCCTCTCCCCCACCTCCCCCTCCCCTCCCTTTTTCTTTCTTACTCTTTTCTTCTGTCTTATCATTATCATGACGCTAATGATACTGATGATGATGACGACGACAACAACAACGACAAGAAGAAGAAGAAGAAGAAGAAGAAGAGAAGAAAAAGAAGATGAAATAACACTAATCGTTATTATGATTATTGTTATTATTATTATTATTATTATTATCTTTACCATCATCATCATCATCACTATGGTGGTGGTAATGATGATGGTGGTGGTGATAATAGTAATCATCATCATCATCATCATCATCACTATGATAAGACAGAAGAGAAGAGAAGAGAAGAGAAGAGAAGAGAAGAAGTCTCATTAAGGAGGTGATTTCTATTATTCATATTACCATTACGCATCAGTATATTTCTTAAATTTCAACATATCATTTTTCCCATTTCGTGATTCATTACCATCAGCACTTCATGATTATGATTATTATTACAGCCATTAGTGTATTTCTTAGCTCCCCCTCCTCTTTCTTCTTCATCTCCTCCTCTACCCCTCCATCCTCTCTTGTCCTTTCTTCTATCTTATCATCAACATCATCATCATCATCATCAGTCATTAATACTCTAGCTACTCTAACAGAGTTATTTATCAACCCTCTACCCCCTCTTCGTCCTCCCCTTCTGTCAGTCTACTTATTATTATTATTACTGCAATTACTATTTTCCTCTTTGTTATTATCTCTATAGAATTAAGCTACCATCATTCTTGATGTTGAAAGTGTGGTAGTCATATTCTCTTTATTTATTTATCTATTTATTCATTTACTTATTTTTATCATCATCATTATCATCATCGTTATTTTAACCCTTATTGTCTCCCCTCCCAGCAGCCTCGTTTCCATTCCACATCCATTTTGCGCCCAGGTTGAGGAGATAACTGTCTGTCTGCTCGTTCTCCGTTTTCGTTGTCTTGAACATCATTTGTCTTGCCTGAAGAAGACCGAAGAGGTCGAAACGCGAAGTGTTTGTTTTATGATTTGTTTGTTCTTTCATGTGGCGGTACGGTAATTCTTCTTTTAATTTTGTTTTCAATTTCCGCTTGCAGTCACCTCAATTTTTAAACCCACTTGAGCAATAGCACTGGCCCGTACAATCAGGACAGATATTCACATAATCAATGAACGAAAGATCTTTGTTTCGTTGTCTCGTTGACTGGTTACGATTTGATTTTCAAAATTCCTTCTGAGATTTTGAACGGCACGGCCGTTGTCGCATAAACTGGCTGAAAGAAGGCTGCACACCAAAAAAATTACTGCGTCAAAGGCTTTGCTTACGTGTGTCAGGCGACTATCTTCTGAAACGTTACTAGTACTACTATCTTCTGAAAACACTACTATAATTTTCATAAGATAGTAGTAATACTACTAACTTATGAAAATTATAGTAGTGATTTCAGAAGATAGTAGTAATAGTAACGTTTCAGAAGTTAGTAGCTTCGCGTTGCGACTATCTAGTGAAAATTTAATGATCCCTGTGTGAAATTATGTCCTCTTTCTTAGTATAAAGTGGAGGAGTTAAGATTTATGATCTTGCGTTTTTTAGTAGAAATATTTCCTCTTGCACAATGATACTATGAACCATGCTGATTATGTCTGGAGAGGGAAACACGATCACAGCCCCCTGTGTTAGGAGCAATGATCGATGAAAGTTTTCAATAACTGAATTTTTGAGACAATTAGAACACCATAGCACGAGCCCAAAGGATCCCGCAGCCGAAGGTCGGGGAGCAGACTCGCGCCTGCGCCAGATCTGTCATCGCTGCCAGCGGTGTATAGTCACCGGAGTTACCCACGTGAAAAGCAACACGTTTCACTTGGTGTTCTATTAAGTTTCTTCCGTTTAAAGAACGGTTGAGACATGTGAATATCAAATAAAATTGAGAACAGAAATGTCTATGTACATTACTTGTAATCAGGGAAAAAATACATATAAGACTGATGTGGTTGTAAATATTCCTATGAGGGTGCAAAAAGATATATCACCGGTCGTGGCCATCACGCGTGCGAACGGCTGTGCTAGAGGGTTTTTTTCCCCCTTCCCCTGATGGCTTGTGTTTCATTCTTGGTGTACTGATTTTGACGTCTTTTTGTAAAATCAAGTTTCAGCGCATTTGAAGCGGCTTTCTGCATAATGCAACTATTTGACTGTTACTAAACAACCTTTTCACAGCTGGGGAGTTTATATACATTATTTTTACCCAGTTTTATATCCAGTTTAAGTTTTAGTGATTAAAAATCGGTTTTTAAATATTAGAAATATTCAAGTTGTTCTTCTTAAGATAAAGACTGCATTCAGCCAGAATTCCAAAGCGATTCTTTTTTTTGTTGTTTTTTTTGTTTGTTTTTTTTTTTTATATTACTGCCAGTGTCTGACCACAAATGCCACAGTTCTTATTTACAAGAACAATATCAATTGTAAGCTCGCATCAACATGAATTTTAATTGTATTGATAATAAATGCTAAAACAATAAAACAAAACATAAAAATCAATTCTTTGAACTTGATAAGTTGGTTGTCGTTATAGCGGAATCAAAACTGAGCCAGTGCAAATTGTATGGTCATCCATTGACGTCAAAACTCAGGTTTTGCTTTTTTGTCTATGGTGCAGTTCCGAATCTATAGGCAGTCAGAAAGTGGGGATGTCTCGTGACTATAAGAGGATAGACGACCCCAGTGTAACATTTCCCTCTGAAGAAGTTGATGACTTGACAGTTGACTGGAATCTGTGCGCTCTGTGCCAGAACCCATCAAGCAAAGCACCTTTGATATGCCAGCAAAGGAAGCGAAAGGAGATGGAGCAGGGTATACCTACGTTGCTTACAATTTGACAGCTTTTCAGGAGTTAGGTGAGTCCCCACTTTCTATTCCATTGTCTAAACTGGATGAAGGAACTTGTTTCGAGGAGACCTTGAGGAAGCACAAAGCTTCTTGGCACAAATCCGGTCGTGCAAAAATAAGCAACACTGTTTAAAACAGGAAAAGACAGCTAGCAAGTGATAAACCCAGTCCTCTGAAAACACGGAAACTTGCAGATGAATCTAGCTGTGAGACAGATGAGATGGGCACAGGACCAACATGCTTTTTCTGCAATGGATCTCTGGTGCAGCAGGGCTTCATCGAGCTCTTACTTTGCCCCTGGATGATAAAGTTCGTGCACATGCTCAGCAACTGAACGATCAAGAGCTACTCAGAAAACTTGCTGTCAAAGACATGGTGGCAGTGGATTTTCATTATCACATCAAATGCCTGTCTGCCTTCTACAGACGTGTACCAGCAAACCAGGCTCAAGAATCAGAAGAAACAACAAATAGATCAACAGCGCATGCTATTGCACTTGCTAAGGTTCTGGCTTATATTGAAAACTTCCAAGATAATCCCCAAACAGCCCCTGTCTTTGGAATAACATTCCTACTTCGTCTATATACTTCTCATCAAATAGCCAGACAGCTTGGACCAAGAAAATCGAAGGCCCTTCCAGCATTTCATGCCTTTACTGGATGTGACACAGTGTCTTTTTTCAGCAGCAGGGGCAAGACAAAGAATACATGGACTATCTTTCCTGAAGTGACAGACTCCTTCCTGGCCATCATGGACAGACCATGTTCACTGACAGATGCTTTGTTGGAAACCTTCGAGAGGTTTGTTGTACTCATGTACGAACGTACGAGTGCACTCCATAAAGTTGACCAGGCTAGAAAGAAACTGTTTGCCCAGCAAGGAAGGCTCCTTGAGAACATTCCTCCAACTTCAGCAGCTCTTAGACAACATCTTCTCCGTGCTATCTACCAAGCTGGACACGTCTGGGGTCAGTGTCTAGCAAAACAACCTGTGCTCCCATCTCCTGCAGACTGGGGTCGGAAAAAGAGGGACAAATGTGCAGCCCGTGTGGACAACTCTTCAGCAGGCACCGGATTCATGTCGTGAACTGGTTCACTGTGGATGCAAGCAAGGCTGCAGAAGACGTTGCAAATGTGCGAAGGCCAACCTGCAATGTACCGCCCTCTGCGCATGTGGTGGAGACTGCTACCAGGACAAGTGAGCTGATTTGAATGTGACGTGAGGGAAAGCAAACTTTTTTCTTTGGAAGAAAAATGTGTGTGTGTCTGAATCTGATTTATGTCATTTGCTTGGCACTGAACATTCACAAACTGTTTCCCTTTCATGTTCATCGGAATATATGGTGCTTTAGAGTTATATGATATATTTAACAAACCACATAGTATATTGATAGCGAATGAGTCCTAAATAGGTCAAATCTTGCCATATAAAAAGACAACTCAACAGTCTGTCAGCTTAGGTAATAAGTATAGAGACAATCAAGTACTTGAAACCCCATCTTTCCCTTCTAGAAGCAGCTGGATTGGTCAAATCTGATACCAAAACATGTACAGATAAGCCATTTAGTAGTCAAAAATACTTGACCTACTTGTTTTTTAAATGACAAAATGCTTGTTTTCATTTTCAAAAATAAGTTTACATCATTTTTCTGCTATAAGGTAATCACTGTTAGTTATGAACTTTGCAAACTACGTGGAGCCAAAAAACAACAACAACAAAAAAAACCTGTAAAAAATGGAAATAATAAGATTTTAAGGACTTTTACCTACTTTTAAATGACCTACTTTATTAGAGTCTTACAAGTTAGCTTCAATATAGACTTGTCTTCATATGTCTCATCAAATACATACTCAGGATTATTCTGAAGCAGTTTTTTGTTGCAAGAATACATTGTTTTGTGCAAAAACCGAAAAAGAAAGAACATGACACACTGACCTAATTAAATGAATGACCACCGCCCTCCAGAGGTCAGGCCCATTGTGTTTCCCTCTCTAATATCAATCAGAAAGGGTCTAGGTACCCACATACTAAATGGCATGCTCCTACTATGAAGTGCACGATTCACTGATATTTACTACCTTGACTGTCCCAAATTCACTGTTTGACAGCTAGTTAGTGTAGAGCGAGTTCATGTGAACAATTTATGACGTTGCTGACCAGTGGTCAGTGTCATTGACCAGTGGTCATTTTGACCCAATTTCACTGTTTCACTGCTAGTTAGTGTAGAGCGAGTTCATGTGAACAATTCATGATGCTGCTGACCAGTGGTCAGTGTCATTGTCCAGTGGTGATTTTGGCAAAACTTTACTGTTTTACAGCTAATTAGTGTAGAATGAGTCCATGTGAACAATTCATGATGTTGCTGACTACTGGTCAGTGTCATTGCCCAGTGGTCATTTTTGCCTCATTTCACTGTTTGACTGCTAATTTCTGCGGTAAACTTTGCGCGCGCGCGCGGCGCGCGCGCTGTGTGTGTTGTGTGTGTGTTTTGTATGTGTGTGTGTGTGTGTGTGTGTGTGTGTGTGTGGAGAGAGAGAGAGAGAGAGAGAGAGAGAGAGAGAGAGAGAGAGAATTTCCATGCGCATACTTTTTACTTTTGTGGGAGTGGGAGAGAAAGATTTCCATGCTCAGACTTTTTAATTTATTGTAAATAAACTTTAAACAGCGTTTAACAGTAAGTCCGTGTAAGTATTGCCGAATGGTGTGGAGAAAGATTTTGGAATAACATTTCTAACTGAAGGAAATGCGCACTTAACAGACAGTTCATTTTACTACCTTGGACGAAAATATGCACGCCTATCGTACACTGACAACGCGCGCTTATGGTATATGTGCGTATGTAGTCAAATTACCAAACGCGCGCTTATTGGACGCACCCGTGTGTGCGAGTATGTGCGAGCGAAGTGCGCATGCATGTAATTTGTGTGCGTGAGTATATGTGCGTGCGTGCGATATCTGTCTCCTAATATAAACCTAACAAGCAATTGTTATAGATCAACGGAAAGGGCAAAGCGCGAACTTTGCAACGAGCATAGAATAAAATACATTTTGGGTAAAATAGCAACGCTACTGTTACAGAAACAACATAAGTAAAACATAGCAGAACACAATCGTGTTTACGTTTGTTTGGTTAGTATGACAACAGCAGATGAGGAAGAAAAGGGCATAACACTTCGCTCTTACTTTGAACAGATGCAGAGAAAGCCTGAGGTATTCTTTTTTTTTTTTTTTTCCTGTATAAGCAGCAAATGGTTTATTTGGATATCCTTCCTTACAAGGCTGACAACAGTTTTTTTGTTTGTTTGTTTGGTTTGGTTTTTTTTTTAATATAAACAAACCTTTTTTTCCCCCCAGTTATACATTTTTTTTCTCCAACCAGTCCCTTACACACCATGCGTAGTCTGAGGTATTCAATATGTGCAATGCAAGTGAATTCTTTTTTTTATTATTTTTTTATTTTTTATAGGAAATTAAATCATTGCACACAGTACACACTTTTCACTGTTTTGGCTTCGAATGATAAGATGTATAAAACTATTAAATACACAGAACAAATAAATCAAGCTCAGATTCTTTTCGATAAACTTGTACACCTTTACCCCACTCATTTTCTGAACTACTTTACTGAACCAGTTCTAAGACCAAATGTCATTCTCCTTCTGCCCGATATATTGGTGAAGCAGGAAATTCCACACGTGCCTTCCAGTGCCAGACAGGTCTCTGTACTCGGACTACTCTGGGGTCACAAAGGTCATCCCTGTGCATGTAAACTTACCCTTCCAGTGGCCAGAACCCTGTTCAAAATATTTATGGCAGCTGCATCCCCTAGACGGTAGACGAGAGAACATGGGAATTTTTTTTTTTTATAGTTGTGCCGTCACGGAGGCACGGCATGTCCGGGCAGTACAGCAGTGCTGCCGTCACCAGGGCACGGCTCGTCGTGAACGGGTCGACAGAGTTGCGGTCACTATCGCACGGTGCGTCGCGAAAAGGAAGGAGAGTCGCATCTCTTTATCTACCGTCTCTGCAGTCTCTGATTATACTACCTTGCAAAAACTGTTTTCAGACAGAACCTGTAGTTATGGAAGCGAATTAGACAATCACAGCGGGGATCAGTATGTAAATTAGGCTAAACAGCCAATCATTTTTGGAGTTTAATCTAATTTACATATCATTCCCCGATTTGACTGTCTGAATTGCTCCCAAAAATACAGGCCCTGGCGTTATACCCTGTTGTTAACTACAGACATCTGCAGTGTAGATCATGACACTACAGCAACACTCGCATTAAGCTGATGAATCTCGACTGCGTGTTGTCAGTCTTCCCGTTGAGCCCACAGCCACTCACTCTGGGTCAAAGTCAGTCCAGGACTGAACAATCCATCGCCTCCGTCAGGAATCGAACCGGACCTCAAAGCTAATAGTTAGCAGTCAATCAGCAAAATTGGGCCAAAATCACCACTAGTCAATGGCACTGACCACTGGTCAACCACATTATAAATTGTTCACATGAACTCATACTACACTTATTAGCAGTCAGTGAAGTTGGGCCAAACTGACCACTGGTCGTGACAATGACCACTGTCAATCACTTCAGAAATTGTTCACGTAAACTCGTATTACTTAAAAAAAAAAAAAATTTTACACATCAACAATTATCTTTGTTTTTATACATTAACAGTCAGATTTGTCTTTACACATCAACACATCAACAATCACCCTTGTCTTTACACATCAACACATAAAAAATACCTTGTCCTTACACATCAACAATCACCCTTGTCTTTACACATCAACACATAAAAAAAATCACCCTTGTCCTTACACATCAACAATCAAAAATCACCCTTGTCCTTACACATCAACAATCACCGTTATCTTTACACATCAGCACAGCAACAATCATCCTCGTCTTTACACATCAACAATCACCTTTATCTTTACACATCAGCACAGCAACAATCACCCTCGTTTTTACATATCAACAATCACCTTTATCTTTACACATCAGCACAGCAACAATCACCCTCGTTTTTACACAGCAACCATCACCCTTATCTTCACACATCAGCACAGCAACAATCATCCTCGTCTTTAACATCACATTCCAAACAATTTAATCTTTGTCATTTACGCCACATAACAATTACCCTTGCTTTCACATGTCAACAATTACCCTTGCCTTCAACTTACCTGTCATCAACAATTAAACAACCCTTGCCTTTCAAAACCTGCCACCGACATTACCCTTGCCTTCACTGCAACATTGTTAACTGTCATAATCATAGGCCAATGCAAATCACAGAGAAATCTGTCGTAACTGTAGAGTTGCAAAGTACCGAGAACTATAGAGCAACGCAAATCATGTATAGAATAACTCTGTTTTGACAATACAGTTTGCAAATCTCATAGAAAATTATTACAACTATAGAGCAATGCAAACCACATGAAACATCTGTGAAAACTATAGAGCATTGCAGACCACAGGGAAAACCATGTTGTAAATAAGAGCAGTGTGAAGCAATACGATCAAGTCAAGTTGATTATAGACCGAGCATTGAGGGCTTGATCAAGGCTGATACAATACAATAGAACTAGTACAATGCAATACAATACAGTTGGTACGAACAATACAATCCAGCACCAAAAAAATCAAATACAGCACAGCATAATACGGTATCATGTGATACAATACAACGTAGAGCACATATAGTTGTAGATTTAATGACACACAGGTATGTTCTGCATTATACAATATAGGACAGCTACAAATGTAGATGTCTTTGTGTGTGTGTGTGTGTGTGTGTGTGTGTGTGTGTGTGTGTGTGTGTGTGTGTGTGTGTGTGTGTGCAGTCGATACCAATGAGGTTAGATTTCACCTACCCCCCCCCCCCCCCCCCCACCCCCCCTTCCAGAAGATGATCCGTACATCCCCAGAGAGTCGTCCTTGAACCGAAAGGCGAGAAAACAAAAGGCAAGGGCGCTGCAGGGAGTGCACACACCGAGAAAGGAAGAACAGAACAGGGAAGATTAGGGAAGTGAAAGGAGGGGGGGGGGGGCGGTACGGGGGAAAAAGTGAATTCTAAGTAGTCTCACCAGTAGCCTCTTCCCCTAAAAAGACACCCCTGTAGAGAAAAATTAAAAAAAAGAAAAAAGTGGGGTCTACAAGGAAGTCATGAGGAAAGACCAAAAGCAAGACAACAAATGCATCAATGTGTGAGTTCGCGCGCGGGGATGTGTAAATGAGCTAGAGTACGTGCTTGTGCGCCCGCAGAGTGTGGGAGGGGGTGAGGCTCTGAATGAATCTCCACACAAGCAGTATGTAAATCTGGTGAATGAAACGATTGAAAGAATCAAGGAACAATATGCATTACTGCCTTATAATAAAAACTCTGTCAGTAAAATCCCGCATGACCAAATTCAGTTCTCAATTTCAGACCAATTATTTTTAGAAACGCTAATCATGGAAATAAGAGCAGAAACAATTACATTCAGCATTCGCAAAAACAGAAAAAGTAATGAAAAAGAAAAAGAAATTGAAAAAGAAATACAAGACTTGGAAAGTAAAAATTGCTTAACAGAAACAGACCTGGAGATCATAAAAAACAAAAAGGAGCAGCTCAGTGAGTTAAGGAAATCGAAAATTGACAGAATAATAATACGATCCAGAGCCAAATGGGCATCTTACGGGTAAAAAATAAGCAAATATTTCTGTTCACTTGAGAAAAGGAACTTCGTAAGCAAAAGAATGCTTAAACTAGTCACGGACCAAGGAACAACTTTGACAGAAACGGATGATATGTTAAAAGAGACAAAGAACTATTATGAAAATTTATATGCAGAAAAGGAAATATTCGATATTGAAATTGGAAAATATGTAGATAATCTGCCAAAACTAAGTCAGTTAGAATCCGAACAATTGGAGGGATTAATCACGTTAGAAGAAGCTACCAAAGTCCTAAAAAAGATGGAAAATGATAAGAGTCCTGGAACAGACGGCATGACAGTAAACTTCTTTAAATTTTTCTGGAGACAATTAGGAGATTTTGTTGTCCGTTCTCTAAATGGGGATACAGTAATGGAAGAATGTCTGTAACACAAAAAGAAGGAATAATAATCGGTCTTCCGAAAGGAGAGAAACCGCGAGAATTCTTGAAGAACTGGAGACCTATCTCACTTTTAAATGTAATGTACAAAATTGCTTCAGCCTGTATTGCAAACAGAATAAAAAATGTTCTGCCAAAGCTCATAAACGAGGACCAGACGGGTTTCGTTCCAGGAAGATACATAGGAGATAGTTTACGAACAATATATGATTTAATACATTATTTAGAAGTGAATCGCTTACGAGGGTTATTAATTTCTGTCGACTTCGAAAAAGCTTTCGATTCAGTTAACTGGTCATACATGAGTAAAATTCTGGCTGCATTCGGATTCGGAAAAGGTATTCAACGATGGATAGCATCTTTTTACGATAATATAAAGTCTTACGTGATAGTGAATGGGAAAGTGTCTTCAAGTTTTATACTTGGAAGAGGTTGCCGTCAAGGGGACCCTATATCTCCATATCTATTTGTTTTGTGCGTAGAAGTACTAGCGACCAAGATAAGGCAAGACCCCGATATCAAAGGCATAAAGATAGAAAATACAGAATTCAAAATAAATCAGTTTGCAGACGACACTACCTTTATGTTAGATGGAGATAAGAAATCATATAAAAAGCTATTTAGAAACCTTTATGAATTTGAGCAAATATCTGGACTCAAATTGAACTATGAAAAAATGTTTAATGTTTGGTTAGGTACAGAGAAAAATTCCACGAAAACATATTTACCCTACTATAAAATGGAATGGAACCCCTCACAGTTCAAAATTCTAGGACTGTGGTTTACGAATAGTCTATCAGATATGACGGAAATTAATATGAAATACAAATTCGCAGAAGTCCAAAACCTGTTCAAAATATGGTCAAAAAGAATAATAACACCATTAGGTAGAGTAGCTGTGCTCAAATCATTAGTACTATCAAAACTGGTGTACTTATGGATCCTCTTACCGAATCCTCCTGATTCCCAGATCGCTTCATTACAGAAAATGTGTTTCAAATTTGTTTGGAATAACAAAAATGATAAAATTAAAAGAAAATACTCAATACATAATATACAAAAAGGAGGGATAGGTATACCCGACCTGAAAATATATATCAGCTCCTTAAAAATCGCCTGGATACGGAAAGTGTACATGCACGACCACAAGTGGAAAATAATATTACATTCATTATGTCCCGAAATAGGTATCATTGACGCATATGGCCCTGACAGATTTGTTGAGAGCAAAGTTATAAACAGATTTTGGAAAGGAGTCTTTCAGTCATATCAAAGATTCTGCAAACAGGTAGAATTAACTGAAAGTACAGATCTAGCCACTGAACCTATCTTTTGTAATGAAAAGTTCAAAGTAGGAGAAAAACCGTTCTTTTACAAGAAATGGATGCAGAACAATATATTTCTAGTTAAACATTTACTCGATGAGGATGGTAATTTTCTAAGCTGCCATGAACTGTCGGAGAAAATGGGCTTTCATATCAATTTTCTAACTCATATAAGTTGCGTGCGTTCGATCAAAGCTTACACAAAGAAAAAAAAGATTGAAATTAGATAGTAACATTGGTAATGATAAAACTTTAGCACTTCAAAAAATTTGTAGTATTAATAAAGGATCACGTGCTTATTACGATATTATGGTGGAAGACAATGAAGTTCTTAACATTAGTGCATTTATCAAGTGGGAACAACGTCTTAATATACCAATTGATTGGGTAGAGGTACTGAAAAGGATTAAGAAAATTAAAGAAACAAAACTGAAATGGTTTCAAATTAAGATATGCCACAGAATTCTGGTAAAAATAGTGTGTTGAAAAGTATGCAAATTATTGATAGCGACAAATGTAATTTCTGCATTAGAGAGAAAGACTCAATTAACCACTATCTGTGGGAATGTGAGTTTACCCGTATTTTCTGGAAAGACCTGGAAAAGAGTTCTGCAAGTTAACTGTTCACACTGTGTAAGATTATCACTTAACGTGGAGATTATATTATTTGGTACGGATGAGAAAACAAAAACCGACGATATGCTAGACCTGATAATTTTAATGGGAAAATATTTCATATATAAATGTAGAATTAACAAGACAAAACCTAATCTAAACATATTTTTGAAGGAGCTGGACTATAGACATAAGATGGAGAAATATATGTCCTTAATGGAGATGAATCATGCAACGTACTTAACAAAGTGGTCACCTTATATCAAAATACTAGGGAACTAATGGTTATAGTATGTATTATATGAAGGTATGCGCAAGGGTGTGTGTGTGTGTGTGTGTGTGTGTGTGTGTGTGTGTGTGTGTGTGTGTGTATGTGAGTGTATTATGTTAAAAAGTACTGTATACTCTTTTTCTTTTCTATTTAATCTCGTCCGCAACCTGGGTACACAGGATTAATGCCAGTTATTAGAATTCATTCGGCATGTGTGCCCGTGTAAAAAAAAAAAAGAAAAAGAAAAAAATGCATGTATAGTTGTATGTGTTAAATATGTGCCACTATGGATTAATGTATTGATTTATGTATGTTAGTTGTCATTGTATGTTTGGACAATTAAAAAAAAAAAAAAAAAAAAAAAAAAAACTTTAGGGGGAGTACTTCTGGGCCGGTCCCGGAGGTGCCCCCCTTGCATGTCTCCTTTGTTAGTGTGTTCAATGTTGTTTGCTGGCCTTGGGCTGACACATGGACATTCTGTCTGAATCAACATTGAAAAAAAAAAAAAAAAAGAATCTCCACACAACTGGTTAAACTATTTTGAATTGACTGATGTCATTTGAATATAAATCTATTACGTAGTGACATATGTGCTTCGAATATTGTACAAATGGGCATCGAAGCATTCGTTTTTTAAAAAAATGCTCACACACATTTTTCCAGTTAATATTATGTGATTAAGCTGATTAAGTGCTGTTTTTCTAATGTTCCGGTCAGTAATACCAACTATCATTTTTAAGACGTCGAACTTCACATGAACGTCAAGATTAATAAGAATATAATTCTCAACCTTTCTCCAATATGCTAAGACAGAAGGGCACTCAAAGAAAAAATGACCTATCACGTCAACAATATCTCTGCAATATGAACATTTGTTGTCATCTATGACTTTCCTCTTATACAGCATGATGTTAGTCGGATAAATATTATGCAAAATTTTCCAGTGTAAAAGACGAAGCCTTGTTTCTTTTGTTGCACGTATAGCAAAATTCCATATTTGTGGTGTGATGTCAAAGTCAAATACTCTCTTCCAAAAACCTACCGCACAAGGTTGACTATAACTATTTATCTGCTAGTTGTTTTCGAAACTCTCTAACAGTTGATAAACGTTTGCAACAAAACACAAGAGAGCTGAGGTGAGTACTATTATCAGATAACTGTAGATCCAAATAATGCTGAACACGTATAAAACTGTTTACAGCATTGCATACAACATTATATTCTAAGATACGACAGGATGAATTTCCCACTATATCGACTATTTCATCAAAAGATTTCAGCGCATAGTTGTTTGTCAACATATCGCCTACACTTAGTATGTTTTCATGAATCCAGTGTTTAAAAAACAAGACGTTTCCTTGATACTTTATCGCACTATTGTTCCAAATCACATGAGACACAGGCAACTCTAAATGGTTGTTGTTATTTAACCAAGCACGTAAAATCAAGTTCCAAAAATGTGATTTGATAAGTTGAAATCCCTTAAAGTGTGTACTTTTTATTGTTGCATAAAAACATACACACTTTTCTCCAAATGCAGAAAATTATGTTTCTGGCTACTAGCCACCATTTAGTTTTATTTGTGGCGTTATCTGTGTCCTTGTTTGAGCTTAGTTTGACAGCCCATTGTAGCAAACATGCAGTTTGAAATTCTTTTAAATCTATCATTTTAATCCCTCCCTTTTCTGTTTGGGTACACAGTACAATTCTGTTAACTTTTCCAAATGCTTTTTTGTTGCAGTCTTTTTTCCTCCACAAAAATCTATATAGTAATGTATTCACTTCATCAATTACGTGATCTGGTACCACTATTACTTGCATAATGTAGACCCACTGTGCGATCAAGAAAGTTTTTACAATACTCACCTTTCCCATAATACTCAAATTTCTTTTTTCCCACATTGCAATCAGACGTCTACAGTTGTCAGTTCTACCCGCGCAGTTCTCTTTTAGTTCAGATGCACAAGCACTATTGCTGAAATACACACCCAAAATTTTTATTTTATTTTTAAATGTAAAACCCTGAAGGTTGTGTCCACTGTTTATTTTACTTCCCAGCCACATTGCTTCAGATTTATTTCTGTTTATTGTCAGACCTGATATAGAGGAAAACCTGTCAAATATTTCAAGGGCTAATCGCATATCGTCTTCGTCAGCTAAAAACAATGTGATGTCATCAGCGTACAAGGCTATTAATAATGTACGAATATCGTCAGCTTTACCTCTACACTTAAACTTAATGCCCTTAATCTCAGAAGATTGCCATAGTTTGATTGCCAACAATTCAAGGGCTAGAACAAAGGCTAATGGAGAAAATGGGCAACCTTGCCTGATTCCCGATTCCGCATTAAAAGGCTCGGAAATCCATCCACAGTAGTTCATACTGCTTACAGAGTTGGTTGTCAATACTGATACCCAATTCATGATGCGCTCCACGAAACCATACAATTCAAAGGAATTCAACATGAATTCTTTGGAAATACAATCAAAAGCATGAAAATAATCGATAGTTAATAGTAAGCCTGGTCTATTGTCTTGAGGCAGCTGATCTGCGACATCATCAATCAAACGAAGCAATGTAGATACTCGTCTTCCTTTTACATATCCAACTTGATCATCGCATATCAGATTATCTATGACACTACCTAATCGCCGTGCCAGACGTTTAGCTAGGAGTTTATAGTCCACATTAGTTAAAGGTATTGGTCGCCAGTTATTTAGATCATTCCTTGGTAAACTTTTTCCTTTATGTATAAGTGTTATAACGGCCTTACGCTGAGAAGAGGACATGCTACCTGTTTCAAATGCAACGTTAAAAGACGCCATTACATACTTACTGATACGACTCCAGAACACTTTGTAGAACTCGGCTGTTAGTCCATCACTGCCAGGACTAGAACCATTTTTCATTTCTTTCAGAGCACTTCTAATTTCGTGCTCTAAAAGATTACTATCACAATATTCTCTATCGTTATTACATAAAGAAGGTACAACCACACCACGCAAGAACGCTTGCGTTCTTTGTAACATATTATCACTATTTATGTTTTTCTTATATAAATTCTTAAAATAATCCCTCGGTGCAGCTATAATGTTTTTTCTGTCCCGTAACCTCAACCCATCTGCATTTTTTACACTTTCCATAATTTTCGAGTTAGCACGAGCTTTCTCTAAACCAAGAAAAAATGTAGTGTTCTTTTCGCCCTGCTCTATCCACTGTGCACGGGCACGTACCTGTGCCGCACGGGGTTTGTTTCTTTCTTCTAATTCTAACTGAAGTTTCACGTGCTCTCTTTTCCGCAGTGTTTCACTGCAATCTGGGTCAGTGCTGAGAGCAGTATCTAATGTGTTCAAATCAGCGTGAAGGTGTGCTATTTTATTTCTAGTTGACAATGCTTTCTCTTTTGAAAACTTGATGGTACATTCTTTGATATTTTAACTTTTAATATTTCCCAAGTTACCTGATCGTCTTCTTCAGGGTCCTTTTCAAAATCGTCTAAAACGTTGTTCAAATAATTAACATAGTTTATATCAGAAAGTAACGAGCTATTAAATTTCCAGTGACCATGTTCAGTATCTACAAACATAACAGACATGAAGCATCCTCTGTGATCGGAGAAAAGACACACTCTGAATCGTACTTTGCACTACTTTTTCAAAGATTGATGAGTTGGTCAACATGTAATCTATTCTAGCAATAAATGGGTTTCTTCTTGACCAGCTAAATTCCTTCTCTTCATTATGAAATAATCTCCATGTATCGTGTAAATCACATTCACTAAGCATCCTATTGAATCTCTGTACAACATGCTGATCATGATATTCACCACTTATTACATCATACTCATTATCTAAGACAGCGTTAAAATCACCACACACGTCAATATTACTGACATTGACATTTTTAATAACATCCTCTAGTTTATGAAAAAATACATGTTTTTCTCGTAAAATATTGGGGGCATAAACATTAACCACAATCAACTGCTTGTCCTCTGAAATCACTTTCAGGGCCAAAATTCTTTCAGATGCATACACAAGCTCAGTCTCCACAGGCAAGCCTTTTTTTTAAATGAATATAACCAACCCACCGCTGTGTGTACTTTTGTCAGTAAAAGTCAGCTTCCCACCCCATTCTTTTTGCCATTTTTCATTCACATTTTCAGTGATATATCTTTCCTGTAAACAGATCACGTCATACCCACTATTTTTCAAAAACTTATAAACACATATTCTTTTGTATTAGATCTTATCTCTCTCACATTCAAAGAAAAACATTAAGAGAAGATAAAGCCATTTTAGGGAGGTAATGAAAGGAAAGTCCACGAGATGCGCCGAAAACCGTTCAAACATTCATCACCCATGCCCATCCCTTGTCACTGTCTGTCTGTGACTGAACGAGCAGTGGAAAGCTTGGCAGGTTTTTTCACGTTTGTCAGAATGACTGGGGGAATCCCCCTCTGGTGGGTCGTGGTCGTTTCGGAGTTTGCGACCGAGAACGTGTTGCAAAATCCAGTTTAAACTGACGTGTCAAAACCGGATCTTTTCCCTTATCCACGTCTTTTCCCTTATCCACATCTTTTCCCTCTTGGATGGTCTACCACTCCTCTTCTTTTTTCCCTGTTCCCCATGACGGCCAGAATTAAAGTCTGACTGACAGTCCTCCACCACATCAGTCCTTCCTTCTTTCTCACTCTTTTTCTGACCTGTCCCTTTCTCGTTGTCAGTCGCATCACAGTCAGTGTCATTGTCAGAAAGGGGTGAGTCAGTGTCAGATGTGTGTCCAAACCTTGTAACCAGTGGCAGAGGATCCCAAACGGACATCACTGTCGGTTCCTCACTCGCTTTCTGAATCTCACAGACAGGATCCCCTTGCGATGACCGGGTAGACGACAGGCTCTGCAGGTAACCACAGTTTCCGGACACTCCCTGGCCCAGTGACCCAGTTTCAGGCAACGATTACACTTTGTTACCCTAGTATCTCTTTTGGGCTGTTCCTTGTGATACAGGCTAGCCATAAATCCTGCAACCTTCACAGATCTATCAAGTGGTTTGTCTGGGATATCTATGAAAATAAATCGCCTTCCAGTGTAGAATAGCGTCAATTTTCCGTCTCTATTCCTCATTTTTTCCAGAATCAAGGGAAAGCGTAAGACAGCTCCCAGCCTGACAAGAGCTGACTCGATGTCCGCCCCGTCGCAAGGCAGAGGGATATTAGAAATCCACACCTTTGTAGCGGAATGTTCAGTGTCGTCCTGTCCTCTGAGTACGAAAGGATTTTTGTCATACAAACGAAGCACAACAGCACCAAGTGACAAACCCTCAATTAGCAACTTGCTGCGTGCAGCCCTCGTCGATGGGTAAAGTCTCCACAGTCCCAAAATTTCTTGAGCATCCACCATACTTTCTCTACCACAAATGTCGAGCGCTTGAAAAGATCGCTCGTGTTCATTTTCAAAAGAGAGTGGTAAGTCTCTCTTCAACAAGAACACGGGTTCAACGTGAGAGTCCGCCATTTTGAAAATACAAGATTCAATGTTGAAAAAGAAAATAAATATAAAAATACCACAAATACAAGAGCTGACAGAAGACGGTGAGACGGACATCGAGACACAGTGGGAACACTGAAAGAAGCTCTGGCATGACGCATGTGAAGAGATCCTTGGCAAGAAGAAGGCCCAGCACGAAGAATGGATCTCTGCCAACACCATCCACAAGCTGGAAACAAGGGAGAGAAGAAAGCTACGCTGAACATGAGCCGAACAAGAGCAGCTAAGGCAAAGGCACAGGAAGAGCACACAGCAGCGAACAGAGAAGTAAAGAAGAGCATCAAGAAGGACAAGAGGGACTACTTTGACGACCTGGCCAGCCAAGCAGAGGCAGCAGCCAGACAGGGGAATCTGAAGGACCTGTACCTGGTGACCAAGAAGCTGACGGGTAAGTTCCAGCAGACAGACAAGCCAGTGAAGGACAAGAACGGAAACCCAATGACAACAACCGAGGAACAGCTGAAACGATGGGCAGAACACTTCAGGGAGCTGCTGAACCGCCCCGCCCCTGACGCACCACCAGACATCCCACCTGCAGAGACAGAACTGCCCATCAGCTGTGACAAACCCTCAAAGGCAGAGATCAAAAAGGCCATCACGACTCTGAAAAATGGGAAGGCTGCAGGGCCGGACGAGATACCAGCAGAAGCCATCAAAGCAGACATAGAGACAGCTGTCAACATGCTATACAGCCTCTTCAGCAAGATCTGGGAGAAGGGGGAGGTACCGGCTCAGTGGAAAGAAGGAATCATCATCAAGCTGCCGAAGAAAGGAGACCTCAGAGACTGCAGCAACTACCGAGGGATCATGCTCCTGTCAACGCCAGGCAAGGTTCTCAACAGGGTTCTACTGGAGAGACTGAAAGAGGCTGTCGACCCCAAGCTCCGAGACCAGCAGGCAGGCTTCCGGCAGAACAAATCATGTGCTGACCAGATCGCCAGCCTGCGCATCATCGTGGAGCAGTCACTGGAGTGGAACTCCCCCCTCTACATCAACTTCATAGATTATGAGAAGGCCTTCGACAGTGTGGACAGAGAGACGCTGTGGAAGCTGCTGAGGCATTACGGAGTCCCCGAGGACATGAACTGCAGGACTGCCCACGCTGGCCAGCTGTCCGAAAGTTTCGAGGTGAAGACCGGAGTTCGGCAGGGATGCCTGCTGTCGCCGTTCCTCTTCCTCCTGGTCATTGACTGGATCATGAAGACCACTACAACAGGCAGGAACAACGGTATACAGTGGACACTCTGGACGCAGCTCGACGACCTCGACTTCGCTGACGACCTGGCGCTCCTGTCACACAGCCACAGCCAGATGCAGGACAAGACCACTCGCTTGGAGACCACATCAGCCGGGACAGGGCTCAAGATTAACAGGAAGAAGACCGAGCTGATGAAAATCAACACCACTGCCAACACACCAGTCACACTCGGTGGAGAACCCATCAGGGAGGTGGAGTCTTTCGTCTACCTGGGAAGTGTGGTTGACCAACAGGGAGGCACGGACCGAGACGTCACAGCCAGAATCGACAAGGCAAGAGCAGCTTTCGTCATGCTCAAGAACACCTGGGCATCTGGAGGAATCAGCATAAGAACCAAACTCCGCATCTTCAACTCCAATGTGAAATCAATTCTGCTCTACGGATGCGAGACGTGGTGGACAACACAGACGATGCAACAAAAGATTCAGACATTCTTCAAAACCTGTCTGAGGCGCATCTACAAAATCCGATGGCAGGAGAAGATCCAAAACGAAGATCTGTGGGAGCGTGCGGGACAGGAACAAGTGGCCAAGCAGATACTGCGAAGGAAGTGGGGCTGGATGGGACACACCCTCAGGAAGCCAGCATCCAGCACCACACGCCAAGCCCTGACCTGGAACCCGCAGGGAAAGAGAAAGAGAGGCCGGCCTCGCAACAGCTGGAGGCGAGACACTGAGGCGGAGTTGAAACAACAAGGGACAAACTGGACTGGAATGACCAGAACAGCCCAGAACAGAGTGTGATGGCGAAGGGTCGTCGATGGCCTATGCTCCACCGGGAGCGATGGGCATAAATGAATGAAATTACCACAATGACCGCGAAAATCCGTCCAGCCAAGACACACAGAAATTCAACAAACCTTTATCACCTAAAACTATCCCACAGAAACACATCCAATAAAAGCAACGCAGAAAAAAAGCTGAACGGTAGCACACGAAGAAAAAAGCGGCTGTCGACTTCGAAGCCTCGCTCTCGAATCACTCGTATTACTCTAATTAGCAGTCAAACGGTCAAATTGGGCCAAAATGACCACTTGTCAATGACACTGACCACTGGTCAACCACATCGTAAATTGTTAACATGAACTCGTACACTAAATAACAAACAGTGACATTGGGTAATGACCACTGGTCAATGACACTGACCACTGGTCAGCAACGTCCAATTATGTTCACATGAAGTCGTTCTACACTAATTAGCAACCAAACTGTGAAATTAGGCCAAAATGACCATTGTCAAGGACACTGACCACTGGTCAGCAACGTCATAAATTGTTCTCACGAACTCGTTCTTCACTAACTGGCAGTCAAACAGTGAAATTAGGCAAAAATTACCACTGGTCAAGGACACTGACCATTGGTCAGCAACGTCATAAATTGTTCACCTGAACTCGTTCTACACTCACTAGCTGTCAAACAGTGAATTTGGGCCAAAATGACCACTGGTCAATGATACTGACCACTGGTCAGAAACGTCATAAATTGTTCACATAAACTCGTTCTACACTAATAGGCCAAATGACCATCGATCAGTGACCCTGGATAGTAATAATACTAAGAAAGAGGACATAATTTCACACAGGGATCATTTCACTAGATAGTCGCAACGCGAAGCTACTAACTTCTGAAACGTTACTATTACTACTATCTTCTGAAATCACTACTATAATTTTCATAAGTTAGTAGTATTACTACTATCTTCTGAAAATAATAGTAGTGTTTTCAGAAGATAGTAGTACTAGTAACGTTTCAGAAGATAGTCGCCTGACATACGTGGATGATATAGTGATGTAGTGCAAAATCCCAGTTGTGGCGTGTGGCCAGAAGATCCGCTTGCCCCTGACACTTTGTCCTGCTGCGAACAACGTAAGGTTGGGTTGCCGCCCTTCCCTTCCATAAGCACCACACGAAGCTACAAACGAAAAAGAATGTTGGATGGGTGTGGACTGGAGAGTGGGGCGGCTACACCATCTGCAACGTCACACACACACACACACACACACACACACACCACACACACACACACACACACACACACACATACACGCATACACACACACACACACACACACACACACACACACACACACACACACACACACACACACACACACACACACACACACATACACACACACACACACACACACACACACACATACACACACGCACACACACACACACACACACACACACATACACACACACACACACACACACACACACACACACACACACCACACACACGCACACACACACACACACACCCTTCACCCTCCTCTGGCCCCTCCCTCCTCCCCCCCCCCATCCCTTCCCCCACCCCCCACCTCTAACCCCGCCCCACCGCCGCTGCACTGAGTGCAGGTACAGTTCACTAACACCACCACACCCCCTCTCCCCCAGCTCCGCCCACACACATCATCATGACAGATACATGCCGGAATAACGGTCAATGTAAACACTAGAACTGCAAAAAAAAAAAAAAAAAGAAAGAAAAAAAAAAAAGCGGTGACCTTTCGTGAGCTGGAGCCACTTCATTGGCTGAATGTTGTGTCAGTGTGTGGTTTCAGTTTCAGTTTCAATACGGAGGAGTCACTGTGCGTGCGGATGAGTCCATCCATATACGCTCCACCACATCCGCAAAGCTTCGGGACCACACTGCGCATGATTTTGTAGTTGTTGTCGTACCCTGACTAAAAGACTCCAGGGATCATCCGAACAGCCGAAGTAGCCTACTTGAACACAATGGTACAAATGCATCAGCCAAGGATGAGAACATTGCGCATGATGTAAAGCTGATGGATAAATGAATTCATTAATGACTAAAATGAGAGAATTTAAGAAGAGGGGTCTCGTGACTACGGCTTAGCAGATGTCTGAGCAACAGCATTAGCTTGACGCGCTGGTCAGACCTTGAGTACCCTACCTAACGTTGGTTGTGCCATTTTTAACAGTGTGTGTGTGTGTGTGTGTGTGTGTGTGTGTGTGTGTGTGTGTGTGTGTGCGTGCGCGCGCGCGCGTGCGTGCGTGCGTGCGCTGTGTGTGTGTGTGTGTGTGTGTGTGTGTTGGTGAGTGTAGAGACAACAGTGTTCAGACAGACTCAATCCCCGGAGTCTGTCCCTCCAAAGCCATGGTGATGGAAACTGTCACTTCATCCACTCCGCTTCTCGACATGCCCGGATGTATTGGTGGGTTTGTCCATTGGCTGCTTCCATGCCCTGTCTCCTGCAACACGTATTTATCAGTCAAACTACGTGATATCATTCTCTTTTTTTTTTTTTCGGGGGGGGGGGGGGGGGGGGGGGCGGTCCTTTGTCTGATAACTCATGTTTTCGACCACGTTTTTCTAAGACGTCTAAAATGACCGACACAAAAATAGAAAAAACTATACTATCCATGAAAAAAGAAATGCACGCACGGACGCATACAAACGCTCGCGCGCGCGCTCGTGCGCGCACAGAGAGAGAGAGAGAGAGAGAGAGGAGAGAGAGAGAGAGAGAGAGAAATCTATCCCAAGAACAACCATACGGAAATTATTATTATTATTATCATTATCATTATCATTATTATCATTATTGCTGTTGTTGTTATATTTATTATTATTATTATAGCTGTTGTTGTTACAATTACCATTATTATTATTGTTATCATCATCATTGCTGTTGTTGTTGTTATAATCATTATTCTTCTTATTATTATCATTTTTATTGTTAACATTGCTGTTGTTGTTGTTGTTGTTATAAATATCATTATTATTGTTGTTGTTGTTGATATCATTATCATCGCCTTGCAGAAATCCCAAAAAAGAGAACACAAGACAAGCAAAAAGACATCCTTTGTTCGTGGCGTGAGCAGCATTCCTTTAGAGCCTTGGGCATTATGTTGAAGGGTGCCGAATAATGGAAAGAACGACGTGAAATTTATTGGATTACGTGAGAGAGAAAGACTGTCAAATCAGAAAAGAAGAGCGCAGATTGTGTGTGTGTGTGGGGGGGGGGGGGGGGGGGGTGCGCGCGTGCGCGTGCATGCATGCTCATGTATGTGTATGTACATATGCATGTATGCCTGTGTGTGTACACCTTAGTGGGAGTGTGTGTGTGTGTGTGTGTGTGTGTGTGTGTGTGTGTGTGTGTGTGTGTGTGTGTGTTCGTGAGTGTGTGTGTGTGTGTGTGTGTGTGTGTGTGTGTGTGTGTGTGTGTGTGTGCGTGCGTGCATGTGTGTGTGTCTGTGTCTGTGTGTGTGTAAGAGAGAGAGAGAGAGAGAGAGAGAGAGAGAGGAGAGAGAGAGAGAGAGAGAGTTATTCAAAACTATGCGTCTTATAATTTTCTTTGGAGAGTGAATGTGAAATCCTTGAGGAAGTGCGTACATTTGTGAGTAGTTCGCAAGTTTGAAGCTCAAGTATGGTATGTTTCTGAAAAAAAAATTGACTTTGCTATGTAGCTGATTAACGTTTGTGGATAACACAAAGAGAAATTTCTGTATTTTAAAAACTTTTCTTTTGTTTTCATTGGATCTTTGAAACGTCAACTTTAAAGACACGGAAAAATATAAGGGAAACAACTCATACAATAGTAGAAAGAAACTCGTGGAGAGCGTGGCAGCAGAGAGTCCTCAGAAGAGAAGCCCCCTTCAAGCAAGTGTTTCGGCCCTTATCTCCTGACACTCAAGGGGGGTTGGGCCACACCCGGTTCATGACTCCGGATGTCCCTCTGCTGCCCCTTTTTTTTTCCCATCTTGGGACGAGCCATGGCTGGGATTCGAACCCATGACCCTCTGGACATGCTCATTTTCCACTTAATGACTCGCGCTTTAACCACTGAGCCACAGGGACACCTGATATTTGTAGGGAAATTAAGCCTTATGAAGTTCACTTTTGTTCCTCCTTGACCAGATCCAGCTTGAACACCTCTCTGCCGCTTCTGCCATTGCTTTCAGGGCTCTGGTTTTTTCCTTCCCTGCAACTGAGAGCTGTTTCATGAGGCTGTATGCAGACGTTCCTACAAACCCCCTAGCTCCAATTTCTGCAGTGAGGACTTTGACCTGATAGCCTTCTCTCCTCAGGCTGTTTGCCAGATCAGCATACTTTTCAGTCTTGTAGATTTGAGCTGCCTCCATTCTGTTCTCATATGGCACCGTGAGCTCGATCATGATCAGCTGCTTGGTTGACTTAGAGTGGACTACTATGTCTGGTCTCATGCCACTCTTGCTGATGATCTCTGGGTGACTCTTCCATTCTGGGAGGTCTGCAGTGCACTCCCAGTCATCTGTCCCGTCCAGCAGACTCTGCCTGCATGTTTCGAGTGGCACTGTTGTTCTTGGCCATGATTTGCTGCCTCCTGCCGTGAAGAATGTTGCGGGTGCTTTTGGAGTCCTGATTTTCCCTTTTGTGGTGTTGGTACTAGCCCAGACTACTTGTACAATTTCTTTGAGCACTTGGTTGTGCCTCCATGTGTACCTTCCTTGAGCCAGGGCTACTTTACATGAGCTTAGGACATGCTCCACTGTTTGTTTTTCATGGCAGAGGGGGCATGCAGGATCGTCTGTTTTCCCCCACTTCACCAGGTTTGCATTTGAGGGCAGAAGGTCATATGCAGATCTGAGAATGAAGCTGATCCTGAGAGGGGCCATGTGCCAAATGTCATTCCAAGTGAGACTTCTTTGGAGTGCATTCTCCCACGTTGTCCATTGCCCTTGCTGGCTCTGCTGGACTGCTTTTTGGAGTCTTTTTTGGTCTTCTTCTTTTCTCATCTCCTGAATCATCATGTCTCTTTTGGCTTTTCCTTTGGCCTTTGACCACCATTCAGTTTTGGTCACCCCCAGTCCCTGTCTGTTGGTCTGTGTGTGTCCTGTTATTTCTCTGATCTTGAGACTTTCTTTTGCAGAATCCATCGCCTCTTGAACTTTCCATTTTCTGCCTGTCTTCAGCTGGGGCTTAATTGCTTCTACCACCTTGTCTCCTGAGTCCTCCAGCATGCTTTGAAGTCTGATCTTCCCTGCTTTGTATTCCTCCAGGATGGATTTCAGGGGTAGTTTCAGCTTTGCTTGGCGACAGTACAGCGCTATGTCAGTCAGACAGGGTGGGACACCAAGCCATTTCCTTGTGAACTTGTTGATTTTGGCTTCCATTGCCTCCACTATGCTGGTGCAGATGTCGTATATCATCAGAGGCCATAGCAGCTTTGGTATCAGCATGAACTGCAGACACCAGACCTTGTATTTGCCAGGGAGCCCACACTGGTCAATGGTCTCCAAGCCTTCCTCCGCCCTCTGCTTGGTTTCTTTTGCTCTTTGTGTGTCTTTCAGCGTATCATCATACCATCTTCCAAGGCTCTTGACTGGTTCTTCTGTGACTGTTGGAATGGCCTGGTTGGCAACACTGAAGACCACAGATCCGGCCACTTTTCCTTTCCTCAGTGAGAGACTCCGTGATTTCTTTGGCTTGAACTTCATTCTGGATGAGGCAACTATGTCGTCCAGCCTCTCCAGCACATGACGTGTCTCGTCTTCTCTGGATGAAATCACTGTAGTGTCATCCATGAAGGCCTTGAGAGGAGGCATCTTGTATCCATCGCCAAGGTCTGTTTGTCTCGCGTTGTTTGTTGCTGCTTTCAAGATGAGTTCCATTGCCAGCACGAACAGTATTGGGGAAATTGCACAGCCCATTGCAATACCCACTTCCAAGTTGATCCAGTCTGTTGTGTACTCCTTGGTAGAGAACCGCATTGAGAAGCCATTGAAGTACTTCTTGAGCATGTCGCGGATGTTCTTTGGCACATGGTACATCTCAAGAGCCAACTGTATCATCTCATGGGGCACAGATCCATATGCGTTTGCCAGATCAAGCCACACTACGTTCAGGTCTCTCTTTTCTGTTTTTGCTTTTTGGATTGCGTCCCAGATCATTGTGGCGTGTTCTACACAGCCCGCCACGCCTGAGATGCCACCTTTCTGGACTGACACATCCAAGTACTTGTTTTCCATCAGGTACTTGGTCAGCCTTGCTGCCATGACAGAGAAGAAGATTTTCCCTTCGACGTTCAGTAGTGATATTGGCCTGAACTGGCTAATGTCACTTGAGTTTTGCTCTTTGGGGATGTACACACCATCTGCCGTCATCCACTGGCCGCTGATCTTCTGGTTTCTCCAAGCCGATCGCAGCAGCCTGTGGAGCCACTCCAGCACCTTGGGACATTTCTTGTAAAGCTGGTAAGGTATTCCGTTTGGCCCTGGTGATGATTTGGCTCTGGCTTTGTCGACCACCTTCTTGATTTCCGCCAACGTTGGAGGCTTGCCATTGAACTGTTCCTCAGGGTTGGTTGGCCACACCAGACCTTGAATGTCGAGTGGTGCTTTGCTCTGTGGGTCAGAGTATGTTTTCCTCAGATGCTGCTCAAGAACTCCTTTGTCCACACTTAGGGTCCCAGATTTTGGCTGCTCAAACAGTGTTCTGGCAAACTGGAAGGGGTCTCTGAAGAAGCGCTCTTGTGTCTTCTTCTTTTTGCTCTTCCTCTTCCTCGCAGATTCCGCTTTGCTGAGGGCACTGTGTTTTTCTTTCAGGTCTTTCCACAGTTTTTCCAA
>CM065735.1:22607931-22622931 GCA_033310375.1 Conus canariensis | reverse complement strand
AAATACTCATTTTTACAAAATGAATTACGCTTTTATACATTATAGTTAACATGATTTTTGCGACCAGGTCGGCGATGGAGTAGAGCGCCTGCCTTATGAATGGGAGATCGTGGGTTCATGTCAGGTCGCGTCATACAAAAATTTGGCATTCTTACAGCTATCCTGTCTGGCGCCGGAGAGCCAAATCAAGCGCCTGTGGCACCATACCTCAGTGTGACAGCTGATACTTATCTCTCAGACCACCGGTGCCATGCTCCCATACCCCAACATCGGGGCACAATGAGACGGGGGCAGATTGATACGTACCCCTCTCTTCAGCTCTGATTATGATGCCCCCCCTCGGGCCTTTTCAGTCGACTAGTTATAAACATGGATGAATCCTCTCTTTTCTTCCTCGATACGTCTGCTTTCTTCCTCAATACGTCTCTCTTCTTCCTCAATACGTCTTTTCTTCTTCCTCAATACGTCTCTCTTCTTCCTCGATACGTCTCTCTTCTTCCTCGATGCGTCACTCACTGTGTCCGTTTCTTTCGTTCGTCCCCCCCCCCCCCCCCCCCCCCCCACACACACACACACACACACGTTTGTTTGTTTGTTTTTTTGTACTCCCAATTCTTATAGAACAGGGAGTACTTTACAATGGGAACGAAGAAATGTTGTCTGTGTGTCTGTCTATCTGTCCGTCTGTGGTCAAAATGTGTTCCACTCGCTCCAGACAAAACTACTTGGCCGATCTTTCTGAAAATTTGTAGGTATGTTCATTATGGGTCACGGATGATGCCTGATGTCTTATTTTACCGCTATAGCCGTTACTAACCGCTATAACGGCCCATAACGGTTTTTCTTCTTTATGGAATCTCAGAAAGTACTTCGCCGATCTTTCTGAAAATTTGAAGGTATGTTCATTATGGGTCACAGATGATGGCCGATGTTTACCAGAATAGCAGTTACTAACGGCTATAACGGCCCAAAACGGTTTTTCCTCTTTATGGAATATCTCACGCGTATTCAAGATAAACTGGGAGTACGTTTATATGCTTTGCATCTTGTTTTTTAACATTCTTCCCCTGCCTGCTTGTTCCAGTCCTGCTTCTAGCTAGTCTTCCCATGTCTCTAAACTTCCGCCTCTCCTGTCTCTCTGATACAACCACTTGTCACACTGGATGATCTTTCTGATACAACCACTTGTCCACACTGGATGCTCTTTTGTCAGATTCTTACCATCAGTTCCCATGGGACGACTAACTTCTCTTTCCCCACGCACACGAGAAGGAACAAGGGGAGTTCATTCACGAGAAGGATTACCACAGGTGACTGTTGACACTTTGCACCCACACGAAAAAAAAGCCCGCAGGAGATGTCTGTAACTCTTCCCGGCAGTGTCGGAACGTGCTATGAGAACAGGGAAGACGACGATACAAAATAAAAATTTAAAAAAAACAAAAAACAGAAGGATGACAGCTGGTTCTGCTATAGACTACATACTTTGTCTCTTCTCTTACCTGCTCTTGGGGTAAGCACAGTAGAAATAGCGTAAGGGAGGCAACTGAGAGCAGTTCTCCCCGTGCATTCTTCTTCGCTTTGTTCAACAAAGCATTGTCCACCTCTTTCCACTCCCTACCACATCCACACACGACATCTGTAAAAAGTGCGCGCATCTGCCCGCACAGACACGTGCGTGCACGCACGAGTACACGTACACGTACACACACACACACACACACACACACACACACACACACACACACACACACACACACACACCGCAAGAGAGGACTTTTGTTATGGTCTTTAGTAGGTTGTGTTCATTTTCGTTTTAGTCAACGTTGGGTTATGAAGGATTACAAAATCAAACAACAGAACGAAACAAACCATGATGGGTTTGAAAGATACACTGCAACAACTGACATCTACGCTTTTGCGGCAAACGTCAAAATGCTCGGTCGGGCAGAAGCAGTGACAAAGTAGACGTGCTTTAGTGTCGCGGACTCCCGGCTGGGAGGTCGTGGGTTCTATTCCCATCAGAGCCATGCGGTATTTTTCTGCCCCGACCGGCTCCTACCCAGAGTTGAGTTTGGGAAGACTGGGACCACACAGTCGAGTATAATCCATTGGATGGATGCGTTTCTAAGAGTGTTGTTCAAATTTCCTGACCAACACTGCAGGTGTCTGTGTCTCTCTGGCCTGGCTGACACCAGGATATATATGATATGAAAGTAAGCATAAGAGTACAGCCCTGTCGCGCAGCCTCAGACCAGAATGAAAATTCATAACATCATCTTCATCATCCTCATTCTCATCGATCAGCATAAAAAAAAGTCTAAAATTCTGTGACCCTTCATACCTTGTTCTCATGGTGACCTCAGTTTCGATGTCCTCTCCACGTCTGTGGCCTTGGCGTGATTCCATCGGGAATCACCGGTATCGGCGAGTCCATGGGGCTGTCGTTGGACGGACGTGGTGGCGCCCTCCGGGGGGAGAGCTCACTCACGCCTGCTCCGCGACTAAGCAATTATTGTCGTCAGTATGGGGCTTAGTAGGCGGTGTCCTGCGTGTGTTAGATCAGAACAGGCGCCACTGAACACCGCCGAAGTGACTCGGCAGCAGTGCAGTGTCTCCTCCGATAGGTTGCCTCTTGACGACTTGACATTGACTGCTCCCTGTGGATTGTCCGTGCCGAGGCTGTGGTGGGCCGGGCCGGGCTGTGGCTATGGACATGGTGTCGGAATGAGCGGCGTGGGTGCAGTGCCACTGAGGTGGCACGGAAGATGGAACGGAAAAAAATAGATGTGTTTAGTATTCTTCTGAGAAATGTAAATGTAGACTTCCCGAAGATGAATGCGTCTTTAGAAACTAAGACGTTTTAAAATCACACGTGAACCATTCAATCCTCCCTCTCATGCTCCGCAAGTCGTCACTATAAACATTTCAAAATATATAGTCTACATCACCAAAATAGCACGTTTTCCTTCTCTGGCCCAGCTGACCCCGAAAGGTACACAAAATATGTGCCTAGAGCATCTCTCTCTCTCTCTCTCTCTCTCTCTCTCTCTCTCACCACACACACACACACACACACACACACACACACACACACACACACACACACACATTTACACAGTGTTTGTCAGAGTGACGTTTGAGAAAGGTGTGCGTTCTATGAACATTCGGAGAAAGAAAGAAAAACAAAAACAAAAACGAGCGCGCAACAATTTAGAGCACTGCATTTGCAGCGGTATTCATTGCACGTTCTGCCCCAGTCAGCCCCGTGGACGGTATTGAACACACACGTTCTCTGCAATTCTATAAAGCATGTCTCTGCCCTCCCGTTTCTCTTTTCGCTGGTCACCGCCATGAAAGTGAATAGCACTGTTAGTATTTGGGGTGGAAGGTTTAGAGAGACAGAGAGGGAAGGAGGGGCGGGGGAGGAGAGAGGAGAGGAGAGAGAGAGAGAGAGAGAGAGAGAGAGAGGGGCAAGTAAAACTTGTTTAATCACACAATGAAGAGCGGAGAAACACACATTCACAGACACAAATGTAGAGATAGGTCTAACAGACAGACAGACAGACAGACAGACAGACAGACTGACGGATAGACAAATGATTTAGCCACAGACAGAGGGACGAAGATATAAAGAAAGAAAAAAAGGGAGTCAGTGTGTGAGTGAGAACCAGAACAGAGGAACGGAAAGAAAGACGAGAATGAAGCAATACATTGATACATAGCTGGGTAGGTACGAAGAGAGAGAGAGAGAACACAGACACACACAGACACACACGCACACACACACACACACACACACACACACACACACACACACGCACACACGCACGCGCATACACACACACACGCACACACACACGCGCGCGTGCACACACACACACACACACACACGCACGCACGCACGCGCGCGCGCACACACACACACGCGCGCGCACACACACACACACATACACACACTTGCTGTCTTCCATGTAAATGCGTATGAGATATTTTTTCCCAGCAACAATTTTCCCTCCACTGAAGAGCCGCCCCCCCCCCCCCCCCCCACACACACACACACACCCACTCCCCCCCCCACCCTACCCCCCTCCCCTCCCTGAAAACTGAAGCATGTAATATATTAATTTCTTTTTTCATCATATATTCACAGACAGACGCACACCTGTGAGTATTGAGACATAACGTTGACTCACTCCAGCACTCTCACTCAGAGTTTACCGAGTTCAGGTTCACCCGTAAGCAAAGGCAGAGCTCCTGTTCATATTCGACAAAGTAGCCTCCACTCTCCCCCAGTTCCACCCTCCCCACACACACCTTAAGACGACCGAGTCAGAGGCTCCGTTACTCATGAAAAATCACACGTGTACACGGGTGGGGGGGTGGGGGGGGGGGGGTAGGTGTATGTGGAGGCGATTGGGGAAAGGTGTGTGTGGGGAGGGGCGGAATTGTTGAATATGAACAGGGTAGACATGTATTAAAGGAAGGAAAAAAGTTAAATCAACCTTATTACTGGGGGGGGGGGGGGGGGGGGGGGGGGGAAGCTGTCATTTCTTTCACACTGGCTTTGCAAGTTTCTTCGAAATATTTAACATTTATTCAAATACTCACTGAAAATTGATGTGGGTTCCTACAAGAGTAAACAACCATCTAGAATGCAAAAGCCAGCAATATAATATCACTACAGTAGAAAGAAACTCGTGGAGAGCGTGGCAGCAGAGAGTCCTCAGAAGAGAAGCCCCCTTCAAGCAAGTGTTTCGGCCCTTATCTCCTGACACTCTAGGGGGGTTGGGCCACACCCGGTTCATGACTCCGGATGTCCCTCTGCTGCCCCTTTTTTTCCCATCTTGGGACGAGCCATGGCTGGGATTCGAACCCATGACCCTCTGGACATGCTCATTTTCCACTTAATGACTCGCGCTTTAACCACTGAGCCACAGGGACACCTGATATTTGTAGGGAAATTAAGCCTTATGAAGTTCACTTTTGTTCCTCCTTGACCAGATCCAGCTTGAACACCTCTCTGCCGCTTCTGCCATTGCTTTCAGGGCTCTGGTTTTTTCCTTCCCTGCAACTGAGAGCTGTTTCATGAGGCTGTATGCAGACGTTCCTACAAACCCCCTAGCTCCAATTTCTGCAGTGAGGACTTTGACCTGATAGCCTTCTCTCCTCAGGCTGTTTGCCAGATCAGCATACTTTTCAGTCTTGTAGATTTGAGCTGCCTCCATTCTGTTCTCATATGGCACCGTGAGCTCGATCATGATCAGCTGCTTGGTTGACTTAGAGTGGACTACTATGTCTGGTCTCATGCCACTCTTGCTGATGATCTCTGGGTGACTCTTCCATTCTGGGAGGTCTGCAGTGCACTCCCAGTCATCTGCCCCGTCCAGCAGACTCTGCCTGCATGTTTCGAGTGGCACTGTTGTTCTTGGCCATGATTTGCTGCCTCCTGCCGTGAAGAATGTTGTGGGTGCTTTTGGAGTCCTGATTTTCCCTTTTGTGGTGTTGGTACTAGCCCAGACTACTTGTACAATTTCTTTGAGCACTTGGTTGTGCCTCCATGTGTACCTTCCTTGAGCCAGGGCTACTTTACATGAGCTTAGGACATGCTCCACTGTTTGTTTTTCATGGCAGAGGGGGCATGCAGGATCGTCTGTTTTCCCCCACTTCACCAGGTTTGCATTTGAGGGCAGAAGGTCATATGCAGATCTGAGAATGAAGCTGATCCTGAGAGGGGCCATGTGCCAAATGTCATTCCAAGTGAGACTTCTTTGGAGTGCATTCTCCCATGTTGTCCACTGCCCTTGCTGGCTCTGCTGGACTGCTTTTTGGAGTCTTTTTTGGTCTTCTTCTTTTCTCATCTCCTGAATCATCATGTCTCTTTTGGCTTTTCCTTTGGCCTTTGACCACCATTCAGTTTTGGTCACCCCCAGTCCCTGTCTGTTGGTCTGTGTGTGTCCTGTTATTTCTCTGATCTTGAGACTTTCTTTTGCAGAATCCATCGCCTCTTGAACTTTCCATTTTCTGCCTGTCTTCAGCTGGGGCTTAATTGCTTCTACCACCTTGTCTCCTGAGTCCTCCAGCATGCTTTGAAGTCTGATCTTCCCTGCTTTGTATTCCTCCAGGATGGATTTCAGGGGTAGTTTCAGCTTTGCTTGGCGACAGTACAGCGCTATGTCAGTCAGACAGGGTGGGACACCAAGCCATTTCCTTGTGAACTTGTTGATTTTGGCTACCATTGCCTCCACTATGCTGGTGCAGATGTCGTATATCATCAGAGGCCATAGCAGCTTTGGTATCAGCATGAACTGCAGACACCAGACCTTGTATTTGCCAGGGAGCCCACACTGGTCAATGGTCTCCAAGCCTTCCTCCGCCCTCTGCTTGGTTTCTTTTGCTCTTTGTGTGTCTTTCAGCGTATCATCATACCATCTTCCAAGGCTCTTGACTGGTTCTTCTGTGACTGTTGGAATGGCCTGGTTGGCAACACTGAAGACCACAGATCCGGCCACTTTTCCTTTCCTCAGTGAGAGACTCCGTGATTTCTTTGGCTTGAACTTCATTCTGGATGAGGCAACTATGTCGTCCAGCCTCTCCAGCACATGACGTGTCTCGTCTTCTCTGGATGAAATCACTGTAGTGTCATCCATGAAGGCCTTGAGAGGAGGCATCTTGTATCCATCGCCAAGGTCTGTTTGTCTCGCGTTGTTTGTTGCTGCTTTCAAGATGAGTTCCATTGCCAGCACGAACAGTATTGGGGAAATTGCACAGCCCATTGCAATACCCACTTCCAAGTTGATCCAGTCTGTTGTGTACTCCTTGGTAGAGAACCGCATTGAGAAGCCATTGAAGTACTTCTTGAGCATGTCGCGGATGTTCTTTGGCACATGGTACATCTCAAGAGCCAACTGTATCATCTCATGGGGCACAGATCCATATGCGTTTGCCAGATCAAGCCACACTACGTCCAGGTCTCTCTTTTCTGTTTTTGCTTTTTGGATTGCGTCCCAGATCATTGTGGCGTGTTCTACACAGCCCGCCACGCCTGAGATGCCACCTTTCTGGACTGACACATCCAAGTACTTGTTTTCCATCAGGTACTTGGTCAGCCTTGCTGCCATGACAGAGAAGAAGATTTTCCCTTCGACGTTCAGTAGTGATATTGGCCTGAACTGGCTAATGTCACTTGAGTTTTGCTCTTTGGGGATGTACACACCATCTGCCGTCATCCACTGGCCGCTGATCTTCTGGTTTCTCCAAGCCGATCGCAGCAGCCTGTGGAGCCACTCCAGCACCTTGGGACATTTCTTGTAAAGCTGGTAAGGTATTCCGTTTGGCCCTGGTGATGATTTGGCTCTGGCTTTGTCGACCACCTTCTTGATTTCCGCCAACGTTGGAGGCTTGCCATTGAACTGTTCCTCAGGGTTGGTTGGCCACACCAGACCTTGAATGTCGAGTGGTGCTTTGCTCTGTGGGTCAGAGTATGTTTTCCTCAGATGCTGCTCAAGAACTCCTTTGTCCACACTTAGGGTCCCAGATTTTGGCTGCTCAAACAGTGTTCTAGCAAACTGGAAGGGGTCTCTGAAGAAGCGCTCTTGTGTCTTCTTCTTTTTGCTCCTCCTCTTCCTCGCAGATTCCGCTTTGCTGAGGGCACTGTGTTTTTCTTTCAGGTCTTTCCACAGTTTTTCCAAGCCTTGTTTTTCAGCTGGCAGTGCGGTCTTCATTTGCATCTTGAGGTTTTTCTTTTGGACCCTGATCTTGTCCATCTTTTCTTGGCGTCTGGATTTCTTTGGAGGTGTTTTCTCTTTGGGTAGTTTTGCTCCATAGGTGTCTCTACATGTGGCATACACAATGTCCCCATATGTGGCTAGTTTGTGTTCCAGGGTGCTTTTCCCTATCAGTGCATCGAGTCTTTGGACGATTTTTGCATCCAGTTTCTCCCAATCTTCAGTTTCGTTTGCTCGTGGCAGGTTGAGTTTCAGGCGCCTGGCATCGAGGGCCTGTGCAAATTCCTCATCCGAACCAACAGCGTGGATGTCCTTGGCACTGTGGTTTAAATCCTGGCCTTGGTCTTCCGACGTCTTATCTGCTGATGCAGTGCGCTGCTGCTCATTCAGATGAGTCTTCACACATCCCATCTTTGTTTTGTGGATCTTCATGCCACGGGTGGTAGCGAAACGCTTTCCACAGACACATGGATATTCCATTTGGTCCATGTTCATAGTCCGTTTGGGATTTGCAGTCATGATTGGTTGAGCACCGATGGATTCATCATTCTCTCCCCTTTCGGTGAATCCTGGGAGCATCTTTTCCTTTTATTTTTAGTAGCCACATGTTTAAGGCAAAGTGGGGAGCCAGCCCACAGAGCCCTTGGTTCTGGTCTTTCCCAGTGTCCTCCGGTCTTTCCCGGACGTCCTCCGGCCTATTCCCGGAAGTCAATGGTTTACCCATGCATCAGTAGAAAGAAACTCGTGGAGAGCGTGGCAGCAGAGAGTCCTCAGAAGAGAAGCCCCCTTCAAGCAAGTGTTTCGGCCCTTATCTCCTGACACTCTAGGGGGGTTGGGCCACACCCCCTCCCACTTCTGCCCCCTCCCCCCCCCCTCCGCCCCCCCCCCTCTCCTCCCTCCCTCCCGGTCTTGAACCGTCCCCCAATGCTATCACTCGTGGTGGGATTTTCCCCCACAAAGTGTAACATTCATTCAATCACCCCACACTAACAGGGGACTCCGCCGCGGCAGAGGTCAGGAATGAACAGAGGCTTGTCTCGCCAGCTCTCCATTCCGCTGATAACGCTCTCTGCACGCGCTTATCTACTGTGTTTATGAACAGCAGCGTGGACAAAGTGGGTCTTTCTCTTGCAACTACAGAAGAGGGGGCCTTAGACCATTCTCTACGCTTCACCCCAAGTAGTGGTTCTCTCACTCTCTCTCCCTCCTAACAAGCCATTAACACACCAACGCCAGAAGCTGACGGCAAAGAATGGCTTCTTCCTTCCTGGGAAAGTGGAAAGTGGACCTCGCTCAAACCACTGGCCTTGAGGAGTATGGCCCTGCTCTGGGTGAGTTTGCTTTAAGCCTGTGCCAGCATATTTGCAGATGCATGGGTATATCCACAGACATAGAAAAAGAGAGTTTTATTTTAACTTCCGTGGGGTATATCACACGAACGGATTTTGTGTGTCGTGTTGGTCGTAGAACTATCACACAAACGGAATTTGTGCTCTGATGTGTTAGGGGATGTTACTCAGAAGCGTTTGGCGATGTTGGGGATCTTACTCAGGTAACTGTGACATGTTAATAAATCAACACTGCAGCTGCTAATGACTGAGATTTCTAAGCACCGTTATCGTTAGAGACACACTTGTCTGCAGAGTAATACTTAGTTAGAAGGGAAGGGAATGGCCCCTGATCTCCTACCATTCACCAAGGAGAGGCGAGAAGAAAGCGGTAGAAGCGGTTGCATTTTGACTGAACAGCGCACTGCAGCACACAGCTGCCACCTGCCTCACGCTAACCTTCTACAAGCTTTCCTCCCTACTGGTAATGTGATACTTGCCATCTGGCTGATATCGTGTCAGAAATAGGGTGTTGTGTTTCGTCATAAACACTTTGTGCCAGAAAGCAGCGGACTGTGTGCAATCAATCGCTGGACCGTTGGGTCTTCGCCTGACAGAACAATACCAAACATGAATGGGTGTTCTTTCATACGCATTACTGGCAAGCAGCCTTTATCTTTATGCTGTCTGAGCACACAACAGATCTACAGGTCTTTTGTGTTCACTGAAGTTGTGTGCAAACGCCTCCGCCATTGTCGGCGCTACAAACATGCACACACGTAGCACAGATCGGAATGAAGTATGCCTACACGAATCACACACACACACACACACACACACACACACACACACACACACACACACACGCACGCACGCACGCACGCATGCACAGAGAAAGAGAGAGAGAATATCATTGGTATTACGGCTCACTCTGCAATGAAGGCATGCTTGGGTATTCACTTGCACACACTCACTGTCATGTATGCAGAGAGAGAGCGAGAAAGAAGAGAGAGAGAGAGAGAGAGAGAGAGAGAGAGAGTAAAAAAAACACTTGGTAGATATATGATGCACAGAAAGTAGATAAACACACGCAAAAGGATCTGTCTCAGCACCAAGGTTCCCATGCTATGACGTGGCACTCTAGCACTGCTGCGCTGGGCTGTCCACTGACCAGCCAACTGATGAGACCGCACAATTCCCACTGTATAAAACTGTGTGATGAACACAAATGCGGAAAGTACAAGTTATATAAAACAGCATCATGAAGGAGAACACTCACACGAATCACACAGAGAGTAAATTATATCCAGAGGTTATACATGTGTAGCACAAAAAGTATCAAACACCAGAGCAAACATAAGCACAAGAATCATGCATTTCTCGCAGCCAGAAAGTGCCAGAGCACTGTTCCCATGCTCCACGCTTTCTCGACACAGCGTTGAAGGTCACAGCGTGGGGTCAGCAGCAATGCGTGCGGGCTGTACACTAAAGAGGGCGATTTTCATCTAGGCCGGACGGCTGTGAAGAGAGAGAGAGAGAGAGAGAGAGAGAGAGAGAGAGAGAGAGAGAGAGAGAATCATTCACTCAGAGATACGAGGATGAAAGTGAGCTAGTGTGAGGTTGATAGGACAGTGTGAGATGTTAGAGAAACTTTTTCATACACATTCAGAAACATACCAGACCAAGGATAGAACGAGGCAGAATGTAATATAACATTCTTTCAATAAACAGGCTCTTAGAATTTATACATGTATTTATTTTGACTACAAATTATAAAAGACATTCCCAACTTTCAGCTAAGACCTTCTCTGTCTAGATTAATAAAAATAGATAGGAGGGGGGAGGGAGCATGGGAGGGGTTCAGAATGTTCGCCCATCATGCCGTCTGTCCTGGGGCCATTGATGGTTTTTACAGTCCTCAAGCCTTCCCGACACTTGGCATCATGCTTTAGATTAACATACCTTAGGACTGACCATAGAAATCACCCGTGTGAACGGCTGGGTGTGTGTGTGTGTGTGTGTGTGTGTGTGTGTGTGTGTGTGTGTGTGTGTGTGTGTGTCTGTCTGTGATCATTGCTCCCACTTCCCTTAAAAAATGTCCTCACTTTTGCAATAAATGAAGATGAGAAGGGAAGGGCTGGACTGTTTGTAAAGTAAGGTTGTGACTTCATATTTCAGTACAGGAATGGCATATGATTGGGATATTTGGTGTTAGGGAATGTTAGAAGCCTTAAGTCATGCATAAATTTATTTGAAAGCTTAATTGAGACTGCATTGCACATAGTTGTAGCCAGCATTACAATTTGTCACACGCACATGAGTCCATTTTCTCTGGGAGGATAAGCCGTAATATGTTACTGCGTTTCATTTGTCACTTAGAAGCAAGAGTCATGTCACATATGGGGAAAGTGTCACAGCACAGCACTTGAGTCACAATGTGATCGACATTTCGTTGCAGACTAGGTACAGTTTCTAGAACAGTTCACACACCGTTTAGCGAAAACGTATGTGCAGTGTTGATAGGAATGCTTGAATTTTGAGCATTCCAAGCTTATAGTCACTCTGTAAGCAGATAGCCCAATCGAACTTGTGTTGTGGTGCGGAAGTAAGTCATGGATGGAGAATGTGCGGCGTTTATGATGTCACCTCACGTCGTCCTCATATGATTGGCCTGTCCATCTGTGAGAGTCAGATAGCGAAAACTGCCTCATCAGCAGGGATGGCCTGGAATCAACGTTGTGGGGAGACTGCACACAGCTGGAAGGGTGATCTCTTTGCAGAAAGTTGGCGTAGTGCTTACCGGTTATCAACACGGGAGGTTTTCCCAGGTGCATTCCAATCACCTTGGTCGGAAACAGTGATCACGTACCCACAGCTGGACAATATGACGTAGACAATGGATATTGTGGCAAAATAGGTATGCTATTTAGCTGATGTATGTGCAATGCATTATCTCGTAGGAATTGTGGGTGGGGGATGAACAAAAATGGAGAGACAGAGAACTATAAGGTGCAATGAGTGCCATCCATGTTCAGTATCATGTAGCCAGCGTACCATTCATAAAAAAAATGAGCCACAAAATCGTAAAATAATGTCAAAGTTGCAAACATACAAGCAAAAACATGAATTCCAACATGTAGCTCACTCGACGGTGCAAAATGTAAGAGAAAGGCAAACAGTAAAACCTTCGGTAAAAACATAACACATCATACCACATTCAAAATGAGATGAAGAACTAGTGATGAGTAAGCCCTGAAATGAGGGAGGAAAAACGTAGTACTGGGGAGGGACACAATTTTGCATCAATGATGAGGGATTTTAAAACAAATCATTCACGACGATTGGAACTCATTCACGGCAAAGGCAAAATAATGTGATGCACGTACGACCCAACATAATGTAATGAAAGCGGACGAAGAATACATCATCGAGATTAATATTAATGAACAGTAACAAAACGAAAAAAGAAATGAATGAGCCAGACCTGGAAAAGAGACGATGCAAAAAAACATCAGCACACAATCAAGGTGAAATGCAAAAGAAAACTTCATGAACACCTCCATGAAACGTGAGACGTGTACGAGATAGTAAGGATTGCATGAGCCACTGCTATGGTTTCTGAAACTGCAAGACATCACACTGGAGCCCGATAACAGTTTTGATTATAAAAAGGTCACAAAAGAAATGCACTTAATGATTGTGAGGGAGAGGTGTGATAAGCATATTATCAAAGAGAATTGCATTCAAGGCTAGAAATAATTCATAATGACCCCCTAGACATAACTAAACGAACACAGATAAATCAGTAGCATCTTCAAGAACCACACCAAAAGAGTGTGTGAAAACAGAAGATACAAAGTGAAATATTTTAAGTGGCGTTTCTAATGGCACTAGCAAGGGACTGTTTGGCTTGCAATCGTGAACATGTCTCAACCATATACTGCCTACAAGTTAAACCAATGGTAGTTCATGGTCTCGGGATAACGGACATTTACTTTATTACAACACGGATACAAATCTTCATGATAGAGTAGGTAATACACCACAGAGCATAGGTGATTATGTAAGGTGATGTCTTTTATTACACTTTGATATTTCATTTGTTAGTATAAATAATCCAAGTGTTAGTGCCTTTTAATGTGGTCGTTGGGTTGTTGATCTTATTTCTATTAATGTCCTCATCGACCGAAAGCATACCAAATAATACATTTGATCAGTCTACCGTTAAAATGGAGTATACAATGAAAACAGAAAAAAAAAAATCAGGAAAGGAGGAGTAGGGGCGATGGGGGAAGTAGTGACTGTAAATCAAATTACGATTTTTTTTTTATTGAGGAACATGTTTACCAAAAACAAACTCAAAAGTGGCCTTAGAAACAATCATAGACTGTATATGATAAAACTTCTCTTTGAATAAATATTTCATTTCTGTTACTGGCACAAAGTGTTCACCTGTTCTGTACATACAGCAGCATCATGATGAATGGGGAACACGGCTGATAGCCGGACAGAACAAAGCAGTCACTTGTTTAACAAAAGCAACAGTGAAATGTTAGACAACACCTGCAGGGACGAATGAAGAAGAAACAATGATGAACATGAAGATGATGACCATGCCATGGACAATGAGATCAATATGACCGTGGTATCAGAATAAACTCATGTTGATTAGATGAATGACAAATGGATGACACACAAACATTCAGACACGTCGTTACGTCAACAAAACATAAGGATCCTTAACACGACACAAACACGATGAATGCGCATATTCACAAGGATGGTCGCTTGCACTGTGTACACAGAATGAGATCCGATGTGTAAGGTGAGGCTGATAACCCATGTTGTAGGGCAACAGAAACCGAAAGCAGCTCTGACGATTTTGAACGGATCCATTTTGCAACCCGTTTTTGTGAGTGTACACCCGCATTAATGTCACACATAATCCGAGAAAACAACCAATGTGTGGATAAAGTTGTGAGCTGGTCTGTGCGAATTTAAGAAGTCGCTCATACCGAGATCGAAAAAGTACGTGACCGTAAAGACGAACGCGCAGTCGCTCCGAAACAAAAAATAAACCCGCAGAGGTGACCAAGCTATTTATCATGGGATGGCAGATGCAAAAATTGTCCATTGATTTAGCATTTTTCCTTTAAAAAATCAGTAACGAGTTAAGCCAAACATAAACGAAATACTGAACTGAACAACATAATGGACCTTCTTGACGATTGGGGGGGAGGGGAGGGGACGAGGAGGGTAGGATAGGCGGCACCAAAGAAAATTGATCATTGACAATGGCCCGATGTATTACCAGCAGGAGAGCGGCAGCGCATAACTCTCATAACAATGCTGAGTAATGAAATTATAGTAGGCAGTCTCGTAAATTTCACAATCGAAATTGGCAAAAGGAATATATTACCAACAGGAGAGTCGCCACGCATAACCCAAGTATACGCTGTGTTAAAAAAGAGTTGAGAGCGGCCCCGACGGAAGCAACGAAAACAGCTAGAGAGTTGCCAGCCCTGACTCTCTATTGAGCATGTAATGGAACAATATGCCAGAGCGGCAAGATTAGGCTGTAAACTTGTCCTGCAGCATCCGCCCCATGGTGAGTAGTACAGCCATGAAGTAGTACTGGGGAAGTCAACCGAGGCGTATGTGCCGTTTGGATTTTAGCGTGGGCGGAGAAGTGGATTAAGTACAGTGGGTGTCAGCGCCCAGTGGTGCCATAAAAGACCCATCGTGGATCAAGGAGAAGGGAGGGGGACCATGAATAATGAAATAAACGAACGAGACAACACCGACCTTGCAGGAATATTTAATTAGGTACGCACGTGGGCTCTGAAAATTTAAGCATAGCCTAATTAGCGTGAAGTAGGTTTAAAAAAGCGATCTGTTTACAATGAAAAGGAACAGACTGAAATAAAGGGGACGTTAAAACGGGG
>CM065735.1:22584746-22607831 GCA_033310375.1 Conus canariensis | reverse complement strand
CGTTTTGGTTCAAGGTAGCGTTCACTCCCTTCCTTCGGGGTCATGTCAATCTGACCCGTCTCATTGTGCCCCCGTCTATGTGGATACTGTCTCTCTCTGTCCTAATGAAGCATATTTGTAGCCTAGTTTTAAACGAAAATACGTTCATTTTGACAAAGGTTTTCTTCCTCTCCTCGTCCTTATACATGTCTAAAAACCAATAGACTTTTTTTGTTTCAGCAGGAACCTCACGTGGGTGCATATGCATGTATGAATACTTTGCAGTTAAAAAGAGAGAGAAGAAAACTTTACATTGTAGTTCAGTCGATTTAATTGAAAGTCAAATAGATTTTACTTATACACAAACTTATGTCGCCCATCACTGCGTAAAGTGTAGCCCCCAAAATACTCATTTTTACAAAATGAATTACGCTTTTATACATTATAGTTAACATGATTTTTGCGACCAGGTCCGGCGATGGAGTAGAGCGCCTGCCTTATGAATGGAGATCGTGGGTTCATGTCAGGTCGCGTCATACAAAAATTTGGCATTCTTACAGCTATCCTGTCTGGCGCCGGAGAGCCAAATCAAGCGCCTGTGGCACCATACCTCAGTGTGACAGCTGATACTTATCTCTCAGACCACCGGTGCCATGCTCCCATACCCCAACATCGGGGCACAATGAGACGGGGGCAGATTGGATACGTACCCCTCTCTTCAGCTCTGATTATGATGCCCCCCCTCGGGCCTTTTCAGTCGACTAGTTATAAACATGGATGAATCCTCTCTTTTCTTCCTCGATACGTCTGCTTTCTTCCTCAATAACGTCTCTCTTCTTCCTCAATACGTCTTTTCTTCTTCCTCAATACGTCTCTCTTCTTCCTCGATACGTCTCTCTTCTTCCTCGATGCGTCACTCACTGTGTCCGTTTCTTTCGTTCGTCCCCCCCCCCCCCCCCCCCCCCCCCCCCACCCCCCCCCCCCCCCCCCCCACACACACACACAACACACACACACGTTTGTTTGTTTTTTTTTTTTTGTACTCCCAATTCTTATAGAACAGGGAGTACTTTACAATGGGAACGAAGAAATGTTTGTCTGTGTGTCTGTCTATCTGTCCGTCTGTGGTCAAAATGTGTTCCACTCGCTCCAGACAAAACTACTTGGCCGATCTTTCTGAAAATTTGTAGGTATGTTCATTATGGGTCACGGATGATGCCTGATGTCTTATTTTACCGCTATAGCCGTTACTAACCGCTATAACGGCCCATAACGGTTTTTCTTCTTTATGGAATCTCAGAAAGTACTTCGCCGATCTTTCTGAAAATTTGAAGGTATGTTCATTATGGGTCACAGATGATGGCCGATGTTTACCAGAATAGCAGTTTACTAACGGCTATAACGGCCCAAAACGGTTTTTCCTCTTTATGGAATATCTCACGCGTATTCAAGATAAACTGGGAGTACGTTTATATGCTTTGCATCTTGTTTTTAACATTCTTCCCCTGCCTGCTTGTTCCAGTCCTGCTTCTAGCTAGTCTTCCCATGTCTCTAAACTTCCGCCTCTCCTGTCTCTCTGATACAACCACTTGTCACACTGGATGATCTTTCTGATACAACCACTTGTCCACACTGGATGCTCTTTTGTCAGATTCTTACCATCAGTTCCCATGGGACGACTAACTTCTCTTTCCCCACGCACACGAGAAGGAACAAGGGGAGTTCATTCACGAGAAGGATTACCACAGGTGACTGTTGACACTTTGCACCCACACGAAAAAAAAGCCCGCAGGAGATGTCTGTAACTCTTCCCGGCAGTGTCGGAACGTGCTATGAGAACAGGGAAGACGACGATACAAAATAAAAATTTAAAAAAAAACAAAAAACAGAAGGATGACAGCTGGTTCTGCTATAGACTACATACTTTGTCCTCTCCTCTTACCTGCTCTTGGGGTAAGCACAGTAGAAATAGCGTAAGGGAGGCAACTGAGAGCAGTTCTCCCCGTGCATTCTTCTTCGCTTTGTTCAACAAAGCATTGTCCACCTCTTTCCACTCCCTACCACATCCACACACGACATCTGTAAAAAGTGCGCGCATCTGCCCGCACAGACACGTGCGTGCACGCACGAGTACACGTACACGTACACACACACACACACACACACACACACACACACACACACACACACACACACACACACACACAAACCGCAAGAGAGGACTTTTGTTATGGTCTTTAGTAGGTTGTGTTCATTTTCGTTTTAGTCAACGTTGGGTTATGAAGGATTACAAAATCAAACAACAGAACGAAACAAACCATGATGGGTTTGAAAGATACACTGCAACAACTGACATCTACGCTTTTGCGGCAAACGTCAAAATGCTCGGTCGGGCAGAAGCAGTGACAAAGTAGACGTGCTTTAGTGTCGCGGACTCCCGGCTGGGAGGTCGTGGGTTCTATTCCCATCAGAGCCATGCGGTATTTTTCTGCCCCGACCGGCTCCTACCCAGAGTTGAGTTTGGGAAGACTGGGACCACAACAGTCGAGTATAATCCATTGGATGGATGCGTTTCTAAGAGTGTTGTTCAAATTTCCTGACCAACACTGCAGGTGTCTGTGTCTCTCTGGCCTGGCTGACACCAGGATATATATGATATGAAAGTAAGCATAAGAGTACAGCCCTGTCGCGCAGCCTCAGACCAGAATGAAAATTCATAACATCATCTTCATCATCCTCATTCTCATCGATCAGCATAAAAAAAAGTCTAAAATTCTGTGACCCTTCATACCTTGTTCTCATGGTGACCTCAGTTTCGATGTCCTCTCCACGTCTGTGGCCTTGGCGTGATTCCATCGGGAATCACCGGTATCGGCGAGTCCATGGGGCTGTCGTTGGACGGACGTGGTGGCGCCCTCCGGGGGGAGAGCTCACTCACGCCTGCTCCGCGACTAAGCAATTATTGTCGTCAGTATGGGGCTTAGTAGGCGGTGTCCTGCGTGTGTTAGATCAGAACAGGCGCCACTGAACACCGCCGAAGTGACTCGGCAGCAGTGCAGTGTCTCCTCCGATAGGTTGCCTCTTGACGACTTGACATTGACTGCTCCCTGTGGATTGTCCGTGCCGAGGCTGTGGTGGGCCGGGCCGGGCTGTGGCTATGGACATGGTGTCGGAATGAGCGGCGTGGGTGCAGTGCCACTGAGGTGGCACGGAAGATGGAACGGAAAAAAATAGATGTGTTTAGTATTCTTCTGAGAAATGTAAATGTAGACTTCCCGAAGATGAATGCGTCTTTAGAAACTAAGACGTTTTAAATCACACGTGAACCATTCAATCCTCCCTCTCATGCTCGCAAGTCGTCACTATAAACATTTCAAAATATATAGTCTACATCACCAAAATAGCACGTTTTCCTTCTCTGGCCCAGCTGACCCCGAAAGGTACACAAAATATGTGCCTAGAGCATCTCTCTCTCTCTCTCTCTCTCTCTCTCTCTCTCTCTCTCTCTCTCTCTCTTCCACACACACACACACACACACAACACACACACACACACACACACACACAACACATTTACACAGTGTTTGTCAGAGTGACGTTTGAGAAAGGTGTGCGTTCTATGAACATTCGGAGAAAGAAAGAAAAACAAAAACAAAAACGAGCGCGCAACAATTTAGAGCACTGCATTTGCAGCGGTATTCATTGCACGTTCTGCCCCAGTCAGCCCCGTGGACGGTATTGAACACACACGTTCTCTGCAATTCTATAAAGCATGTCTCTGCCCTCCCGTTTCTCTTTTCGCTGGTCACCGCCATGAAAGTGAATAGCACTGTTAGTATTTGGGGTGGAAGGTTTAGAGAGACAGAGAGGGAAGGAGGCGGGCCGAGAGAGAGAGAGAGAGAGAGAGAGAGAGAAGAGAGAGAGAGAGAGAGAGAGGCAAGTAAACTGTTTAATCACACAATGAAGAGCGGAGAAACACACATTCACAGACACAAATGTAGAGATAGGTCTAACAGACAGACAGACAGACAGACAGACAGACAGACTGACGGATAGACAAATGATTTAGCCACAGACAGAGGGACGAAGATATAAAGAAAGAAAAAAAGGGGTCAGTGTGTGAGTGAGAACCAGAACAGAGGAACGGAAAGAAAGACGAGAATGAAGCAATACATTGATACATAGCTGGGTAGGTACGAAGAGAGAGAGAGAGAACACAGACACACACAGACACACACGCACACACGCACACCACACACACACACACACACACACACGCACACACTTGCTGTCTTCCATGTAAATGCGTATGAGATATTTTTTCCCAGCAACCATTTTCCCTCCACTGAAGAGCCGCCCCCCCCCCCCCACACACACACAACCCACTCCCCCCCACCCTACCCCCTCCCCTCCCTGAAAACTGAAGCATGTAATATATTAATTTCTTTTTTCATCATATATTCACAGACAGACGCACACCTGTGAGTATTGAGACATAACGTTGACTCACTCCAGCACTCTCACTCAGAGTTTACCGAGTTCAGGTTCACCGTAAGCAAAGGCAGAGCTCCTGTTCATATTCGACAAAGTAGCCTCCACTCTCCCCAGTTCCACCCCTCCCCACACACACCTTAAGACGACCGAGTCAGAGGCTCCGTTACTCATGAAAAATCACACGTGTACACGGGTGGGGGGGTGGGGGGGGCGGGGTAGGTGTATGTGGAGGCGATTGGGGAAAGGTGTGTGTGGGGAGGGGCGGAATTGTTGAATATGAACAGGGTAGACATGTATTAAAGGAAGGAAAAAAGTTTAAATCAACCTTATTACTGGGGGGGGGGGGGGGGGGGGGGGGGGGGGAAGCTGTCATTTCTTTCACACTGGCTTTGCAAGTTTATTCGAAATATTTAACATTTATTCAAATACTCACTGAAAATTGATGTGGGTTCCTACAAGAGTAAACAAACCATCTAGAATGCAAAAGCCAGCAATATAATATCACTACAGTAGAAAGAAACTCGTGGAGAGCGTGGCAGCAGAGAGTCCTCAGAAGAGAAGCCCCCTTCAAGCAAGTGTTTCGGCCCTTATCTCCTGACACTCTAGGGGGGTTGGGCCACACCCGGTTCATGACTCCGGATGTCCCTCTGCTGCCCCTTTTTTTCCCATCTTGGGACGAGCCATGGCTGGGATTCGAACCCATGACCCTCTGGACATGCTCATTTCCACTTAATGACTCGCGCTTTAACCACTGAGCCACAGGGACACCTGATATTTGTAGGGAAATTAAGCCTTATGAAGTTCACTTTTGTTCCTCCTTGACCAGATCCAGCTTGAACACCTCTCTGCCGCTTCTGCCATTGCTTTCAGGGCTCTGGTTTTTTCCTTCCCTGCAACTGAGAGCTGTTTCATGAGGCTGTATGCAGACGTTCCTACAAACCCCCTAGCTCCAATTTCTGCAGTGAGGACTTTGACCTGATAGCCTTCTCTCCTCAGGCTGTTTGCCAGATCAGCATACTTTTCAGTCTTGTAGATTTGAGCTGCCTCCATTCTGTTCTCATATGGCACCGTGAGCTCGATCATGATCAGCTGCTTGGTTGACTTAGAGTGGACTACTATGTCTGGTCTCATGCCACTCTTGCTGATGATCTCTGGGTGACTCTTCCATTCTGGGAGGTCTGCAGTGCACTCCCAGTCATCTGCCCCGCCCAGCAGACTCTGCCTGCATGTTTCGAGTGGCACTGTTGTTCTTGGCCATGATTTGCTGCCTCCTGCCGTGAAGAATGTTGCGGGTGCTTTTGGAGTCCTGATTTTCCCTTTTGTGGTGTGTTGGTACTAGCCCAGACTACTTGTACAATTTCTTTGAGCACTTGGTTGTGCCTCCATGTGTACCTTCCTTGAGCCAGGGCTACTTTACATGAGCTTAGGACATGCTCCACTGTTTGTTTTTCATGGCAGAGGGGGCATGCAGGATCGTCTGTTTTCCCCCACTTCACCAGGTTTGCATTTGAGGGCAGAAGGTCATATGCAGATCTGAGAATGAAGCTGATCCTGAGAGGGGCCATGTGCCAAATGTCATTCCAAGTGAGACTTCTTTGGAGTGCATTCTCCCATGTTGTCCACTGCCCTTGCTGGCTCTGCTGGATGCTTTTTGGAGTCTTTTTTGGTCTTCTTCTTTTCTCATCTCCTGAATCATCATGTCTCTTTTGGCTTTTCCTTTGGCCTTTGACCACCATTCAGTTTTGGTCACCCCCAGTCCCTGTCTGTTGGTCTGTGTGTGTCCTGTTATTTCTCTGATCTTGAGACTTTCTTTTGCAGAATCCATCGCCTCTTGAACTTTCCATTTTCTGCCTGTCTTCAGCTGGGGCTTAATTGCTTCTACCACCTTGTCTCCTGAGTCCTCCAGCATGCTTTGAAGTCTGATCTTCCCTGCTTTGTATTCCTCCAGGATGGATTTCAGGGGTAGTTTCAGCTTTGCTTGGCGACAGTACAGCGCTATGTCAGTCAGACAGGGTGGGACACCAAGCCATTTCCTTGTGAACTTGTTGATTTTGGCTTCCATTGCCTCCACTATGCTGGTGCAGATGTCGTATATCATCAGAGGCCATAGCAGCTTTGGTATCAGCATGAACTGCAGACACCAGACCTTGTATTTGCCAGGGAGCCCACACTGGTCAATGGTCTCCAAGCCTTCCTCCGCCCTCTGCTTGGTTTCTTTTGCTCTTTGTGTGTCTTTCAGCGTATCATCATACCATCTTCCAAGGCTCTTGACTGGTTCTTCTGTGACTGTTGGAATGGCCTGGTTGGCAACACTGAAGACCACAGATCCGGCCACTTTTCCTTTCCTCAGTGAGAGACTCCGTGATTTCTTTGGCTTGAACTTCATTCTGGATGAGGCAACTATGTCGTCCAGCCTCTCCAGCACATGACGTGTCTCGTCTTCTCTGGATGAAATCACTGTAGTGTCATCCATGAAGGCCTTGAGAGGAGGCATCTTGTATCCATCGCCAAGGTCTGTTTGTCTCGCGTTGTTTGTTGCTGCTTTCAAGATGAGTTCCATTGCCAGCACGAACAGTATTGGGGAAATTGCACAGCCCATTGCAATACCCACTTCCAAGTTGATCCAGTCTGTTGTGTACTCCTTGGTAGAGAACCGCATTGAGAAGCCATTGAAGTATGTCCAAGACGGGGGAAATCGTGATGGTATTGCTTAAGTGCACTAAGTTGATGTATTATTAGTCAGGTTTAACACACCAAGGTTATCTTTGCACTCGTACACGCATATGCACACTCATGCGCCCACCAAACATTCACCTCTCTCTGGGAATAGGATGTCACGCATTCGTTTCTCTTCTAACACGACTGAGCACAAGAAATACAATTTCTATGCTACTTATAATCAAACATGAAAAATCCAATTACACAAAATGAACAAATCAACACATAAAAGATTAATACTTCCTAATCCCGGGTTATAATAAAAATGACTTCTTACCTGGCCAGGTTTTCACACACACAACCACGCTTTCACACCACACCACAGTTCTTGAAAGTCTCTTCACGTCTTCTTCAGCACTGCTTGATGGTGATGCCCTTGGTTGACTGGCTCCAGGTTTCAGGACTGGGTCTTCGTGGTCGTCTCTGGGATCTCGACGTAGAACTCTTCTTCTTCGTCTCTTTCACCCACCTCTGGGTTCAATTTCAGTTTGTCTGTCTTCACCCACCTCTGGGCTTCAAACTTAGTTTTCTTCTCTTCCAGCTTGTCTTTTCCCTAAGACTTTGCTGTCTTTTCTATCTCCCAGACCACGTTTCTCTCGACCCGTTCTCTGTCCTGCCCACCCTTCTCTCTTCTCTCTCTCTCTCTTCTGCCTTCTCTCTCTCTCTCCTGGTGTTCTTCTCTTTCTCGTTGTTCTCCCTCACTTTATATAGGAATGGAAACAAAGGATTCCCCTTCGGGCCATGCCTTTGTCCATGCTGCTTCTCAAACCCCTAGTTCACAAGTGCTGTGAATTCTCCATTCGCTACATTCTCCACACATCTGCATTTACACACATCCCTACCTAATTGATTAGCAAACAAACACTTGGCACCAGATGGACATCGAAAATTCCCGCCGACTTCGGAGGCCACTTTAACACAGTAATTATCTTAAAGAGGGCTACGATAACAACATCCACGCGCGTTCAACCAGCCTGACAATAGAACCAACCCAGTGACCCACGGCAATACCATCCGAACGAGTCCAAGACTCCTGCTCTTCACTGACTGTTTACAAAAGAACCTCAGCTGACTGAGTATTTAGCGCTCACTTGGTGCACCGAGGTCCTAGTGGTTACGTCCCTCCCCCTTTCGCTATCGGGCAGGTCCGAACTTGGAAGAGTACTTACTACCTTAGGTGCCATCTGTCACCTGACCACTTCGTCCTCCTTGACACAGTTCGACCGGGTGCGGTGGGTACGGCACCCTGATTAATGGGTCTATTACCCATTTGTATACTACCTACAACGTCCCTTTTGCCTCTAAGCGTTTGATGCCTTTTGTGAGAGGTTTCACGCACTTGACAAATTCCCCCCACTTCAAGACAATGCCCTGCATTGGCTAAAACACATTCAAGGAGCTGAAACTCTCACAATTCTCTCATTTAAACCAACTCTGATCTAGGCCTCTAATAAGCCTACTTACACCAGAGAACGCACGCAAGATTTACCTTGCAACAAAATTAGAGAAAAATCAATACCATACGCACTAACCAAGCAAATATCAACACAGTCTGAAACTTCCACCAGCTCTAAGTAGTGTGGCCATATATAGATCAACATTATGTTTCTGCGGAAATTCTCTCCCTTTCTCTTCATACACGTGGCCCGCAACCAGCCACGTGCTATGTTTGCCACCATGAATACACGACACGGCAAAGAGACACACGCACACACTACTCGACTTTTCACCCGACCATTTTAATTTGGGCTATCGTCCCCCTTTTGTGAGACCCGTCCGATCCCCCTTCCTGTACACACACCTTGCCGTGCCCTCGGCATGTGCTGCATTGTGCACAGAAACGCCTGATATCGCCTAGGATACCGGGCCAGTAGTACTCTCGCGTCACAACCTTTTGTGTGGCCTTCCTACCGAGATGGCCCGAGGCTGACGTCACATGATTTTCGGACATCACCGCCTTTCTGCGCTGCCTGGGAACGACAACCTGCTTCTTCGTTTTTCCCGAACGCGAATGAGTAAAAGTTCGGTACAATATGCCGTTCTCTAACTCGAACCCGATTGTACCCTCTTTAACATTTTTCTTCTGCCCTCTGTGAGCAAAACCCACCAGTTTTCTGAGCGAGTAATCGCCCTTTTGTTCTGTCCGTAAGTGAGTGGGGTTCGTCTCACCGGACACGCTCCAATGCTTTCTGAAGTGTATGACCGCCTGGGGCCTTTCTCTACCGTCATTTCTTTTCGCTGATTCAACACAGAAATCACGGTCTGGGTCTCCGTACCCACGTGCTCCTGGAATGTTTCCAATTACCAGATCATACGGCGGCTTCGGGACAGCCAAAGCCTGTACAGTCCCACTATAAAATGGTGTATCAATAAATACCTGGGCCGTTTTGAATTCTGCTACTGTTCCATCTATTTGTCTACACCTCTGTGTTTTACCTGTGAATTGTCCCTCCTTAACCAGGGATTCCTTCACCATTATACCTGTGCACCCAGAGTCTCTAATGACATTAACCACATTGTCCCCCACTCTGCCTTTGTGCACATCCATGTTATCGCCTGAATCTGTGAACACACAGCATAACCCAGACAAAATAACACTGTCATCTTTTCCATCTCTTTCTGCCTGCCTCTCACTTGGCCTGACCCTCACTGCTGCTGCTTTCTGTGACTTGAATATGCAGTCCCTAGCCAAGTGTCCTGTCTTATCACACAAGAAGCAGGTACGTCTATCTACGGCCTTATCCACGTGGGCCTTCACCCTTGTTTGCTCACGTGATGCCGTGGGCCTACGGGCGTGCAATACGGGCCCGTTGCGTGAGATATGTGCTGGGCTGCTATCCTCTGAATATGCTTCCGGGCTTTCCTCTTGTTCAGGCAAATCACGCCTCGCTTCCCGGTAAGTCTCTGCTGTCTCAAGTACCTCAGCTATTGTGGTTGCACCTTTTTCCTTAATGTGGATTGTGAGGCCCGTCCCACAACCATCAAGTATCTGTTCCTTCATCACCAGTGTCTTGAGGCCTTCAAAATCACTGTCTAATCCACTAAGTTCTACCCACTTGTTGAAATAGTGATCTAGTCTAACTCCGAACTGTGTGTATGTCTCACCCTGTTCGATTCTCGCCTCGCGAAACTTACGCCTAAAACCTTCTTCAGTCAAATCATATGCCTTGAGTACTGCTTGTTTCACCTTGTCAAAATCCCTCTGATCACCTTTGGGTAAGGTGGAAACAGTGTGTAACGCACGACCTGTCAACAAGGCAGACAGGTTTATTGCCCAGTCATCTTCGGGCCAGCCCTCGTGCTCGGCAACCGATTCAAACCGACTGATATAGGCATCGATCGAATCAGTTTCTTCTCTGAACAGTGGGAGTTTAAGTCTAGGTGCGCAACTTAATCTGCGGCCTACTGACTCAGAACTGGTGTCTATTTCACTACGATTTTCAGATTTTATTCTTTCCAACTCAATTTGTTTAGCTAAAATCTCTGATTCCGCTTCTGCTCTCGCTCTGGCAGCTGCACTCTCTGCATCTGCTCTCGCTTTGGCAGCTAAACACTCTGCATCCGCTCTAGCCTTCGACGCAGCAGTTTCAAGTCTAAGTCTCTCGGCCTCAGCATCTGCTTTAGCCTTCGACGCAGCAGTTTCAAGTCTAAGTCTCTCGGCCTCAGCATCTGAGTTTCTTTTGACAGCGTCGAGCTGTTCCTTTTCAAACTTCCTTCTTTCAGCCCTTTCATCTCTCTCAGTCTTCTGCTGAGTTTCAATGAATTTACGCAGTTCATCTCCTGTATATCCCATTTCTTTCCCCAAACTAACTAGTTTCTCTATGGGGGTAAAACTTTCTTCAGCCATTTTTTTTTTTCTGATACGTTTTAGCACCACTAAAACAGTTACGCTTATAGACCCGGAAAAGTCAGTAAACAGTTTATCTACTAAACGTTACGAGTACACCAACCAGTGGTAATGTTCCTAACACAAAGGAGCCTTAATCTTAAACCACAGCTTCTGTGAGAGTTAAGACTAGAACCTCGTTCTTCGTTTCTCTGAACGACCTTTGATTAATACAACCACCCTACACACAAGTCAATACTCAACACTCAAAGAACTAAAGGAAATAATTAGAAGAGCTAATTAAAATTGCCTTTAGTGGACGCTTCGCCCCAGTACTACTCTAGTACTCACTTTGTTTCCCGCCTGAGACTAATTTGGGCCATGCAAATCCTGGCAGGCTCGCCACTTTGTCCAAGACGGGGGAAATCGTGATGGTATTGCTTAAGTGCACTAAGTTGATGTATTATTAGTCAGGTTTAACACACCAAGGTTATCTTTGCACTCGTACACGCATATGCACACTCATGCGCCCACCAAACATTCACCTCTCTCTGGGAATAGGATGTCACGCATTCGTTTCTCTTCTAACACGACTGAGCACAAGAAATACAATTTCTATGCTACTTATAATCAAACATGAAAAATCCAATTACACAAAATGAACAAATCAACACATAAAAGATTAATACTTCCTAATCCCGGGTTATAATAAAAATGACTTCTTACCTGGCCAGGTTTTCACACACACAACCACGCTTTCACACCACACCACAGTTCTTGAAAAGTCTCTTCACGTCTTCTTCAGCACTGCTTGATGGTGATGCCCTTGGTTGACTGGCTCCAGGTTTCAGGACTGGGTCTTCGTGGTCGTCTCTGGGATCTCGACGTAGAACTCTTCTTCTTCGTCTCTTTCACCCACCTCTGGGTTCAATTTCAGTTTGTCTGTCTTCACCCACCTCTGGGCTTCAAACTTAGTTTTCTTCTCTTCCAGCTTGTCTTTTCCCTAAGACTTTGCTGTCTTTTCTATCTCCCAGACCACGTTTCTCTCGACCCGTTCTCTGTCCTGCCCACCCTTCTCTCTTCTCTCTCTCTCTCTTCTGCCTTCTCTCTCTCTCTCCTGGTGTTCTTCTCTTTCTCGTTGTTCTCCCTCACTTTATATAGGAATGGAAACAAAGGATTCCCCTTCGGGCCATGCCTTTGTCCATGCTGCTTCTCAAACCCCTAGTTCACAAGTGCTGTGAATTCTCCATTCGCTACATTCTCCACACATCTGCATTTACACACATCCCTACCTAATTGATTAGCAAACAAACACTTGGCACCAGATGGACATCGAAAATTCCCGCCGACTTCGGAGGCCACTTTAACACAGTAATTATCTTAAAGAGGGCTACGATAACAACATCCACGCGCGTTCAACCAGCCTGACAATAGAACCAACCCAGTGACCCACGGCAATACCATCCGAACGAGTCCAAGACTCCTGCTCTTCACTGACTGTTTACAAAAGAACCTCAGCTGACTGAGTATTTAGCGCTCACTTGGTGCACCGAGGTCCTAGTGGTTACGTCCCTCCCCCCTTTCGCTATCGGGCAGGTCCGAACTTGGAAGAGTACTTACTACCTTAGGTGCCATCTGTCACCTGACCACTTCGTCCTCCTTGACACAGTTCGACCGGGTGCGGTGGGTACGGCACCCTGATTAATGGGTCTATTACCCATTTGTATACTACCTACAACGTCCCTTTTGCCTCTAAGCGTTTGATGCCTTTTGTGAGAGGTTTCACGCACTTGACAAAGTACTTCTTGAGCATGTTGCGGATGTTCTTTGGCACATGGTACATCTCAAGAGCCAACTGTATCATCTCATGGGGCACAGATCCATATGCGTTTGCCAGATCAAGCCACACTACGTCCAGGTCTCTCTTTTCTGTTTTTGCTTTTTGGATTGCGTCCCAGATCATTGTGGCGTGTTCTACACAGCCCGCCACGCCTGAGATGCCACCTTTCTGGACTGACACATCCAAGTACTTGTTTTCCATCAGGTACTTGGTCAGCCTTGCTGCCATGACAGAGAAGAAGATTTTCCCTTCGACGTTCAGTAGTGATATTGGCCTGAACTGGCTAATGTCACTTGAGTTTTGCTCTTTGGGGATGTACACACCATCTGCCGTCATCCACTGGCCGCTGATCTTCTGGTTTCTCCAAGCTGATCGCAGCAGCCTGTGGAGCCACTCCAGCACCTTGGGACATTTCTTGTAAAGCTGGTAAGGTATTCCGTTTGGCCCTGGTGATGATTTGGCTCTGGCTTTGTCGACCACCTTCTTGATTTCCGCCAACGTTGGAGGCTTGCCATTGAACTGTTCCTCAGGGTTGGTTGGCCACACCAGACCTTGAATGTCGAGTGGTGCTTTGCTCTGTGGGTCAGAGTATGTTTTCCTCAGATGCTGCTCAAGAACTCCTTTGTCCACACTTAGGGTCCCAGATTTTGGCTGCTCAAACAGTGTTCTGGCAAACTGGAAGGGGTCTCTGAAGAAGCGCTCTTGTGTCTTCTTCTTTTTGCTCTTCCTCTTCCTCGCAGATTCCGCTTTGCTGAGGGCACTGTGTTTTTCTTTCAGGTCTTTCCACAGTTTTTCCAAGCCTTGTTTTTCAGCTGGCAGTGCGGTCTTCATTTGCATCTTGAGGTTTTTCTTTTGGACCCTGATCTTGTCCATCTTTTCTTGGCGTCTGGATTTCTTTGGAGGTGTTTTCTCTTTGGGTAGTTTTGCTCCATAGGCGTCTCTACATGTGGCATACACAATGTCCCCATATGTGGCTAGTTTGTGTTCCAGGGTGCTTTTCCCTATCAGTGCATCGAGTCTTTGGACGATTTTTGCATCCAGTTTCTCCCAATCTTCAGTTTCGTTTGCTCGTGGCAGGTTGAGTTTCAGGCGCCTGGCATCGAGGGCCTGTGCAAATTCCTCATCCGAACCAACAGCGTGGATGTCCTTGGCACTGTGGTTTAAATCCTGGCCTTGGTCTTCCGACGTCTTATCTGCTGATGCAGTGCGCTGCTGCTCATTCAGATGAGTCTTCACACATCCCATCTTTGTTCTGTGGATCTTCATGCCACGGGTGGTAGCGAAACGCTTTCCACAGACACATGGATATTCCATTTGGTCCATGTTCATAGTCCGTTTGGGATTTGCAGTCATGATTGGTTGAGCACCGATGGATTCATCATTCTCTCCCCCTTTCGGTGAATCCTGGGAGCATCTTTTCCTTTTATTTTTAGTAGCCACATGTTTAAGGCAAAGTGGGGAGCCAGCCCACAGAGCCCTTGGTTCTGGTCTTTCCCAGTGTCCTCCGGTCTTTCCCGGACGTCCTCCGGCCTATTCCCGGAAGTCAATGGTTTACCCATGCATCAGTAGAAAGAAACTCGTGGAGAGCGTGGCAGCAGAGAGTCCTCAGAAGAGAAGCCCCCTTCAAGCAAGTGTTTCGGCCCTTATCTCCTGACACTCTAGGGGGGTTGGGCCACACCCCCTCCCACTTCTGCCCCCTCCCCCCCCCTCCGCCCCCCCTCTCCTCCCTCCCTCCCGGTCTTGAACCGTCCCCCAATGCTATCACTCGTGGTGGGATTTTCCCCACAAAGTGTAACATTCATTCAATCACCCCACACTAACAGGGGACTCCGCCGCGGCAGAGGTCAGGAATGAACAGAGGCTTGTCTCGCCAGCTCTCCGTTCCGCTGATAACGCTCTCTGCACGCGCTTATCTACTGTGTTTATGAACAGCAGCGTGGACAAAGTGGGTCTTTCTCTTGCAACTACAGAAGAGGGGGCCTTAGACCATTCTCTACGCTTCACCCCAAGTAGTGGTTCTCTCACTCTCTCTCCCTCCTAACAAGCCATTAACACACCAACGCCAGAAGCTGACGGCAAAGAATGGCTTCTTCCTTCCTGGGAAAGTGGAAAGTGGACCTCGCTCAAACCACTGGCCTTGAGGAGTATGGCCCTGCTCTGGGTGAGTTTGCTTTAAGCCTGTGCCAGCATATTTGCAGATGCATGGGTATATCCACAGACATAGAAAAAGAGAGTTTATTTTAACTTCCGTGGGGTATATCACACGAACGGATTTTGTGTGTCGTGTTGGTCGTAGAACTATCACACAAACGGAATTTGTGCTCTGATGTGTTAGGGGATGTTACTCAGAAGCGTTTGGCGATGTTGGGGATCTTACTCAGGTAACTGTGACATGTTAATAAATCAACACTGCAGCTGCTAATGACTAAGATTTCTAAGCACCGTTATCGTTAGAGACACACTTGTCTGCAGAGTAATACTTAGTTAGAAGGGAAGGGAATGGCCCCTGATCTCCTACCATTCACCAAGGAGAGGCGAGAAGAAAGCGGTAGAAGCGGTTGCATTTTGACTGAACAGCGCACTGCAGCACACAGCTGCCACCTGCCTCACGCTAACCTTCTACAAGCTTTCCTCCCTACTGGTAATGTGATACTTGCCATCTGGCTGATATCGTGTCAGAAATAGGGTGTTGTGTTTCGTCATAAACACTTTGTGCCAGAAAGCAGCGGACTGTGTGCAATCAATCGCTGGACCGTTGGGTCTTCGCCTGACAGAACAATACCAAACATGAATGGGTGTTCTTTCATACGCATTACTGGCAAGCAGCCTTTATCTTTATGCTGTCTGAGCACACAACAGATCTACAGGTCTTTTGTGTTCACTGAAGTTGTGTGCAAACGCCTCCGCCATTGTCGGCGCTACAAACATGCACACACGTAGCACAGATCGGAATGAAGTATGCCTACACGAATCACACACACACACACACACACACACACACACACACACACACACACACACACACACACGCACGCACGCACGCACGCATGCACAGAGAAAGAGAGAGAGAATATCATTGGTATTACGGCTCACTCTACAATGAAGGCATGCTTGGGTATTCACTTGCACACACTCACTGTCATGTATGCAGAGAGAGAGCGAGAAAGAAAGAGAGAGAGAGAGAGAGAGAGAGAGAGTAAAAAAAACACTTGGTAGATATATGATGCACAGAAAGTAGATAAACACACGCAAAAGGATCTGTCTCAGCACCAAGGTTCCCATGCTATGACGTGGCACTCTAGCACTGCTGCGCTGGGCTGTCCACTGACCAGCCAACTGATGAGACCGCACAATTCCCACTGTATAAAACTGTGCGATGAACACAAATGCGGAAAGTACAAGTTATATAAAACAGCATCATGAAGGAGAACACTCACACGAATCACACAGAGAGTAAATTATATCCAGAGGTTATACATGTGTAGCACAAAAAGTATCAAACACCAGAGTAAACATAAGCACAAGAATCATGCATTTCTCGCAGCCAGAAAGTGCCAGAGCACTGTTCCCATGCTCCACGCTTTCTCGACACAGCGTTGAAGGTCACAGCGTGGGGTCAGCAGCAATGCGTGCGGGCTGTACACTAAAGAGGGCGATTTTCATCTAGGCCGGACGGCTGTGAAGAGAGAGAGAGAGAGAGAGAGAGAGAGAGAGAGAGAGAGAGAGAGAGAGAGAGAGAATCATTCACTCAGAGATACGAGGATGAAAGTGAGCTAGTGTGAGGTTGATAGGACAGTGTGAGATGTTAGAGAAACTTTTTCATACACATTCAGAAACATACCAGACCAAGGATAGAATGAGGCAGAATGTAATATAACATTCTTTCAATAAACAGGCTCTTAGAATTTATACATGTATTTATTTTGACTACAAATTATAAAAGACATTCCCAACTTTCAGCTAAGACCTTCTCTGTCTAGATTAATAAAATAGATAGGAGGGGGGAGGGAGCATGGGAGGGGTTCAGAATGTTCGCCCATCATGCCGTCTGTCCTGGGGCCATTGATGGTTCCCTTCCCGACGCTTGGCATCATGCTTTAGATTAACATACCTTAGGACTGACCATAGAAATCACCCGTGTGAACGGCTGGGTGGGTGTGTGTGTGTGTGTGTGTGTGTGTGTGTGTGTGTGTGTGTGTGTGTGTGTGTGTCTGTCTGTGATCATTGCTCCCACTTCCCTTAAAAAATGTCCTCACTTTTGCAATAAATGAAGATGAGAAGGGAAGGGCTGGACTGTTTGTAAAGTAAGGTTGTGACTTCATATTTCAGTACAGGAATGGCATATGATTGGGATATTTGGTGTTAGGGAATGTTAGAAGCCTTAAGTCATGCATAAATTTATTTGAAAGCTTAATTGAGACTGCATTGCACATAGTTGTAGCCAGCATTACAATTTGTCACACGCACATGAGTCCATTTTCTCTGGGAGGATAAGCCGTAATATGTTACTGCGTTTCATTTGTCACTTAGAAGCAAGAGTCATGTCACATATGGGGAAAGTGTCACAGCACAGCACTTGAGTCACAATGTGATCGACATTTCGTTGCAGACTAGGTACAGTTTCTAGAACAGTTCACACACCGTTTAGCGCAACGTATGTGCAGTGTTGATAGGAATGCTTGAATTTTGAGCATTCCCAAGCTTATAGTCACTCTGTAAGCAGATACGTCAATCGAACATTGTGTTGTGGTGCGGAAGTAAGTCATGGATGGAAGAATGTGCGGCGTTATGATGTCACCTCACGTCGTCCTCATAGTGATGGCCTGTCCATCGGTGAGAGTCAGATAGCGAATACTGCCTCATCACGCATGATGGCCTGGAATCACGTTGTGGGGAGACTGCACACAGCGGGAAGGGTGATCTCTTTGCAGAAAGTCTGGCATAGTGCTTACCGGTACTCAACACGGGAGGTATACAGGTGCATTCCAATCACCTTGGTCGGAAATAGTGATCACGTACCCACAGCTGGACAATATGACGTAGACAATGGATATTGTGGCATAATAGGTATGCTATTTAGCTGATGTATGTGCAATGCATTATCTCGTAGGAATTGTGGGTGGGGGATGAACAAAATGGAGAGACAGAGAACTATAAGGTGCAACTGAGTGCCATCCATGTTCAGTATCATGTAGCCAGCGTACATTCATAACAAAATGAGCCACAAAATCGTAAAATAATGTCAAAGTTGCAAACATACAAGGCAAAAACATGAATTCCAACATGTAGCTCACTCGACGGTGCAAAATGTAAGAGAAAGGCAAACAGTAAAACCTTCGGTAAAAACATAACACATCATACCACATTCAAAATGAGATGAAGAACTAGTGATGAGTAAGCCCTGAAATGAGGGAGGAAAAACGTAGTACTGAGAGGGACACAATATGCATCAATGATGAAGGGATTTTAAAACAAATCATTCACGACGATTGGAACTCATTCACGGCAAAGGCAAAATAATGTGATGCACGTACGACCCAACATAATGTAATGAAAGCGGACGAAGAATACATCATCGGAGATTAATATTAATGAACAGTAACAAAACGAAAAAAGAAATGAATGAGCCAGACCTGGAAAAGAGACGATGCAAAAAAACATCAGCACACAATCAAGGTGAAATGCAAAGAAAACTTCATGAACACCTCCATGAAACGTGAGACGTGTACGAGATAGTAAGGATTGCATGAGCCACTGCTATGGTTTCTGAAACTGCAAGACATCACACTGGAGCCCGATAACAGTTTTAGATTATAAAAAGGTCACAAAAGAAATGCCACTTAATGATTGTGAGGGAGAGGTGTGATAAGCATATTATCAAAGAGAATTGCATTCAAGGCTAGAAATAATTCATAATGACCCCCTAGACATAACTAAACGAACACAGATAAATCAGTAAGCATCTTCAAGAACCACACACACAGAGTGTGTGAAAACAGAAGATACAAAGTGAAATATTTTAAGTGGCGTTTCTAATGGCACTAGCAAGGGACTGTTTGGCTTGCAATCGTGAACATGTCTCAACCATATACTGCCTACAAGTTAAACCAATGGTAGTTCATGGTCTCGGGATAACGGACATTTACTTTATTACAACACGGATACAAATCTTCATGATAGAGTAGGTAATACACCACAGAGCATAGGTGATTATGTAAGGTGATGTCTTTTATTACACTTTGATATTTCATTTGTTAGTATAATAATCCAAGTGTTAGTGCCTTTTAATGTGGTCGTTGGGTTGTTGAGTCTTATTTCTATGTAATGTCCTCATCGACCGAAAGCATACCAAATAATACATTTGATCAGTCTACCGTTAAAATGGAGTATACAATGAAAACTGAAAAAAAAAAATCAGGGAAGGGAGGAGTAGGGGCGATGGGGGAAGTAGTGACTGTAAATCAAATTACGATTTTTTTTTATTGAGGAACATGTTTACCAAAAACAAACTCAAAGTGGCCTTAGAAACAATCATAGACTGTATATGATAAAACTTCTCTTTGAATAAATATTTCATTTCTGTTACTGGCACAAAGTGTTCACCTGTTCTGTACATACAGCAGCATCATTGATGAATGGGAACACGGCTGATAGCCGGACAGAACAATGCAGTCACTTGTTTAACAAAAGACAACAGTGAATATGTTAGACAACACCTGCAGGGACGAATGAAGAAGAAACAATGATGAACATGAAGATGATGACCATGGCCATGGACAATGAGATCAATATGATCCGTGGTATCAGAATAAACTCATGCTTGATAAGATGAATGACAAATGGATGACACACAAACATTCAGACACGTCGTTACGTCAACAAAACATAAGGATCCTTAACACGACACAAACACGATGAATGCGCATATTCACAAGGATGGTCGCTTGCACTGTGTACACAGAATGAGATCCGATGTGTAAGGTGAGGCTGATAACCCATGATGTAGGGCAACAGAAACCGAAAGCAGCTCTGACGATATTTGAAGGGACACATTTTGCAACACGTTTTTGTGAGTGTACACCCGCATTAATGTCACACATAATCCGAGAAAACAACCAATGTGTGGATAAAGTTGTGAGCTGGTCTGTGCGAATTTAAGAAGTCGCATCATACCGAGATCGAAAAAGTACGTGACCGTAAAGACGAACGCGCAGTCGCTCCGAAACAAAAATAAACCCGCAGAGGTGACCAAGCTATTTATCATGGGATGGCAGATGCAAAAATTGTCCATTGATTCAGCAGTAGTTCCTGAAACACTCAGTAGACGAGTTAATGTCCAAACATAAACGAAATACTGAACTGAACAACGATAATGGACCTTCTTGACGAATGGTGGGGGAGGGGAGGGGACGAGGAGGGGAGATGGCAGTGATCGGCACCAAAGAAATCATCTGATCATTGACAATGGACCCGATGTATTACCAGCAGGAGAGTCGGCAGCGCATAACTCTCATATACAATGCTGAGTAATGAAATTATAGTAGGCAGTCTCGTAAATTTCACAATCGACTGGCACAAAGGAGATATATTACCAACAGGAGAGTCGCCAGCGCATAACTCTCATGTATACTGCTGTGTAAGAAGAGTTGAGAGCGGCCTGCACGGAAGCAACGAATTAACAGCTAGAGAGTTGCCAGCGCATGACTCTCATATATGAGCAGTGTAATGGAACAATATGCACAGAGGCAGGCAAGATTCAGGACTGTAAGACTTGATCCTGCAGCATTCGCGCCGTATGGTAGTAGTAGTAGCAGCCATGACAGTAGTACTGTGAAGTCACCGAGGCGTAATGTGCCGTTAGGAGTATTAGCAGTGGGCGGAGAAGTAGGATTAAGTACAGTGGGTGTCAGCGCCCAGTAGTGTGCCATAAAAGACCGATCGTGGATCAAGGAGAAGGGAGGTGGACCATGAATAATGACAATAAACGAACAGAGACAACACCGACCTTGCAGGAATATTTAATTAGGTACGCACGTGGGCGTCTGAATTGTATAGCAGTAGCCTAATTAGCAGCTGAAGTAGAGTAATATGCGTATCTGTTTACACATGAACGGTAACTAGACTGATAATATAATGGTGGTACGTTAAGAACTGGGGCATTATTCTATCACTGAACGTGGATATTGCAGACGAGACGAATCAGACAAAACAAGACGCGACCAGACGAACTGACATGTCCATGATACAGGAAAGAAGTGCACGGGACGGGTCAGTCAGGCGGTGAACTTTGACACGGTCGACACCCGTTCTCAGGCTACACAATAGTTACAGTAGTGTTACGCCAGTAAAACCGGACCCAAATGGGGCTTGGGGAGGATGTGGGTGGTGACTTGGGGAAGAGCATCAGCGTTGTTCAGTCAGAAAAGAAACTGTTTCTGATCAATAGGCTGATGCAAGACTTACAACAAGGTGACAAAGAGTGAAAAAGAAACAAGAATCACACCAGCACAAACCAAAAGCTTAGCGGGACGCAATCAGTTTGTACGCATGCATAGTCAGACCCCCTAACCAATTATACACATCGTGTGATCAGTGTCAGTCTCCGGTCCTCGAACCCCTTATTTACCAGCCTTGCTAACCACAGATCATGGGAGAGGGTGGGGAAGGGTGAGAGGGCGGGATCACGTAGGTGCCAGACCACTGAAAAGTCTGAGTAGCGGAAGGTGGGTAGGGAACGCTTGACTGAGGGATAAACAATAAATGATGACAATACAGATATCGGAACGTTTCACACGTACGAACTAGGCGCTTTCATTCAAATAACGTTTCTTATTATAGGCTGAAAATGTCAGACACTGCGAAGTATAAGACAAAAATGAGATACGAGGTAAAAACGGCACTAAACATACCTGATTTTTTTCAGCTGCGGACAGGATGTTCAACTTCATTCGGAGCGATGGGTCGTCATGCAGCTAGAGGTTAGCTGCATATTGGGGCGGGAGCAGGGCTGACTTTTTCTGGTTAACAACACTATTGACGTCATTTAAACGACGAAATGTGACGTGTGCGACTAAGCAAAAGAATTGCTTTCTCGGCATTTATTTATGCTTTTTATAAAGGTGTATTTGAAATATATAAGCAATAAACCGTTATTGAAAATGCATAACAAACACATCAATGTATTTTGTAAGCCAATAAGTCACGTTGATGATTGTTTTTACTTACAGTATTTATACGAACGATTTGAAACACTTAATGTCTGACCAAACTTGTCAAGCAACATGTTTTACCAGCCATTGTTTTCCTAAAAGGTATGTGGATTATCGTTGTTCTCTGTAAGTCTGTTTGAAGTTGTGTCTTGGTTACTTGAAGGAATTTTTAGAGAAACTGAGTCAACGAAAAGTAAAATGTAACAAAGAAGAGAGACTCTTTTGTTGTTGTTGTTGTTGTTGTTGTTGTTGTTGTTGCTTGAAACAGATGTCCCTCAACTACATGAATTACTGCATGAATAAACCACTTGGACTGGATTGTACGCATCAGGTTCAGCTGATTTTCACAGGATTAAACACAAAGTCTTTATGCAAAACTGAACCCTCATCAGAAGCACACAGCAAGTAGAAAACAAATGATGCACCGTACTCAGAGTAAGAAAGTGGCGGACATAGTACGTGCACCGGCAGTTTCAGTTTCAGTTTCAGTTTCATCAAGGAGGCGTCACTGCGTGCAGACTAGTCCATACACGCTACACCACTTCCGCTAAGTTTTGAGACCACACTATGATGATTTGAAGCTGATGGATAAATGAATTAACAACTAAGATGAGACAATTGAAGAAGAGGGTCTCGTGGCTACAACTTAGCAGATGTCTGACCTACGCATCAGCCCAATGCGCTGGTCAGACCTTGAGTGCCTACCTAAGACCTTGAGTGCCTACCTAAGACCTTGAGTGCCTACCTAAGACCTTGAGTGCCTACCTAAGACCTTGAGTGCCTACCTAACAACATTGTTGGTTTTTTGGAGGGTTTTTTGTTGTTGTTTTTTTTAATGTGTGTGTAGTGAATGTACACATGTGTGTGTATGAATGTGTTGGCACGGGCCCACTGTGTGTGTGCGCATGTGTGTGTGTGTGTGTGTGTGTGTGTGTGTGTGTGTGTGTGTGTGTGTGTGTGTGTGTGTGTGTGCCTGCTTGTACGTGCGCGTGTGTGTGCGTGTGCATAGGCGCGCGTGC
>CM065735.1:22572246-22582246 GCA_033310375.1 Conus canariensis | reverse complement strand
TCAAGTTTGTTTGAGAAAAAAAAAAGAGAAAAAAAGTGGTTGAAAGTAAAGGAAGGTGTTTCTTTACCTAGGTCTGTGGCTTAGCTGTAGGTGCTCGTGCAAGGTAGGTATCCCTCTGAGTGTGTGTTATAACAATAATAACAATATAGTGATGATAATGATAATGATGATGACAATAACAATAATAACAATGATGATAATAATAACAATATCAACAATAATCATAAGAATGATGATGATGATAATGATGATAAAAGAAAAAAGCTTTTAGACCTGGGTTTGTAGCTCAATGGCATCACTCATCCAAGTTTCCCCCCTTCCCCACCTTCCCCCTCCTGTTCCCCAAGTTTGTCAATACAAGGAGATCAATAGTTCATTAATCCAAAGTAGGTAACCCTCCAAGTTTGTAAGAAGAAGAGATCTTTAAAGCTATGAGCCTGTAACTGAACAGACGGCGCTAATCAAAGGTAGGTAACTCTCCACGTTTGTCAAAAGAATGGTTGAAAATATAGGAGGGTAATTCTCATACCTGAGTCTGCAGTTCAGTTAATGACACTCGTCCTGTCTAGATGCTCCCCAGACTTGTCAACAAAACAGTTCAAAATGAAGGAACTGGAAAGTGCTTCTATGGCCGAGTTTGTATCTCAGGTGCCGGCACGCACCCAAGGCAGATAACTCTCCGAGTCTGTAAAAAGAGTGATTGAAAATAAAAGAAGATGCTTCTCGTATTCCTGAGTATGTAGATCAACTGACGGAACTCGTCCAAAACAGGTACCCTCCACGTTTGTCGAAAGAGTGGTGGCAATAAGGAACGTGGTTCAATACCTGAACTGTATGTAGCTCAGTTGGCGGCGACTCGTTCAAGGTGGACCCCCCCCCCCCCCCCCCCCCTCCACCACCACCGCCGCCACCATGTTTGTCAACAGAATGGTTAAAAACAAAGGGAAATACTCATATATCCGAGTCTGAAGCTCGACTGGCTACATTTGTCCAAGACAATCCTCCAAGTCTTCAAAAAATAATGGTTGAAAATCCTATTTGCTTAAAGTTCTCCAGCTTTCACTCAACGCGCATGTGAGACATTTGTTGGGGATATACAGGAGTGGAGGGGGAGTGGGGGAGGCGAGAGAGCGAAGAGGGGGAGGGGTACAGAGGGAATGGTGACTTGTGACTAAGGTGAAGCATTCTACCCCGAGGACTTCCGAAACTGAAACGAAACAAAATTGGATAAAACAACAAGATAGGTACATTTCAGTTCGTGTACTTGCCATGATCCTATACCCCGTCCCCCTTTCCCTTCTCTTCGCTACGATTATGTCCCTTTCCTCCCTCTCCACGCCTCCTTGTTTGGCTAGGCTACTACTGCACAGAACAGCAACAATCCAACACGCACTTGTTTACTTGTTTTGTCCATCTGCAGCTGACAGTCACGTTGGACGGAGGAAAGTTTGTGGAGGACTACAAACTGGGAGAAAAGGAATGGCAGGTCGTCCGAGAGGTGAACGGGACCGTCATGACGTCGGTAGGTCTAGTGTCGTCACATGCAGAGTGACGTCACTCAGAGCCTTTTTTTTTTTTTCTTCCCTCCTTATTGTTCATATACTTTTCATTGTGATAGTGCTAGGTGTAGGTTTGGTTGTTGTTTGTGATGGGGGCAGTTTCTGTTTGTTTGGGGTTTTTGTTGTTGTTTTTTTGCTTGCTTTTGTTTTATTTTGAATTGCATTGCTTTGTTTTGCTTTGTTTTGTTCCTTTAAGTTTGGTACGTTTTCCCTGAATGTCTGTCTTTGTCTGTCTGTCTCTCCCCTTTCTGTCTGTCTGCCTATCTCTGTAAGTGAGCGTCCATGAGAGTACATAAATACGGACCTGGTTTATTCTCACTTTGTTGTTTTTTTTTCCTTTTTTTTTTTTTTTTCTTTTTTTTTCATTTCTTTTTTTTTATTTTCGTGTATATATATATATATATATATATATATATATATATATATATATTTGTTTTTGCGTCTTTTTTTCTGGCTCACTCCTTCTTTATCCCAATACGAACAAGAACATTATGCGCGAGCGGGAGCGCACGTGTATGCGTATGTGTGTTTGTGAGTGTTTCTATATGTAGTTGTTTTTTTTTTCTTACTTTTAAGGTAGTTGTAATACCACATTCCAGCCAAACTCGTGCTTCTCATGATTTACCGGAGATCTGCTATTAACAATACATTCTCGACGATGCAGGTGTCTTAGTGTCCTCACACTTCATAGGCCCTGTCTTTAAAAGAGCGAAGGTGTCGGAAGACTCACATCATCGGCAGGCGGCGAGACACGTGGAAAGCCTCTGTGAACGGCAACAGTCGTGTCCGACCTGTTGCGTGTTTCATAGAAGTGAGGTGGTGAGGATTCTCGTTTGCCTGGCGACTGCGAGCGTTTTGTATCACACCCTAGCGGCCCGCCTGGCTTAAGGCTGTGTCAGATCAATTGACATAGGCTAGAACACCAAGGCTACATCAAAATGTTGTTATGCTCTGGAAAGTTATGCGGGGATTGTCTTCAGTTGTGACAAGCTCCTAGCATAACATTATCAGTCTCCAAAATCCCCCGAAGTCCGAGTGTGGCTGCCCACGTGACGGGGTAATCAAAAACGGTCACACACGTAATGTTCTCATCCCCAGCTGATGCATTTGTATCATAGTGTTCAAGTACTTTGGCTGCTCGGATGATCCCTGGAGTCTTTTAGCCAGGGTACGACGACAACAACAACAACAACAACAACAACACCCTAGCGGCGAGTGAGACTAGGAAAAGGCCAGATTTCTCTAGACTGTCTCGGGGCTGTCTCATCTGCGAGGGAAAATCTCCAACATGTCACGTGCTGTGACTGGTACACGAAAAGTAGTGACATTCATGTAATGGCGGATTGCTGAACAACTGCAAGTTTGGGCTCCCTTGAATTTTGCTGTGTTGAAGCGAACACGAGGTGCATTGGACTATGTGGTGAAGTGTGCTTACTTCGGATGGACTATTGTGATTATGTGCTGTGTTTGGAGTGCATTGACTACCAGGTAATATAAATCAAGATTTTCAACAAATTTTCCCATATGATATTTAGCATTTTTCTTTCTCTTTCACGTATCAATGTTGATTATGCAATCCGCCGCTGTGTTTATTGTTGTGAAATGTTCTGTCACTGGGCACATCAGAAGCATTTGCTTGTTGTTGCTTCAGTTCAATGATTTGTTTATGTACACATCTGTTCAATAAAGAAATGCTTACAAAAAAAAATGTAGTGACATTCTCTGATTGGTACATAAAACGATTAAAACGCTGACCCTTCAACATCAAGAAGAGTTTGAAGAACAAGTCACGTTGTCATTTTGAATCTCTGTCTTGCACCTGTTCCTCAACCACCTGCGCTTCTCTCATCTTTCACCGCAAGGATAAGCTATCCACCGTAACCAGTTCTCGCGTCTGTGAAATAAAACTGGCCTCAGCATCATCGGCAGGCGGCCAGACACCGGGAAAGCCTGTGTGACAGGTGGCGGTCGTGTGAGATCTGCACTGTGGTCAATGAGTACTAAAAAGCCAAATCAAAGCCAAGTCGTCTGCTAGAGATTACAGAGTCCACGTTCTGTTGGACTCGGATCGTCGGATTCACGTTGTCCAAACTATATAGCTGGTTACTAGAAATAACTGTTCTCTCAGAGAGAGAGAGAGAGAGAGAGAGGGGGGGGGGGGGGGGGGGGAGGAGAGAGAGAGAGAGAGAGAGAGAGAGAGAGAGAGAGAGAGAGAGAGAGATTTGTTGACAAATAGATGATAAGTGTTTTGATAACACCTAAACTTTCACTGGAATCCCACGAAAAATGTCAGATATGTGTCATGGTTTCACTGTATCTTTTGGTCATGCAGGCCCCAGGAAAGGACGGCTAGAAGAATTAGAAAGTGGAGGAAAAGAAGTGGGAGTGATCCTGCCACCCGTTTTTTTTTAGCGTTAAAGGACGTTGAACACAGTTCGAATGTGTGTGTGTGTGTGTGTGTGTGTGTGTTGTGTGTGTGTGTGTGTGTGCCTTAAGGGAATAACCGAATGTTGATCAGAGCCAGAGATACCTCTCTGAGTATCAGTTAATGCATTTTAGTCTCAAGTCTCAATGAAAGAAATGTTATGGAAATTGAGTGAACGATATTGACTGGATGACACGGGAAACGACTGAATGAAGCGCCTGCAGGCAGCTCTTCAGTCGGCATTACCAAGGTAGGCAGCCCGTTGTGTACACGAGAGTGTGGATTGTCAGCACCTTGAACCTTTGGCAAGGCGCTTTAGAAGTGCTTTATTATGATTATCATCATTATTATTCTTATCATCATTATTAAGGGGAACAGGATCAGTTGATGTTCCTGTTAAACTAGGTTGCACCTTCGATGCATTAAAGGCATGTAATTTTCCCAGTATATATACATGACAATTTAAGCGTTTTATGGCGCGGGTACGTTTGCGCGTGTGCGCGCACACACACACACACACACACACACACACACACACACACACACACACACACACACACACACACACATCTGACACAAATATCTGAATGTGATATTCTCCTTGTTGTTTGGCGGCCCTGTTTGTTTCTTCTTGTTGTAAGGGAGGGGGGGGGGGAGAAGGGGGCGTAAAAGTTAGGGAGTAAGAGTGACGGGGATGAGGGCAGTGGGGGGGGGGGGGGGGGGTACCACTCCAGCTGCCTAACGTATTTTTCTCTTCTGTTGCAGACGACCACCTATGGCGGGAAGTCTTTAGTACAGAAGCTGAACAAACAGTAACTGCACTCGGGACCACATGCCATTCACTTTGTTGTCGTCTCTTTTGCAACGCTTCATCGGTTTGATACCCATCACTTGTTTCACATCTACACAGCGCTTGAAACAAGTAAAGTTCAAAAGGGAAAGGACTGGGATGGGTGGAGAGATCTAGGGCGGTGGCAGTCTCATTTAACCGGAGAGCAAGCAAACTTCGATGACAAGGCCCACATACTGTGATGACGTCTACAACATGGTTTGCTTTTGTGTACGTCTACAGTCTGTCATGGCGTCTACAGCCTGTTTTGAAACACAAGATTGTGACCATTAACTCTTGAGTTACCAAATAACTTGAGTTAACATTTGTGCTACCAAATATAGCGTTGGCAGTTTTACTCGTTAATTTGTAATTAGTAATAAGTATCATTATTCTTTTTTTTCCCCTATGTTTGCTGGTCAATATGGTCAGGACATTGTTTTCATCAGATCCGTTGTCATTATTGTTGATTTTTTCGCTCAAGAAATAAATGATGATTTGCACTAATACTGGTCTTGTGTATATTTGTGTGTGTGAGTGTGTTGTGTGGTGTGTGTGTGTGTGTGTGTGTGTGTGTTGTGTGGTGTGTGTGTGTGTGTGAGTGTTGTGTGTGTGTGTGTGTGTGTGTGTGTGTGTGTGTGTGTGTGTGTGTTGTGTGTGTGTGTTGTGTGGTGTGTGTGTGTGTGTTGTGTGGTGTGTGTGTGTGTGTGTGTGTGTGTGTGTGTGTGTGTGTGTGTGTGTTGTGTGTGTGTGTGTGTGTGTGTGTGTGTGTGTGTGTGTGTGTGGTGTGCGTAACATTGTGCGTGTATGCGTTCACATGCTCGGAAACTTGCTTGCCTGGCCAGTTTGTGTATAACTGACATGTTTGCACGTTCACGCCAGCAGATAAGATCAAATACGTGCAATAAACACACACAGAACTGAAATCATAACCGTTAACACAACACACTCCGCAAGTCGTGTTGTTGTTTATGGCCCGGCCGACTACCATGGCCACATCCGGGCTGTTTGCACCACTAGGAACCGGCTAGCTGATACGAGTTCACAAGCATGATTGCTTGTACGTTTTCTTTGTTTATTTTTCCCAGTGACTCATTTTCTGTGCTTCCTCAGCAACTTTACTTCTACGATCGTCATTCGGGCCACACACTCCACAGCTACACCCAGACTCTTCAACCATGCAAGCTCCATAGATATGCCGTCTGAAACGAGTCGTGAGTTGGAGCGAAAATGAGAGAACAAAAATTGTAATGAAGAAAATGTTGGGAGCGAAAAGGTCGCAGTTTTAAACGAAACTGAAATCCGTTGCAAACTGGACATGAAGGTACTACAGAGGCCTGTTACTAGTCTGTGTCTGATCAAGAACAATAGAAGAAAAAGGTACACCCAAAGGTGCGGGTGGGACCCAGAGAAGTACTGTCCTCAACTGCCGAACAAACCAGCTGGGAGCAATCCTGCACTACCCTTGGAAGCCTGCGCTGTGTTCATATTGGGTGCAGGCACACATAGGGGCATTCCATTAAGACGTCAAAGGACATAACTGCTCCCTGGCAGATGCCATTGTGTAATGGCCACAGTATGTGACACGACAGAACCTCCATGGGAGCCCTCCTATGGGTGTACCAGCCCAAATGTCATGACTGCAGAGCCCACCGTCAAAAAACGCCACCGTCAAGCAATCGCCGTGTGCATCTCGTAGCCTCACTCGTTGCTGTTCCGCTGACAGGTGATGACAGTACAACTCCAGACACGATCAAGCTTTCGCCATGAGTCTTACGTGCTCTCTGAAGAGAATCCCAGGTCACGGTCTTTCCCGTTGTCAACTGGACTTTCCCTGCGGTCAGAACGATAGATTTTCTTCATGAGGAACGATAGATTTTCTTCATGAGGAACGATAGATTTTCTTCATTAGGAACAATAGATTTTCTTCATGGGGACCAGTAGATTTTCTTCTTTGAGGAATGACAAATTTTCTTCATGAAGAACAGTAAATTTTCTTCTTGAGGAACGATAGATTTTCTTCAGGAATAACGATAGATTTACTTCATGAGGAACGAGAGATTTTCTTCATGAAGAACAAGGAAAGATAAATTTTCTTTTTGAGGAATGATAGATTATTTCATGAGGAAAAACAGATTTTCTCTATGAGTAACGATTGATTGTCTTCATTTGGAACATACGTTTTCTACTTGAGGATTGATAGATTTCCTTCATGAGGATTTACGTAATGGTGGCAAGATCTGAACGCTCGAACTTCCAGCCCTCAACCTGCGACTGTATCCACTGGTCCACGACGGCTGGTCATTGTGCTGACTTGTTATCAATTAAAAAAATACTTTTGTGGTTATATGAAACTTTTTTTATTCTCCAGAAAACTATATTCTTCGAGATTCAGGGTCCATACTGTGTTACAGTGGCGTGAAAAGCCATCAGCATGTTGTGAAACTAGACCCATGATATTTTTTTTTTTTCCTTTTCTTTTATTTCAAAACCAAATTCGAACTTACAGTCATAGAGAGTCCAAAACAGTGAACACGACTTTTTCAAGAGGAAAACAAACAAACAAACAAACAAACAATCAAACAAACAATCAAACAAACAATCAAACAATCAAACAAGCAAAACCTGTTGAAACAACGTCCTTTGACTTCCTGTTGAAAATCACCAATATGGAAGTACCGACTCCTGAAAATGTGACTTACTCAATTTCACAAATTTTTGGACATTGGGAGGAATGCTGCTGTTGACCTCAATCAAATGCACGTGGGAAAATTTTCACACAAAAAAACTCGGAGGTGGGGGGGGGGGGGGGGGGATAAGGAAAAGAAGAAAACAGACAACCGGTTGAGATAAATTGTATTGAAGCTGATGTCTTAAAATGGCGGCCATTCTAAGAAAGTGGGATTGAAAACATTTTGACATATCGGTCGGTTTTGCAAACCTTCATAAACTTCAAACAACACACAAATCATGTAAAAGCGAGAGGTGTTTGGGTTTTCCCCCCATACGAATGGCCCGATTCTGATATGGAAAAAACGTATCACTCAGTCAAACTGTTCGACATGATTTGATTGTAAACCAAGAACAAGAAGATTTTAGACTCATTTACAGTGTGATATAAGATGAGTAATTTTTAGTATGTAGATAGTAGATTAAGCATTACGAGGACTTTATTTACTTATTTTATTTTATTTTGTTGTTGTTGTTGTTGTTGCAAACCAGAAAACAGAACGAGTCCCATTTGGCCTCCGCCTTCTTAAAGGTCACATTGCTCAGATTGACCTGGATGATTCATGAGTTATTTTGTTGGAACAGCTCAGCAACAGTGGAAGTAAAATCTCTCAGTCTCTGTCTCTGTCTCTGTCTCTGTCTCTGTCTCTCTTCTCTCTCTTCTCTCTCTCTCCTCTCTCTCTCTCTCTCTCTCTCCTCTCTCTCTCTCTCTCTCCATACCTACCCAGCTATGTGTTAATGTATTGCTTCATTCTCGTCTTTCTTTCCGTTCCTCTGTTCTGGTTCTCACTCACACACTGACTGCCCTTTGTTATTTCTGTCTCAGTATTTGAAAAAGTGTGTGGGGTGGGTATCTATGTCTTCGTCTCTGTGTCTGTGGATAAATCATTTGTTTATTCGTCCAGTAGACCACAAAGTCAGGGCCTCTTTATTTGCTCATATATCGCCCTGGCACCAAAACGTAGTTCCGCTGGAATGTTCCCAACGGGCAGGTCTGTTCTCCTGTCCCGCTAAAATGCTATTGACAGCCTTTCCAACGCCTTCTGCCATCTTTTGACGTTCAGGGATCGCTTTTATGCTTTTGTTGTTGTTATTGTTGTTGTTTTTTTGTTTGTTTGTTTGTTTGTTTAAAGTAATTTCGCAATTTCGCAGGGGAGGTCACTCTAGCTGTTGATGAAAAACGTGCAGACGTAGGTATTGGTGAACTACGGTGGAAAGGATTGCTTTTAAACAGAGATGTGTGTGTGTGTGTGTGTGTGTGTGTGTGTGTGTGTGTGTGTGTGTGTGTGTGTGTCTGTGTCTGTGTGTCTGTGTGTCTGTGTGCGCGTGCGCGTGCGTGTGTCTGTGTGCGTGCGTGCGTGCGTGTGTGTGTGCGTGTGTGTGTGTGTGTGTGTGTGTGTGTGTGTGTGTGTGTGTGAGCGCGCGCGCGCGTGCGCGCGCGCGCGTGTGTGTGTTTGTGTGTGTGTCTATGTGTGTCTGTGTCTGAGTGCGAGCGTGCGCATGTGTGTTAGTATGTGCGCGTGCTTGCGCTCTCATGAATGTGTGTGTGTGTGCGCGTGTGTGTGTGTGTGTGTGTGTGTGTGTGTGTGTGTGTGTGCGTGTGTGTGTGTGTGTGTGTGTGTGTGTGTGTGTGTGTGTGTGTGCGTGTGTGTGTGTGTGTGTGTTAGCGTATACATGTGTGCGCGCGCGTGTGTCTCTGCGTGCAGATGCATGCGCTTTAACAGATGTTGTTTTGTGTGGGTGTGGTAGGGAGGGGAAAAGAGGTGGACAGTGGTTTGCGGGAAGAAGTGAAGAAGAATGAACAGGGAGAGTTGTTCCCAGTTGCCTCAGGTACGCTACCTGTGCTGTGCTTACCCCGAGAGCAGGTAACAGGAGAGACAAAGTACGTACAGCAGAACTTGCTGTCAACCTTCTGCTTTCATCATCTTCTTCCCTGTTCTCATAGCACGTGCCGAGACTGCTGGGAAGAGTTACAGCCATCTCCCGGGGGTCTCTTTTCATGTGGGTGCAAAGTGTCAACGGTCACCTGTGGTAATCCTCTTCGTGAATGAACTCCCCTTGTTCCTTCTCGTGGTGTGCGTGAGAAAGACACGTTAGTCGTCCTATACTCTGGGAACTGAAGCTAAGAACCTAACAAAAGATCGGCCAGTGTGACTGATAATTGACTGTATGAAAGAGAAAGGAGAGTTGGGAGTTGAAGAGACGGGAAGACTGGCCAAAAGTAGAAGTCTAAGGAGCAGCCAGGGGAAGAATCAAAACAAAACAAAAAAAAGAAATGGGGGGGGGGGGGGGGGGGGGGAGAGAGATGCAAGAAAAACAAGATGCAAAGCATATAAACGTACTCCCAGTTTATCCTGAATACGCGTGAGATATTCCATAAAGAGGAAAAACCGTCTTGGGCTGGTGTAACCGTCAGTAACGGCTATAACGGTAAACCAAAACATCGGGCATCATCCA
>CM065735.1:22554746-22559746 GCA_033310375.1 Conus canariensis | reverse complement strand
GATAACAATGATAATAATAATATAATGATAATAATAATGTGCATTTACATAGCGCGTAACTGTCTATACGAAGACCAAAGCGCTTTCTAAATACAGCTGTAACATGAACACAATCATTCAGCTTGTGAGTCAGCAAATGTGCAGAGGCGTCATGTTGCACAATTGCCCCTCACTCTCTGTCCCCACCCCGGCCCACTGCCCCACTCCCACCACCCCCACTACCACCACCACCACCACCACCACCACCACCACCACCACGCCATCCCCACCACCACCACCACCACCACCACCACCACCACGCCATCCCCACCACCACCACCACCACCACCACCACCACCACGCCATCCCCACCACCACCACCACCACCACCACCACCACCACCACCACCACGCCATCCCCACCACCACCACCACCACCACCACCACCACACCACCACGCCATCCCCACCACCACCACCACCACCACCACCACCACCACCACCACCACCACACACACACACCATCACCACCATCACACCATCCCCAGTTATTACACTCCTACACATAGTCTACCAGCATTCCACTGAAACAATGCTCTTTCTCTCAAGCTATAAGTGCAGACTAAACGCTCGGCGCACGTATGCACATACACACACACTCGCGCGCGCGCGCGCACACACACACACACGCACGCACGCACGCACGCACGCACACACGCACACACCCACCACACACCCACACACACACACACACACACGCACTCACACACACACACACACACACACACACACACACACACACACACACACACACACACACACACACACACACACACACACACACACACACACACACACACACACGTATCCACATACACACACACGCGCACACACACACACACACACGCATACACACGCGCGCGCGCACACACACACACACACATACACACACACACAAACGCACACACACACACACACACACACACACACACACACACACACAACACCACACACACACACACACACACACACACACACAACATACATACCAGGATTACATTACAACAAAGAATGTAAGTGTAACTAGTAACAAACTGAACATGTTGGCTTTTAACGCAGACTCGGTCTAACAACAAAACAAAATAAAAACAAAAAACAAAACAAAAATGGGAAGAAGCAGAGAACAATAGACACTCACAGGCAGTGTTGTATTGATATACAAGTAGATGATATGCCGACAGTGTGTACAGTAAAAGTGCCTGTTGGGGATCTTGTGAGAGGAATCCTACAGGACTCTGTATACACCACTTCTGTGCATCTACATGGATGTATATGTTAACCAGATCAAGGGGTTTTGTTTGTTTGTTTGTTTGTATGGGGTGGGTTTTTTTTTTCTTTTGTTTGTTTGTTTTCTATAATAAGACAAGAAAAGAAGAAAATTTATATCTGTGCGCACACGCACGCACGCACGCACTCACACACACACACACACACACACACACACACACACACACACACACACCATGTCACGCACCACGCACGTACACACACACACACACACGCACACACACACACACACACACACACACACACACACACACATACAAAACACACACGCATGCACGCACGCACACACACACACACACACACACACACCACACACACACACACACACACACACTGCCTGTTTGTTCTCTTCCCAGGTATGACGGATTGTACAACAGCTGGCCATGAAAGAGTTAATCTCTCTTTTCCATTATCTATCTGTCTGTTATTCTCTCGGTTGTAATGGATTCCAGAACATCGGTGACGATACAATTAATCCATGCTATCAATCATCTCTCTACCTGTTCCTTCGTCAGTCACGTCGCCTTTCAGAACAGCTGGCAGCGAAAGAGTTGATCTCTGTCAGTCTTATTTTCTGTCAGTAATGATGAATTCCAGGACAGCTGGCCATGAAAGAGTTAATCTATCTTTTTCAATCATATATCTATTTGTTCGCCTGTCAATTATGAGTAATTTCAAAACAGCTGGCAACAAAGTTTGTTGTTGTTGTTGTTGTTGTTTATCTCTATTTTCAGTCATTTGTCTGTTCGTTCATCTGTCGATTATGATGGATTTCAAAACAGTTGGCTATGAAAGAGTTCATCTATCTTTTTGAAAGATTCGATCTATCTTTTTAACCATCTGTCTGTTCCTTTTTCTCTCACGTATGATGGATTCAAGGACAACCAGCAACGAAAGAGTTAATCTGTCTCTTAATTCATTTGTCTGTTCTTCTATTTCTCATGATGGATTCAAGACCAGCCAGCAACGAAAGACTTAATTTGTCTTTTCAGTCATGGTTTTCATTCAACGCCTGCCTACCTGGCGCTGAAGAGATCGAAGCTAAGTGAAAAATTCGTTCATTTTCATTGTCCTATTTGCTTGCGTCTTGCCTGAAGAAGATCTAAGAGGTCGAAACGCGTCGTGCTTTGTCTTGTGACTCGTTTGTCCACGTTTCTCTTGGCGGTTCGCTAACATTTATTTAAGATTTGTTTAGATTTCCGCCTGCAGTCGTCTCACTTTGCAACTAGATCTTTTTCAATCATTTGTCTTTTCTTCTATTTCTTATGATGGATTCTAGAGCACCTGGCGATGAAAGAGTTAATCCGTTTTTGTTTTGTTTTTTTCAATCATCTGTTTTTCTCTTCTATTACTTACGATAGATTCTACAACACCTGGCGATAACAGAATGAATCCGCTTTTTCAATCATCACTTTTCCTATGGTGGATTCTAGAACAGCTGCCATGAAAGAGTTAATTTCTCTTTTCTTCAATTATCTGTCTGTTTGTTCTTCTGTTGATTAGGAGAGTTTCTAGAACAGTTGGCAACGAAAGAGTTAATTCGTCTTTTCAAGCGTCTCTCTCTCTCTCTGTCTTTCTCTGTCTCTGTCTGTTTGTCTGCAGATGTGTCTCTCTGTCTCTCTCTGTCTGTCTGTTTCTCTGTCTCTGTCTGTTCTGTCTCTCTGTCTCTGTCTGTCTGTCTGCCTCTACCTCTCTGTCTGTCCGTCTCTGTCTCTGTCTCTGTCTCGTCTCTCTCTCTCTCTCTCTCTCTCTCTCTCTCTCTCTCCTCTCCTCGCTGTTCTTAGTTATCTCCTCTAAACAAACTGGCGCAGGTAAAATTTGTTGATTAAGAACACGTCACGTTATCTTCCAATGGCAAGCCTACAGATTTCCGCCCGTTGTCGTCTCAGCCTTGGTGTGGATTTCATGGTCGGCGGGGCGATAAACCACATGACTTGAGTTTTCAACTGCATCTATTCAGTCTCGGTAAACTGCCACAGTCTATGGACCATCATTTTCTGAACCGCGGCTGTCTCTGCAGCTGCAGATAGATAGATAGATATAGATAGATAGATAGATAGATAATAGATAGATAATAGATAGATAGAAGTTAAGATAGTGATAGAATAGATAGATACATAGATGTAATGGGCGGGAGAGAGACAGAGACAGAGAGAGAAGGATGGATAGTTAGATGTTGATACATACACACACAGATATATCTATATACATACAGAGAGAGATGTGAGAGAGAGATAAGTTGTTGTGTGTGTGTGTGTGTGTGTGTGTGTGTGTGTGTGTGTGTGTGTGTGTGTGGTGTGTGTACAGTTACCAGTCACTCAAGAGACTGTAGTACCTCTGTCAAGTGGACTGACGCACATAGATCTGATCATCAGACAACGATGCTTGTACACACACACACACACACACACACACACACACACACACACACACACACACACACACATACACACACAGAGAGACACACACACACTCACTCACTCACTCACACTCGTACACACACACACACTCACTCACTCACTCACACTCGTACACATACACATACACACACACACACACACACACACACACACACACACACACACACACACACACACACACACTAATTCACACACTCTAATTCACACACACACACACACACACACACACACACACACACACACACACACACACACACACGACGCGCGCGCACGTTCAACTCCCCCCCCTCCCCCCCCCCCCCCCCCCCCCAAGCGGTTTGCTCTGATTTTAAAATGCACAATGTTAACTAGGTTATCATTCACATAAAGAAGCGGCAGTTTAAGGACTAAACCCCATCATTTATAGCAAATCAGAGTGTTCTGCGACTATTTTTTTTTCCTTATATAGGCCTACAAGTGGACTTTTTTCCCCGAAAACGACTCGGTCTCATACACTGATTTTTATTTTTCGTATAACCTATGAAAGTACAGATTTAGGACTAGACCAATTTGGAACACATTTTCAACAATAGGAATAAGACGGGAGTGATGACGAGAGGAAAGCTTTCCTGAAGAAAAAGATGGGTTTACAATTCAAAAAAGAAAAATAAAGAAAGAACAGGTTTAAAAAAAAAAAAAAAAAATTGATAGAAAGAAAGAAATAACCCAACTTGTCGGGTTTCACGACAAATCGTAAATCCACAGTATTATGTAAGTGCATGCTCTTCTCTCTCTCTCTCTCTCTCTCTCTCTCTCTCTCTCTCTCTCTCTCTCTCTCTCTCTCTCTCTCTCTCTCTCTCTCTCTCGTCAGTAGGGCAGCATGGCGTTATTCGTGTAGATAAATGCCACATTTCAGCTCTTCGTGGAAAAAAAAAAAAAGTTATTGCCCTCTAAAACCACACACAGGGATCAGTGTGTCTGCGTTTACGTGCAGCAAGTGAAGGGTTAACCGCAAGTTCCAGCCTGGAGGAGAATGTTCTTGTGTGTGTGTGTGTGTGTGTGTGTGTGTGTGTGTGTGTGTGTGTGGTGTGTGTGTGTGTGTGTGTGTGTGTGTTTAAGACGTTATCAACTTTAGCACTGAGCTTCAGAGTTCTGTCTCCGTTTCAATTTAAGCCGCTTAAGCTCTTCGTATTGTGTCATTTACTCCCAAAGGATTGTCAGCTCTCTCAATGCAGCCAAAGTTGACTCTTTCTAAGCAGTTTATTAACGTCTTTAGA
>CM065735.1:22544746-22547246 GCA_033310375.1 Conus canariensis | reverse complement strand
CTCACACTAAGAATTTCCCCACATACGCATTTAACATTTTTGCTGTATTTGGTTCGAAGTGAATTCAAACGCATCCTATGAATTAAGGATACTACCTCTCTAGATATCGGACTTTTGAATTTGTCTAATTGCGTCTTGGGGTGAATGTCAGGATTTGATCGTATACAGTTTTGATAATATTGACTACCTGTGTCTTTCAATAACCTTTTGAAACTGTTAAGAGATGCTTTATTAATCAAGGTATAACATTCTGATAGGTCTAGCGGAATGTTCAGTGCAGTTGTGCCTTCAATATTTCGAGCTGCTCTCCGAGCAGCTTGATCAACTTTCTCATTTGTTGAGATTCCACAATGTGAGGGCACCCAACAGAACATCACATTTATTCTTTTCATCGATAGGAGATTGTCACGTAATTAATTTCTGTAATAGTCTTACAACGAATTTTTGAATTTAAAGACTGTAAGGCAGAAAGAGCTGACTTTGAGTCACTGCACAGTAAAAGTGGACAATTTTCTATGGAAGAATTTAAAACATGCTTCAGGGCCATCAGAATAGCAACTAATTCTGCAGTAAAAATTGACAAGTGTTTGCCAAGATGATATAATTTCTCTACTTTTAATTTTGGTATTATAAAAGCTGCTCCTGTTCTATAGTCATCTAACACTGAGCCATCTGTAAAAAATTGAAGATGATCCTTATATTGATTTTCCAAATGAGAATTTACATAATATTTTAAGAGATATGGTGGATCGTTTTTGTTCAGTTCAGTATAGTTTGTGTCATAATTTGCTTTGGTTTGTTTCCATTTGGGAATGGGTGGAAAGGACGAGTTGACAGCTATTTCACTTTGGTTAATGTTGGTTTTTTTTTTAAGAAGAGTAGATGTGTATGACTGAATAGATTTAGTTGATTTTATGTCTTTTGCTCTTTTAGCAAAATCTGTCTCTGAATTGAGAGATACTTCATTTGTACAGAAACTTTTCTGTGAAAGGTTCTTTAAAACAAATTTAGAGGCGGACACTTTTCGAAATTCGTTCAAAGGTAAGATTCCAATTTCATTATAAGTCCCAATGTTACATGCATGTGTGGGAACTCCAAGAGCAAGTTTATATGCTTTGCAGTCTACACTTTGTAACTTATTAAGTAGATGCTGTGGAGCACTAAAGAAAACTTCTTGAGCATAAATCAATCTAGAGTGCACAAGAGCCGAAGATAGGAGTGTTAAACTCTCTTTATCTTGTCCTCATTTTTGTTTGCTTATGATCTTTAGAAAGTTTAAACTTTTTCTTGCTTTATTCAAAATATATTCAATATGTTGGTTCCATGAGAGTTTTGATGTTAAATATACTCCTAGGAATTTAACAGATTTGACGTATTGTAAGACTGACCCATTCAGGGTGAATTGTGGAAGTTTCTCTGGGTCATATCCAGAGTTAAAAAGCATTAGATTTGTTTTTTCTGCCGAGAGTGTCAATCCATTTTCATGTAAGAAACTACTGATTTTGTTTAATTCATGTTGATATTTGATCTTTATGTAATTTAAGGATCTTAATGGGGTTTTTCTTTTCATAGTGACTTTCATCCACAGACATATGTCATCCGCAAACTGTACTAAAACTACGTCTTTGGATAAGCCTTTTGTTATATCTGCAACTAGGATATTAAATAAAATTGGAGATAATACTGATCCTTGTGGAAGACCCATTTCCAGTGTTCTAGTGTTGGAATATGTATGCTCTATTCTTGTTTGAATAATTCTACTTTGAAGGAAAGCTTTGACATAGTTATACATGGTTCCATTTATTCCAATAGTTTTAAGTTTATACAAAAGTCGTTCATGCCATACTTGTTCGTACGCTTTCCTTATGTCAAAGAACGTTGCCAGGATGTTTTTTCGTCTTGCGAACTGTTGTTTAACATGTGTTGTGAGTTTTACTAGATGTTCTGTTGCTGATCTGCCTTTCTGAAAACCAGCTTGATTTATGGGGATAATTTGATGTTTGTTACAAAAATAAAGTAATCTGTTTAGGACAATTCTTTCCATTAGTTTACATGCGTGCGACGTCAGGGCAATTGGGCGGTAGCTGTTTATGTTACTTCGAGGTTTTCCTTGTTTATGTATAGGAACTATGATAGAACGCTTCCATAATGAGGGCAAATTGCCGTCTTCCCAGCATTTTTGAATGAATACTGAGATAAAGCGTTTTACATTAGGTGGGACATGACGTAACATTTCATTAGATATACCGTCTAAACCCACTGATGTTTTTTTGGTGCCCAGATTAGCAAGACATTCTTCTACTTCTTGAATTGTTATGGGAGCATTCAGATAGTGGTTTATTATAGGGTCTGGATCGTTGTAGATGAGCTTTCCTTCTTCTTGCTCTCTGTGCAGTCTATTTTCTGTTGATAAACTATCTTTACTGCCATTTTTGGCGAATATGTCAACAAAAGCTTCGGCCTTTTCTAGATTAGAAGGGAAATCAGAGTTTGGGAGCTT
>CM065735.1:22534746-22537246 GCA_033310375.1 Conus canariensis | reverse complement strand
GCAGGAAAGAGCTGGTTCAAATCCTTCTGCTTTTGATCCCCTCTCCTCCCCAAATCCCCAGTGGCAGGAGAGCTCCTTCAGTTACAACGCCAGTGCTCGAATGGATCACAGAATTGCCACTCAAGACACTCTCTTCTTCATGGATCCTTCCCCCCTTGTTGGCTTATCAGTCAGACTTGCCGTTGCCATGCACACTGACTACAAGCCGCTTTTTTCTCTAATACTTGTCACTGAAATGTGTACAGCGCGCTTGACCGAAGACCTGCAGTAAACATTCTGCCCTTCTACCCACCCCCGACACGCCTGCCTACCCACCCACCCCTCGCCCCCCTCTGCTTGTCCCACTGTGTTTGAGTGCCGCTTTGAGCTGCATGCATTCTCGGCTTTTAAATCAGACCTGACGACGTTTCTTTATCATGTTGATTTTTTGAATGACTAAGAATGTTCAAGTTATAGTGAGTGTGTGTGTGTGTGTGTGTGTGTGTGTGTGTGTGTGTGTGTGTGTGTGTGTGTAAGGTTGGGGGGGATGGGTCTGTGTCACCTCCTAGTCCATCAAGTTCTACCTCCGCAAGGGAGGATAACTTTTCACCCACATTAGCCCGTCCACTTTAACCTTCACGAAGGTTTCTTTGCACCCATATCCATTCGTTGGGTTATCTGTTAACGTTAAAAACAAGGAAGCTCAACCCATTTCCACCAAACTTTGTGAAAAGACAAAATGCGGCCCAGGAACGAACCAGTTAAAGTTTAGTTCGGATCTGGATCAAATAGGAGGTACATGAACCAGCTCAGGGAGATTATTACAACTTTGACCATGCAAAAACTACTGAAACCGTTATAAACAAAGTTCGGGAATGATATTATGTGGCCCCAGGCCCGGGCAAACCCATTGAAATTTGGCGCAGATCCGCTCCACGGATCCGGATTAAGGGGCGGATCCAGGATTCGTTCAACAAAATAATTACAGATTTTCTACTGAACATGAACACTGCGAAGTCACTGTTTAAGAATCGATCTATTCTGGAGGAAAAAAAATCAGGAGAAGAGAATGCCTGTCTTTCCATTGCAAATAGAGTTACTTTTTTCAGTTTATGGGTCAAGCGAACAGGTCTGAAGAGTCAAATCAGTTAAAGCGCACGCCAGCACAACGATCAGGATTTTTTTTATAACTTAATTTTACACACACACACACACACACACACACACACACACACACACACACACACACACACACACAAAGGAAAGAAAGGTGTAAACGTTCCTGTTTCTGTTATCAGCTTTTTTCTTTCTTTTTTTTTTCTTTTTTTTTTTCTTTTCTTCTTTTTTTATCTGCTCCTCCAAACTCCTATAACCCATTCTTCCTGTTTCTTCATGTTAGTGATCTTCCGAAGGATCAGTGGTGGTATCACTATCAGCACCATTGTTTTTTATATCTCGTCGAAGTGTCATGTGCTCCCATATGTGGCAACACGTCTGATCGTGACGATTGGCGTTTATCTTATGTCAGAACTTTGATCTCTCTCTCTCTCTCTCTCTCTCTCTCTCTCTCTCTCTCTCTCTCTCTCTCTCTCTCTTGTGATCAGCTAACACCGTTACGATTAAGACCTTCTCTCTCTGCCTCTGTCTCTATCTCTGTCTCTGTCTGTCTCTCTCTGTCTGTCTGTCTGTCTGTCTCTCTCTCTCTCTCTCTCTCTCTCTCTCTCTCTCTCTTGCTTTCTGTCTGTCTGTCTCTCTCTCTATCTATCTATCTATCTATCTATCTATCTATCTCTCTTTCTAACCTAGAGTATCTTAATGACTTGTAGCCCTGAAAGACAATTTTCATCTTGTTGGCATTAAAATGGTGAGATTTTGGACTGGAAAGAACTTGAATCAGGACTAGGTTGCTTCTTGTTGTTGTTGTTCTTTTTTCTTCTTCTTCTTCTTCTTCTTCTTCTTCTTCTTCTTCTCCTCCTCCTCCTCTTCCTCCTCCTCCTTCTTCTTCTTCAGCCTCTAGCCTAATATTTTTTTTCCGTACATTTTTTTTTTTTTTTTTTTTTTTTTGGGGGGGGGGGGGGGGAGCGGTGGTGGTTAAGAGCTTCTTTCTCTCTATCTCTGTCTTTCTGTCTGTTTACAGCGTCATTGACTTTGCACTCGCTGGACCAAAATTCACAGCAGGCATGAATGCGCAAGCACTTCTACATCACGGAAGTGACCACTTGCCTGTCGTATTCAGTTTACAGAAACTAACACAAGTTAAACAAACGAAACAAACGGACCCTTTTCAATATAACAACAATGAAGGAAATATCATAGGAAAGTTAAGGAGTAGAAGATGCAAAAGAAACAAACAAATCGTTCAGCCCTGTTGGTGGAATAGAGACACGGAAACTGCCTTGAAAGAGAAATGCAATTGGCAGAGAGAAAGAGGAAAATCATGCCCTTAACCAGCTATTAAAACAATCATTAAAAAAAAATCGAAACAGTAGCTGAAGAAGCAAAAGAAAGCAAATGACAACAA
>CM065735.1:22522246-22527246 GCA_033310375.1 Conus canariensis | reverse complement strand
CATTTGGATTGAATCAGTTTAATTTATAAGATCGTTCAGAGCAGGACAGCAAGACAAAAAAAAAATGCATTTTCATCTTCTCCCGCTCTGTTACATCCATCGGTGAAATATTTGGATTGAATATGTTTTACTATAAGATCGTTCAGAGCAGGACAGCAAGACAAAAAATGGATTTTCATCTTCTCCCGCTCTGTTACATCCATCGGTGAAATATTTGGATTGAATGTGTTTTACTATAAGATCGTTCAGAGCAGGACAGCAAAACTACCACCAAAAAAAAAAAGAAGTTTTTTTCATCTTCTCTCGCTCTATTACGGAGTCGACATGTCAGTGAATTTTCCACAACATTCCTGTGCCTGAGGTGATGGCATACGATGTCAAACACGCCAAATCTAGATGTTCTCAGTACAAATTTGATAAATGTATTCTGTTTGTATCCTAATGTAAGGTTCTAACGTATGACAGTAGACGAAGACGGCAAGAGAGGGCAGAGGGGAAAAAAAGTACCGAAAGAGTGAGCGTTGTCCGGGTACAGTTTTTAAGTTCAAGGTGTTTGCCGCAGACAGGAGACCCGTATCAGCAGTTTCTTTGTTCGCTTTATGGCCCCTACCCTGTTTCCACTGAATCAGAACCCTGACCATCAGATAACCCAGCAAGACCCCCGCGTGGCTGTGGCAGTCATCAGTAACGCTCCGCCCATCTGTTACAGTCGCACGCGCACGCGCAAACCGTCAGTCTCTCTCTCTCTCTCTCTCTCTCTCTCTCTCTCTCTCTCTCTCTCTCTCTCTCTCTCTCACGTATCCGTATCCGTATCACACACACACACACACACACACACACACACACACACACACACACACACACGCACGCACACACTGACACACGTACGTACACACACACACACACACACACACACCACACACCGACGGGCCGCCACCCCAACCTCTCCATTTATTCTCCTTCCCTCTCCTTCACGTTTTCATCTCCTTCCACCCACCCACCCCCACCCCCCTTCCCTCAGTCCCAGCCCTCCTCATCAATCCACCCGTCTGAGCAGACAGACAGTCAGACAGACAGACAGTCAGACAAAGACCCAGACAGGCGGGCAAAAAGCCTGGCAGAGAGACAGAGACAGAAGCACTGAGAGGCCAAAAGAGTTAGGATCAGACTGACACGGAAGGAATGAGACACGCGGATGTAGGTTAATATTAGAGGGGGAAAACGAGATGGGAGGAAGAGGGGGGAGGGAGACGAGTGAGGGAGAGAGAGAGAGAGAGAGAGAGGAGAGAGAGAGGAGAGGAATACGCTGGGGATGGTAAAGGGGGGGGGGGGGGGTGTGAAGAGGGTGATGATGATGATGATCTTTATTTCAAAGGGTAACAGATAAGCAAACACATGCTTTTTTCGAGGGGGGGGGGGGGGGGGGGGGGGGAACAGCCATCCTGAGAGGTGGAGAACAAAGACCAAGCTCAAACAACCCGGGTCTCTTGACTGATCTTTCTGTTTAAAATCCGCTCCACCTTCCATACAGACAAGGCAAATGTTGTCAATTCAAGAACTAAGGGGTCAGGAGGGTCATTCTTTCCAGTCACGTGCTGCCATAGTTTTTTTTTTCCTCCTTCCACGCCGGCGCCATAAAGGTCCGAGTCCACGATTACAGATTAGGCCCAAAACGCTACATATTGTCAAATACACTCAAAGCTGACACCTGGCTTTTGTCAGAACATCAACCGTTACCAAAACATTTTCATCACACAGTTCAGCCCTTGACCCTTACTGTGCCTGACTCGGAGGCAGATCCGATGTCCTTTATATAGTACAGCACGATCCCTATGACCCTTCGTTTTCCTGTCCTCTGCTAGACTTTTCACTGCCAAATCCTTGCGTTCTTCCTATGGCGTAGAAACACCAAAGAAGTGCACGAGCTATGCATAATTCTGCTACCTTTGCTGACATATGGCACTGAACTAATTTACTGACCCCAAATTCCAGGATAAAATCGTCTTTTTCACATTCAGAAAAAATGATTTTTCACAGCGCCGCGATTTTCATCCTGTCAGACTGTGCTGTTACTACTTGACCTTTGTGGTAACCCCGAACTCTGAGCGAATGGTAACGTGACGTCGTCTGATCGGTAGACAGAGTGACCTCCCTTCTCACTGTGTTCCAACCTGGCTCCAAAAGCCTTCGAGCTGGAAGAAGAGGTTAAGGGAAGGGGAGGGGGGACTGGGGGGGGGGGCAAGGTGTGGATTGGTATGTTCGCTGTGAAGTGGCATAGCAGCGAACACAAAGGGAGAGATGGCATCTCTCCTTTGAGGGATACCGTGTTTCTGAGCCAGGCAGGCATGGGGGTACTCCTTATGGGATTGGGCTGAAAATTTGACCTCTCGACCGTAGTCTGCGTAGACCATAGAAGGGACTCGTGCAGCGCTCCAGCGACTTTCGTCCTGCTCCCTCTTTGAGGCGGCCTCACGCGGCACAGGACCATCGCTACCCGAGTACAAAGAAGCCCGCCTGGTGGCCCTGAAGACAGCCTTTTGTTTGGCGGAAAGAGGCGAAACACACCAACGACCACCGCCGGCCGACCGACACCCGAACTTGGAACTAAAAGTTCGAAAGGAACCAGAGCTCAGAGAGCAACAGACGACGGCCCCCACACGGAACTCACCCACTACTGCCAACGACAACAGTTGCCACAGAAGATGCAGACCTATGTCTGCGAGTACACCTTGTCCTTAAGGGCCTCCGGCCAATAGGACGTTAATCTCACTAACGAACGAAATGGGGATTGGCTGCAGTAAGATAGAAAGAAAGAGAGGAAAGAAAGTAAAATCAGAGCCAGGTACACATCAAGAAGAGAATGAGGGGAGAAAAAAAGAAGAAGAAAGAAGAAGAAGAAGAGGGAAGGAAGAGACGAAAGAGAAGATTCATCAGAAAAGAAGGACTTGGCAGAGGAGGGGAGTGGGGGTGGGAGGAAGGGGGCAGAGGAAAAAAGAAAAGGAAGAAAGAGAAGGAAACGAAAACGAAAGAGAGAGAGAGAGAGAGAGAGAGAGAGAGAGAGAGAGAGAGAGAGGAGAACGAAAGAAAGAATATAAAAATGACTGACACGAAGGAAAGAGTGAGTCAAACAGAAGGAAGAAACAAGAGAGAGAGAGAGAGAGAGAGAGAGAGAGAGAGGCTGAATGAAAAGAAGAACTCGGGGAGAAATGAAGAAATGTGAACCATAAAAGGAAACAGAAAGACACAAAGAAAGAAGGATAGAAAGGAAAGGAAGGGAAAGAAGCAGGGGGAAGGAACTCTGACGGAAGACTTAAGGAAGGGATGTGGTAACAAGAACGGTTTCTTTTTATCATTGTATAGGAGGGAAAAGAAAAGAAAATGAAAAGTTTGGAAATGGGGGGGGGGGGGGGGGGGGGTGAGTGAGCGATAATCGTGTTCTCCTTGCTCGGAACGAACTGCCTTCAATACCAAAGCATCAGTCCCAATCGTTTGGCAAACCGTCAAACAATGCAGAGTTAATCGATACATTAATCAGCTGAAGCACATTAGTTTTGGCCAGTGGGTGACTTTGTCTCAGTCACAAGTTTGCCCGGAGAAAACTCTCTCTCTCTCTCTCTCTCTCTCTCTCTCTCTCTCTCTCTCTCTCTCTCTCTTGTATGTGTGTGCCTTCTCTCTATGTGTGTGTGCCTCTCTCTCTCTCTCTCTCTCTCTCTCTCTCTCTCTCTTGCAGAATTGCATTACAATGTTGCTATGTTGAATTGTCAGTATGAAAGTTATGTGTGGAAATAATGTGTGCATGACAAGGACAGGATGTAAGACTAGGCCTTGGCTTAAAATCTCCATCCTTCTTGCGTATTAAAAATCAATCAATAAATTAATCTCTCTCTCTCTCTCTCTCTCTCTCTCTCTCTCTCTCTTTCTTTTCAGACTTCGATCGCTCTTATCCGCGCACTTTGGTCAATGACGTTTGGAGTGATACACTACCTTGTGACGACATTCCACGCGCTACGACCTCCACGGACAGAACGCGCTGATGTGTCGCCTACGTGTGAGTCAGTCCTTAAACTATAAAGATACAACAGAGCTGGCCTAAGGTGAAACTTGAGAGTATATGTCCCTAAGAATCAGAGGACGTCATCGTTTGTGGAATCAAAATGAAGATGGAAGTGTGTGTGTGTGTGTGTGTGTGTGTGTGTGTGTGTGTGCGCGCGCGCGCGCGTGCGTGTATGTGTGTGATTGCGTGCGATTGTGTGTGCGTGCGTGCGTGTAAGCGAGCGCGCGCACGCACGCGTGCGTGTGTGTGTGTGTTGTGTGTTTGGGGGGAGGCAATGGCGGCATCCGATTAGAAAAAAAATCCTGTCTGAAGTTTAGCTGTTAAAGTGAAAACTTATCTGACCAACTTTATCTTGTTTCTATCAAAGATGAAGAGGACCTCAAACGGAAACACAATGAAACAGAGACTTGCTGGTGTAAACTTTGGATTGGTTAGTCATCTCTGTCTCTGTTACTCCGTACATGTCGGCCAGCGCGATCTGCCGACCTCAGTACACTTCGCCCGCGCTTGGTATTCTCAGTTCATCTACTGCTACGCTTCTAAACACGTTCTTCCCGTTTAGGACAGGCCATCCACAGAGGTGTGGAGGAAGTGGGTGCAACACTAACTCTATTTCCAATCACTAATGTAATAACAGTTATTGTTTTACTGTGGCAGACAAAGGAAAAAGTGCCACAGTTTGTTACGTTGTCAGTTCGGGGCATAGTGTACACGGCAACATAGACAGTCAAGACTTCAAATACATAAAATGAAAGGAAACAAAGTGAAACAAAATAGAAGAAAATAAAATGAAAAAAAAAGAAAAATAAGAAACAAACAAAAACAGAAGAAAAAGCCTTTGTCGGAAATTAGAACTGTCGTTTTAACTAACAGTTACAAACAAAAAAAAAAAAAAAAAACAACACAACATGGCACTGGATAATCGAACTGCCATCGTTACAATTCA
>CM065735.1:22504746-22509746 GCA_033310375.1 Conus canariensis | reverse complement strand
GCGGGTTCGAATCTCCGCCGGGCCGTTTCGGTACAGGGGGATTTTTCCCTCGGAGTTAACATTGGTTCTGACTCCATTTCCCATACAGTCCTTCGAATGAGACTATAAAGCGAGGTTCTGTGTGTGAATGCATGCATAACATCTTGCACACACGTAAAATCCCATCACCAGCTTTCGGAAGAGAAGGCCAGTTTGGCCGTTGGTATGGATGACACGTTACACATAGCATGCGCCTTCCCCGAAGTTGGAGTATGGCTGCCTTAATGGCGGGATAAAAAAAAAAAAAACGGTCATACACACAAAACTCCACTCCCTTTGTTGGGTAGATGGGATTAATCCTTGCCTTTCTATACAGGGGTGTCTGCAGGAGTATCAGCCTGCATACGCAGAAGAAGAAGAAGTTAGAATTCTGTAAAACTTGGCTGAGGTTGTATACATCTCAGCAGTGTGGTGTGTTGTTATTTGCCTGTCAGTAAGTTGCCACTGCTGGGTTTTGATGGTCATTTCTCAACTGGTGGCATGTGAAGGTTTTTATTCAAGGACACTTTGTTTTCTTTGCTGAAATTTGACAGCTAATCACTTCTTTTGTCTTGAAATTGCGTAGAGTTAGGATGTTACATTCTTGTTGCAATTTTTTCTTCTCAAATTTGACAGCTAATCACTTCTTTTGTCTTGAAATTGCGTAGAGTTAGGATGTTACATTGTTGTTGCAATTTTTTCTTCGTGGGATGTAACTTGCAAAGTTCTGAAGTTTTTGGATTTGATCAGTTGATGGATCGGCTGATTTTAATTGTATCAGCGCTAGTCAGGGTAGATTTTTTTCAGTTTTTGCTTTAGTATGGTGTTGTAATGATACGATGAAACTAAGAACCATGAAGAGCAACGTTACAGATGAAGTGCAATTTTCAAGAAGTGCAGTTATTACTTTACATTTTACTTTTGGAAAAAAAAGGCATATTATACATATTGCATATTTTGTAGATGTCACTAAATTTATTTGTAAGGAGCCTATTTGAAACACCCATGATCGTAAGCTGTATTGTCTTTATAAGCTATTGTGAGTTTTTTTTTTTCCATTCCAACAGGTTTTCCTTCATGCTATCCCAACCCATGTCAGAACAACCGGCCATGCACAACGACTGCCAATGGACACAGTTATTGCAGTATGTATCGAATTAAGATTTTATTTTTCCGAAGAAGAATATAGCAACACACACACACACACACACACACACACACACACACACACACACACACACACACACACACACCCCCACTTGCACACACATATACACACACATGTATACACACACACACATGACACACACACACACACATGCACCATACTCACACACACACACACACACACACACACACACACACACACACACCACATGCACACACATATACACACACCACATGCACACACATACACACACACACACCACATGCACACACATATACACACACATGCACACACCCATGCACCACACACACACACACACACACACACACACACACACCACACACACACAACACACACATATGCATCACACACACACAACACACACACACACCACACACACACACACACACACACACACACACACACACGCAGGGGGGAGGAGGAGAGAGAGAGAGTGAGATTAATTGATGAAATTTTTCTGTCACTTTTAAAATTAGAATCTGAACTTTCCCAGCTGGAAAAGAAACAAGAGCTGAGAAAGTCTGTTTTTGGAATCAGCATTTAAATAAAAATGTACCCCCTTAAAGCAAAGTGGGGGTGAGCAAGTGGGGTATGTTGTGTGGTAATTTCTCATGTTACTGAACAGCCAGAGTTCATGGTACAGAGTAGCACAGAAGTAGCATGTAATACTGTGCAATAATAAGACCACTGGGTCAGGGTCACAGTATTGTTTGTTTTTTTTATCCTGTGGGTGAGGAATTTGAAAAAAATAAAGAAAACCTTTTTTGAGCTGCTGTCTTGATCAGAATAGACCAAAGATGTTTTGGAATCATCAACCACTCCCTCAAGTCCCATACTGCTTGGTGCTGACTGGTGCTTTTTGACAAGATGTAAGAACAGGTGTCCCCAAGTGTTTAGTCTTTCTATGTGCTGACATCTCTGCATTCATAGGGACATCTCCATTCCGGTGGTAAGTTCCTCATAAGGGAAACATAAGTTACTGTGAATGACGCTAAGAGGAGGCTCCCGGAAGTTGCCTTCAGGGAAACATGTTACATAAGGAGCTAAGAGGATGCCGGTTAAAGGTACGGAAGCCCTGAAGTGTCTCTTGGCTCGATATGATCCTCGCAGATCCGCCTTGGCTTAAGGCTGTGTCAGGCCAATTGACATAGGCTAGAACACCAAGGCTACATCAAAATGTTGTTATGCTCTGCATAGTTATGCCGGAATTGTCCTCAGTTGTGACAAGCTCCTAGCATAACATAATTATCAGTCTCCAAAATCCCCCGAAGTCGGAGTGTGGCTGCCTGCATGGTGGGGTAATCAAAAACGGTCACACACATAATGTTCTCATCCCCAGCTGATGCATTTGTACCATAGTGTTCAGGTACTTTGGCTGTTCAGATGAACCCTGGAGTCTTTTAGCCAGGGTACAACAACAACAACAACATCCTCGCAGATGCTGAATGGGTGCACACTTGGAGTGACCACAACTCTAGCTTCTCAGTGTGAGGGGCTAGTGTAAGAGCCCTATCCACACCAACTGGGTGACACATGAAACAGAACTTGTCTTTATAGCTTCTCAGTGTGAGGGGCTCGTGTACAAGCCCTATCCACACCTACTAGGTGACACTGACACATGAAACAGAATTTGTCTTTATAATCTCCCATGTCAAATGATGCACAGGACCTGCCTGTATGAACATAAAAGAAAGTCAAACAAGGTTCAGTTACCCAATGATCCATGCTGATTTTTAGAGATTACGAAATGGAAGCTTTAAAAGTACCAAGAAGGTGTTTGGATACTTGTTCAGGAGACGGACACTGCCAAACATTTCTCCGGTGCCATCTGAAAGTGTGTGGTGAATACACAGACAGCAGCAACAGTGTTGTTCATGTGCCTGTCATGGCTTGTGAGTATTGTCTATAGTGTTCAGTAAAAGAATGTTGAACAGAACAGAAGGAAGTTGAATTGAAGAGTCTTGGTGCATTCTTACCTACAGGCAGGGATGGTCAGAAGGCAACTGTTGTGACAGGAATGGGGGCTGGTCAGGGACAGAAGACAGTGAAAAATAAAGACTCAATGTTTGTGAAAAAGTGCTTGGCATGGTCAGTCATTGTGAAAGTGGAAAATGCTTCAGATTTTATCGATAATAAGGTAGGCTTGACAGGTTATCACTGAGGCTGTCCATTTTGAAGTCAGAAAATATTGTATGTTCACAGACATGCACGCACGCATGCATGCACACATGCATGCGCTCGTGCATGTGCGCGCGCGCGCACACACACCACACACACACACACACACACACACACACACACACACACACACACACACACAGAGGGAGAGGGAGAGAGAAAGAAAGGGAGAGATGAGGAGGGTACAAAGCGTTGTGATGACATGCCAAAGGTGGGAATACCGAGTCAATGACAGCTAGGCCACATCTGTATAGGCACCTGATAAGAGATGAAGAGCATAGGATGTAACTGATGTAAGAAGGGATTATGCTGCGATCGGCTGAATCAGTCAAGTACCTATGCATCATGAGTAAAGCTGCAACTTCGTGTGAAGTGAAAGGAAAGCAGAAACATGTCATGACCTTTTGACCAAAATGACGCGGCTTCTTCATGCACTAAAATTTCCTTGTGATAGCACTACTAGCTTCATGCTAACGACAGGTAAAGATCAGCTGTGATTGCAAGTGCTCAACACACTCCACCTTTTTTTTTTGCTGAATTAAAAACTAAAATCTTACCAGAACCCCTGTGTCATCTGGTCTCTCCACATCTCTAGAGGATTACATGATACAGGTGTACCAATCGCACCTGCCAGAGGTGTCGGAGCAGATCATAATAACCATCCCAGTATGGCTTGGGTGGGGACTTTGATCTAACATTACATGACACCACCAATAATCAGAGTAGCAACACATTCAGATTAACAATGAAAACGCCTGTTTTTATGACGGGCATGAACGGGATTCCATCGATCATGGCAGTTTCTGACTCTGAACCCAGCGTTCTACCAATGGGCGAATCAGGCACCACCCACTCTCATAGAGAAGCCTTTAAAACACATAAATTGCATTGTCAGTTAACCAATTCATCTTTAATGACAGACTTACGGTTTTAACCGACTTGAAGTTCCACTTACAATCGCTGAAGCCGTACGCTTGCTCAGATGGGTAAGTACCTTGCCACGACTCCCAGTCCAAGACTGTTCAGCTGGATGCGGTGGGGGATGAACAGCGCAGAAGTTGGCCAATGACATCCTGACTGGACTTGCAACATGCTGGGATGGAGCGAACACTCCACCCTGTTGAGGTGGACTGATAGATTCTGCTGATGAAGGTCACTCACTCTCTGCCCCCAGTGGACTGCCTTCAGTCAGGGGTTGAAAACAAACAAACAAACAAAAACAAAGAAGTGAGGTCTGAATGAACCGTTTGAGTGTAATTCATGACTGTGCTGCAGGCTGATCAGTTACGCATGCTTTTGCAATATCCATCTCTCTTTCTGTCTCTGTCTCTCTCGTTGTCTTTCACTCTCTCTGTCTTTCTCTGTCTTTCTTTTTTTTTTTTTGTTTGGTCTCTGTCGTTTTGTTTGCCTCTGTCCCTCTCTCTCTTCTTCTTCTTCTTCTCCTCTCTCTCTCTCTCTCTCTCTCTCTCTCTCTCTCTCCTCTCTCTCTCTCTCTCTCTCTCTCGCTCTCTCGCTCGCTCTCTCTCTCCCTCTCTCTCTGTGTCTCTGTCTCCTCGTCTTTTTCCCTCTTTCTCTCTCTCTCTCTCTCTCTCTCTCCTCTCTCTCCTCTCTCCTC
>CM065735.1:22497246-22499746 GCA_033310375.1 Conus canariensis | reverse complement strand
AAAGTTTCCTCCCCTCTCTCTCTCTTTCTCTCTCTCTCTTTCTCTCTCTCTCTCTCTCTCTCTCTCTCTCTCTCTCTCTCTCTCTCTCTCTCTCTCTCTCTAAATTCAGGATAGATTCAGATACCAAAGTTTCCCCAAACCTTATTTGGGTTCACTGGACAGACCTCGTGAATTTCGCAACCCATACTTTTTTTTTTTTTTTTTTCCTTTTTTTGTGTGCGTGTTTTGATTGATTTATAGGGTATAACGAAAACAAAACAAAGATCGCATGAGCTTACAACTCCCTGGATTATGTCCACTGGGACCAGGTATCTAACTACTTGAGTGAAAAGGGAAAGTAGTAAAAAGAAAGACTGCAGAGCTACCAGCCTTTTTTTTTTTTTTTTGGCATATTTGTTATCAGTGTTTGGACATGTTGTGGTTTGTTTATTATTGTAAGAAAAAAACATTTACACACCTTACTCTGCCTGTCTGTCATCACCTCTCTCTCCCTCCCTCTCTCTCTCTCTCTCTCTCTCTCTCTCTCTCTCTCTCTCTCTCTCTCCACTCTCTCTTCTCTCTCTCTCTCTCTTTCCCTCTCTCTCTTAATAATGTATGCATGACAAGGACAGATTGTAAGACTAGGCTTTGGCCTAAAATCTTCATCCTTGCGTATTAAAGATCAATCAATTAACCAATCTCTCTCTCTCTCTCTCTCTCTCTCTCTCTCTCTCTCTCTCTCTCTCTCTCTGCATCAATATTGATGGGAGGAACAACTCATCAACATTTTTATGTATTTGTGAAGATATGTATGTTTGTTAAGTTTTGTAAGTTGTTAGTCGTTAGTCATGCGTAGTTAGCGCCATAGCGGGGCAAGGGCCGCTTGAAAAAAAGCATGTGTTTTACTTAAATCTGTTACCCTCAGAAGTAAAGATTATCATCATCATCATCATCATCTCTCTCTCTCTCTCTCCCCTCTCTCTCTCTCTCTCTCTCTCTCTCTCTCTCTCGTCTCTCTATTCTCTCTCTCATATCCTTTCCACCCCCTCTCTCCCCTCCCCTGCTCCCATTCCTCCCACCCACTCCTTGCCCCTCCCACCCCTGTCTCTTGTTCTGTATTTGTTGCTTTCCAATACTTTAATGTGTCTGTGACTATGATCATGAAATTGGGTAGTATGAAGAATCTGTTCAAATTAAGTTATAACAGTTTGATACTGTTGGCTTTTCCCCTTAGTTGCGTATTTCTCAATTTGTGTCATGGTGTATTGGAACAAAAATGGAAAGATGTGAATGGAACTTTTCTCACTTTTCATTTTTCTTTGTTTATTTTTAAGTCAGATAATTTCAAATCCTTGTACGTGCTCCAGATATATTACATCTCTTCCCCCCCCCCCCCCCCACCCCCCCCTTCGATTCATCTTCCCCGGTCCCACCAATGGCGTCACCCCCTGTGCTGCTCATTCTGATTCCCTGATGCACTGCTAGTGCTACATGTCCTTCCAACGCCTCCTGACGAGTTACTTGTTGCCTGTTCACAGCTGCGGGGAGGACTACGTCGGGGAGTACTGCCAGGAACGTAACCCCTGCAAAGACCTCTGTATTAACCACGGGACGTGTCGGATCCACGATCCTGATACCTCCCCGAGGGCTGAGTGCATCTGTCCTATTGGTAAGTCTCTGTGTGTGTGTGTTTCTTTTCTCGATGTTAATTGTGCAGGGTATACCCATTTTTTATAACTGGCACCAGAATTTCATGCCCCAGGTATGGTTCTGGAGCTCATCTGACTCCTGCTTAAATCTTAAAAAGCTTTGAATCCTCTTAGGATTGAAGAAAGTCCATTATCCTCGAATCTGCCCCCCTTCAAAAAGTACTGTTAAATGTTTATTGGTTAAGAGTGGCTATGTGTTGTTGTTTTTTTTATTTTTTATTTTTTTTAAATCTAGGAAAATAACTTGTTATTTGGGGTATGAGAGAGATAGAAGAAAAAAAAAGGCACAGAAAAAGCAACCCTTGTTCAAGTAAATTTGTTTATGGCAGATTTCTTTGAACAGAGAGAGTTGAAATGCATTAGAAACTATGGGCAAAAAAAGTCCAAGAAAATTGATGAGGAATTGGGATTACAGATGACGGCAAAGAAGTTTGCTTTTGGAAGTATTCTTTTTTTTGTTTTAAGTTTTGTTTGTATGAGTTGTTCAAATTCCACTTGAATATTAGGCCACATTCTATTTCCCATTTTATGAAATTAAGATACCAAGAATTCTGCATGTGTAACAACTTCACAAAAACATTAGAACTGGATCTATGGAGGCTGGGAGTCTGCCCCTGGAGGTAGTTGTAGCGTAGATAAAGGGGAAATGTCCTCCCCAAGAACACAAGTCTATTAATAGAGGAGTTTATGCTGGGAGATAAATGTAGTGTAGACAAAGCGAAAAATGTTTTACTCTGAACAGTTCTCTCTCTTGGTTTTCGATCACCGGTGATCGAAGAGTTTGGGGAAATGATCACATTTAGAAACATATT
>CM065735.1:22489746-22492246 GCA_033310375.1 Conus canariensis | reverse complement strand
CTTTGCTCGGTTGGATTGTTGGTGTTCTGTGTTTGTGTTTAACATTGGTATTTCAAATTTAAAAAGAAAAGGGAAAAGAAAAAAAAAATTTGATTTAGATAATTTTAGAGGAGCTTGCCCTCGTCTTAGGTTCTGTCAGGTGTAGGGGTTTTCTTTTCTTTTTTCTTTTTTTTTTTTTCTAAGAGAGTGTTTGCTTTCTGTCACTTGGCTCATGTTTCTGCTGATTATGTGGTTTTAGGTGTCCCTGTGAAACCTGTAACTTACATGCTTACTAGGAAGAGGTGCAAAGTCTCTGTGCATTAGTCTGTTTTTTGAACAAGGGGAGTGAATTAGGTGGATGATTTTTTTCTTCTTTTTTTCCTCCCTTTTAGGTGCAGCTGCACTGATCGGTACACAGGCACCCATTGTGAAGAGCTGTACATTCCGTGCTCACCCAGCCCTTGTGTGAACGGTGGTGTGTGCCACAGAGCGGGAGAACTGGACTACACGTGTACTTGTCCTGCTGGTAAGTGCACCTGTACCCATCACTTGTGCGTTCATGTTGTGTGTGTGTGTTTGTGTATGTGCATTGTGTGTGCGCGTGTGTGTTCTGTGTGTTTTCGATTGATATGGTCATCTTTGTATTATCCTGTTCCATTTTTCCCGTGTCTCACTATGTGTGTACATGAATGTTTCTTTTATGTGTCGGTGTACTGTCTTCTGTAGCTCTTTAATTCACTGCATAGTTATTCCTATGGACGCTGTGACATATGTAGACATTTTATCTGCACAATTTTCAGCCAGAGGAGCTAAAATCTTTCAGAGTGATAAGTGTCAGTAAGACCTTTCCAGTTTTGTAGGATGGTAACTGTGGTCCATGGGTGGTAATTTTGATGGCAGGATGCTTTCATCCTCGTCTGACATTGGTTAGCTCCCTTATCTCCAAAGTTTTAGCTAAGTGGGTGCCTGCAGGCATGCCTACTGTCCCTGACCATCTGGGATTTGTCCCGGAAAGTTGATTTTAGAAGCCACTGTCCCGGAAATCCCGGATTTGCAACACGCGTCCCGGAGAAAAAAAATCGGGCGTCCCGGAAAAAAAATCGGGAGTTATAAAAAAAAACATTCTTATCGTGCTGCACAGAACTGAGCCAAGAATATCGTCTGCTAGAGTGAGTAGACGTAATACGCATGCGTGCGGAAAAAAACAAACAAACCTCGCTTTCACTTTCAAGTCAGAACATGGTGTTGAAGAGGAGACATGGTGTCGACACAGAGTCGGATTCTGACTCTTCGGATGGGTCAGAAAGGAGTGAAAAGAAGAAGAAAACGACCGTGAAGCGAGGTTGTGTCTTCAAAAAAGAATTCTCAGAAAAGCGGCCTTGTCTACAACAAGTGAGAAAAGGGGTTTCGTTTGCCTTCTGCAAGACGTGATGTCCCTGATTTTACGGATTTGTCCCTGATTTCTGTCTGTATTGTCCCTGAAAGCAAATTTTGGGGTAGGCATGCCTGTGCCTGATATTGTTATGGCAACGATCCATGCCAAGCAGTAAAAAGACATCTGTTTGGAGAGGTTAAAAGGAAAAAGGTGTTCTTGCTCTTTTCATGAATTTTCTGTACATGACTTTTAGCTTCAACAAAGCTTCAAAGAGTGCTGTGCTCCCGTTTGTCTGAAACACAGGATTTTGCAACCCGTGAGTGCATACAGCTGTTGCTGAGAAGCTAAATGAGACAACTGCAAAGTAGTGACAATTTTTGCTACAAGAGATTACATACAAACAAACAAACAAAAAAAAAAAAGAGGCAGAGCAGCCTGACTGTGATGAGTTTGCTTGCACCAACTTCATGAACGTCGCAGTGTGTGCCACAGTCATGCCAGTGAACGGTATAGTTTGTTCCATGAGATGGGTGTAGCACATCCGTTGCCTCGTCGGTCAAATTTCATTTGTATTTCATGTCAAGACCATTTTCTGTACAAATCTTCCCTCTTGTATCAGTCATATTAACTATCTTGAAAGACAAAATTGTTTGCACACTGTCGTTGTTGTCGTGGTACCCTGGCTAAAAGACTCCAGGGATCATTCGAACAGGCAAAGTACTTGAACACTATGGTACAAATGCATCAGCTGGGGATGAGAACATTACGTGTGTGACCGTTTTTGATTACCCCGCCATGTGGGCAGCCACACTCCAACTTCGGGGGATTTTGGAGACTGATAACGTTACGCTAGGAGTTTGTCACAACTGAAGACAATCCCCGCATAACTATGCAGAGCATAACAACATTTTGATGTGGGCTTGGTGTTCTAGCCTATGTCAGTTGGCCTGACAACGCCTTAGGCCAAGGTGGCTTTGCATACTGTCAAAACTGCTTTCTGTACATCTGTACAAATTTTCCTTCTTGTATCTAACATGTGAACTATTTTGAAAGGCAAAACTGTGTCGCACACAGTCAAATCTATTTTCTGTACAAATTTTCTTTCTTGTATCTATTGTATGAACTATCTTGAAAGACAAAATTTTG
>CM065735.1:22479746-22484746 GCA_033310375.1 Conus canariensis | reverse complement strand
AGCCCTGTCTCTGTTTACAGATATGCTGATGAAAAGGTTCTTGTCTCTCTCAGTTTCTTCTCCCCCACTCCCACCCCACCTTCCTTTACTTCTTCTCTTGTCTGCAACTCCCATTTCCCCACTGTTTCTTTATTGGACACATTATCTGGTAAGTTATGACTTTGTCAGTTTCAGGGGGGTGTGTGTGTGTGTGTGTGTGTGTGTGTGTGTGTGGTTGTGTGGTGTGTTGTGTCCCGTGGGCACACAGGACTCTATCACTTAGCATCTCAATCTCTCTATCTCTGTCCCTCCTCTATCACTTACATCTCTTCTCTCTCTTTATCTCTGTCCCTCCTCTATCACTTAGCATCTCTGTCTTCTCTTTATCTCTGTCCCTCCTCTATCACTTAGCATCTCTATCTCTTTATCTCTGTCCCTCCTCTATCACTTAGCATCTCTATCTCTCTCTTTATCTCTGTCCCTCCTCTATCACTTAGCATCTCTATCTCTGTCCCTCCTCTATCACTTAGCATCTCTATCTCTCTATCTCTGTCCCTCCTCTATCACTTAGCATCTCTATCTCTTCTTTATCTCTGTCCCTCCTCTGTCACTTAGCATCTCTTCTCTCTCTTTATCTCTGTCCCTCCTCTATCACTTAGCATCTCTATCTCTCTCTTTATCTCTGTCCCTCCTCTATCACTTAGCATCTCTATCTCTCTCTTTATCTCTGTCCCTCCTCTATCACTTAGCATCTCTCTTTTTCTCTGTCCCTCCTCTATCACTTAGCATCTCTATCTCTTCTTTATCTCTGTCCCTCCTCTATCACTTAGCATCTCTTATCTCTGTCCCTCCTCTTCACTTAGCATCTCTATCTCTGTCCCTCCTCTATCACTTAGCATCTCTATCTCTTCTTCATCTCTGTCACCTTCTCTCTATCCTGTCCTCCTCTATCCTTAGCATCTTCTATCTCTTCCCTCCTCTATCACTTAGCATCTCTATCTCTCTTTATCTCTGTCCCTCCTCTATCACTTAGCATCTCTATCTCTTCCTCCTCTTCATTAGTCTCTATCTGTCCCTCCTCTATCACTAGCATCTCTATCTCTCTCTTTATCTCTGTCCCTCCTCTATCACTTAGCATTCATCTCTATCTTACTCTGTCCCTCCTCTATCACTTAGCATCTCTATCTCTCTCTTTATCTCTGTCCTCCTCTATCACTTAGCATCTCTATCTCTGTCCCTCCTCTATCACTTAGCATCTCTTTCTCTTATCTCTGTCCCTCCTCTATCACTTAGCATCTCTATCTCTGTCCCTCTCTATCACTTACATCTCTATCATCTCTTTATCTCTGTCCCTCCTCTATCACTTAGCATCTCTATCTCTGTCCCTCCTCTATCACTTAGCATCTCTATCTCTTTATCTCTGTCCTCCTCTATCACTTAGCATCTCTCTCTCTCTCTCTGTCCCTCCTCTATCACCTAGCATCTCTATCTCTCTATCTCTGTCCCTCCTCTATCACTTAGCATCTCTCTCTCTCTCTCTGTCCCTCCTCTATCACTTAGCATCTCTATCTCTCTATCTCTGTCCCTCCTCTATCACTTAGCATCTCTATCTCTCTCTTCTCTGTCCCTCCTCTGTCACTTAGCATCTCTATCTCTGTCCCTCCTCTATCACCTAGCATCTCTATCTCTGTCCCTCCTCTGTCACTTAGCATCTCTATCTCTGTCCCTCCTCTATCACCTAGCATCTCTATCTCTCTATCTCTGTCCCTCCTCTATCACTTAGCATCTCTGTCTCTGTCCCTCCTCTATCACTTAGCATCTCTATCTCTCTCTTTATCTCTGTCCCTCCTCTGTCACTTAGCATCTCTATCTCTATCTCTGTCCCTCCTCTATCACTTAGCATCTCTATCTCTCTCTTTATCTCTGTCCCTCCTCTATCACTTAGCATCTCTATCTCTGTCCCTCCTCTATCACTTAGCATCTCTATCTCTCTCTTTATCTCTGTCCCTCCTCTATCACTTAGCATCTCTATCTCTCTCTTTATCTCTGTCCCTCCTCTGTCACTTAGCATCTCTATCTCTTTATCTCTGTCCCTCCTCTATCACTTAGCATCTCTATCTCTCTATCTCTGTCCCTCCTCTATCACTTAGCATCTCTATCTCTCTCTTTATCTCTGTCCCTCCTCTATCACTTAGCATCTCTGTCTCTCTCTTTATCTCTGTCCCTCCTCTATCACTTAGCATCTCTATCTCTCTATCTCTGTCCCTCCTCTATCACCTAGCATCTCTATCTCTGTCCCTCCTCTATCACTTAGCATCTCTTTCTCTCTCTTTATCTCTGTCCTCCTCTCTATCTCTGTCCCTCCTCTATCACTTAGCATCTCTTTCTCTCTCTTTATCTCTGTCCCTCCTCTATCACTTAGCATCTCTATCTCTGTCCCTCCTCTATCACTTAGCATCTCTACTCTCTCTTTATCTCGGCCCCTCCTCTATCACTTAGCATCTCTATCTCTGTCCCTCCTCTATCACTTAGCATCTCTATCTCTCTCTTTATCTCTGTCCCTCTCTCGTCTGTCTGTCTCATCATCTAGGGTCTGTCTGTCGCTTTATCTCTCTCCTTCTCTGTCTCCTCTCCTGTGTGCCTGTCTCAATCCCTCTGCCTCTCTTTCTCCTGTTACTGTGTGTTTCTCTTTTCATCTCTCTCTCTCTCCCTCCCTCTCTCTCTCTCTCTTTCTCACACACACACACACACACACACACACACACACACACACACACACACACACACACACACGCACGCATGCACACTGACACTCTGTACAACACACGTGCGTGTGCTTGTCTGCTCACGCACAGGCAAGTGCATGGGCACATCAGTGCGCACTCACACTCATGACAAGACGACACAACTCTACCCACCCATCTCTGCTTTACCCTGCTCTGTCCTACCCTACTCGACACAACCCACCCAACCCTTCCCTGCTTTACCCTACCCTATCTGGCCCTACCCCCACACAACCCTACCCTACACAACTTCACCCTACAAAACCCTACCCTAGCCTACAAAACCCTACTCAACCCTACACAACCCTACCCTACCCACTGTATCCTACCCTATGCAACCCTACCCTACCCTACTTTACCCTACCCTACCTACTTTACCCTACTCTACCCTACTTTAAATTACCCTACCCTACCTTACCCTACCCTACTTTACCCTAACCTACCTACTTTACCCCACCCCTACCCTACCCTACCCTACCCTACCAATCCTACCCTACCCTACCCAATCCTACTTTACCCTACCCTACCCTACCCTACCCTACCCTACCCAGTCCTACTTTACCCTACCCTACCCTACCCTACCCTACCCAGTCCTACTTTACCCTACCCTACCCTGCCCTACCCTACCCTACCCTACCCAATCCTACTTTACCCTACCCTACCCTGCCCTACCCTACCCTAACCCTACCCAATCCTACTTTACCCATACCACTACCCTACCCTACCCTACCTACCCTACCCCTACCCAAGTCCTACTTTACCCTACCCTACCTACCCTACCCTACCCTACCCTACCCTACCCTACCCAATCCTACTTTACCCTACCCTACCCTGACTACCCTACCCTACCCAATCCTACTTTACCCTACCCTACCCTGCCCTACCCTACCCTACCCTACCCAATCCTACTTTACCCTACCCTACCCTGCCCTACCCTACCCAGTCCTACCCTACCCAATCCTACTTTACCCTACCCACACTACCCTACCCTATCCTACTTACCCTACCCTACCCTACCCTACCCTACCTACCCTACCCAATCCTACTTTACCCTACCCTGCCCTACCCTACCCTACCCTACCCAATCCTACTTTACCCTACCCTACCCTACCCTATCCTACTTTACCCTACCCTACTTACCCTACCCTACCTACCCTATCCTACCCACCCTACCCTACCCTACCCTACTTTACCCTACCCTACCTACTTTACCCTGCCCTACCCTACCCTACCCTATCCTACTTTACCCTACCCAACCCTACCCTACCCTACCCTACCTACCAATCCTACTTTACCCTACCCAACCCTACCCAATCCTACTTTACCCTATACTAGCCTACCCTACCCTACCCTATCCTACTTTACCCTACCCTACTTTACCCTACTGTACCCTACCTTACTCTACCCTACTTTACCCTACCCAACCCTACCATACCCCACCCCACCCCACCCTACCCTACCCTATCCTACCCAACCCAACCCTACCCTACTTTACCCTACCCCACCCTACCCTACCCAACCCTTCCCAACCCTACCCTACCCAACTTTACCCTACCCTACCCTACCCCACCCTACCCTACCCTACCCTACCACTTTACCCTACCCTACCCTACTTTACCCTACCCTACCCTAACCCACCCCCACCCTACCCTACCCTACCCTACTTACTTTACCCTACCCTACCCTACTTTACCCTACCCTACCCTACCCTAGCCTACCCTACCCTACCCTATCCACCCTACCCTACCCTACTTACCCTACCCTACCCAACCCTACCCTACCCTACTTTACCCTACCGTACCGTACCCCCCTACCCCACCCCACCCTACCCAACCCTACCCTACCCTACCCTACCCAACCCTACTTTACCCTACCCTACCCAACCCTACCCTACCCTACCCTACCCCACCCTACCCTACCCCACCCTACCCTACCCTACCCTACTTTACCCTACCCACCCTACCCTACCCAACCCTACCCTACCCTAACCCTACCCTATCCTACCCAACCCAACCTACCCATACCCAACCATATCCTACCCTACCCTACCCTATTCTACCTCTACCCTATACCTACCTTGACCTACCCAACCCTACCCTCCCCTACCCTACCCTATCCAACTCTACCCTACCCTACCCTACCCTACCGTCCATACTCTACACAGTCCCTTTAGTTCTTGCTTCCAGTCTAGTCGAGTGTGTCCTTGTCTCATGACACCTCACAGCAGGGATGAGCCGT
>CM065735.1:22474746-22477246 GCA_033310375.1 Conus canariensis | reverse complement strand
TTAAACAAATTTTTAAAAGGTACTTAAACTATCACCACCAGACAACATGGAAAAACGAATTACAGGACAAAATACGTCACGTTTCGACCTCATAGGTCTTCTTCAGACAAGATGAACAACTCTCAGGACAACGAATGTGAAAAACGAGCAATCACGTATCTTGTCAGATTCAGCACAAGATGGGCATTGAATGCAATTTCACAAGGTAAGTGATTGCTCGTTCTTCATTTCCTTTTTTCACCTGTCTGCTAAAAGAGGAAAACTGAATGGTGATTCAACAGAGTGTAGACCACCACCAAGACAAAGCGGATCCCAGATCCACCCTGTGATCCAGATCCACATCATGGTTCAGTTCCAGTTTCATCAAGGAGGTGTCACTGCGTGCGGACTAGTCCGTATATGCTACACCACATCCGCTAAGTTTTGAAGCCACACTGTGAAAGATTTAAAGCTGATGGATAAACAAATTAAGGACTAGGATGAGAGAATTGAAGAAGAAGGTCTCATGACGACGACTTAGAAGATGTCTGACCTACGCGTTGGCCCAACGCGCTGGTCAGACCTTGAGTACCTACCTAACGCTGGTGGTGCCATTAATACCATTGTATGTGTTTGTGGTGAGTGTACATGTGTGTGTGTATATATATGTATGTGCGTGGGTATGTCTGCACCATGTATATGCATTATAACTGAATGGGTTCGGTCTAGTGCGATGTTCCTTCTTTCCTCCACTCCTCCACCTTTCGTCAAAATCAGGTCAGTAGTTTTTGCATTATCTTGCTGACAGACAGACAAACAAACCAACAAATGCAGATGGAATCATAACATTTTCAGTGGTGGTAAAAACTCTGACGTCCACTGCAACAAAGATTACCAAATCAGATCCCTCTGGTGGTGCCTCACGTCATGACAGACCAGAAAGATTACCAAATCAGATCCCTCTGGTGGTGCCTCACGTCATGACAGACCAGAAAGATTACCAAATCAGATCCCTCTGGTGGTGTCTCATGTCATGACAGACCAGAAAGATTACCAAATCAGATCCCTCTGGTGGTGTCTCACGTCATGACAGACCAGAAAGATTACCAAATCAGATCCCTCTGGTGGTGTCTCACGTCATGACAGACCAGAAAGATTACCAAATCAGATCCCTCTGGTGGTGTCTCACGTCATGACAGACCAGAAAGATTACCAAATCAGATCCCTCTGGTGGTGTCTCACGTCATGACAGACCAGAAAGATTACCAAATCAGATCCCTCTGGTGGTGTCTCACGTCATGACAGACCAGAAAGATTACCAAATCAGATCCCGCTGGTGGTGTCTCACGTCATGACAGACCAGAAAGATTACCAAATCAGATCCCGCTGGTGGTGTCTCACGTCATGACAGACCAGAAAGATTACCAAATCAGATCCCGCTGGTGGTGTCTCACGTCATGACAGACCAGAAAGATTACCAAATCAGATCCCTCTGGTAGTGTCTCACGTCATGACAGACCAGAAGAGGTAAGGTAAGGTAATGTTGCTTATAGCCCAGCCGACCGCACAGGGCCGTACCAGGGCTGACCAGAAGAGGCGTCACTGAACTCCAGCACAGTGACTCATCGGCAGGGCAGTGTCTCATCTGCTGGGTTGCCTCGTGGTGACACGGTATTGTTTTGCTGCTTGCGGAGCATCACTGCCAGCGCTGAGGCTTTTGACAGGGGGGCAGACCTAGGGCTGGTTATCTATGGGGAGACAGGAATGAGCGGCTTCGGCTTCGGAGTTACGCCGCTGACGAGGCATTTAAAATGAGATGCCCTCACCCGACCCCCCAAACAAAAGAAAACAGTTCCAACTGTTTCCACCTCCCTCCCTTCTCTCTCCCCCCCCCCCCCCCTCCTGCCTCTCCTTCCCCTCTCCCACCCACCCAACATCCACCACCACCACCACCCACCCCGCCACCCTCCCCCCCCCCCCCCCCCCCCCCATCACCGCTTTAAAAAAAAAGCGGTTGCAGCGCTGCATCTGTGACAGATTTCATGCCACTCCATCCCTTCATCCAGACTCCCGTTCCTTCCCCCATCCCCCCCCCCCCCCCCCCCTTGTTCAGATGACTGTTGAACTGGTTCAAACCAGCCTCATCTCCGGCCCTTTTATTTCCTGTTGTTAATTGTGGACGTTTTGCTTGTTGGGTTGCTTCGTGTCTTGAGAATGATCTCGCTCTCTCGCTCGTGAATACTACCATAGAAAATGAAAATATTTTCAATATTCAGTTACGCGTAGCGAACACAGACCCCTGAACAGTTCTCAGGATCCTCCTGCACCCCCCCTCCCCCCCCCCCCCAATCTCTACCCATCCCTACCCCACCATCTTCATCCATCCCATCCCAACCTCCTGGCGACCCTACTTACCTTCAAGTTCTCCTCCCTCCTCCCCCCCCCCCCCCCCACACACACACACACTACAAATTAATCCAAGACTACAGTATGTATTTTATCGGTGTGTCTGCACATGTGT
>CM065735.1:22464746-22467246 GCA_033310375.1 Conus canariensis | reverse complement strand
CATCTTCATTTTACTCGTTTCATTTTCTGTTCGCAGCGTCTTAGCAGGAGGTTTGCTATACCAAACAAAGGCCAGTCATGGTCTTTACGTCACACATTTAACAATGATTCACGTGACATTACAAGAAAAGTTATGAGACACAAAATGCCATTGACCAACCTCCAGGCCATTGACCAGTCTGCCCGCTCACTAGTATTAGACAACTGACTGACGTCCACGCTCATTTGTTTACTTCATTCTGTGAGTTCATTTAAGCAGCAGACTTCCCACGACTAGGAGGACCAATGCACAAGAGGGTAACATGGTCAGTGCAAGACTTGAAGGTGCATTTTTTTTTTTTTTTAAAGCTTGCATCAGTAATTTATTTTTTCTGTTGTTGGTATACTCTTTTTATGTACGAGCACATTCTAAATGACCTGAAATTTAGGCATAGTTCCTGACAGACACTACAGCCAAATAAGTAAGTCTATATATTATGAGTTCATAATTTACAACAGATAAGTATAATATTATGAGTTTATAATTTTACTACGAATAAGTCTATGTATTATGAGTGTATTGTTTACTACGAATAAGTCTATGTATTATGAGTTTACGAATCAGGCCAGTGAAGCTGCAGTAAAGAAGAAAATAAAGGTGTGTTTTCTTGTTTCAACAAGAACAGATGTTTACAAAACGGAATAGATCACGCATTGTTGCCAAAGTGATGGGAAGTTGGTGCCCAATTATTCTACGCTTAGCTGAATATTGTACAGCTTTTTAGGTGCTGAATTATTTCAAGCTCAGCTGAATTTTGTACAGATTTACAGCAACTCAATTTGTTTTTGGGCAAAGAAGCTAAAGCATTTTTTCAATGAGTCAAAGCGAATACCACTGACAGCTTGCACAGTTTACTGACTCAATCATCTGCGTTGTGGTGATTGGAAGCAAATGAGAAGGGCCAGTGCAGGGAAGCTAGCCAATAGTTTTTCTTTCGCCACTTCCACTTATTCACCGGTCGGGTCCAACCATCTAAAAGGAAACTTGCTGATGCAGAAACCTCCACCATCTCAGAGAGAATAGGAAACAGAAGTTCAACAGTATAATGAAGAATTGAACTGACAAACGGTAACATGTACATATAAATTCCTCATGTTGTTTTCTCTGAAATGGTGAGTCTGGTTAGCACTTGACACCAGGCAAAAATTTAACTTTTCTCACACAAGGTACCAAAAGGATACTTTCTGTGTGCATCATTTTTTTTTCCTTAACATAATTATAAAATGCAAACCAGCTTAAGACCAATCAAGATACAGTTCAGTCTGTCTTGTATAGCTCTTCATTGGACTGAGCTTGGACACTTTTTAATGCAAGGAAGTTGGTTTTCTTTTTTTCTTTCTTTCTTTCTCTCTTTTTCTTGTGTCATCTTTGTGCAGGTCAGTTAGGCTGCCACAGCTCTTCCTTGGGCAGATCTCAGACACTTTCAGTAGGAGGGAGTTGTTTTTTTTGTTTGTTTTGATTTTTTTTTCCTGTGTCATCTTCATATCCCTACAGTGGCATTATTCCCACGCCAGGCATTCCGGCTCCCCAGGCTCCCCACACCCAGATCGTCCTGTTGCCACCCCGGTTTCACAGTCATCAGGGAGCAGTCTAAGGTCAGGTCTTTTACAAGGAGACCATCCAGAGGAGGCAGGAGACACTGCACTGCAGGCAATCACTTTCAGTTCGGTGGTGTCAGTTCTGTCCAGTATATGCAGGACATCGTCAACTGATACCTTCGGCGGTCCCCATTGGAAGGCGCCACTACATCCTATTTGAGACAGAGAGAGAGAGAGAGAGAGAGAGAGAGGGGGGGGGGTGCCTGCGTGAACGTCTGCGAGACTTGGTAGAAGTAGTCGTCACAGGACAGAACTTGGGAGAGACAACGAAACTGGGGACTTAATAACATTACCAGTATAAGGCCAGGAAAGAGCACAGAATTCCAAAGTGATGATCGATGGTGGGACTAGTGGACGAGGGAGGGTGGTGGGGGTGGGGTCTTGAAGGTCTTAATTTGGAGGAGGGGTGGACGAGGGTGGGGTGGGGTTCTAGGGGTCTTAATTCGGAGGAAGATTGGACGAGGGTGGGTGGGGATCTTCGGGGTCTTAATTCGGAGGAAGATTGGACGAGGGGTGGGTGGGGATCTTGGGGGTCTTAATTCGGAGGAAGATTGGACGAGGGGTGGAGGTCTTGAAGATCTTAATTCGGAGGTCAATCGAGTACAGTGTGATCGGGTCCTCTCTCTCTCTCTCTCTCTCTCTCTCTCTCTTCACTCTCATGGGGCACACTCACGCTCACACCCTTTACAAATACGAATATGCACACCATACTCGTTGTTATCAAAGTGCATGCGTGTTTGAGTGTACGTTTCTGTGTCCGCACATTGCATGCGCGTTCACTGGCACTGTACAACAGCAACACCAGTCCCATTTACTTTTCCAACGATGTGAAACGTGCGCGCATTTGAACTTGAAACCCACAG
>CM065735.1:22372246-22457246 GCA_033310375.1 Conus canariensis | reverse complement strand
ACGTACCTCCAGTGGTCTCAAATAACGACTGCAGGGCTGCAGGACCATTTGCTGTTCGGGCTCAAGTGTCAGCATATGTCTGGATGACATGAGCTCTCAGTGTGCGTACCATACGTTCTGCTGGGTGCTGCTGCCAGAGAAAGTGGTTGTTTTTTTCTTTCTTTCTTTCTTTCTTTCTACCGTGCCGCTGAACTGGAAGGATTAGCGGGAACTTTGATTAATGTGCAGCGTTGGGTTCGTGAATGGTATCGTTGGTGGTGGACTTTGGTTGGGAGATTTTTGTGTAAAATAGGGGAGGGGAGGGGGGGGGGCGACATGTGGTGTCTGTGCGTGAGTGTGTTGGGAGCCTGTAGTATCAGAGCTGGTCGGGGCACCAGGCTTGCGTTCATATTATGGCAAGTCTGTACCCATGATGCCTAACCATAACGTCGTGGTATTTTCGCCGTCCATCTTTAAAGCGTGGTTTTGTTCTGGTGACGTCACAGACTAATTTTAACGTAGACCCCTCTCACCATTCTTCCGGAATGCTTAAATTCTAATGGACCTGCTTGCTTTGGATGTCGAGGTTAATACTTGAGTTAACCGAATGTGTTTGCACTGCATCAAGACCTTGGACAGCGTAGTGGGTAGAGCAGAGAGAGGAAGCGCGTGTGTATGGTTCGGAGTTCGACGCCGCTAGGATCTGTTCATAGAGGAGGTGTTGTCATTGTGAAGTGTGTTTTCGTTCAGGTGGTGTTCGTGTAGTATCGGATAGACTCCACTCTCGCCCACCCACCCATCTCGTAGGCCTAACACTTTTTCACTTCCCTTGGATGGGTGTTTCCTTCATTTCCCCAGTGTGCGTTAGTGGGAGTCATTCGCTTGATTCAGTTGAGCAAATGTGGAGAGAGAAAAAAATCTGTTGATATTCGCGTGTGCAGAAACCCCACCCACCCATCTCGTAGGCCTAACACTTTTTCACTTCCCTTGGATGGGTGTTTCCTTCATTTCCCCAGTGTGCGTTAGTGGGAGTCATTCGCTTGATTCAGTTGAGCAAATGTGGAGAGAAAAAAAATCTATTGATATTCGCGTGTGCAGAAACATATATACCGACACCCCAGCTACTTTTCTAGTCGTTAATTAGCACCGCTTTCTACGACTGACGCTATTATGGAGAAACAGATTAGAATGATGAGGTTTTAATTTAAAAAAAAAAAAAAAAAAAAGGGGGGGGGGGGGGGAGACAAAGACTTCTTGTAAAGCGGATTTTTTTTTTTTTTTTCAAGAAATTAAGCACTTTTCATATTGTGTTGCATGGTTTCTATAAAACGAGATGTTGCACTTCTGGGGAGTGTTGTTTGGTTTCAAGGATTTTTTTTTTTTTTTTTTTTTCATTTTTAACAACAGATTGATGTGTATCCCAAGAACAGTCTTATCAGAGTTTCTTGCCACTGCTTTGACAGTGCAGTGTTGTTTATAAAACAAAATACTTGCTTCCACCCGCGAGAGTGCGTTTTGACGTTGGATCAGAATGACATCTGACGAAAGTGCATTTTCTGCTTGTTATTTATATTATTTTTTTCCAAGCCTGAAAGACGTAGAGCGTCTCCACTGTTTGTAGCATAGGATATTATAATCAAGGCAAGATCAGTTGCATGAGATGAGGGGATGGGTGGTGGTGATGGTGGATGTCTCTTTCCCAAAATATTGTAAACTCGGGTAGGGGAGGGAGGGGAGAACATTCTCCTGTCCCAAAATTGTGTAAAGGGGAGGGAGGGGAGGGGAGGCTCGCCACTCTCAAATGTTTGAAAAAAGGGTTGGGTGGGGGTAGAGCATAGCTGTGCTCCTCCAGAGGACTATTGATTCTCAGTATTGTATGAGGCAGGTTAGTAGAGCTCAGCCCTGTACCAGAAGAAAGGCAACGAGGGTGCTCTTAAGGAGGAATCCCGCACGGGAATTTCTAGAGTTACAGAACTGAACTTATATGGCAGTTGTGCAAGGGACGGGACCTTGAGCCTTGACAGTTAGTGCCGCCGCCGCAAAGTATGTGTGTGACTGGCGAAAGGGTGGAGGCTGCCTTAATACCTCTTCTCTCTCTCTCTCTCTCTCTCTCTTCTCTCTCTCTCTCTCTTCTTCGTGTGTGTGTGTGCGTGCGTGTGTGTTTTGTGTGTGTATGTTTTGTGTGTGTGCGTGTGCGACTCAACAGACCCAACAACATTTGATAACCACCTGTCGTCTGCTGTACGCATTAGTTCACACTACCCGCCACGCCTCCTCCTCTCTCCCCCCCCCCCCCCCCCTGCGTCAACCTCCTTCGTCCCGCCAGCCCCCCTCCCCCCCCCACCAACCCCCCCCCACCACCACCACCACACCCCTCCCCTTCTCTTTCTACATTACTACCCGCACTCACAGCTCCTTTTTCCCCTTCTCTCTTTTCTTTCATGTTTTCTCTTAGGTTTTTTTTTTTTTTTTACTAAGCCGGTCAAGATAAATCGCGTACACTACCCACTTGCCTCCACCACCTCTCTCCTCTCCCTCTCTTTATTTCACAGGTTTTTTTCTATGTTGCGTCCCCCTCCATTAATCCCTCTACACCTCCCCCCCCCTTCCCCCCCCCCCCCCCCCCCCCCCCCCCCCCCCCCCCCCCCCCCCCCCCATTTAACCAACATAACCCTTCACTTCCCTTCTGTTGCACCTTCTATTCGCGCCTCGCTCTCCTTTCCACCCTAGTGAGTGAGAATACTGTCTGGTAGCAAGCTCGAAAGGCGGTAAACTTTACTCTCAGTGCGCTGTGGTAGATAGATCTACACTTGTGAAATTAGCTGAGAGCAAAGTGGAAATTGGAGGTTCTTCCAGTGATCCAAGTCTTGCATAGTAGATGTATTGCGTCATAGATCTGTCAGCTCTGTGGCTAGGTGTTTTTAAAACACTGCTAGGCCTACTGCATGCTTACTCCTGCAACTCTGTGGATAGATTTTGAAACACTACTACTACTGCTACTGCTATTGTGTGAATATTGGGTATTTTTGAATATTTTGTTGATCCAACTGCTAATCGAAAATTGTTTTAAAACGCATTTGTGCATGCCGGTAGATTTTGACATGCCTTTTTCTCTCCTTGTGAGAACTAAAAACAATCGACAATCCGCAAAATATGAGATTGTCAGTTTTTATTGAAACGTGTGAAGTTATCATTCAGGGTTTTTTTTTGTTTGTTTGTTTTTTTCAGTTCTGGTTCGTAATTGGTTTATAATTTTTCTTCCCAGATGAAAGCACGGTTCTGCTTTTCTTTGCCACTGCTATGATCAACAACAAATTTACGTAAGGGGTATTTTTGTACTGAGAAATACAGTAATTCATTCATGACGTGATGTGATGGAATACAGCATAACAGTAGACTACTTACGAAAAAAACAACAAAACATTTGAAACGATGAATGCCGGTCAACTTTGCGACATTGGCAGTAACAGACTTATATAGCTGCGGAGAGGAATGAGATTGATGATGAAATAAAAATGCAAGAATAAGGGGGTGGATACGACGGAAAGAAAGGAACACAAACTGGTCAGCGTGTGTAACAACCAACCCAGCGTGTGTGATGTGAAGAGCTCGAGCTCGTGCATTCTCCACGTGCAACTATGACGAAATCGAGACGGATTAGCGCCCCCTGGGTCGTCTGTCGTCTGCTTCTCGTCTTGACTTTGTGTTGTGAGTATTTCAGGGTCTCCTTTTCATCTCTCTCACGTCTCTCTCCTCTCTCTCTCTCTCTCTCTCTCTCTCTCTCTCTCTCTCTCTCATATGAACGCTTTGAGACTGTCCTTTTTTTTTTCTTTTTATCCCACTGGCTTGAAATGTTTCAAGTCAGCCGATCCCATGTATGAGCTTTGTTGTTGCTAAAGAATTACGTGATCCACATGATTAACTCAATTATTGATTAACGTAGTGAAGAATACCTTGAAACAGCCATATTGCATCTAACCTGAAGGATGGTGCAGATCTGAGCAGATCATGATAATTACCACATTAAGGTGATCCTATTTAGGTTACAAGCCACCACCCCAACCAACCTCCTTCCTTCCAAGCATTATGTATAATCACAGTTTATATACATACGTAGGCATGTAATGATGTATGCATGCATGTGCATACACATGCGCACACACACACACACACGTACATACACATACACTCTCTCTCTCTCTCTCTCTCTACTCTCTGGCTCACACACTGGATTTTTTTGTTTATACGATATTAAGCCTTTAAAAGGCTCCCATGTCACCACACCTTTGCTTTAAAAAAAAAAAAAAAAGGGGGGGGGGGGGGATTTTAAGCCCTTGAAAGGTTCTTCATCTGGAATGCACATATTAGGATAGTATGATTGTACTGCATCGCATTGCACTAAAGTGTGTTGAATGAGACTGCATATAACTCGCTTGCCCGTACAGATTTCTCTGCATAAAATTCTCACCTATTGAAGTTCTAGGCAGCCTAGGCTACATACATTTTCCCCCACTCGGTTTGGATCACTTCACCAGTGTATGATTTGTTTTTTTAATCTGCCAAACCAGCACAAACATACTCTACCTCTCCCATTAAAAAAAGACAAACCTATGATGGTAAACCCCATGTGCCAAGGATATTTTCTGCAGCTTCACAGAAAGAGGCATGAGCACATTTTGATATAATATAGATCTATGAAATAAAGACAGAGAGAAGGTTCATTGTGCACATTGATGTCATGGTAGGATACAGATTTGAACTGAAGTATGCTGTGCAGCATGTGCTTGCCTGTTTACACACACACACACACACACACACTCTCTCTCTCTCTCTCTCTCTTCTCCTACCTTTCTGAGAGTTGCTGATTTAACTTCTTTATTAAAAGAAAAAATGCAACCTTAGCAAATTTTGAGGGGTGTATTTTTCAATATAATTTTGCTGAAGACGAACTTCCATGTTACCACAGGCTCTGTTAGTAACAAGCCAAATGCATACTGCCTTTTGAACCTCGAATTTTCATCATGATTAACACACACTCCATCATCACATCATGTTTAGCGGTAAGTAGAGAAGGGTGGGAGGGAGATGGGGGGGGGGGGGGGGGGGGGGTCAGATTCGAACCTGGAGTCTATTCACTTTGTAGACCAGTACATTGGCCATTAAACCACCACCCTTTTCCCAGTGTAGTACTTTCACAAACTGAAGTTTCCGTAGGTTCACATGGTGTAAAGCCATTGTTCATGGCCTTTCACCTCTATGCTTTTCCGTATTGTTAAAGCCTGTGGGCCGGGGTTGTAATGGTGTGTGGTCACTGGGGTGGTTTTTGATGTTTGTTGTGGGGGGGGGGGGGGGGGGGGGGGAGTATGACTTGAACTTTTCTTTTTTCTGAACTCTTTCTTTCTGTCTTTTTTTTCCATTCACTTTCTTTCTTTTGGTCTTTTTGTATCGTTTTTTTCTTTCCTTCTTCCTTTGTTTCTTTCTTTCAGTTTCTGTTCTCTCGCTTTTTTTTTCATTTTTGTTTGGTTGGTTGGGTTTTTTTTTTTTTGGTTTTGTTTTCTTCCATTTTCTTTTGTTTGTTTGTTGTTTTTTGTGGTTCTCTTTCTTTCCTTCTTTCACAAACTTTCTCATTTCTTTGTCCATTTTTACTTTCCTTTTCTATTTCTTTATCTTTTCTTCTTTCGTCCTTTTCTTGTTTTGTTTTTTTTTTCTTGTTTTTTTTTTTTTCTTTCTTGCTTAGATCATTTTTGCCTTTCTTTTTCCCCCATCTTTCTTTCTTTTCATTACTTTCTCTTTCTTGCGTTCATGTTTATCTTTTATTCCTTCTTTCTTTGTACATTTTTACCTATATTTCTTTCTTTCTGTTTTGTTTTCCTTCTTTTCTTTCTTTCTTTATTTCTATATTTTTCTTTCTTTCTGTGTTTTCGTTTTTGTGATTTTGTATCATCCTGTCCATTCACTCTTCATTCCCTTTCTTTAATACATTTTCTTTCATTTTCTGTTTAACTTTCTTCCTTTTCCCCCTTCCCCTGACCTCCCTCATCTGTTCTTTTCTACTTCTTCCCCCCCCCCCCCCCCCCCCTTTTCCCCACGCCTTCCTCACCTACTCTGAACCTTCCTCACCTACTCTGAACGGTGTATTTTCACTGGATCCCAGCTGTAATACTGATACAATGCAAACCAAATGGCTTGCTGTGCTGGAGTGAGTGACCCCTAGATCAGGAGTTTGTTGTGTTAGCGACTTGCCTCTTTGTACACTTGGGGGGGGGGGGGGGGGGGTAAGTTTATCTGATCACCTGCCTGTAAGCCTCTGTTACCAGGTTGATCAAATATTATGTTAGTGGGTGAGGTGCTATTTTTGATTTCGTTTTCTGTGTGGAAGGTTTTATTTGCATGGTATGTGAATTAGAGTGTGCGTGGCAGTGTCGGGGTGTGGTTTGGTGTGGTGTAAGTGGTGCTTGGTTTTGACATGGTATATCATGTACTTTGTGATGGGGTATGCTGTTTGTGTGTGCCTGAGCATGCATGCGTGCAAGCATATCCGCACAATCATTCAGGCATATGCACACACACACAGAGGCATGCACACACACACACACACACACACACACACACACACCACACACACACACACACACACACACACAACCTGCATGCAGTCACACACATACACACAAACACCTTCATATACATGCGCAACTGCGCTCACACACATTCACACCATATGATTACACCCTACCACACCTCAGTTTACCATGGTACACAGCAAATCACATCATGCCATGAAACATGGGCACACAGAGTAACACTCTCAATCACACACACACACACACACACACACACACACACACACACACACACACACACACACACACACACACGCGCGTATGCATGCGGGCATCGGGGGAACATGCAAAATTATCAAACTTCGGAGGAATCAGGGAAACAGTGTGGGTTGACATGTGTCATGACTACCACTGTATGTGTACTTAGTCGGCCAGGCATATTATGTCGCAGATGTTGACAGCGTTGACATGTCCCATATCACGGGGGAGACTAACTAGTGGAGAAAATTGAATTGAGCTTGGCAGGTTGGGTTAGTGCATGCAGTTGCATGGATTTATGAAAGTTGCTGAGAGAAAGTGGAGGGGAAAAAAGAAACATGGAATAAACAGACCCAGATGTAGCGTGTCAGTTTCTTAATGCATGTGACTAGATTTTATGTATCAGTCGGAATAACTTGAACTAATTTACCACAAAACAAGAAGGCTTCAGTCATTCTGTGTCCTTCCTGTCCCACCCTAACCCATTCTCCACACTTTCCTTACTCTCTGCCCCCCCCCCCCCCCCCCCCCCTGCACTCTTTTGCCTCCCACCCCAGCCCCACGGTCTTCACATGGTGACCAGTGTCATGTCAAGGTGAAGGAGACTCGTAAGGAGGAACAGGAGGGACAAAATGACACGCCTGAAGCATGCATTGATTACCTCCGAATTTGTTCTGTGCACACAAAAAACATTATGAAGCCCATGAATATTTTACGCTTAAAGCACTTGTTTGTGCACACAGGTGCACACGCATGCACACACACACACACACACACAACACACACACACACACACAACACACACACACACACACACACATTCTCTTTCTCTCTCTCTCTCTCATTTGGTTCCCCTCCCCTTTTCACAAACACTTATGCACACACACACACACACACACACACACACACACACACACACACACACACACACACACACAGAGGGGTTTATGGCATACCTTGTGAGAACTCCCAAGTCAAATTTTGTTAATGTAACATGGACTTACTTTCAGTGCTTTCATTGAAAGATGTTCAAGTCTCCAAATTAAGGGTGCTTTTGTTGTTGGTTTTGTTTTTTTGTTCTTGTTTTTGTTTTTTAAGAAGAAAATCAAGATTTTTTAAGTGGTTCTAAGGACGAAATGTGTATAAAGGCACTTTGCAGCGATCCTTTCACTTCAATACCTTGTCAGGACCTGTTTTGTTTTAACCGAAAGAAATCCTTAGATAGCCAGGAACACAGACACATCCACACACACACACACACACACACACACACACACATCTACACACCACTCTCTCTCTCTCTCTCTCTCTCTCTCTCTCTCTCTCTCTGTCTGAGCTCTCGCTTTCTCTTGTGTATAATTCTCTCTCTCTCTCTCTCTCTCTCTCTCTCTCTCTCTCTCTCTCTCTCTCTCTCTCTCTCTCTCTTGTGTATGATTGTCTCTGTCTGACTGTCTGTCTCTTTCTCTCTCGGGGAACACTTTTTCTCTCTCTCTCATTCTGTGTGTGTGTGTGTGTGTGTGTGTGTGACAGGTCTACTCTTTCTACTTTTGTCCATATACCTGTCTGTCTGTCTGTCTCTCTCTCTCTCTCTCTCTCTCTCTCTCTCTCTCTCTCTCTCTCTCTCTCTCTCTGTCTCTCTCTCAGACACACACATGCACACACACACACTCACATACACACACACACATACACACACACACATGCAGAAAAAAAAAAACACACACACACACACACAGACACACACACACACACATATTGTATGGATGCATAAGTGCGCCACCAGACAACATAATTTGACATTGAATAATAAGAATGTGCAGTGAAACAACAAGCAGAACCAGATAGTTTGGGCACTCAGCGGAGTTCTGTCATCTCCAATGGTGTAAATAGGTCTGCGTACTGCATTACTCACCCCCTTTTTTTTTATTTGGTTTTTTTTTTTTTTTTTTAAGTACTGGAAGAGAGTTCAGATGACCCATTTTCTTTTTATTTAATGGTTTCTGTTTAATTTGTGTGAGTTGAAGGCTATGTCTGTGTACATGTGATACATATGTGTTTGTATGTGTGGTGTGTGTGTGTGTGTGTGTGTGAGTGTGTGTGTGTGTGTGTGGTGTGTGGTGTGTGTGTGTGTGTGTGTGTGTGTGTGTGTGTGTTTCGGAACTGCTCTTCCTTGTCAAGCATCTGTATAAGTTAAGCATAGAGTTCTCTGTGATCAACTTGCCAAGAATACTACCAATAAAGTATTGTGCAGATTCTCCTTCCCTTTCCTCCAAGCTTGAACGCAGTGGTCAAACTGGTGTCAAAGATCTCAGGTAGGAGGACTGGAACTGGTAGATGGACAACAAATTCATTCACACCCATCCAAACCGGAGAGAGCTGCTACCATCTGCCACTGGTGGCTGTAAAGAAGAAATGTTTTTGTGCCTATTAGTAGGTACTGGCCACTCTTTTTTTTTTACACACAATCATAGCTTTTAAAAAAGTGAGGAATCTGGGTGGTGCATTCCGTGTGATGAGCCACTCGCAACGACACTTTTCTTGTAGAGAGTTGGGACTTAAATGATGTCAGACTTGAACACTTTACAGCAGATTCCATTGGAAACCTTGTTCAGACGATTTCACCAGGTGTGATTTTTTTAGTTCCTGAAAGAAGTAAGATTTTTCACCTGATCTGAGATTTTGGGAACAAAGATTTTTTAAGCAATTTCACATAAATTGAATTAATTATTTTTTTTTTTTTTTTCCTCTTTTGCAACTTTATGAGGAATTCTCATTGATAAGGCGATGGCCCAGACATGCCCCCACCTATCCCCTCCCCACCTTCTCTCTCACGGTTGGCAGAGCTATAAACAAGATGGATTGAAATTAATCCCTAATTAACAGAGCAAAATGTGTCAGTAACAAAATTTATGTTTTCTTTGTCAGGTCACTGTGTTTATAGGCCACATCAGTGACGCAAGCAAGTTTAAAAAAAATAATAAACAGAACACTTACTGAAATTAAGATGCCAAAAGTGCTACTCAAAAAGCAAGTCATTATCAATCCAAAAAAAACATACAACCAATTGCAACATTAATTCCATTTGATTGATTTCAAATAAATAATTTTGATTTGTGTTGAAATTTCAGAAAAGTAAAAAAAAAGAAGAAAGGATGAATCAACAGACTTTTTAATGATTTTTACCTAGAAATTTTTTAACTCACAAATTTGATCGGAAGATTATGATATCAGTAATGAAATTGAATTTATGTACATTTATGATAACATATTTTAATTGATGTTTATTTTGTTTCTTGGCCTTTGAAGAAAAGCATGCAATGCTCACGGTGAAAAATTCTTGTATGTTTTGTTTTCTCTTTCCTTCTTTTTTCTTTTGTTTCTTCCTTCTTTTTTTCTTTCTTTCTTTATATTCTTTCTGTCAGTGATAAGGAAGAACAGTTGTATGGAACACCATCTCGGGTGCTACTTAAACTCCTATGCTTGACATTAAGTATGAAAGGAAAAATTCAGTTTGGAAAGAGGAATGTAAAAGTTAGCAGAAGTAACATTATACAAGTCAGTTTTCCTGCTTTTTTTCCCCGTCTTTCTTCTTTTTTTCTTTTCTTTTTTTTTTTCTTTTTTAACTTTCTTTCTTAATCACAACAAATCCTGCTAATACCCAGTCTGTCATACTTACCAGATAGCAATCTTCCATCATGCAGTTGGCCGTGAATTGAACTGCTGTTTCGTTACAACTATAAGCAATGAAAACCTTTGCAAGGTAGGGGTATTACATTCAACAGTTAGTGCAGGACTCATGTTTGTGCCCAGTTACGTTCGAAAATGGGTAATCAAAGTTATGGCGTATGATGTTTTTTAATGTGTCTGGTTTTCTTGCATGCTTTCTTTATCCGTTTTCTCTTTTTCTTTTTTTTTTTTAAAGATTTGTTTACGTTTCTTAGCCTTTGTTTCATTCGGTCTTTCCATCCTTTTACATATTATATATTTCTTTCCCTCCTTCCTTGATTAGTTAATTCAGGAAAACAGCACTAAAAAACATGTGGTGAATGGATACTACGATACAAACACATCAGTGCATTCAGACAAGTAGATGGTAAAAAGCAGGCCGTGCACATTTTCGTAAAAGAGTTCAGACTCAAACTTAATACTGGCACAGCTCTCTGTCTGAATAGTGGGAGCTGTGATCTCAATAGCCTCTTGGCCAGCGATGGTGTGGCTGTCAACGTGAGATGTAATTAAAGGATTTGGGTGGTATTGAATTGGAACCGAGGTTGTTTGGCTTTGGAACAGAAATGAAGATATTTGTTGGGTTGGGTTGGAGTATTTAAGTTCATGGTGTGTCTTTCAAGGTGTGGTTACCTTGTGGAAGGTTTTTCTCTTCCGTTGCGTTCTTTCTCTTGCTCTCCCTCCATCCCACCTTGTCCCCCTCCCTCTTTCTCTCTCTCTCTCTCTTTCTCTCTCTCTCTCTCTCTCTCTCTCTCTCCCCTCTCTCTCTCTCTCTCTTCTCTCCTTCCCTCCCTTTCTCCAGTTCATTTCATAACAATTTACTGTCAGATCAATAATTGTTGTTTAATTTCATCCCCTCCTGCCCACTCCCCCTTTTCCCAAGGGCTTGTTTGTCCCCTCCCTCTCTTCCTTCTCCCCACCCCTTCAGGCCCCTCCTCCTCAGCCTCCACTTCCCTGTCTTCCCATCCTTCCCTGCTCTCCTCCCATCCTCTTGCATTGCTTTCTTCCCTCCTTTCCACCCCTCACATTCTTTCTGTCTTCCATTGTTTTCTGTATGCTGTGCACTCAATGTCCCATCATGTCCTTTGACCTCCCTTTTCTGGTAAATTAATATGTAAATTTAAAAGTGAGTTTGTTAGGGTTTGTGGAAGTCATTGCAGCAGTTCTTAGGAATTCAGCTGAAAGAAGAGCCAAGCAAAAAATATGCCTCTTCTGGTGTGTATCTGAGACCCAATTAGAAGAGGTGTGGCAGGTCTCGTAAGATGATGTTATCACGGTTATCTGTTATACCAGCTATGCAACATGTAGCACAGTTAGTTTCTGTGACCAGTGATAAGTCTTGAGGAGGTGGGAAAAATTTATGCATTTTTTCTGTGCTGTGACCAGCAGAAATATACTGCGTTTAATTTACTTCTGTGTGATAATAATGATTTTGATATTTGGTGTTCAAATTCACATTGAAAGAGATGAAGAAGCACAGATATCATGCGTTCTTTCTTTACACACATATTTGTACACACACTTACACACATACATGCACATACATCCCTTCACATATGCGTACAGGTCTGTATGCATGTATGCGCGTGCACACACACACACTCACACGCACGCACGCACCACACACACACACACACAACAAAACACACACACACACACACCAACACACAAAACCATGAGAAAGAAGTGACATGGACCCAACAAATCTTACAATCAGAGGAAACATGTTTTGTCTGTCTTAGGTTTCCGGGGCCGAAACTGTCAGACGAATATTGATGACTGCGTGAACCATAACTGTCATAATGGCACCTGTGTGGACCTAGTTGGTGACTACCGCTGTGAATGCCCTCCTACCTTCACAGGTGAGATTTCAGAAACAGCTTCCCCCCCTCCCCACTGTTTGTTTTTGTTTTTTTCCTTTTCTTCTTTGTTTGTTTATTTTCTGTTTTGTTAAAAAGTTTTGGACTTACTGACCTAAGAAGAGAGTGATGGTTCATTGAGTGTTGTATTTTGTTCTGCATTGCATTTTGTTTTTATATTATGACGAGGGAAGGGATAGTAACTTTGGTTCCCCTTGAAGAACAATAAAAGGCACGTAACTCCAAACCATTGCTGCTTAGACTTGCTACCCATTCACTTAACGCACTGAACTTGATTTGTTGTGGATTCACATACATGTTCTTATGTGATTGCAGTTTTCCCTGTACATATGCAGTAGCCTGTTTGCCTTCAACCCTTAAGCATGCAAAAATGTTCTACTGAAAAGCTTCCAAATATCATATAGATTTTCATTCTTTGTCTAGCACATCAGCTCTATAGCTGTGCAGTGCCAAAATAAGCACTGTTGGGACTATATCGGGATGTAAATCACATGGACATGCGTGTGTGTCTGTTTGTCTCTGTGTGTCTGTGCATGCGCTCTCTGAATCAGTGTATGTGTGTGCATGCATGTTTTGTATGTGTGTGTGTGTGTGTGTGTGCACAGGTTCTCACCTATGTGTGTGTTCTTGTGTGTGTGCATGCGCATGCATATACATTTGTGCACTGGCTGAACTAACAAACTGTTTCATGGATTTAACGTAGGTCTAAGTGGGAAACTTTATTCTGGTGGGCGGGGTGCAAGCTGAGCTTACTGCTTAATGGAAAATCACCAACAAGTCTGAATGAAGGCAGCAGGCTGCAGAGGGTATGAATAACGCTGGGATTTCCTGCTGGCAGTCTCTGGCAGGATTGAATGTAAAAGGGTTAATGAAAGAGTTCTGTATTAACCGGCAACCACTGGTGGGCAGCTCTACAGCAGGATTTTACGGGAGGAGAATACTCACAGGGAACAGACAAAAATTTAATGAAAACTTGATTCTACCTGTTTGTTATTTAACTGTCTCCCCTCCCTTACTTCACTGACATGTTCCTTTGATGTGTCCAGGAAAGTACTGTGAACTGGACGTAGACGAATGCAGCCAGGACCCCAGGATCTGCAAGAACGGCGGGACCTGTCTGAACAGCGTGGGCGGGTACCTGTGTGTGTGCGTCAACGGCTGGACGGGCCCCACCTGTCTGGTGAACGAGGACGACTGCTACCTGAACCCCTGCTACAATGGGGGCACCTGCCACGACAGGGTCGGCTACTTCTTCTGCGAGTGTCCCGTGGCAAGACGGGTAAGTGAATGAAGATGCAGTCTCTTGTCCGGTGAAATGAAGGGGGGTTCCTGCCCTGCAGTCCAGGGACTTTGTAGCCATATTGGGTAAGGCGTTGCTCTCTTCTTCTGAGGATCCTAGGTTCAAACCCCACTTGAGACAGAGACACCTTAGCATCTGCGTAAATCATTGGTGGTGGGATTAAAAAGGGTCCCGTAAGCAAAAATCTCATTTGAAGAGTTCTCACTGAAGAACAAAGTGGAAGAAGATACTCTAACATCAAATGTTTAGGAGGGGGAAGGAAGAAGGGGGGGGGGGGGGGTTGTTTTGCTTGATTGTGATTTGTCATTTTTATTTGTATGATGGATTAGATATTTGTGAGAGGTTTCACTGTTTGGTGTATAATGATTGAGTACAATACTTTGGTGTGTGCATTAGTACATTATTCAGGGAATAAACAGAGCTGAAAAAATGCTGTTATTTAGTGGGGAAAAAACGCAAAGCTCAAACCTTTTTTTTCTGTGTATGATACAGTATTTGGGTGTGATATTCTCAAAATTTTTCTAAAAAAAAAAAAGGCCATTGACATAAAGTATACTAATATGCCTACTGACATAAAGTATACTACTATGTCTACAGTATAGTTATCTTGAATTGAATCATTCACATAATAAGCCTCTGCATTAGAGCTATCCTGAATTAAATCATTTATGTCACAGTTTTCATGCACAAGCAAACCCATGCTAGATGGCAAGTGACTTATTTTGCTTGAGGGCTGTCAAATTTTAGTACCAAATTTTGGTCAGAAGTTGGACATTTTTGACAATGCAGCCAAGTTTCATCTACTTTTAGGTCAAGTCAGAGTGTTGCTAAAATTTTATGACAAACTGCATGTGCCAGTATCAAGGCCTGACTGACTTCAGGATAAACTGTGAAAGAAAGTACAGAATGTTTCAGCCCTATCAGTGTTAGGTACTACCAAATGAGAAATGAACTCTGTAACATCGTCTTCATCATTCTAATTGATCATCAGAAAAAGAAAAAATTAAAAATTCTGTGGCTCTTATAGCTGTGTTCTCTTGGTAACCCCAGATTCAGTTCTCCATACCTATGTCGGCTCTGCATTCATGTCAAATTGTTAGGTATCAGGAGGTTCATGGGGACTGTTGTTGGATGCATGTGGTAGTGATCTCCCTCTAGAGGGAACCTTCACACAGTCGGCCACAACACGTAAACAAGAGCTACCTCTTAGGGTTTTAGTCGATGAAGTCTTGCATGAGTTAGATCAAAACAGGCATCACTGAACACACCAAACTGAGGCAGAGGTAATGCAGTGTCTGTTCTGGATGATGTTCTCGCGTAGACCTGATATTGGTAGCTCCTGGTAAACTGCTCTCACATGGTGTGTGACAGAATAGGCTAGGGCGTAGTTGTGTTTGCCAGGGAAGTAGGAGGGATGGATGTGTATGTGTGTGTGTGGGAGGGGGGGGGGGGGGGGGGATGAACAGAATAGGAGCAGTGCTGCCATGAAGGCGCAAAAGATGGGACGGATAAAACTTTTCACTTATCTCTTTCGTGGGAATAACCAGGATTGCGCTGTCACTTGGAAGACGCCTGTGAGAGCAACCCGTGTTACGCCTCGGCCGCCTGCGAGACGTCCCCCATTAATGGCGACCCTATCTGCACCTGTCAGAAAGGGTGGCGGGGCGCTGACTGCTCCATTGACATTGACGAGTGTCTGGAAAGTGAGTATCCTGTCTTTGGTGTTGATGTGGTTAATAAACTGTTTATGATTTTTTTTCTTTGTTCAGTGTGGTTAACTTTTTCCTTATGTGCAGCCTGCATATGGGCTCCAGTATTATGCTCCACTAGCAACTTATCGTCCAGTACTGGGCGCCACAGTTTGGGTGCCCAGCAAGGTGTAAAACCATTTTGATATTTATAAAATCTAATTTTTCATCATATGTATGAAAGTAATTTTAAGTATTAGAGGTTAATTTATCCATCAGAAAATGCTAATTATCGAACTGGATCAGAGGTCTCGCATAGAAAGGAAAAAAGAAAACAGCAATTTGCTAAACATGCTACATAAGCCATGGTTTTGCAACATTGACAGATTTGCTGCTCTGGCATATGCAGGGAGAGGGTCAGTTACGTGTACAATGTTTCTCTTCCATGTTCGGATATGTTGGTGGTGAATTGTAAGATTTACATTACATGTGTCTGAGGCTTTTACTGTCAGGGATAAACTTTTCACAGACTAGCGAATGTGTTAAGGCTCATTCAGCTATGAATGATTTCCCCTTTCTTCTAAAAAATCTTGGGCGTAAAGTCATTTTCTTTTCTGACATAATGGTACTCTGTACTCAAAAAGCATTGAAAGATTTAAAAAAGAAAAAAAAGAACATGGTGGAAAGATGGAATATGGCCAAAGAATGAACTCTTAAATTTTTTTTGATCCTGCTCAAAAGATAGATGAAGGAATTTTTAAGAAGTCTGTTCGACTTTGGCAGAGGTCCACACTCACCCCAAGGCCATGATATATTTCTTTTTGTTAGGAAGGTAGGACGAGCCTTTGTTGTTAAACCAGTGAAAGGATTTGACATAGCTGAAACAGTCACCATAGTATCATGACCTTTATTATCACTTGCAGTGTGGTTTTCAAAAGCAGTGATGTGGGTGTCTTTTAGTTTTGTATTCATGGACATCAGACTACTTGGAAAAGCCCCCGTCGCAAAAAGACAAGTTTCCGATATCAAGTTTTGTGCATAGTTATTTTGTTACTTCCTAAATTAAGATAAGTCAGTGAAGAAGTTATTTTTCTTTTTGAGTCTTAGAATTGATTTTATGTATACATGAATATTTTGAGAAAGATTTGTGTGTGTATGTATATGTGTGTGTGTGTGTGTGTGTGAGTGTGTGTGTGTGTGTGTGTGTGTGTTCTGAACTTTTTTTTTAATCCAAATAGAAGGTTGTATACAAACACAGTAAATAATGTCACCGTTATTTTCTGCATAGTTTTGGTGACACATGCACGTAACATTTACAGCCGTACTACAAACATATCACAGTACCTCAACACAGCATTGAGATGGACCTTTATCAACTCTCCTCCTGCCCCACTTCTTTTCCTCCACCCTCCACTTCCTACACACACACACACACACACACACACACACACACACACACACACACACATTTTCTAAGATGTCAGGTATTAAATCCTTAATCATATCATCTTTTCATGCAGAAGTTTCAATTGGTTTGATTTCTTGGATTGGAATGGGGGGGAAAAAAGGGAAAAAACCCCAAAGGGCATAGCTGATAGCTAATGTTTACATAGGAGTTAAAAAGAAAAAAAAGAAACTAAAAAGAGAAAGCAAGTGAAGTTTACAATTAAAACCTACGGTTACGGATGTTATAGATTGTGGGTATTAGACTTCAGATACATAAATTAACTGGATTTTTTTTTTCTTTCAGAACAGGGATGAGACTTAAATAAAGAAAGAAATAAACTGGAATTTTTTTTCTTTTAGAATAACAGAAAGACATATAAGTAAATTGGATTTTTTTTCCCTTTGAAATCAGCGACGACGACGGTGGTGTGTGAGCACGGAGGAACATGCCAGAACCTGAACGGGTCCTTTCAGTGCAACTGTCAGCGGGGTTTCACTGGGAAGCGCTGCGAGAGAAATATCAACGAATGTGATTCAGATCCTTGTCAAAACGACGGCACCTGCCTGGACGAGAGAGGGGCCTACCGCTGCCTGTGTATGCCAGGTGAGAACCTTCGTGGTGGTCTCTCACTCTGTCTGTCTTTGCCTCTTCTGTCACAGTGTCTCTGTCTTTGGCCTGTCGGTCTGTCTCTGTTGGTGTCTCAGTCTGTCTCTCTTCCACTCCCACTCCCTGTCCCTACCTCCCCTCTGTCTCTCTTGTTATCTCAGTCGCGGTCTGTCTCTCGCTTCCTACCCCCTTATCTCCCTCTGTTTCTCTGTTCCTTACTCTTGTCTCCCCCACCCCCTTTTCCTTATCCCACCCTATCGAACTCTTTTCTCCCTCCCTCCCTTCCCCTTCCCCTCGTCTTCTCTCTCTGTCTGTCTGTCACTGTCTCTGTTTCTGTCATTGACTCTCTCTTTCTCTTTCTCTCTCTGTTTCTCTCCCCCTCTCTCTCTCTCTTCTCTTTCTCTTTCAGTCTGCCTCCCCCCCCCCCCTCTTTCTTACCCCCCCACCCCCCCTTCCTGTCTCCTGCATGTGTTTTAGGCTGTGCATTAGAAAGATGCATACCCCTGTGTGTGGAACTGGAAGCCAAGTGAGGTGTGTGTGTGTGTGTGTGTGTGTGTGTGTGTGTGTGTGTGTGTGTGTGTGTGCACCTAAATGTATATGTGCCATTTTCAGCTTGCTTAATATGTGTAAATATACTCTTCGTGTACATATGCAGATGAGAGGAATGTTAATGCTTCAGTGAGGGTGTCGTCATGTATTTGTGGGTGCAGACTTGTTTACCGACCCATTCGCCATGTTCTTCTGTACATGCAAAAGTAAGACGTATGTAAAAAAACATCCAGACAGTGTTTGTTCAGTGGTAATCGATCCTGTAGATTATAACCCAGTGTTTTCTTGCTGTGCCAAGGCCAGTGCTAAAATAAATAAGCAATAACTGCATGAATTATGAAACGGGGTATTTTGTTTCATTCAATTTTCCACTTCAAGATGCCAAATGTTCAAGCACAGTAGGCTAGAGCCATGACAAAGAAAAAGAAACGGAGAACAGGTATGCCAGTGTGTCAGACATTGAAATACTCTCTCGGTAAAATGGAAGTGATTGCATGCTGCTGTTAAAACGTCTTTCATTGGTGCCCATTGTCCATTGTAGCAATAGTCCATGAGGTTACTCGAATTTAAAAACACTGTTTTTGTGTGAAAATAGTATGCCACAGTTCTGTTAGGGTGAAAGAGTCTGTCTGTGCTTGACTTCTGTGTTCTGGTACAAAGTGGTGTTTGTTTCTTCATAGGGCGCTATCAGCTTAGGGTGGCAAAAGGCATTGAGTGATGGAACTTCCATCATTTATGGCTGGACACCTTTCGAGAATGAGCATACTGTAAATCATTATCATCCTCCTATCGTGATGATGTTGATCTGCGGATAAAGTTGGTTGCGTGAGCACATGAATTGAGTGTGTTTAAAGGAAATAGATGCACAGATAAGAAGAGAAAGAGCAGAGAGAGATAGAGAGGTGAAAAACACAAACGCAAGAGCAGTTTTCTGCCACTTTTTGAGACACAAGGAGGGGCTGAAAAACATTCTAGGTCGCCAATCAGGATCCGTCATCAGACAAGTTTGTGGCCAACACACAGTTCTGGTACTCTTGGTGTTCATGTCCATTTGCTAGGTTATCCTTGTTAGTTGTTTTGGCTTATTTGCCAAGAAGCAAACAAGAAATGTTCAAACACTGATGTGGTTAGCAAATTTGAAAAGGTGATACCTGAATCTGCCAAGTCGTGTTATCAGTTGAGTGGTGATGCCAGAACCAGGAGGTCTAGAGGCGCCCTAGCCCTGCCAGTGAAAATGTTAGGGGACCCATACTACTTTCTAGCCCCACCAGTATTTGAAGCTGAAGAAATACCAGACAACCAAGATAAAGAGACAGAGACAAAGATGGAAAGGAAGAAAGAAAATGAGAGTTGCTCAGGTATAGAGTGCAATGATGTCAAAATGCTCATCAGTTCAAGATCCTACCCACCCCCTCTCACCCATCCCCTACCTCAACGCAAAATATCATCTGGCGCCACTGCAGTTCATTTCTAAACACAAAGATGTGAGAATCTTGAGCACCGCAGACAGAATTCATTGCATTTACTTTGAGTTGACAGACATAGATATTAAAGAAGAAACATTTATTGAAGAGGAAGAGAATAACTAATCACCAGCTGCTTGGTTTTCATTGACAACCAGTGGAAGATATTGATCGAACATTTCCATAATGAGTTATTACTGTCAATTATTGATAGCCGAGTTAAAAAAAAGTGTTATATTAGGACTTTATTGATAGCCCAGTTCAAAAGTGAGTTACAAATAGAAATTATTGATACCTGTATGAAAAGAGCATGCAAAAACTGGAAATCGCTGATTGTCCAGTTTAAGGTTTATCATAAAATGGAGTTATCAGTACCCACCCTTTTGTTTTTTAATCCAACAAAGAATGTGTAACAAACAGCTACCACATGAGCATATGCTTTCTACGACTTTACAGTGTTTCCTACATGAAATTCAGACCCTTTAAAGGTGAGAGAGGATGCACTTCAGAGAGATTGTAGAGAGGTCAACTGACTGGCAAAGTCACCGACAAACGCACAAAAAAAGGCTTTTTGGTAAAAGTCACAACCCAAACGATGGCTTTTCGGTGGAAGGGGCAGATAATTGCCGAGCAAGCATTGTCAGAAAAGAATGACGTATTGTCGCTGTATGGGAAAGGTTAGAAAGTGAGTTCAGTTGAAGACTGGGAAAGAACTGTTCCATGATGGGAACTGTGGTTTGAAAGGCAAGGACGACTGATGGATAGCGTGAGTGCCAGCGAGATTGCGATGTAGAAATGCACAAATGCGCTTCATGTTTAAAGAAGCGAACAAATCTGCAGCAACAGTGATGGCTTAGGAGAGTGAAGGGATTGCAGTTCATTCGCAGTGCATTCCCTTTGCTGGTTTTTCTAAGCTTCATTTTGGTTGGCCGGCTTTGACTTATCCGGCTATTTTGTTGCTTGTGAAGAATGTCAGCCATCAGTAACCTTTTTGCCCCTGACCCCTCTGACATCCTTGGCAATGAGATCCGAAGTCATTGGTTTTACTCTTGTACATATCATATGCCCATGTGCCTGTGCATGTACACGCACAAATTGTGCGCACGTGCACAAACACACACACACACACACACAGAGACGCACGCATGCACGCGCACGCACACACATGCACGCACGCGCACACACACCACACACCAACACAAAACAACACAACACACAACAACACAAGAACTAGAGATGGGTAGAAGGGGAGTAGGGAGGCAGGGAAAAGGTTAACAACAGAGTCACATGACAATGATAATGCTTTCGATGGGCTTTGCCCTTTTCCACCAGACAGCCCTGGAGGAGAGTAAGGATGCAGGGAAGGGAGAGACGGGGCGATCATTTCCTGGGATTACATTTAAATTATCTTGAGTCTCCTGGGTGCATTATGGGTAATTGGATGACAGATAATGTCGCTTGTTAGAATGTCGTTTCTCTGTGTCCCTGAGAATCGTGTCTTTTGGTTATGCTGATTTGCCGGCTAACCTTTTCACGTGCCTGTGGTTGTCTGCATTGACAACTTTGCTGTGTATCTGTCCCCAAGCTGTGAAAAAAACAGTTATTTTAGTTTTTGTTACAGGAATTGAATTTCATTTTGGTGCTTATTCCCCCGTTTCTAATATGTAGTTTGTGTTCCCTGATGCAAACTTCATGGTCAGCAGGGCTATAAATAACATGACATTCTCTCTCTCTCTCTCTCTCTTTTGTTCAGAGCTTCAGACTTTTCATGCACCCATGCTACTGGCGCAGAAATTTATAAATAGAACATTGTGCTTTGACCAGTTGGATTGGCCAGTGTCGGGACATTGTTACAAGTGATTGTCAGCTTTTGATAGGTCTGTAGTCGCAGGTTGCTGGTACAAATAAGAAATCTTAGTGAAAACATGTTGCATTGTCTGTTTTGATTGGCTGTTGTGAGATGTTGTTAGTCAGTGAGTTTGGCTTTACTCCTTGACAAACAGATTGCAGATGATTTCAACATACATACGAAGTGTATTCATAGTAAACTGGCTTTTTCAAATGTTAGTGCTGTCAAGTTTGTATGTTTATGTTCTTACCTAAAAGCTCTAGTTATTTCAGTTATGTGTACCCCTATGCATGTTACAGGTCTTTGTCTTGCCTGATGAAGTTTAGGCTGTGATGTTAATCAGCGAAGCTGGAGTCAAAAGGCCTAAAGTTATTTCTCCAAATTTGCAGACCATGTTATTGATTCCTTAGGAAAAGTTTTACAGTTCCTCCTATTGTTAGTTATCTCTTCATTTTAGGCAAAGATTGAAATAAGCCTCCAATCCCTCTTTTTCAACTCATGAGATTTCTTGAATCAACAGTGCGTTTTGCAGTTAAAGTTTGAAAGTTTGAGATATTTCAAAACCACACTTTTAGTCTGTCATTAAGTTCTGAATTTAGCAGCCCCGCCCCACCCCACTGCACCCTCACGCACACCCATGTTGGAGTTGAGAGATGACCCATTATTTTCACTTAACCCATCATTTTCGCAATCAAGGGGTCATTTGACCCCTGATATCTCTAAACAATCCGTCTGTCTCTGTCCTGCCATTTATTCTCTTCTGTCTCTCCCTCCCTGCCTGTCAGTCTCCTCCCCCCCCCCCCCCCCCCCTCCTTGCCCTCTTTCTCCCTTCACCTGCAGTAGATATCATTAACCCTACCTCCCTCTCTGAGTCCAGTTCTCTGTCTCCCTGACTCTCGATCTTTTGCTCTTTTCTCCCCCCCCCCCCCCCCACCCCCTTTTTACAACCCCCTTGCCTTGCTCTCTCTCTCCCTCTCTCTCTCTGTCTCCCTCCCTCCCTCCCTTCCCCCCTCCCTCCCCCACCTCCACCCACTTACCATTGCACTCACACACAGGAGGTGGATTCAGATAGTACTACCCTCCATTTGCACAACATGTAAAGCTCACAATGTGGGACGAATTTACACAATATCTGTGTCACTTGCTCCACAGATAAATGTTTGATGTTTGGGCGTAAGCCACTATTTGCTTGTGTCGGTAATTTGTTTGCAGGACGGCAGGGAAACGGGGAAGTGGGTGTTAGGTGGGGATAGATGGGGGATAGGGGGTGTGGGGGAATATGGAAGCGAGAGGAGGAGGGAGCAATAGCTGAATAGAGATATGCAGTTTTACATTCCCTGATTCGTTTCTCCCCATCGTCACAAAGCAGTCGCCATCTCCCTCTCATCAATCCTAAATCAGTAGGGCAGTGGGAAGGAGTGGGTTAAGGGCAGTCCAGTCACTGACAGTTTGGTCTCAGTGCTGATTTAAAGTGATTAAAGATGTGAACGTAAACTTTGTGTCGCTGTGTGATGATTTACGTTTTTCCCCTTTTCCTTCATTAGTTTTGATGAAGAGTCAGTTTCAGCATCATTGGTTTTTGTGTTATAAAGATGAAGAAGCAAGCTGACTATCATTTCAGAAGATAAATTCTGTGGTGAAGCAGCAGCACATCAGAGTAAACCTCTGTAAGGATGATATAATGAAGAGCGAGGCAGTTTGATATTCTGTTGTAAAGACTGAAGCAGTTCTGGATGTCTGTTTGATTCCGTTGTCTTTGCGCAGCTGCTCATATTCCCCAATTTATTTTGTCGTTCAAGTGTATGTGTGTGTTTCGTGATTTTTTTTTTTTTTTTTTTTTGTGTAATATTATGAATACATGTTAATCATAAGATTCATTAAATTCTGCAGCATGGTTGGTAGATACCAAAAAAAAATATATCTCTCCAGTATGTTTGGTCATGTGGAGAAAAACCAAATTTATTGCCCTCTACTCAATCCCACCCCAGAAAAAAAAAAAAAAAAACCCCTATTGAAGCCACAAAAGCATCATCCATGGCAAGACAAAGCAGCAAATGGTGCGCAGCTTATGCGTGACCCAAAAACGTGCGGACAGGATACAAGCAATTTGTGACCCAGCTAACGTACAGATCAGCCAACAAGGCCTGCTCTTTAACGTGTTGACTGCCACCAGCGAACTTTACCGGCTGGAGCTGAGGGTTGACTGCTGTGGGAAAATGTTTGCTGTTAGGACATCAGACCGTTTAACCTTCCAGGGGACACAATTACCTGGGTGGGGAAGGGGTGGGGTGGGGGACTCAGGGGAATTGGCAGGGCTTGTGTCGTGGTCGAATGATTTGTTTTCGGTGCTGTCTGATCTGGTGGGTGCTAGGTTTGGGATTGGTGACTGAGGTTTTCTTTGGTTGAATGTGTGTGTGTGTGTGTGTGTGTGTGTGTGTGTTGTATGTGAGACATTAGTACTGAAGTGTTTAGTGTGAGGGGAGGATGGGGTGGGGGTAGAGTTTAGGGTGGGGGTAGATAAATTAAGTGCTGAACTGTTTTTGTGTTTGTATGTACATTGTGTTTTAGTTGTTTAATATTTGGAGAAGTTTAGGGTAAATTAAGTGCTGAAGTATTGTATGTGTGTATGGGGGAAACTTGTGAGAGAGAAACTGATTGTGGAATAATTGATAAGTGTGAGGGTGAGGAAGATCATGAAGGGTGATCATGGACTATTTAATGTACGTGCATGTGTGTGCGAGAGAAAGGGAGGTGGGGGGACATATTTGTACACCTATGATTCTCCTCGCTAACAAGATAGCAAGTGATATTTAGTACATTCATTGTTAATGCTTAAGCTTGTTTCTGTATTCTTTTCATTTTTTAACTTCTTCACAGTGCTGTTGATGAACGGGTTCATCATAAAAAACGTCGTCTTTAATGCTTAGTTGACAAATGCAGTTCGTCATGATTCAGCACTCATTCTGTTTCGTCCAGCATGGGCCTTAGCAAAATATGATAGCAGCAAAAGGGATTATTGTATGTGAAAATGACTGTCTCTGAGCATTCATTACAAGGTAAAATCAAAAAGAGTCATGTTGGCCATGAAACAATTCAGAGCAATTTTGTGCTAGCAGTCAATTCTAACTCAATAATGTGAACATCAGTTTCTGATCGAAAACCATCGGCTTTCGGTGAAAAAAGTTATGAGCATTGTTTTTCAGAATGCTCAAGGTTTCTGGAAAATAGCCCATGATAAGAAACACTCAAACAAAAAAATGTGGTCATGCAAGGCAAGGTAAGGTAAGGTAAGGTAATGTTGCTTATAGCCCAGCCGACCACAAAGGGCCATATCAGGGCTGTAAGTGTTGAGAGGAGATCGTAGGAGAAGAAGATAAAGAAAGGGTGGTGGTCGTTGAATATTCTGATTGTATGTGTGTTTTATCAATTAAGTATTGCCTGTGCCTTGTCACACTCTGTATTTACCTGTGGGGGGTCTGGAAAAAGTCATTGAAAATGCCAGAGCTTTTTCCAGTCTCTGAAAACCACAGGTAAATTAGATTTGGTGTAACATTCAGAAAAGTTAGGGAATTTACTTGCGCAGAATAAGAAACGCTGGAAGTTGAAAAGCACATGCAGGTCCACAAGACCTTGATCGTGACTGAAAAAGACTTTATTGGACTGTTGTTTCAAACTAAGGCCATACCACAAAATGTACTGCTACGATGTTGGAAACTTTGATATTCTTGTAACAGTGTCAGCAGTGATGGCATTAACAGATAGATGTAGTAAAATACAGTTTCCAAGAAGAGAATACCTCATGTGTTTCAGCTGCAGATTCCAGAGACTGGTTTTATTTTGTGTGTACAGGCAGCTAAATTAGAACAGAGGTTGAATCGGAAAGGAAAGAAAGTAGTGCATTTTTCAAGTAGCCGGTGCATCATGGTCAAATGGAATTTCAGTATTGTGTAATGGCAGTTTTTAAACAATGCATTTCGTCACAACATTAAACGTTCTTCATCATACTTTTGGTTTTGAAACTGATTTAAAGACGCCAGCACTTCTTTCTCTAAAAAGTAAGCACTGCAGTCACTGAGCCATCACTAAAGCTCTCATTTGGTAGGTCTGAGCCTGCTGCCGTGAGTAAAAACTGACAAAAATCAGTATTTTCCCACTAACAAAGGAGCAAAACCAGACCTAGACAGTGTAGAAAATGTATGAGGTTTGAGTCTCCTGTCCACTTTGATAGTTCAAGATAGAATGTAGGCCTGTCCCGAAGCCCCGTATCAGTGTTCATATGTGTTGTCACTGGTTTTCGTTTCTCTGGGGCCGGTTCTGACATTGGTTATAGACTGACAGTGCAGTGTAGTTAGTGTTGGGACCGGTTCGGAAAATTCCTAGCATGATCACTGGTACAGGATACCACCCTTCGTTTTTGAAACATGGCAATTTAGAGGAAGCTTTCACCAAAAAGGCATTTTGTTGTCTCAGTTTTTGTTTTTTGTTTTTTTGTTCAACCGTTCTGAATATCAGTAAAATCTTATTCAGAGAAACTTGTATCGTCACAATTGTAGGTTGTCTGAATTTGTTGAGCCATTTTCAATGTCAAAAAGATTTCTGTCATGGAATTTTGTGTTGATGACGCTGCACAAACGCTGTTATATTCAGTGTTGATTTGTCTCTGCAGGTTTCACTGGGTTGAACTGTGAACAAAATATCGATGAATGTGTCAGTCGTCCCTGCCTCAACGGGGGTGTCTGCCAAGATGGGGTCAACAAGTTCAAGTGCTCCTGTCCTGCGGGTAAGGTTCTGTCTGTGTTCCATGAGTGTGTCTGTCTGTCAGTCTCCGTTCCATGCCTGTATATATGTTTTTGCCTTCACTCCTCGAGTGTATCTTTTTCTCCATTATTAGTCTGCTTCAGTCTCTGTCTCTGTTCCATGTTGTGTTCGTTTGTCTTAACACAGTTCTCATGTCTTGTCCATTTGTCCAAACTCAGTTCCGTGTCTCTGTTCAACATCTGTTATCCTGATTGTGTTTGACATCTGTTTAGTCTGACTCTTTACAACATCTGTTTGGCTTCTGTTCCATTTCTGTTTGGCTTGACTCTGTTCTGTGTCTGTCTTTGTCACTGGCGGTTTCCCATGTGTTGTTTTCCATGCTTTGTGAGTAGGTTGTTTTGTTTATTTACATGTGTTTTCACTCGGAACCTTTAACGGCTTTTCCATGTATTTGGGGAGAGACAGACCAACCTTTAAAGGAAAAGGGGAGGGAGGGGGGAGGGGGTGATTTTGTTCGTGAGCTTGCACTCTCACAGTGCTTTCATTGTGCAATATCTTTGCCTGCTTTCTGTGTAATGAGAGGTGATCATGGTGGAGTGGTCTTCCTTTTCTGGGTTGAATGTTGGTTTTTACGTCATCACTTTTTGCTTGGTCGTTGTACCAGAAAGGAGCCCGTAGCTGAAGATCTGGTATATGGCTGTATTGACAGCTGTAGTCTGTCCCTATGCTCGATGGGGAAGTTTGAGCGTGGTCAACAGGCGTTTGTGAAGTGTGAATTACTGCTGTGGTCACCCCGATGGACTGTCCTGTTCTCAGTGACTCTGGTTTTGGTGGGCTGCTTCTTCAGCCTGCTGTTTGGCAGTCTTGTGTTTGGTCCTGGCCGTTGCCGCTGTTAGGACCATTCCAGTCCTTGGGGCGGTTGTGGACCCTTCCTTCATTTTCGTTGTCCACCCATTTCTTCCCCAGCCCCCTTTCCCTTTTCCCTTGAACGGACCTCTCTCGGGATAAGTGAAATCCTTTCCCATTCAGAACCGATTTAGTGTGACTTCCTCACCGGCCAGATTCTTGTGCTTCATTTGTTACCTGGCTTCGCCATCGTCTTTTCAGGACTTGACAGGTGCCAGGGTAAGTCTGTCCTATGTAAACAGGTGCAGCGTTGCCATTGAGTCACCTTGGGGTACAACAGCTGCTGTTCCGGGGGGGGGGGGGGGGGGGGGGGATCTTAGGCTAGGTACCGCTCCTGTGAACCATAGTAAGGACATGACAGCTTACATTTGTACCCATTGCAGCCTGTCACAGCTTTGGTCTTCATTCCTCCCCCCCCCCCCCCCCCCCCAACTCCCTCCCCCAGGATCTCTCCAACTGGCCCAAAATAATGATAATAACAATAACAAAACACTGTTACTGAATGCTGCTGCTTGTGACTCGCTTGGCTGTGTTTGGATTTTGTCATGTGATTTGCTTGCTTAAAAAAAGAAAAGAAAAGAACAAGAAAACAAAAAAGTTTGGAGGAGGAATACATTAACGCTTTGTGACCTTTATCGTTGAAAGAAGAAAAAGGGACGTTGTTCTTTGAACGAATGTTTCATTGTGTGACCGTAAATCATTTTGCGTTTGTGTTTCTGTCCCGGGTGTTGGTTGGGTGGGGATTTGTGGGAAGGATGTCTGGCTTAGCGTCCATGACAGTTCTGACTCTGTTCAACATCCATTTGCCCTGACTCTGTGCCATGTCTGTCTTGACTCGGGTCCATGTCTGTTTCTGTCGCCGTATTCGTTCCATGTCAGTTTCTGTTTGTTCCTGTTTTTATTCCACGTCTGTTTATCCTGACTTGATTTATGTCTGCTTGTTCTGACTGTGTCCTATGTCTGTTTATCTCTGTTCCTGTTGGTCTTTGTTCCATGTCTGTTTTTGTCTGTCTTTGTCTTCATTCTATGTCTGTCGGTCTAGATCCTGTTGTATATCTGTCTGTACTGTTCTCTGTAAGTTCTGACTCTGGTCTGTGTCTGTTTCATGTCTGTCTTGACTTCCGTGTTTGTTCATTTGTGTTTTTTTTTGTCTGTCTCTGTCTTTATTCCGAGAATGTCTGTTCTGACTGTTCCGTGTCTTCTTGTCCTGGCTCTGTTCCATGTCTGTGTGTCTGTCTGTCTCTGTCTTTGTTAGATGTCTTCTGTCCTGACTGAGTACCATGTCTGTTTGTCCTGACTGTTCTTTTGTCTGTTTCTGTCAGTCTTCAGTCCATGTCTGTATGTGTGTCCTGAGTCTGTCTATGTGTGTTTTTCTGTCTGTTCTTTCATTGTCTGTCTGTCCTAACCGTTCTATGTCTGTCCATCCTGATTGTTCCATGTCTGTTTCTGTTCTTTTCCATGTCTGTCTGTTCCGACTGTTCCACGTCTGTTTCTCTCTGTCTTCATTGCATGTCAGACTGTGTATCCTAATACTGGTCCATGTCTGTATCTATTTTCTATCCTTTTTTCTTTCTCATGTCTATCTGTCTACCTTGAGTTTGCTCCATGTGACGTCCGTTTCACACTGTTCTCATTCCTGGTCTGTCTTCCCTAAGTCTGGTCCATTTCTGTTTCTCTCCGTCTTCGTTGCATGTTTGTCTGCCCTGATTTTGGTGGTCCATGTCGTTTTTCTGTTTATCCCATGTCTGTCTGTGCTGACTGTGTTCCTTGACTGTTTCTGTCTGTCTGTCCTGTATTGACTCTGTTCCATGTCTGTCTGTCCTGTATTGACTCTGTTCCATGTCTGTCTATGCTGACTTTGTTCCTAGACTGCTTCTGTCTGTCTGTCCTGTATTGACTCTGTTCTACGTCTTTCCTGTATTGACTCTGTTCCATGTCTGTCTGTGCTGTATTGACTCTGTTCTATGTCTTTCCTGTATTGACTCTGTTCCATGTCTGTCTGTGCTGACTGTGTTCCTTGACTGTTTTTGTCTGTCTGTCCTGTATTGACTCTGTTCCATGTCTGTCTGTCCTGTATTGACTCTGTTCCATGTCTGTCTGTCCTGTACTGACTCTGTTCCATGTCTGTCTGTGCTGTGTTGACTCTGTTCCATGTCTGTCTGTGCTGTATTGACTCTGTTCCATGTCTGTCTGTGCTGTATTGACTCTGTTCCATGTCTGTCTGTGCTGTGTTGACTCTGTTCCATGTCTGTCTGTGCTGTATTGACTCTGTTCCATGTCTGTCTGTGCTGTATTGACTCTGTTTCAGGTCTGGTTGTGCCTGCATGTCCCATGTTGTGTACCCTTTATTCAATGTTTCATCTTTGCAGGGAAGTTGTTTCTTCCAAAGACGCTTGAATTATGTACAATATCATAGAATTGAAAAATGGAAAAGAAATAAAAACAAACTTCCATTAAGAAGGTTTTACGCTGCTGGTAGAGAGATGGAACATCACCCAAGGACAAGCCCGTTAAATTTAGGTGGGGATGAGGGTCACAGGGCAGATCCAAACCTTTTTTTTCCTTTAACATTGTGAGGTAGGGCATTTCTGTACATTTTTAGAAATTGAAAAAAAAAAAAAAAATGCATGGATCTCACCGAAAAAAAAAATCAGACTGATGAGACATACGGATAACTACAAATTTGTATGGTTCAGTGCCAACTCCAATTCCAACTGAGACATAGTGAGCAAAATGACATTGATAAAGGTGGAACTCTGGAGGTATATTTATTTGTTCAGTCACAGCACCGCAAAAGAAAATTGAGCTACAAGCCTGTTGGTCTTTAATGGTGATCTGTCTTAGTTTAATATGAGAACATTCCATTTTTATATACACAAAAAAAACTTGAAGTTATTTACTGTCAACTTAGAGTAAAAGTTAATCTGCAACTTCCTGGCAATGAGATGATATTGAATGGGGGTGATTTTTTACATGTTAACATAGAAATTACTCAGTGTGTACTGGTAAAGGCGAGGGAAGGAAGGAGGACGGGGGGGGGGGGGGGGGGGGGGCTGGGGGCTCAAATTGGTATTGAAATAAAAAGTTTACAAGAAGTAAGTTAATCCATATTTTGATCAGTTGGGGACATGCAGCAGTAATTATGATGGATTACATTTACCTGTGATTTTTTTTTTTTTCTCCATCTCTGTCAGTATTGACCGACTTTTTTGTTGACAGGCTTTGAGGGCTCAACCTGCGCCTATGACATCAACGAATGTGAAAGCTGGCCATGTCAGAATGGGGGAGAGTGTAACGACCTCATCAACGCTTACAACTGCACCTGTCGCAAAGGTAGGTAGCAGGCCAGCTTTGGGTTCTCTTTCTGTCCCAGTCTGTCTCTGTATGTCTGTCTGTTTGTCTGTCTCTCTCTTTCTTTCTCTCCCCCCCCCCCCCCCTCTCTCTCTCTTTCTCTCTCTGTCTTGTGTTATTACTTAGACTACTTATCCGAATCACTAGTATAGATGAGATGCTTAAGCCAAAGGATTTATTAAACTATGGCCAAGTCACATTCTCTCTCTCTCTCTCTCTCTCTCTCTCTCTCTCTCTCTCTCTGTTACTGCGTGTTTGTGTATGTGTGTCTAGTGGAATTCTGTTTATTTGATCATGGTCTGAATATCAGGCATCACCTATACCTTGGGGGCATTTATGATTTAGCCCTCAATTTCTTTCGACACTTAATGCTGATTCAGAAGTTTCATTCATGCATCACAAAGTCTTTCATAGACAAGATCACGGGATCTTTTTTAATAATTCTCTTCTCCCCTCCTTTTCCACTCACCCCCCACAGTCCCACCTCATTCATAACTGCATCAGAAAACCCTGAGGATGCAGGCTTGAAGTGTCTGGTTCATTAACCCCCCTCCTCCCAATAAACACTTTTTTAAAACTGTATTCAAACAGTGAGGGGTAGGGATAGGACTCTTTTATTCTGCTCCCCTCCCTCCACCTTTTCACCTTTTCACGCACCCATCCTGTTGACAGTATATACACATTGATGTACACAAATGTTTCAGAACTAAAAAGTATTTTGTTTTCTTTGTGCTTTTAGTTCTTCCAGTTTATGTGGATGGCGGTTTTTTGTTGTTGTTGTTTTTTATGCAGTTCTGAGCTTTTTTATAGGCCATGTGTGGTTGAAGGGCTTGTACAATAAGCTGGCTGATAAGATTCCCTCCCTTAAAAAAACTTCCATCTCCACAGGCTTCAAGGGGCAGAACTGTGAGGAGAATGTCAACGAGTGCGAGGGTGTGGACTGCGGTCATGGCTACTGCCAGGACGACCTGGGCACCTACTCCTGCGTGTGTGACCGGGGATGGACGGGCAACCACTGCAACAGCGAGATCGATGAGTGCGCCTCCAACCCCTGCCGTCATGGAGGGGCGTGCATCAACGTGAACGACGGACATGGCTACGAGTGTCGGTGCCCGCTAGGAACCACAGGTGAGTTTCTGAGGTGTATTAGAAGGCTGCGAAAGTTGTTTTATTTTTGATGATGTTGTTTGTGTTTGTTTTTTTTGGTGGTGTTTGTGTTTATTCTTTGTTCAGCGTTTTTTATGTAGTTTGTAGCATTTAGTGAGTTACTGCTTTGTATGGTAAATTTACTCATTCAAATTCTTGTGGTCATACAGGATTTTTAGACATTGGTGGAGTGTTCACACATATAGATATTTATATGCACTTGTATGCATGCATGCGCATGTGCGTACACACACACACTCAAATATAAGCTGATGTCCATATCCGCACACAGACACATTGGGCACTTGTTTATTCACAAATACGCATGCACAGTCATTCACATATTCTTTTAGAGTGTTGGGACTTGCACGATGTGAGACACAAACATTTTACAGCGGAGTCCATGAAGATCCTGTTCAGGGATGTCCCGCCTGACGTGATCCTTGACTTTTTGAGAGAGATTAACATTTTTCATCTGATTTAAGATTTTACGGAAGAAAGATTTTTAATGAAGTTTCTGGTGCGTTTCTAGAAGATGTCATTTAAAGAGATGTGTGAAAGGGTTTTTTTTTTTTTTTTTTTTTTTTTTTTTAATGACTTGTGAGTTGATTTTAACGTGGTGACAGCCCTGATGTGGCCCCTTGCGGTCGGCTGGGCTATAAGCAACATTATCTTATCTTATCACACAAACATGTGGCCCAATCCTTGAAAATCTCCACAAAATTCATCCCTCCACACAGAAGACAGATCACGCACACAGGCATGTGCATGCACACACACAGTTATACGCATGCCCAACACACGCAGGCACACACACTCACACACACACACACACACACACACACACACACACTCTCTCTCTCTCTCTCTCTCTCTCTCTCTCACATACACACACGCACACGCACGCACGCACACACACACACACACACACACACACACACACACACACACACACACACACACACACATTTACACAGATGATGTTCTTGTCTCAAGGTCGGAACTGTGAGATCGAGGAGAACGAGTGCATCAGTAATCCCTGTCTGAATGGCGCCACATGTCGCGATGCCTTCAACCATTATGTCTGCGAGTGCAGGCACGGCTTCACAGGTAACACAGTGTGCAGTGAATATTTTTATTTTGTCCTGTCATATCATAAGGAATATGTTACAAGTTGTTGTCATCAACACATTTGATAGTAGAAAGAAACTCGTGGAGAGCGTGGCAGCAGAGAGTCCTCAGAAGAGAAGCCCCCTTCAAGCAAGTGTTTCGGCCCTTATCTCCTGACACTCTAGGGGGGTTGGGCCACACCCGGTTCATGACTCCGGATGTCCCTCTGCTGCCCCTTTTTTTCCCATCTTGGGACGAGCCATGGCTGGGATTCGAACCCATGACCCTCTGGACATGCTCATTTTCCACTTAATGACTCGCGCTTTAACCACTGAGCCACAGGGACACCTGATATTTGTAGGGAAATTAAGCCTTATGAAGTTCACTTTTGTTCCTCCTTGACCAGATCCAGCTTGAACACCTCTCTGCCGCTTCTGCCATTGCTTTCAGGGCTCTGGTTTTTTCCTTCCCTGCAACTGAGAGCTGTTTCATGAGGCTGTATGCAGACGTTCCTACAAACCCCCTAGCTCCAATTTCTGCAGTGAGGACTTTGACCTGATAGCCTTCTCTCCTCAGGCTGTTTGCCAGATCAGCATACTTTTCAGTCTTGTAGATTTGAGCTGCCTCCATTCTGTTCTCATATGGCACCGTGAGCTCGATCATGATCAGCTGCTTGGTTGACTTAGAGTGGACTACTATGTCTGGTCTCATGCCACTCTTGCTGATGATCTCTGGGTGACTCTTCCATTCTGGGAGGTCTGCAGTGCACTCCCAGTCATCTGCCCCGTCCAGCAGACTCTGCCTGCATGTTTCGAGTGGCACTGTTGTTCTTGGCCATGATTTGCTGCCTCCTGCCGTGAAGAATGTTGCGGGTGCTTTTGGAGTCCTGATTTTCCCTTTTGTGGTGTTGGTACTAGCCCAGACTACTTGTACAATTTCTTTGAGCACTTGGTTGTGCCTCCATGTGTACCTTCCTTGAGCCAGGGCTACTTTACATGAGCTTAGGACATGCTCCACTGTTTGTTTTTCATGGCAGAGGGGGCATGCAGGATCGTCTGTTTTCCCCCACTTCACCAGGTTTGCATTTGAGGGCAGAAGGTCATATGCAGATCTGAGAATGAAGCTGATCCTGAGATCTGATAATAGATAGTGTTCTGTAACCACCACTGAAAACGCTAAAGGGACTTAGCAGCAGTGCAGTGTCTCCTGTAGGAGGTAGCCTCATGGCAGTTGCTATTGATAACGTCCGGTAGACTTGGAGACTGCAGAAGGACAATTATTTTAATATCCCTGTCCTCTGTGGTCATTTTCCCTTTTAAATTCTCGGTCTCAGTGGATTTGGTATCCCATCTAGTCTATAAACAGTCCACATGCTGATGAAACTGAAACTAAAATTTGTACTTCCTAGCATTCGAACAGAAAACATTCTGTGAGATGTGTTTTAGGGTTCACTTGCGGTGCTGCTTTCTTGGAAGTGCAAATTGTCGGCCACCTCTTGGTTTTACACAAAGTTCCATCCATGACCATCAAGCATGTGTTACAGTAGATGTAGATCACAAACTGAGCATTGTAAGCCGCATGTTCATAGGTGGTGCTTCGTATCTGAAATGAAAAATGTTGAGTCTGACAAAAAGAATGATTTTTAGTTCTGTTGAAAAGACAGGTCACCGATATTGAAGTGTTAAAAAGATTTAAACATTGGTAAACTAAAAGTAAACTATTAGGTATGGGATTTTTGTTGTTTTTGTTTTGCTTGTTTGTTTTTTTGAGAGGGTGGGTGGGTAACGATGTTTTTATGTGAGCAAATCAGGACAGTAAGTGGACAACAAAACCCCTAGCAAACGACACCCCCCCAAAAAATCACACACACACACACACACACACACACACACACACACACACACACACACACGTGCCACACACACACACAGAGGCTACAGCACATCAGCGCACACATATGCACTCAAAACCGTTGTGCTTACAATCTTTCACCGCAAAAGCCTTCCAGCTTACAGCACAAGAACATTAAAACAAACATAAAAAAAACACTCGAGTTTACAACATAACCACGAAAAATCTCAAGTTAATGACAGTCACCAAAAACCTCCTGCCTACATACAACACATAGACACTAAAAAACCTCTATTGAACAACGCAGAGGCACTGAAAACCTCTATCTAACGACACACTGACCACCACAACAGGTGTCCACTGTGAGGTGGATGTCGACGAGTGTGCATCAAACCCGTGTCATAATGGCGGCATCTGCACGGACCTGGTCAACGGCTTCCGGTGCCAGTGCCCTCCTGGCTACTATGACGCCCAGTGTCTTTCTGACAAGAATGAGTGCGACCCCAACCCTTGTGTGAACGGAGGTACCTGCCGAGATGGAGTCAACAGGTGGGTATTCTTACTGCATTGGAGGGACGGGGAGCAAAGGGAGAGGGACTGAAGTGGAGGGGTGGGTGGGGTAGGGCTAAGCGATATGGTTCTGTTTTCGGGGTTTGATATAATTTCGCCGCTTTGTTTTGAACTTTTGAAGGTGGGGGGGGGGTGGAAGGAGGGACAGTTAGCAGTATCTTTTGCTGTTCTACTTTGGCATGAGATTGTAGCTAATTGATGTTTTGTATTGACTTATTAATAAAAGTGAAGTATGTCATGATATGTTGCATCCAGGTACACAGATACACACATACACACACATTGTCTCTCACACACACACACACACACACACACACACACACACACACACACACTGTCATGTACACACACACATACACCCATGTGCACAGGCACGCACATGTACACGCATGCCTACACACACACACACACACACACTGTCATGTACACACACACATACACCCATGTGCACACGCACGCACATGTACACACATGCCTACACACACACACACACACACACACACACACACACACACACACACTACACCACACATATAACTCGGTTTTCTGTCAGTCTCATAAAGTGTCCAATTTGCTGACAGGTATATTTGCGATTGCCCGACAGGTATATTTGCGATTGCCCGGAGGGTTATGGTGGTCACCGTTGTGAGAGAGAAATCAACGAGTGTCTGTCCAATCCGTGCCAGCATGGTGGTACCTGTGTGGACCACCTGAACAGCTTCGTCTGTCAGTGTGCCAAAGGCTACATAGGTAAGATTAAATGAAAGAAATTTTGTTTGCTGTGAATTGAATCCAAACTGAACCTTGTGATTCAAAACTCTAGTCAAGGAAAAAGATGAGAAAAAAAAAGTTCGGTAAATTTATATAGGTTATCACAGTTCTAAATGTAACATGAATTAATTTCATGTGAGAATTCAGACTACTTAGTGAAAGGTGTCATGGAGTGAAAACACACACCCTTCAAATGCTACTCAGAAAGTGTTTGCACAGGCTGATCCATGTCTTGTCTGAACGGTCAGCTGCTCCCGAACAGTGCTGTTAAATACACTTCTTTTAATGTAATGATCAATGAGGATAATGAAATGATGCTGTGAAGTTTCAAGGCTGAACTGAACATTACCTTTTAAACCATATCCCAGACCCGAGAATTTCAGGCATTTGTAGTGTTGGTCAGGTAGTTTGAGCAGTCATCTCCAAGGTGCATCCCATCAGCATTTGAAATTCAAATGCATGGTTACAGTCTTCCCACTTAAGAGCCGTCCAGAACTGATTAATCCCACAATGCCTTTTGATGGCGTTTGAACCCTAAACTCCCAGTTGCAGGCTGTGTCAGTAGCATTGCTCTGTGTAGCTGTTCCATATTATTGCTCCTGTAATGACAGAGAAGAGAAGCAAAATACTATTTACAGAAAATGGGTAGGAAAAAGGAGGGAACCGGTTAGTCAAAAAAATAATCAGTATTCCCTGGTAGGAGACTTTTAACATAAAGGAAATTGGTGTAGCAGAATGAATGTGAAAACTTACAATCTGTTGTGACAGAAAATTGCCATTATAAACATCCTGATTTTGCGCTGTTCTCATCAGGTGAGCGTTGCGAGAGGAACATCAACGAGTGTGCCAGCAACCCCTGCGTGCACGGCCACTGCAGCGACCTGGTCGGCGACTACAGGTGTCACTGCCTGCTGCCCTTCACAGGCAAGAACTGTGAGACGGAGATGAACCCCTGCGCCCCCAGCCCCTGCCGGAACAACGCTCAGTGCGTGCCCACCAACAACTACAAGGACTTTGAGTGCAGCTGTCCTTCTGGATTCACTGGTATGACATTGTGGTTAAAGTGGAACTATTTTCTTGGATTTGCCAGTGTGTCTTTCGTTTCTTTTTTTTTTTTTTTTTTTGCAAGGTGATTTGTGATGTATTTGTAGGTATGCAGAATGGTGTCAGAGACGAAACAAAATGGCTAAGGTATATTTTTTTGTGGAGAGCAGAAAAGAGTTGTTGCATTTTACAATCTTCATTCTTTTAGATATTGGACAGGATACAAACAGGTTGCCAGCTAGAGCCTCGCTTGTCCGTGGGGAAATGATGATTTGTGACTGTCACACACAGTAAACAATTCTTTTTTTTACATGACATGTTTCTTTGAGTATGAACGTCCATGCCTCCTAACTTTGGACAAGGGTGTGTACTTCCCATTTTACCCATTCCGTCCCTGCTCTTGAAATTTGATGTGAATCTCAACACTGGCACTGAGTCTGTTGAGGCTGTTAATCTGGTTGTCTTGTCTGGAATTTTGCAGTGGTAGCAGTAAGTCAGCAATGTATACTAGTCCGCACGCAGTGACGCCTCCTTGATGAAACTGAAACTAGCCATGTTCTAATCACCCTTTGCAAGGCAGTTGCAGTTGTTAATGGAAGGAGGCTTTGACAAAATGGAAATATTGTGCTGTTATTAATAGTGGCTCTGTGGAAGATATTTTGAAGATGTAAATGCTCTTTCAGACATTTACATGTTATGAAATTTAGTAATAATAAACTTTAACATTTACATTTTATGAAATTCAGTAATAATAAACTTTTAATCCAAACAGGAAGAAAGTATGGCAGAAGCCCTTTCTTTGGGTGGGACGGTGGGGGTGAGTAGAGGGGATGTTGACAGTTCAGGTGATGTGATGTGACCATTTCCTGTCAGGTACACTGTGTGAGGTGGACATCAACGAGTGTGCTCAGGGCTCCCCCTGCAGGAACGGGGGCAAGTGTCAGAACACCGAGGGATCCTACCTCTGTGCCTGCCCACTGGGCTACGAGGGGCGCCAGTGTGAGATCAACCATGACGACTGCCAGCCCAGTCAGTCTCTTTGTCTGTCTGTCTGTCTGTCTGTACACAAGTGTTTGTGTGTGGAAGAGGGAGGCTTTGAATGCGTATGTGCCACTGTGTCTTTTCACTACAGGGTCGTTTTACACACACACACACACACACACACACACAAACACCACATATGTTTACACACGCACACACACACACATATACATATGTATATACATATACATACACACACATACACACATGTAGATTATATGTGAGTGTTGTGTGTGCACATTTGTCAAAGAATTGACAGTATTAGGAATAGACCAGGGATGAGGAAAAAAGTGAAGAGGGAGGATGATGAAGAGGGGGGTGGGATTGTTACTGAGCTGATAAATTGTTCATGATTTACAAGATTAGCCAGCAAAGTTTGTGACTGTGTTTCTTTGTATATGGAGGAAAAGAGTGTGTGTGTGGTGTGTGGTGTGTGTGTGTGGCGAAAGGAGTGTGCATATGGATGAAAGAAGATGGGACATTTGTGTCCATGCAAGTATTCAGGTAAGGGACGTTTGTGTCCATTCAAGTATTCAGGTAAGGGACATTTGTGTCCATTCAAGTATTCAGGTAAGGGACGTTTGTGTCCATTCAAGTATTCAGGTAAGGGACGTTTGTGTCCATTCAAGTATTCATGTAAGGGACGTTTGTGTCCATTCAAGTATTCAGGTAAGGGATGTTTGTGTCCATTCGTGTGTCCATTCAAGTATTCAGGTAAGGGACGTTTGTGTCCATTCAAGTATTCAGGTAAGGGACGTTTGTGTCCATTCAAGTATTCATGTAAGGGACGTTTGTGTCCATTCAAGTATTCAGGTAAGGGATGTTTGTGTCCATTCGTGTGTCCATTCAAGTATTCAAGTAAGGGACGTTTGTGTCCATTCAGTAGTATTCAGGTAAGGGACGTTTGTGTCCATTCAAGTATTCAGAAAAGGGACGTTGTGTCCATTCAAGTATTCAGAAAAGGGACGTTTGTGTCCATTCAAGTATTCGGATAAAACAGAGAAAGCACGACTCTTTAAGCAAGTTAATTAGCAAATGTTACCCCAATTTCAGACCCCTGTTTCAATGGTGGCACCTGTCTGGACGACATTGGGGACTACCAGTGTCAGTGCGTCAGCGGTTTTGGGGGTCGGCACTGCCAGAACGACATTGATGAATGTGCCTCCAGCCCATGCCAAAATGGCGGTATATGTCACGACTATGTAAACTCCTTCACCTGTGCTTGCCGCGCCGGCTTCAGCGGCACTCATTGTCAGTTCAACGACGACGACTGTACCACAAGGTGATTTTTTTTTCTTCTTTTTTTTATGAAAAATGTTTTCCCCACCACTTTGGAAAATGGAATTCTGTTCTGGCCAATTCTGTTCCTGTTGGAAAACAAGGAATGTTTTTAAGCTGTTTGTAAACTGGAATATGAATACTTTTTTTTTTTTGCTGACGCTATTTTTTAAGGGGCTTATTTACTTACACGTGTTTCTGAAAAGGAATGTAAGGGTATATTTTCTGTCTGAAAAGCTCCTTTCCGAAGAGAGAAAAGTACTTGGATTGATCATTTCGGTAAAAGGATAAGTATGTAGGTTTTTTGTATCAGAATAAGTTTTTATGTAGCTGATCTCAGAAAGCCAGTATGATGAATGGAGTTCCTATTGAAAGGGACAGGTATGCGCAGTATTCCTTCCAGAAAGGAATTAGCCGAGTCTGTAGCTTTTTGTGTCATACTTACTTGTCCATCGCCATATCATCTTGATCAAAAAGAAAAAAGAATTGGGAGAGCAGGGAGCTAACCTCATCTCCATTCCCAGTTAGCCAACTTGAGTGATTGCCCTTAATGGGTTCATTTCATCAAAGCAGTATGCGAACTAACTCAGTTTTCAACTTTTCCTTTGTGGAGGAACATTCCTCTCTCTTATCTCTGGTTTTCAACCCCCTTTTTTTTTTCTTTTTTAAGTAAGGATTCGCACAAATGTTTGTTCAGGCTTTAATTTGCTTCTGAAGAAGAAGGAACCTTTTCTTCTGCTTCTCAGGGGTGAAATCAGGCCGATGATTCACACAATTAAGTTCAGTAACCACTTCTCTTTAAACAAAATACATCTGAGAGGAGGAAAAAGAGAGATTAATATTGTGGAGAAAAAGAAAATTAATATTTCAGGAATGGAAATATGTTCTTATGTCAGATATTCTGGGAGTTTTGTTTTTTTTTGGGGGAGGAGGGGAGGATGCTTTGCTTTTTAAGGGTTGTAAGTATTATTTCAGTTTTAAAGAGACATTGATTTGTTGTGTACATTATTCTCCTCTTTTTGATATTTTATGGAGCAGCTCCTGTTTGAACGGTGGGACGTGTGTGGACGGAGTTAACCAGTACAGCTGTTTGTGCACTCCGGGCTTCACTGGCACCAACTGCCAGCACCACATCAACCCCTGCGACTCCAACCCCTGTCTGAACGGTGCCACCTGTTTCAACCGCCGCACCTCTTACTCCTGTTTCTGCCCCTATGGCTTCACTGGTCCTCGGTGTGAGGTCAGCAGCACCTTTGTTTTTTCAAAAAGAAAAAAATTGATAAATGATATTAATTGTGGAGTTGATGTAATTGTTGTTCACAAAGGTTTAGATAAACAAGCACATATACAGGTTGATGGACGCACATACATTTACACGTGACTGCAGAGGAATACAGGTTATGACAGTGTGGACAGTATGCATGTAAACAGGGAAACTCATAGCACATAAAGTTGTATACACATGTACACACATTGATATGCTCCAGGCAATACACACATATGTAAAAGTAGAGACATAGGTATACACTTTACACTCCACTATGCACATGCGTGCTGACTGTGCAAACGCAAATTATGCTTCAGTTGCCACCACCATAGGCCCATATATTCATGCTCATCGATTTTCTCCCTTCACCATTTCCTAATTATGCCCATTGCCCACCTCTTCTCTCCCAGAAAAGGTAAAGCTATCGCTATTAAAAAAAAACAGAAACAAAAACCTCAACGTTATCTCCATTTCACCAATCTTTGTTGATGATTGCAGAATTTCGTGGACTGGTGCAGTCAGAAGGTGTGTCAGAATGAGGCGACCTGCGAACAGGTGGCCAATGAGTTCCGCTGCAAGTGCCAGTCAGGCTGGTCGGGAAGTCTCTGCGACGTCAAGTCCGTCTCCTGCGCCACCGCTGCCCATCAACAAGGTGATTGCCCTGTTTGCTTTGAATTACGTCCAACTCTTACGTTCTTTTTCTCCACCCCCACCCCCACCTTCCCTCCCTCACGGTTGCTTTTTTTTTTTCCCTTTTGTATTTGAAGATGCATAAAGTTGTTGCAGTGATATTGCAAATCCTTCAGAAGGCTGCTGGCCTATTTTTTGTCAGTTACTTATTGTCACCATTTTTGCGTTCTGAGAACGCTTCCTCATCTACCAAGTGTAAGTCTGTTTTCAGTGTCAGAAATCTGTATGTAAAACACATACACACACACACACACACTCACACACACACACACACACACACACACACACACACATTTTAATGTCATTCTGAGTGCATAGTCAGCTGCTCTTTGAGTAGTGATCTCAAATAGCCAACTCCTTTCAGATGTCAATAACATATTTATGAAGGAACTACAGTCGTGGTTTTTGTTATCGTTAGAAAGAGAATTGTGTGTTGTTTTCATTCACATTATCAGTTGAATTTGACTATTTACCATGTATGTTGATGGGTCACATTTTTTAATTTTTCATTTTTTCTCACCTCCTTCATAGCCGTCATAGCACAGTGTTCACATGTTTTTTTTTTTTGTTTGTTGTTTTTTTTCTCACTTGGGCTAGTAGATTTACGATTAATCCTTTGTTTTGGGGGACAGAATGGTATCGCCCAAATTTGGGTACAGTTGACTTGCAAGATGGAAATGTGAAAACGAATTGTCCATTTGGAGTCTCGTAACAAACCATGTCAGATTTATGCAAGCTGTGACCTATGCGTTGTGGCAAAATTTAGTGGCTACCGCAGTATTGTGAACACTCACAGCTGTGAGACAGCCTCAGCCAGTCAATGCCTTTTGCTGCTTTCAGTGCAGAACACCTGCGTATTCTCGTCATTCCTTGCTGGATATAAGCACATTACTTTGTTCTGTGCTCATTTTCACATTTTCTGTCCCTCAGCACTGAGATACATTTCTCTACCTTTTTCAAGAGGAGATAGCACCCTTTAATTAGACTGTTTCATGCTTCTCTAATTTTTCAGCTCCTTTATTGAGCAAAGTTGCACTAGTTCAGAAATCATTGAAATTAACAAGGAGAGCACAAGGCAGTAATTCCTTGGGTTGATTTAAAATCCTTTTTTAGAAATTGGTGCTTGCTTAGCATGGTTGGTGTTCAGGCTAATAAGAAAGATTTTTAGCAGTTTCAGCCTATTTGGTTGCATTTATTATATTTGAAGTGTTATGGACACAAAACAAGTGTGTACTTGCCAAACAGTTGTGAAAACACACACAAAACAATACATAGTACCTGTGTGTTGTCAACAGGTGTGGAGATCTACGAACTGTGTCAGAACGATGGCACGTGTTACAACAGAGGCGACTCCCACATGTGTCTGTGTCCCGAAGGATTTGAAGGTTCCTACTGCCAGCGTGAAATCGACGAATGTGCCTCCGCCCCTTGCCAGAATGGCGCCACCTGCACGGACCTGGTCGGCAAGTACAGCTGTGAGTGTGCGCCCGGATTCCAGGGCGTGAACTGCGAGTTCGACATTGACGAGTGCGCCAAACAGCCTTGTGCAAATGGTGGGACCTGTCATGACCTGGTCAACGACTTCGTCTGCTCCTGCCCACCGGGCACTCTGGGACTGCTGTGCGACCGCAACGAGGACGATTGCCTGTTTGAGTCAACATGCCATAACGGGGGTACATGCGTGGACAAGGTCGGAGGTTACGAGTGCCTGTGTCTGCCTGGATTTGTGGGCCCGCGGTGTGAGGGGGATGTGAACGAGTGCCTGTCGAATCCCTGCAGTCCTGTGGGCACTCAGGACTGTGTGCAGCTGGACAACGCTTTCCGCTGTGAATGCAAGGCTGGGTGGACAGGTGAGTGACCCCTTTTGACTGTGAATGCAAAGCTGGGTGGACAGGTGAGTGACCTCTTTTTACTGTGAATGCAAAGCTGGGTGGACAGGTGTGTGACCCCTTTTAATTGTGAATTCTGGGCTGGATGGATAGGTGACAAACAGCTTTATGTTGTGAATATGTGAGTGGGTTAGTTGTGCCTTTCACTGAAGGCTGGAAGGACAGCCTCATCAACATCACAACCATTATTTTCACATTAAGATTTTATCAGCATTTTGGCAAATTGTTTTTATACAAATATATTAGATATTTTGTATTCAACTTCAGATTTGAATTTATTACAATTTTTTTAAGGGACTGTGCATTTTGTGTTCAGATCAAAATTTTGTTTTTCAGGCATATACGAATTACTTGTTGGTAGGAGAAGAGTTAAAGGTCTCTGTTCTCTCCATGCCAATAGTTTCTTTACTGAAGCTAATCAGTCTCTGGCAGTTTGTAGAAAGAAGCTGTACCTGTGGCCAAGTGTCACAAAGTGCAGGCTGGATACAGCACTGCCTATGTTGTTACCTCCCTTGGACGTTTATAGACACTGGATCAGGGATCTGCTTGCTTTCTGGAGGTATGTGGTCCACAAGAGTCATCGCTATGTAGACTTCAGGGTTTATAATTGTAGCAAATTTCCACTCGCACTGTTCAGTGTAGAAGTATGAAATACACTTCAATAATTTGTAACTTGATAGTTAATTATTTCTTGTGGTTATAGTGTATACTAAGATTGTTTTTTACTTGATAGTTAATTATTCCTTGTACTTATGGACTCGAATTTATATTTTAGAATGTATGTTCAAGTCACATGCTTAAAACTGTGAGATGAATAGAGTGTCTGTTTGTGACTCAGGTTCTCGCTGTGAAAATCGCCTGCAGTGCAGTCTGGGATTGTGTCAGAATGACGGCAGCTGCACCGACACTGAAGATGGGCCTGTATGCTCTTGTCAAAAGGTGAATTTCTCCTGGTCATCTTTCTTTTCCTGCTCATTTCTTGTGCATTTCTTCTCTTTAACATCCTGTACCAATTTCCCCCTCCTCATTCTTTCTGTTTACTTACCATCTGTCCAACATTATATGCTTTTTTTTTTCATCCCTTCCAGGCTCCTGTCTATCCTCAGATTGATAAGATTTCATCCTTCTTGTCTTTTGTTTCTCTTTTTCTCTCTGTTTCTGTGTCTCCCTCTCTTTCTCTGTTTCTGAGACGATTTGTATCTCTGTTGTTTTTTTTTTTTTTGTTTTTTTTTACTTTGTCACTGTGTCTCTTTGCCTGTCAGTTTCAGCTATCTTGATGTGAGCATAAGCCCGAGGTCCAGTGTAGCGCATTGCCAGTGCACCAGTGAAAAAAAAAACAACCCAAGAGAAGCTACCCATATGTACTAACCCTGCTACTGAATGAGTGTCCGTGTGTGGTGTGTTAGTGAACTCCCTTGGCTGTTGTGTCAGCTTTCGGTGCGTGCTTTGTCTTCACATCCAGACACCAGGTTGCCGAGCTGAGAGCTATGTATTGTGAAGATCAGCATGGCAAAATATTTCTCCGCATGATCTTCGGACAACGTAAGAATATAAGAGCTGGGGAGAAATTTTTGCAGGGGTATCTACTCTTAAATCGCTCCTATTGTTCATGCAGATTCTTTCCCGGACTCATTTTCTTATTGGCTGTCTCTTGCTGGCACCTTTTATTAGGTTTTTTTTTTTTTTATGATTTATCAATAAAGAAACCTGCTGGATGTGAATTCTTTGTATATCTATTCTTGTTTGCAGATCAAAAAGCATGTTCATGAGCCTGTGTATATTGCATTCCACACTAAAGTGTGTTGGGAGGATTATGCAAAAAGTACTTACTGATGTAAAGAAAAAATTAATGATTTTTTTTATGACATTTAAAAGGAAAAATGACTTCTGTTGATGGCAGGGTTTCTCTGGCGAGTATTGCCAATATGTGTCATCGGCCTGCGACAGTGGTCCATGTAAGAATGGCGGAACGTGCCAGCCTCAGGACGACGGTTACGTCTGTCTGTGTCCGTCTGGTGCCTCCGGGGACAAGTGTCAGAATGACACAACCAACGAATGCCTGTCTTCCCCCTGTCTGAGTGGCGGTTCCTGTCTGGATCGTGTTGGTCAGTGGAGGGGGAGGATAACGTGTGTGTCAGAAAGGGAGACAAAGCTGTGGTTTTTAGAGAGGGTTGGATGGGGAAGGCTGTGATGGGGAGGCTTTAGTGGTGGTTTGGGGAAGGGATTGCGCCTCTTCTGTTTATAATATTCTGAATTATTGTTTGGGTATATTCTTGATATTACAGTTGTGACTGCACTTTGTGGTGCTTGTAATCTTCATATATTTTAGTGTTCAGGATATGAGGATTGCTGTCGTCTGTGTTGTTTATTGTTTCTTTGTTGTCACAATATATCAGTGAAACTGTTTCCTGTGCTGTTTACTGTGGTTAGAATATGGTCTTTGTGTTTTCAGGATATTATGAGTGTGACTGCCCTCTGCACTGGGGTGGGGTCCATTGTGAAACTTACGACAAGTCATTCCCAGGGGGCATAGGGCGACCTGTGACCCCTGAACCGGCTGCCGACTACTGCACCCGTCATGGTTGTCAGAATCTTGCCAAAAATGGAAAGTGTGATGTGAGTGATAAATGGAGCACTTTTGTCTCATGTTTTTCTTGGTTGTTTACGAGAAAACGCTTAACTTTGCGTTAAATTCAGCTCAAGATGATTGCTCGTTCTTCATTTTTGTTGTCCTGAGTGTTGTTTATTTTGCCTGAAGAAGACCTAAGAGGTCAAAACACATTGTGTTTTGTCTTGTGATTCGTTTGTCCATATTGTTCGGTGGAGCCATAATAATTACTTTTAAAATTTGTTTAGATCTCTACCTGCAGATGCCACACTATTAATGCCATGGAAAGGAGATGTGTTTTGTTTGTATATTTGTGTTTTTGTTTGTTTATTATTTCGAAGTAAAGGGCAGTCCTGAAGCTGTCTTCTGTATGTGTACAAGCTGTGTTCGGCCCAGGGCTATCTTTCCTGATATGTCTGTGTGTTTGGCAGAATTTAACTTCGATTGATTCTGGTGTGTGTAAAGGCTCTGATGCACATGCATATGTTCTAAGTGTGTTTTTATATCTTTACATTATTATTAAACATGAATGTGTTAGTGGATGTGGATGCGAGTCAATTTTGCGCACATATGTTCAATCCTAAATATTTTACAGGGTGTGTGATTGTTGGATGAAAATACTGGTCTTTCTATGTCTTTACTCTTTGCTTAGTGTGTGGATGACAAGGGCCAGAAAGGAAGAGAGGAATATTGTTAATTACCTTTTACTTTATCAGAGAAATCAATCATTTGTGTGAGTGTTTTTACACTGACTTCGGTAATGTTACAGCTCTTCCACCCCCTACCCACCACCTCCTTGTTTTGTGTATGTGATTGTGTACACGAACATTAACGGACTAACGCTACATTAACAACTAATTCATCCAGTTTTCTTTCTGGTGTCTTGATAACATGAATAGACACGAAGCAAAAGAGGAAGAACCTTGAGGGAATGAGTGGCTGAGAAGTTACGCCACTGAGGGGACACTGAAGATAACTTGGGCCTCCATCCCCACCCCCACCCTTCCCCCCTGTGTCCCCTTCTCCTCCCTCTCCCTTTAAAAAAAAACAACTGTTGAACCCATATTTTAAAGAATCCTGTTTGAGATCTCTCTCAGTAGAGTTGACAAAGGATGAAAAAACTGTCATCTGCACGCTTTCAGGAGGAGTGCAACACCGAGGAGTGCAGCTTTGACGGACTGGAGTGCTCCTACGGCATGCGGCCCTGGCAGAGTTGTACACAGGTGGTCAACGGAAAGCGGTGCTGGCAGCTTTTCAAAAACGGCATCTGTGATGAGGAGTGCAACTCTCAGAACTGTCTCTACGATGGGTTTGACTGTGTGGTGAGTGCGATTTTTAGGTATGATGGTGTGTGTTTGTGTCCATGCATGGGGGGAGGTGGGGGGGGGGGTGTTAGGAAGTGGGGTTGTTACCCATGGTTTGAGCAGATTACAGATTTGTGCATTCGTATCATTTAGTTTGACACTATGAGCATACGCTTGCACACACAAAAAGATGGTACACACATGCTCACACACACACATGCACACGCTGAATACTCAAACTTGCCAGAGAATGCAGTCTTAGTATTGTATTCACAGTTGATATGCCAGCTAGTTTGTCTTTTCTTTTCCACATGTGTACATTTTCACAACAAATGCTGTTTTAAAATTGTGAACGCTATGCTCAAATGAAAATCAACTTCAGCTGAGACGTCTTCATCTTTAAAGGATGAAACTTGTCCGTTGTGAAATTGTTCAGAGCTAAGAAATTGCCATTATACACCAGTTACTCAGGAAATCACCATAGTTCACATGTGCGAAATACTCCAACTAGAAATTCCTAGTACACAGATCTTAGATCCGCTTTGCATGTAATAGATATCTGTAGTGTGGAGATGCTTAAAATTCAATTCAGAGTGTACTGTACTGTCCTGTATCAGTGATTACCTCTTCAAAGACGGTCATGTTCTCCTGCATGTTGTTGGTTGGTTTGTGTGCTGGTAGGTTGGTCCACACACTCACACAAACATACACACACAAAAATACATGCACACTGGTGTCATGTGTTTTGACAACAGTCCCAAAGATGGAATGTAACTGCCTTAATGATAGGACGAAAATGGTCACATTTGTCAAAAACGATTTCACCAATGGTGAATCTGTGAGTTCTAGCCAAAGAATAAAGAAGGAAAAAATTCAGATTTTTTTTAATCGCAGGTGAGAGGTGTTACTACAGATGTCCACACGAGAATGTTTTCAGCCCTGCAAATGCGTAATTAAATAAAGAAGAATTCTTGCTTAACTCACATTGGTTATTTGATTGCCTCAGGAGCCCAAAGGGGACTGCAAACCTGTCTTCGACACGTACTGCTTGATGCACTACCAGGACCAGCACTGTGACAGTGGATGCGACACCGCTGCTTGCGACTGGGATGGCCTGGACTGCGACGACTCCCCTGCTCAGATTCTGCCGGGGAAACTCTACGTCATCGTGTTGATGGGGGTGGAGGAGTTCAGGACCAGAAAGGTAAGCGGAGGGGGCAGAGGTGGGGGTGTTGGGCAGGTGATGGCTGTTGTTGTCAGCAGAGTGTTCTGTCCCTTCTGTGTAATACCTTCGACTAGTTACCTGTGTCCTCTTGCCAGTCTTGGCTAACACAAGGAAGGCAAACATCGGGAGACGCTCGGCCAAACTGTTTCAGTAATCAGTGTCTGCTTGGGTGGATTATTCCACCACTACCTAATGTTGATCATTTTGTTATGTCTAGCTGCTGGTGCTGTTACTAAGACTGTGTGAACTTGGGTGCACCTGTGCATGGGGAGCCTGGAATAAGCAGCATGGAATATTTAATGCTTCAGCTAGGGTTCTTATAGTGAGACAGTAAAATAACTAGAATTGAAAAAGTGCAGGTTATACTTTAATACTTCTGTATTGCGAGACAGCAAAATGCATATGCTAGTATAGAAAGAGCTCAGGTGGAGCACACCCCTGTTTGAATTTCAACCCACTGGAATTTACATATGAGATTTGGTGAAGGTAAGGATTGTTTTGGCTTTACACCCAATCAGACTTTTTGCAGGCAATGACCTGCTAGTCTTGTTGAGTCGAATACGTCTCTTTTCTTCTTATTGTCCATCACGCTTATTACTATTAGATTAGATATGACTGATTGTTCTTATTGTTGTTATTGGTTACTCTCTCTCTATCTTTCCGTCATTAGCATTGCTTTCGTGATCATTACCAGAAAGTATGTCACCTATGGTTATATGATCATGTTACTTTTGCTCCCTTCATTTAACCTGTATGCCTTAACCCTCTTGCATTTGTTTCACCTGTATCCGGCCGCTCTGTTTGTCTCCCCTGGTGTTCTTTACGACCACAACCGGCCGCACATGTTGCATTACTTTCCCTCACACACTGCAACCTTGTTTGAAGTCAAGGCTGGCTAAAATAAATGGGCATCCCAGAGAGGTGTCCAATGAAATCTTAGCAGTAGTATGGGGTATGGGAAACGATTCATTCACACAGACTAGGGTCATGAACTGAGCGCATTCCATTGATTCTCAGAAAATACAAATACTAGGAGCAGTGTTGGGTTGGAAAATGCAAATGCAAGAGGGTTAAGACATTTGGGACACAACATTAAAGCTGGGAAACGAAAACCTGAAACATTTCAGGCATGAGAATTGTCTGCCTGTGGCCGATTTCACCCTCTTAAGTGGTCTCAGTGTGAACATGAAAAGAAGATATTTAGGGTGTTCGTATGTACAAGCTTGGGCTAGGGATGTTGGGAGAGTGGGAATAAAGATCTTGGATCGCAGTTTTATTTTTGATTGGATAGTTCTGAAGTCGATGACTTGCAGTTCATTCGGGCATTGGAGACAGATCAGTGGAGGCACAGCTAACCAATAATGGCAATAAGGGAAATATTCGCTCATTGCAAGGAAGTGTACCATTTGCGGACTGTTTGGCTCCATATTGTATGGTTTCCAAGTCCAAAATCATCGAAGCGTTCCACCAAAGAGACAAAAGTGAGAAAATGTTGGACACATAGATTGATTCCTCTGTGAAATACACATGGAGCTGCAAGGGGCTGGAGGACATTGTGAAGATGACATGGAGTTTTTAGCTCATGGTAATGTCGTGAAGTGAAGATAAGGGTGGGTCGCTCCATTTGCAGGATGACGGGCCAGGTCAGGCCATCTGCAGTGATACAGTCAAATATGAAATGTGTAGTATACTGCTTTGACAAGTGTCGTTGCATAGTCAGCATTTTCAGAAAGGTGCCTTTCGTTATCGTCAATACATTACAAGGTGGCAGGCATCACATCATCATTCAAAACAATATAATACTGAGTTTTTGTTGTTGTTTTTTTTTTAATAACTGTACAATTTTGTAGTTCATTCATATTGCAAACAACAAAGAAAAAAAGGAGCAGAACGTATTCCCTTTCCTATTTTGGCAAACTTGTCATGAAGTGTCGTTTAATACTGAAATATAAGAAAGAACAAAAAAAGAAAGAAAATACCTCAGCTCAAAGGGATTTTCCCAGGACCCCAGTGTGGGCCCAGGCTGGCACCCAGATCACCATAGAAATATCCTCCCTTTTCATTTGTTCTTGTTCCCATCTCTGCACATTTCACAGGAAGACATTTTATTAGAGTGAATGCCCTTGTCACTGTCCTGACAGATGGAATTCCTACGTGAAATGGGCCGCCTGCTGAGGGCCAGTGTGAGTGTGGCCCTGAGTTTTAGTGGAGAGGAAATGATCTACCCATGGCAAGGGCAAGACGCAGAGGGCGCGCTGGTCAACGATAACCTGGGCCGGGCAAAGCGCCACCTATCCAGCGTGTTAGGTTGGAATGACAACCGTGCTGGTCACCGGCAACGACGAGCTGTTCTGCAAGGGTGAGATTCGCTCTTTGAAGTTTTTATTCCTTGTGTAGTTTGTGTTTTGTATTGGTAGTGGTGGTGGTGGGGTTTTTTTTGTTTTTGTTTGTTATTGTTTTGGGGGAGGGGGTAGTGTTTTTTTTGTTTTGTTTCGTATAGTAAGAACACAAAACTTGGTTACTAGACTGTCAAGTGAATGAAACAAAGAACTATACAGAGATAACCCAGATTGTAACAGCAAAAGCTTTTTTTTTTCTTTTTTTTTTCCTTTTTTCATCTTTGTGGTTACAGCTTTTTGCTCTTTCTTTTCCATTGTTTCCTTAGTTGAGTTTTTTTGTTTTTGTTTGTTTCTCTATGGTTTCATTTAGCATTTCCTGTGCTTTACAGTTGCTTTTGCTTGGTTTTGTTTGTTTCAGGGGTGTGGGAGAAGGGGGTGTTTTTGGAGAGGATGTTTGTTTTAAATGGGGGGGGGGGGGGGGGGGGTGAGGGGAGTGTAAGTATTGGAAGTTTTTGCTGGAATGTTTGTTTTTTTTTTTTTTACTTAAGTGTGTGTGGGTTTGGTTTTTTTTTTCCCTTCTCAGGACGAAGGTGTACCTGATAATTGACAAACGTGGTTGTATCAAATACAACCAAAACTCTCCGGACAATCAGAGGGCGTGTTTCAACAGTACAGAGCACGTGGCAGAGTTTGTGGCGGCTGTGTTGAGGGAGGATGATGGGTCTGCTTTCGCTGTGCCCGTTCACCAAGTTGGAAGTGAGCAGACCATTTCTTTTATTCAGTCATATACCTGCCTACCCTTATGAACGTTTCAAAAACTCCCTTATTTTAGAATTGATTTCGGCTATCCCGAGTTTAACGATTTTCTTTTTTTTTTTTTACTTTAACCAAGACGGTGATTGTTCATTCAGAACATGTGAGGAAAACTTGTCAGCTGGAGCCAAACGCTGCTGTGCTGTAGCTGGGAACTAGGAATCATATGAACGGGTAAAGATGAACAGATGAAAACTTCTGCTTGTGTGGAAGAAGTCGGTCAGAAAAAAGATGGTCTCTGTGTAAAACGAAACTCCCCCTCATCTGCTCCCCTTATCTTCAGGCTCTCAGATTTTGTCTGTTTTGGAAGAGCTTAGACTAGGATGCTCAGGGAAAGATGATGTGTTTAACGTGTCATGCAGAAATTGGCCGTCTTGTTTCTACAGGCAGCTCCAGAAAGTCTGATCTAAAGATAACTTAACTCCATGTGGGCTCCTAACATTGCAGTTAAAGTGAGCAGTGTTATTGTAGTCCTGTTTACTGTGTGCATTTACACCATTTCAGGGCTGTTATCTTTCAAGACAATATCGTTTCCAGATTCATGAAGGTTTTGTTATTCATAAACAAGGACAGAGAGAGAATCCATTTCAAAGAATGTCACTGGAGAATCAGTACTCAAGAAGCGTCACTTCTCTGGTCAGAGCTTGAGACAGAACTACGCCTTAATCATGATCAACTTACATTTGGTGCACTAGATACACTTGGTGTGAAAGAAAAGGAAAGTTAATATTGAGCGTTCATTCATAGTAGTGCCCTTATCCACCTGAAAGTATGGATCAGTTATATGGGACTCTCCACCAGAAATTAGGACATAGAAATACTGAAAAGAAATGTGCTTATTATCTCCATCCTTTAGGCAAAATACTACCTTCTTCTTTCTAGATTTGCTAGGTTTTATCTTAGGTGGGCCTTTCTTTAAAACTGCTATGAGAATTAACATACAAGTTTTGTCACTTATTATAGGAAATATAAATGCTGTAAGTGTAGTTTTCTATGATTCATTTTCGTCTTCTTCCAATCCCCTCTTGGTCACCGTCACAAAAGTAAATGAATGAATTACTTTTGCTATTCTTCAGCGGAATCTGGCCGGCCAGACAAGCCATCAGTCGCAAAGACTGACATGACAATCGTGTGGGTGGTGGCGGCATGCGGCACCATCATCATCTTGACCATCATTGTCATCGTGGGCGTGTCAAGGAAGCGGGTGCACGGCTCCACCTGGTTTCCAGAGGGCTTCTTCTCCCTGTCCCAACGTCCCGGCACTGGGAGGGAACCAGTCAACTCAGCTGGCACCAAACCTGTCAACCGTCGGGGACCAGATGGAGAGGAGATGAAGTGAGTGGTGGTTTGGGGGGGGGGGGGGGGGGGGGGGGGGGGGGGACTGGAGTGAAAGAGGAAGGGGGGTAAGTGTGGGGCCAGTGAGCTTGCATGTGTGTGTGTGTGTTACTGTAAGTAAGGGTGTGAGTGCATGTATGGTTTTGAATGAGGGCATAAGAGATGTGGAGGATGTGTTTATATGTGTGTGGATGAGGGAAATATAACACTGAAGGTCAGATTGGCCATGGGCATGTTTGTTGTCAGAATATGATGTATGTGAAGGGGGCATGTACTCACATACGCACATGGACACACTTGTTTATCACATGCATGCACAGGCTCGCGCGCGCGCACACACACACACATATACACACACACGTACATGTACATGCACACACACGTACACGCACACACACACACACAGCTACAGACACACACATGAACAGAGTACAGCAGCAACAAGAGCTTACATCTGAGAGTGACCTTTAAAAAGGACAGAATAGGAAGATCTGGACAGAAAACTATTAACCACATCACTTTCACCTGATGAGCATATAAGGCTGTTCTGGTTAAAAAAAAAAAAAAAAAATTTGTCTTTTTGATTTGTAAAATTTTCCATCCAAATATTCTGTATTATAGTTTCATCCAGTATGATGTCTAGTCGTGTGTGTCATGGGATTCAGTAAATTTACAGGGATTTATCTCTTGGCGGACATGTCATTTCCCTCTGAGGAAGACTCTCCCTCCTGCTGGCTCTGCAGCTAAGAAGTATTTTTAACTGTATGGGGGTTAGTAGGTAGTGCCCTTCTTTAATTCAGTCAGTTCAGTGAGTATTGTGTATCCCAGGAAACCTGAGGGGCCATATCGGGGCTGTGCAGACACCACTGAATACCCCCCCCCCCACCCCCCCGAAGTGACTCAGCAGTTGAGCAGAGTCCCCTCTGGTGGGATGCCATATGGTGACCTGATGTTGGCTGTTCTCTGGACACTTGGTGCCGGGAGTGTGAAAGGCTTGGTCATGTGTGGGGGGGTAGCCGGAATGAACTGTGTTGGAGTAATGACATAATGATGGTATGGATGTTGAGATGCCTCTCCCTCTTCCCTCCACCAAAGTCCAGTCACACATTAATATTTGACCTGATGTGAAGTCCATCGTAGCCTCAGTGGGCCTGTTGCCGTGTTTGTGGTGCAGCTGTCTACACAAGGGTTCCATGGACTCCAACGACAACCACATCTCTCCACCCCCGAGCAATGAGCGCTGGCAGGAGGAAGAGGACGACGATCAACCCCACTGCAAACGCACCAAGGTCTGTTGCTTACAGTCTGTTTCTCTCGCTCGCTCGCTCTCTCTCTCTCCCTCTCTCTCTCTCTCTCTCTCTCTCTCTCTTTCTTTTGTCTCTTTCTCTTCTCTACAATATGATTGTTTTTGTTAACCTTTGATTTCATACACACTAGATGAATGGACTATTTGTAGGAAAAAAGGAAATGTTATTGTTCTCGTCACCCTTGCCCCTTGTCCAAAGACCCTTTGCTATATGCAATCAAATATCAAAGTGTTCTTTCTCTCTCTTTGCTCTGCCTCTCAGTTCTCACTATTCTCCATCTGAACATTGTTCTAACTTCTTTCTCAGCCTTTGTCCATCTACTTCTTTCTCAGCCTTTGTCTCCATCTACTTCTTTCTCAGCCTTTGTTTCCATCTACTTCTTTCTCAGCCTTTGTCTCCATCTACTTCTTTCTCAGCCTTGTTTCCATCTACTTCTTTCTCAGCCTTTGTCTCCATCAATCTTTCTCAGCCTTTGTCTCCATCTACTTCTTTCTCAGCCTTGTTCCATCACTTTTCTCAGCCTTGTCTCCATCAACTTCTTTCTCAGCCTTGTTCCATCTACTTCTTTCTCAGCCTTGTTTCCATCTACTTCTTTCTCAGCCTTTGTTTCCATCAAAATTCTTTCTCAGCCTTGTTTCCATCTAATTCTTTCTCAGCCTTGTTTCCATCTACTTCTTTCTCAGCCTTTGTCTCCATCTACTTCTTTCTCAGCCTTGTCTCCATCTACTTCTTTCTCAGCCTTGTTTCCATCTACTTCTTTCTCAGCCTTTGTCTCCATCTACTTCTTTCTCAGCCTTTGTCTCCATCTACTTCTTTCTCAGCCTTGTCTCCATCTACTTCTTTCTCAGCCTTTGTCCCATCTACTTCTTTCTCAGCCTTTGTTTCCATCTACTTCTTTCTCAGCCTTTGTCGCCATCTACTCTTTCTCAGCCTTTGTCCCATCTACTTCTTTCTCAGCCTTTGTCGCCATCTACTTCTTTCTCAGCCATTGTCTCCATCTACTTCTTTCTCAGCCTTTGTCTCCATCTACTTCTTTCTCAGCCTTTGTCTCCATCTACTTCTTTCTCAGCCTTTGTCTCCATCTACTTCTTTCTCAGCCTTTGTCTCCATCTAAATCATGTACTGTTGTCAGACCCAGTGTTTTTCTGTTCGTGTCCTCCCCCTGCGTCATGTTGTAGAGCAGACACCAGACTTTATCTGTCTCTGTTTCCTTCCTCTAAATCAGACAGTAAGATCAGACACCGGATGGGACAGACAGTTTAAAAAAAAAAGAACAGGAGTATTTACGGGGGAAAAAACAGACTTGTGTCAGCTCCTACTACATGACTCGTAGAAAGGTAGCAGAGACAGAGAAAGACTTGTGTGTGATTTTACAATATCATTAACATCTAGAAATGCACTTTGTCTCTCTCTCTCTCTCTCTCTCTCTCTCTCTCTCTCTCTCTCTCTCTCGTCACTTACACTCTCGTACTCTCTGTTCCATAGTTTCTCTTGCTTGCTCTCTCTCTCAAAATCTTTCTCTCTCTCTCTCTTTCTCTCTCTCTCTCACTATCTCTCTCTGTCTCTTTCCACACGCACACACACGCTCATGCTTTCTGTCTCTAGTTTCTCTTGCTTGCTCTCCCTCTCATGACACACACATAGAACCTCCCAATGATCAGTTAGTTCAAAACCAAACGGGGAACACCCCTGCTCCTGCCGCCAGTTTCAAAAACCTCTCCTTGAATCCCTGTGACCAGATGGAGAAGGGCCTGGAAGTGTTTGAGAGTACCCTGATGGAACGTGGCACCACCGACCAACGCCAGTGGACTCCTCAGCACCTGCAGGCCGCCAACATGTCCCCCCATATGGCCAGCCTCGCCCTCACCCCACCCCACAGCGACATGCTCCATGGCATCAACGACGTTGATGTGCGAGGACCCGGTGGGTTTATGAAAATGCACAGCTGCCAAAATATTAGTTTCTTTCTTTTTCAGGAAATTGTTTATTTGAAAGATCATTTTTTGAAATGATAAATTTTCTCATACTTACCTGTCGAAATAATTGCCTGAATGTTGCAAGGGATGGTGAGAGCATGCACCCCTGACAAGAGATATTGTTTATTTCTTCTTTTATCTACATGAGAATAACTCTACAGTTCCCCAGCCAAGAACTCAGTGCTAGAAGCACAATTCGCCTTAAAGAAAAGTCTCACTCGATAACATAGAGGTGAAATGCATAGTTACCCTTCCTTCAAAAGCTCAGATAGACCAGAATTAAGCTAAAACCGAGAAAAGATAAAATGCTAACAGGATCAGGAAAAGGAGAAGACCCATAAGGTGATTACTGATGGTGCTATTTGATAAAAAGAAAAAAAAACTCAAGCTTAAAAAATACACGCACAAGAAAATGTTTTCACACACAAATCAAGCAAAAGTCAAAGGCATCTTGAACAAAGTGCCAAGGCAAAAATATGCAGGCAGATACTGGCAGGATAATCAGATGAATTTGTGACCAAAAACTTCAATGTCCTCATACATGTCATGTAGGTGAAAATGGCCAAAAATTGTCTGTGACTTCTAGTCTGCTGCCCAGTAAATGCCAGAGACCATGACGTTTCACTAGTGGACGCACTAGTGGAGAGAACCTGGACTTCATGCGCCCTTGCATCTGTTGTAGAGGAAAGCGGTTTCTGGCCATAGACGTTAGCATGGTGAATAGCCTGTGTAGTCCAGGAGTTTATTGTCTGGAGTCTGAGAGCGGCACACACCTCACTGCTTTAAGAGTGACTATTGAGGAATGAAGAGGGTCGGATTAAGATCCCTTCTCAGTTTCTTTTGCTAGGTATCCAGATTATACATAGAACAATGTTCTCAATGAGAAGAATTAAGACACAACTTAGATAGGTAAGTATTGGCATTCTTATAAACACCAAATTTTATTTGTGAGTGTCTTGAAGCATACAGAATTGACATCTAAAATAGATGGTTATATGCTTTGTTATTATGATTTGTAACAATATTCCAGTATATAAGCAAATGAATTGATATACATCTAGATAGGCACCTTGACTTTGGCGCATGGATCGAAACCCAACAAAGTCATTACTGTTTATAACTCACAATAATTGCAGATTATACTTGAATTTCAGTCTGAAATATCCATTAGAACATGGTTATCTTGCTTCTTTCAGTGTTTTCAAATATATCTTTGTCAGACTTCAATTTTCATGGAATAAAAGGTGAGGGAGACACCCTGGTTTTATCTGCTTTACGATGTGAATGTTTCGTCCTTGTCATGAATTGCGGCTGGTTTCAGATGGATTCACACCACTGATGCTGGCCTCGTTCCGAGGGGGAGGTCTGGACATGGGCTGCGACGAGGAGAGCGGGTCAGGGTCAGGGGAGGGAGAAGGGGAGACCACCACTGCTGATGTCATCACCAGTCTCCTGATGCAGGGAGCTGCCATCAATGCTCAGACAGACCGCACAGGTGAGACGACATGGGGCAGTAGGTGGGGGAACTGTTTTCTTAAAATAGAAACTATTGTGGATTAACCATTTAACTATGTGTGTTGTTATGGAACCTTAGGAGAATAGGAGAGGATGCTTAGCATGGAGAGGTGAAAGATTATATGCTTGTGTGATAGGTTTTACCTTCAGTTGCTTGTTACTAGAATTAGTTTTGAAAAACAAGAAAATAATAACAAAAGTTGCATTTGTCTGCATCATGCATTACCTGTGACAGGTGAAACTTCGCTTCACCTGGCCGCCAGGTATGCCCGCGCAGACGCAGCAAAGGTGTTGCTGGACGCCGGGGCAGACCCCAACATTCAGGACAGCACAGGACGTACTGCACTGCACACTGCTGTAGCTGCTGATGCCCAAGGAGTGTTCCAGGTGTGTGTGTGTGGAGGTTGGGAGGGAGTGCAGGGATTGGGAGGTACCAGGGTTTCACATCAGAAAAAATGAAGGAAGAGTCTGTCGTACATCAGTGTTCCTTTAGAGAGATTTCATACCCCCACTGAAAGTGAGGGTTGATGCAGCATTGTTCTCTTGATCGAAAGTTCCTGGGTTGCACACACACACACGCACACACACACACACACACACACACACACACACACACACACACACACACACACACACCCCCCCTAGGACGGCCATGTTATGGGAGATATTCTCTGTAGAGTCAACATATGTGAAGATCCATCCTTCTCCCAAGTTTTAGGTTGAGTTTTTAGTTCTCTCAAGAATAAAACCACCAAACAGATTAATTCCATATGGAAATGGGAACATTTTTTTATTTATTTTTGCGCCGCTTAATATGAACACAAAAGTCTGTTGTTGAATATCAGCGGAAAGTGTAAAGCATGAACATTTCACCCACTATGCTTTTGAAAAACTTTTAGCTGATGAGAAAGTGCTGTTGTGACATAAAAAAAACATGAAATTTAACTGTCTGTCATCAAAATGTTTTAACATTCCTCATTCTAAGTTCTTTTCATAAAAAGTACCATCTTTGTGAAAACAACAACAAAAAAGTTTTCCATTACCTGGTACCTAAAACTAAATATGAAACATGATTGCATCCAATGATTGGTTGAAGGAAAAACATGATTTTTTTTTTTCTATTAGATTGCTGTCATTTACACACACAGCACAAATTATCCTTATCAGCCATTTCAGTCACAGCAAAAGCAGTGACAGGTTGTTGAAACCAACAGGTGACTGCACTTAAAGAACTGATTGGTTTGGGTTTATCCCAGCTTGCGACTCAACAGAGATTTCGATGTGGGAACAGCTTGTCTTCAAGAGTCTCGGTCAAATAATGTGTCACTCTTGTCATTCGTTATTTATACAGTTAGGGCCCCTTGTCAGGGTAGAATGGGGAAGGTTGATGATGACAAGTCACATTTCACATTATCGCCGCCACAGGTGTCCGGCGTTTCCTTACTACAGGTGGGACCATCGAGGTAATTGAATCTATCCTCATTTTCCCTCTTTTCAATCTCGTGAAGTCTAGACATGTGTCCACTATATGATGGCTTATTGCATGTTGAGAGGGAGGGATTTTGACAACAGATTTCAACCTGTTGACACAGTTACTGCAAGACCATTTTGAGTATGTAAACTATCATTCACTTGTGCCTTTTGTCTGCATCTGAGCCGGGTGAATGGGGTTTGCAAACAGCATTAGTGACGAACTGTGCCCTTGTCATTTTGCTTGTAAATGGGAGTCATAGTTACATTTCTTGTTTACTATTTTTAAAGTAAAACCACTTACCTAACTGATTAAAAAAAAAAAAAAAAAAAGACTGATTTTTTTGTTATTGTGATAAAAAGACTGATTTTTTTGTTACTGTGATGTTTGGACTGATTTTTTCTTATATGTAAAGTATTTGTTTTACATAGCTATGGTTGTAAACCAGAGGGATATGTTGATAAGTGGAAATCGGGATTTTGTTTCCAAGAAACCAGTCGCGAGACCCTGAACTATCAGCTGTTCGAACTGTTCCCAGTAAAGGATAGGAAGAAAAGTAAAGATACACTCACACAGGAACACACACATATTAACACACTACACATTTACAACACGCACATGTGTACACACACACACGCACACACACACACATGCACACACGCACACGCACACACACACACACCGCATGACATTTTGTCCGCCGATGACAACATACTTTCTGGTTTGGAACAGATCCTTCTTCGAAACCGATCAACCAACCTGAATGCACGGATGCATTGTGGGACAACACCACTGATCCTGGCGTCACGCCTAGCCATCGAGGGAATGGTTGAAGACCTGATCACAGCCGAAGCGGACATTGAGGCCACGGACAATAATGGTGAGACTGCAAACAAGGGAATGAGCAAAATGACTGATCTGACTACGATTGTAAACTTCTGCTTTGGTCTGATAGGGAAGAAAGGGCTGAAGGTTGGTGGGGACAGACATGTTGAACTTATTTTATTGTGACCCACATTTTTTTTTAACAGTAGACCAGTGTTCGTGAAGAAAGGAAGCGTCTTTAAAGAAAGAAAGAGGAAAGAAAAACGAAATGTCTTTTATTTAAAAAAAAAAAAAAAAGAAAGAAAGTGTCCCAAATGAAGAAAGAGATATGAAAAAGGGAGTGCACTGTGACCTTTTTACCGCATGTCGACTCATGAGTCACTCTTAGTAGCATATCGAAGCTTGACAGTATATTTTGTGATTGTTCAACAAGTAATACCTAGCATTACAAGGCATCTGCCAAAGAGCCAAGGGACACCATTTGTGGAATACTTCAAACCAAGCCAAAATAGTTTTAAATTTTTTGGGTTTTCCAGCATGAATCAAGTAGGACAAAAAGTCACAGAGATGGAGACTGGCAGACAGGCGCGTTGGTAGTGAAAAGGTTAATGGAGAGGACATCATAGTGCAGAGGTAAATCTGTACAAAGTGTAAACTGTTCCGGGAACACAAGGGAGGGAGTTTCTATGGGGAGGTGTTGATATAGGAAGGCTACATTGAATGTGGATGTGGTCTGTGTCCAGGGCGGACAGCGTTACACTGGGCAGCTGCCGTGAACAATGGAGATGCTGTAATGACTTTGCTCAGGAACAACGCAAACCGAGATGCTCAGGACAGCAAGGTTTGTCAGGCTGTGGAAGAGATTGTGTTGGATGTGATATGAATGCTGAGGTTGAGATATCAGTTGGGGTTAATAAAGCTTGTGGATTGTGAAGTTTTTGTCTTACAGTACATTTTTAATCATGCATATGTTGCCGGGTGATGGTACAACCAGCATAGGTTGGATTTTTTTGTTTTTTTAACCTAGTTCATAGAAATCGGTACAGAAGTTCACCTTCCAAAGGGTGACAGTTTCATGTATATTCTAATACCTTTGATTGTTCAGTAGGTATCTAGCTTTCAGGGTAATTACAATGTGGATTGAAAAAGTTGTGTTAGCAGATGTCCAGTACTATGCAGTGAGATTCCCAGATACCAGTGTAGCATTAAGTCGTTATGCTGAACAGGATCTTCCGCTGAGAAAAGCAGAATCTGTGTATGAATTTACCAATATTTGAGGGGTAGAGTAATCGGCGAGGCTAAAATGTACCCTTGAATAGGACTTTTTTTTTTTCCCTGGTGGTAGGGGGACCATTGAGGGTTGTTCATAAACATGTCCACCTGCCTGTAATTGCTTCTAGAGGTACTGCCAGACATGTTTAGATAAAGCTAGTGCTGGCTTCCCCTTCCCATGAGAAAGGTTTTGAGTTTCCTGGTTTTATATTTTATAAGCATGGGTGGCAGTTTTGCTTGTCTTATTTTTTTCCCCATTCTTTCTTTATTTTCCATCAAACAAATTAATAATAATGTCAATCAAACAAGCAAAAAAAAAGACATTGACAATATAGAATTAAAAAAAAAAGAAAGAAAAAATCCTATTAGAATATCACTTCACACACACGCACGCACACGCACACACACACACACACGCACACACACACACGCACACACACACACACACACACAATCACATACACATACTAATATGGAGTCATTATCAATGAAATGTCACAAAAAAAGATATTGCCAGTCAGATATTTTGGGGGCTGTACAATAATGTGCAGTGTACTATATTCATATCAGTTTTTTGGTACCTCTTCATAACTACTTTATAATGTGTCTGTACCAGACAAAAGAAAAGAACAGAATTATTCAAATCTTGATTCAGATTTCAAACACTTGAGTCAAAAATAGATATACAAAAGGTCCAGTCTTTATGAAAGTTGGAGTAATTGCCACATATTCTCATATTGTATTCTTCGACTTTATATCTGTATTTTTTTGCTTGTCTCACTTTGTTTACATGTGACACTCTTAAAGTCACGTTTGTCATTGTCTGTCTGTCGCAGCATGGACTCAAGTTCAGTCCTTGACTCTTATCAAAATCTGTGTACACTTCTTCATATAACAGTATGTATTGATGAATATTTTTTTCAGATGTAAGAAAAACCAAAGTTGGGTTCAAATAAGTACCTCTTTTATACTGAAATTTTTCCCAGGAATGAAAGGAATAGTACTGTAGTAAGAACTCAGGAACCAAGGGAAGTAATGACAGCTTATATTTCGGTACTCAAAGAGTTAACGGTCAAAAACTCATTCTTTTCTTCAGAGCAGAGGTTCTCAAGTCCGGTGAACAGCCTGCAGTTTGTGTTTCTGTTTACAAGATAGATCCCCCTGTTTGTGGCTGCAGGGGGCAGCGTTTTAACAAAGAAACCTTCATTCTGTCAATTTGTGCTTTGTTTTACAGGACGAGACTCCGTTGTTTCTGGCAGCTAAAGAGGGCAGCTTCGTAGTGTGTCAGCTGCTTTTGGATCATTACGCCAACCGCAACATCACCGACCACATGGAGCGACTGCCTCGTGACGTGGCACTGGATCGCCGACACCATGACATCGTCCAGCTCATGGACGAATACAAAGTCGGATCCCCCACCATCCTTGGCTTATCAGGCAGTGCCGGAGCTATGCCCAACGCTATTCCCTTCATGCCCTCCACCAAAACTAAGAACAAACGTCGATCCAAGGCAGGAAACAAGTCAGATCCCACCTCCCCAACCCACTCGAAGCCATCTGATGTTCCAAAGGCCAAACCCAGAAAGAAACGAAGCACTGCAGAGGAAGTGGATTGTGTTCAGGCTTCCAAGGCGAAATCGACATCTCTTGGCGGATCTGCACATCCGCTGCATTCCCAGTCTCCACCAGATTACGACTCGACTGTCCCTACCCGCTACGAAAACACAGCGCTGATGTTGCAACCTCAGCAGCATGTGGTGGGGATGGAGGAGGCGGAGGGAGGAGGTGGGAGGGTGACCAGAATGGAGGAGGTGGGTCATTGCAGCGCCAACAATTTCCTGCACGACTGGCCCCCGCTCCACCCCTCTGCCCCGCCCCCGTCTGTGGGGTCGGTGTCGCCTTCACCGCTGAGCCAGGTGACCGGGAGTCCCCCCTCTCTGCCTACATCACCCAGCAAGGGCAAGAATCTGCCCACCTCCCCCACCCACCTTCAGGCCATGCAGCAACGTGCTGCCCAGCACCACCATCAACAACATCAGCCGCATCCTCACGTGCAGAACTTTCTGTTCCCCGCTCAAGGCAGTGCCAGCATGACCACGGACACAACGTCCATCCAGTCTATGCCACAGCCATTAGCAGAAAGGTGGCATCAACTTCGCAACCGATACCTGCTGCCTCCTCCCACTCTCACACCAACCACCACCTCCCAGCTCAACAAACCACACCCCCGTCACAACCCCCTCCACAAGGAGTCATGTACCCTCACTTGGAACCCTTCCCCACACCCCCCTCCCACTACAGCGACTCCCCTCCCCAGCACCTCTCCCCAACCCTCCTCCCAGAACACTATCTCACTCCTTCCCCCGATTCGCCGGACCAGTGGTCAAGCTCCTCGCCCCGATCGGCTCAGTCAGACTGGTCAGAGGGCATCTGCAGCCCTGTGCCCCCAGTCAAGCAGGCATCCACCCAGCCGAGACGGGTGACCGATCCTGTGTACTTGTAAACAGATCGGCCAGAGATTGTTCGGAACATGAGCGGCTCAGCAGGATTTCATGTCCAGTAACTTTTTAAAAATTCTATCGCTCCCCCAGGTTGTCACGTCGGAGTGTAAATAGTGTTGGTAATACAACAACAACAGAAAAAGGTGTGTGTGCATTTATAATCAGTGGTGCTGACAGGCTGTGTCCTAAGTTGTCAGTTGTGAGGTTATTGCTTTTATTTCGTTCACCCTGAAATTATGCTACGAGTACCATCACAAGGTTACAGAGACTGCAACGTAAATAGGAAAAGATGTAACTTTGTGCAGACTTATTGTTTAGGGGTGTGTGTTTGGACTGGTTAATCTCTACAATACATCAGATAGTGTTTGGGGATGCTGCCAGCAAAGAAAGAAGAAATTGATTCCAGAATGATTCTGGAGATTGGTCATTATGTCCATACAAAACCTTTTTAGTATTTTTTTTTTTTTTTTTTAAACATTGTGCTTTACAGTGTTTGCTGATTGTTGGAAGTAAAATACTGCTTGAACAAGACAATGCAAAAAAACTTTTTTTGGTCGTATTTTATCATTCCGGAAAGGGAACATATACACTTTTTTTTTCCAGAAGAGGTGCGCACGCGCACACCCTTACTCTGTATTTAGAATAAGGGATTGTGTGCTGTTGTGGCTTATTTGTGACGCAGTGTTGTGACATGTGTGAAACTCAGTGTTGCCAACAGAAGACTGGTGGATTTGCATCATTCGGATTCAAATCACAGAAAGAAGAAGACAGTCCCACAAATACACCCCATCAGTCTCTCTGGAATCGCGGCAGTGGTGTGAGGGACTGTGTGTCGACCCATGTTCTGAACAGGCATTGTGACGAGAGAGTCACTAGGGCAAATCCGGGGCGAGCCTGCGCCCTCTTCTGTTTTGTGACGGGCTTGACAAACAAGCTGTTGTAACAGCTCTCAGACTCTGTGGCCAGTGCAAGGGTGCGTCGTGTGTCGGCTTTCTGTGGAAAAATCTTGTGGCCAGTGTACGATATTTTGTGAGTGAGGAGGTTTCTGCGCATGTGGCTAGTACGCGCTGGTGTGAGATTTACGTGGCCTGTCGTGTAATCTGTGCGTTGTGGTGTAACACGAGATGGATGTGGTCAGAGATGTGTCGTATGTGTGTGATTTATGTGATTGTGGTGGTACCTGTGTGTGACGTTGTATCACGAGTTTGATGTGGTCAGATGAGTGTTGTATGCATGTGTGACATTTCTGTGGAATGTGGTGTTTTATGTGCATGATAGTGCATCGCAAGTTGGACGTGGATTGATGGGTGTAATGTGAGTGTAGTGTTGCTGCCAGAGAGAGAGGGTCTTAATGGCCTGGTTTTTTATGCTCTGACTGATAATGCGTTGTCTTGCATACCGTGCAATCTTTTTTCACCCACCCACCCCAGCTCCATTGCGCACATTGTTTGGTGGGTGGGTGGATGGGATGGGGTGTTAATGTTCTAATTCCAAACATTTTTGATCTTGGCAATATTCCATAATCTTTTTCATTCAGATTTGAGAGCCTCTTGGGTCAGGTGTGTTCTGCCTGTGTGTCCTTTGAGAAAAAGCTCATGCATTTCAGCATGATGTAGTTTTGTCTGGTTGACTTGTTTTTGTGACAGAAACTTACATGCCTAAGATTACGTGTCTTTTTAGGGCTCCGACAGTGTTTGGGAGTGTGCATCTTTGTGCTGAATACGAAATTTCTTTTTCTGTGTGTGTGAATGACGGCCTCAGTGAGAAATGGTAATTGATTGATTCTTTAGGAATTGATATGAGCAGTTGATCAACAAACCAATTGACACATTGCTCATGCTGTTGTTTTAACAGAATGAAGTTATGTGAGCGAATGTCTCAGCCATTGTGCGGTGAAGGGTAGGTCCAGCAACAAGTTGAAATCTGTGTTGAGAGATGCACTCTTCCACATCACTAGGGGCCAAGGTCACCATTTTCCTTCTTTTTTTTTTTTTTTTTCTTTTTTTCTTTTCTTTTTTTTTGTCTCCCTCGCCTGTCTGATATTGTGACCTTCAGCGCACATTTTGAAAATGTGCATGTGTGTATATGTCACTGCCTGTAAGAGTGCCTAGAAACATTTGATGAAGGAATAGCTGGTACGAAAAAAAATAGTGTTCAGGATAGATCTGTTTGGTGAGTAGAAGGTCTCTATCTCATCAACCAGTGAGAAAGAATATTTCCATGCTCTCACACAACATTACAGCTCATTAAATGAACCAGAAAGGACATTTACATACACTCACTCAAATGGAAATGCATATATTTTGTGAATATTTACATCTGAAATTATTGCTTGTATAATTCTCTTCACTCCCCCCCCTTCTTTTTTGTCTTTTTTCTTTTTAGATAAGATGAATCATACTTTGAAATTGAAATTATACAGCTTGGGAGAGAACCCATAAACTTAAGAAGATGCAATTGTGAACAGATGTAAGCTGGAACAAATGAAATGGTTTATGAGCTTGAAACAAAACCGTACTTGACGAAATCAAATGAAAGGAATGTTTATGTGCCTGAAATTTAAAGGTAAAAAACCAAAAACAGTGATATGGAAACCTCTCAAAAATGTATATATGTGCATGTACAGGCTATCTAAAGCATACCGCTCTGTGGAACAGGTTCAAATTATGTTGAAGAACTTGACACAAAGACAATCACAGGGTTTTGTAATACCAAGACAAAGGACAGATTTCTGTCAAGGCTGTGTGTGTCACCATGGCTTGAATTCAGACTTTGGTAGTTCGAACTTGGGTATACAACATGACTGCCAATGTGAGAGCCAACTTCAGTGGATGTCTGTTCAGATATATGGTAGAATGACATATACATGCTTGAGGATTTTGTTTTTTAAATTCATCTATACAATGCACAAGAAGGTGAATGTGAAGGTTATATGTAAGTATGAGTGTGTGTGTGTGTGTGTGTGTGTGTGTGTGCGAGCATGAAATATCTAAAGTAGGTAACCTGTTTCATTTCGGCTAATCTAACGACATAGTAAATGCAAGCAGTTGTCATGAGTCTTGATTCAACCTAACAGCTCATGAATGTCACATTTAATGATTTATGATGTACTGTCTTGCTGTTAGGTTATATCCACTACGAATTTTTTTAATGAAAAATTACTGCCACTTAACGTAAGGTATTCTCTCTTGTTTTCCTTTTTTATAATCCTGTTTGGTATTTCTGTGTACGTTTAACAAATGTCTATTCATAAGTTTATGATAATGATTCACATGTTAACACAACATTCATGGTTATATATTATATGTATACAGGCATATGTTTGCACTGTATATGTGCACTTTTCATTCAGCTTTTTGGTTGGTTGTTCTAACAAATAGGTAAGCGACAAATTGCGCAGACTGTTTAAATGTTCATTGGTGATGCACTAATGCTGGGTTCTGTTCTAAAGAATCCTTTCTTATTCCTGCCCAACATGTAGCACTAAGGTGGACTAGACTGAATTCTGGCATTTCAGAACAGGATGCAAGTTACGAGTACATGTATTCAGAAGTAGCTGAATTACGGCTATGCGTTCTGAGCAACAGTTTCGCATCATATCACGACAGTATTGGCCAGTACTGAACATCTGTAGATGCCAGTGTTTGTATTAGAAAGTGAACTGTATGCCACAAAGCTGGTAAAAGAGATTGACAACTCCCCCCCCCCCCCCCCCCCCCCCCCTGATTGGCATCCCCTTGAATGTTTGTGGTCACACATACACTTCCTGTGTTTTGTCATTCCATTGTACAGTTTGTGTGTTGACAGCTTGACCTTTGTATGGTCGGTAGAACATCTCTTTGAGTTGTGTTTGACAGCTTGACTTTGTATGGAGTCGAGTAGAAAACTCTTTTGATATAAGACGGTGAACAAATGTGGTCATTTTTGTTTCCGTTCAGTAGGTCGAGGGCACAGGTTGTCATGAAGAATTGCTTAGCACTGCTTCCTAGAAAGAAAAAACTAAACTAAAAACAAACAATAGAAAAAAAGGGGAAAAAAAAACAGAAGAAATCTGGAACCTTTCATGAAAATTTTTGTCGAGCGTAGTTAGTTGTGAACAGGGTCAGTGACATAGTTTCTGATTTTTCTGAAAATTTTGGGTAAACATTAGTTTGTTGTAAACAGGGTCAGTTGTCAGAGAATTTCTGCCTCCAGAGAATGTTCTGTAACTGCATACAAAATACTTAACATGGATAATCAGGTCTAGTTCATCAAAGGATGGGTTAATGGCCTTTTGCCAAAAATTAAAACTAAACAATCAAAATAATTTACAGATTAAAAAAAAAGGAGTTGTGGATAAGTAAACTACAATAAATAAAAAACCAAGACTAGATGGGCAACACAAAACAACTGAAAAGGGAAGAAACAGAAATTTTGTAACCGTTTGTGGTGCAGATGGAGGGGTGGAAATTGGCACTGCTTATTTTTGCAATGACTTAAGTAAGACTATGAATAATTTGCTTTTTTCTTTGACAAGTTTTCTTTCTTTCCCTTTTCCATACGTACTTTTAATACAACCTCTTATTTTTGGATCAAGTGGAAGTGACTACCCAGATTTGTATATGACACACGGGTAACGCTGTAACTTGAATACAGTTCCCCCTTAGTAAGTGAAACTGTGAGTGGCAAAGGTCTGTACTGTGTGCGTGATAGACTTACAGTGGGTGAGAATTTGGTTTTGACTTTGATGTCAATTTAAGGGCGCGCAAGCGCACGCACACACACACACGTACACACACACCAAACTAGCAGTTGTGGTTTAATTGATAAGTATAAGCTATCGTTTAATAATTCTACGCTACATTGCCAGCAGATCCGTACATTTGGAGGACCCTGAAATTGCCATTGACAAGAAGATTGGCAACGCTGCTTGAAAACACAGATGTGAATGCTTTGGGGGCCAGCAGCAGGATAATTCAGTGTATTGAGTGCCAGACTTGTGATCCTGTGGTCATGGGTTTGAATATTGTCAAGGGCATTTAGTGATTCAGGCCAGATGTCTGTCTGAAGAAAATGTAATGTTCCGTTCACATGTGTGTGTTATTTTTACCCGTTTAACTACTGATATTCCCTACCCCACCCCCCACCCCTCAAATCTTCAGGCAGTGACTTATGATGCCCCAAGCTTCAAAGACTGCTGCTTTACTAAGGGATGAAGTTTCAGTACAAGACTCTTTTCCAACAGTGAGGTGGTGGTTTTTTGTTTTTTGGGTTTTTTTTTTTATAAATAACAGACAAATTATAATAAATGAAGGAACTATTTCAAGTGACATGTAATCTACAGACTACATTGTGCTGTTCACTGCCATGTGTGTGTTGTGCTGTTAATGTTCTCTTTTACAGTTACATCAGTTCTCGTTAATGACCATACAATCTCAGTCTTGGCTATGACAGAAGTCGTGCTTCAGGCGTACGAACACCTTTTGCTGTCTGCTTGGATCATTTTGCTGTGGGGCTCTTCCTATACACTTTTTTTTTTTAATAGAATGGTCACAAGATGCTGTGCTGTATGATAATACAATGGTGTATGAACTACTGAGATTGTCACATGGAATTTGCGATCAAAGTTGAACTGATTTGTCTTGTATGATTATTACTTGAATATAGTTGAAAAGATTTTTTCTTCCACCGATAAGAATTTTGTACTTATGAATCCACCGTATTAGTAGAACATGAAAGTTCACTTGAATGTAGCTGAGATCAAAAGTTGTGAATTATTGTTGTGATAAGAATGTTCTGTGAGTATACAGACTGTTATGCTCCATATATGTGAAAAAGCCTTTTTAAAGAGCTTTTCGTAGTGATTTTTAAATAATTGTGTCAAGAGTTTTTTTAATGACCTGCTTAAGGTCGTACTTTTAAGTGATTTTTTTTTGTCACAGGAAGTTTTACTCAGTATTTTTCATGGGATTTTTTATGTCTTTGTTGCAAACAAAATAATCATGCTGTGGTATAGTGGCTTTTCCTCTTTCAAAAATGTTCAGATTGCTGATATAACTCAAACTGTGGTCAAAGATTAAAAACAGGAAAATTGAAATATGTTACAACAACTGCTGAGGCTCGAGCGCCAATTATTGAGTGTGGTGGCAGGTGGAATGAGATAAAAGCGGAACGCACGTGATAACGTTGAATGTATGCTAGTGATGGTCAGGGTACTGCATGTTATAAAGAAAGATTCCTTTAATTCATGTCCACATCTGGAGGGTTGAGAAGGTGCAGAAATATGCTAACTTAACTTTTCTTTTTTTTTTTGGGGGGGGGGGGGGGGGGGGGACATATATAGTAACAAATAAGTGCTATATACAAGTTTTATATGAGTGAATGTAGAATCTGAACCTGTAAAACCAGAAGAAGAAACTGCTTTTTTTTTAAATAAAAATCTAAGACCACCATTTATATTTAAAAAAAAAAATCTAAGACCACCATTTATATGTGACTGGCTGATGCATAGAAAAAATAAACATGTATAAACTTATTGCAGTTTAAATTCACACTGAAGACGGAATGCTCAGCGACATACATCGTTGTGTGGGCCAGAATGGACTCGTATCTGCTAGTGAGTTACACAGACTTAGACCCCTTGTGATATGTTTTTGTTTTCTTTGTTTTGCTGTCTTTGTTGAAGACACCTCCCCACCTCCTTCCCTTCTCATATTTTGTGATGTATTGTTTGTTGATCCTCCCGTTTTGCTCTTCCATGAGTTAGTCTGTTAATCCTGTTCTTGTGATGTGTTCACCGAACAATCGTGTGTTCTGAACCGTGTAGTGTGGAGTCCGTGCCTTAACTTCTGTGTCCCCCAGGGTGAGCCAAGCTGCGCTGCCTTCTTCTCTTCCATAACAGACGTTGCTTTGACTGCAAAGGGCTACACCAACATTGTAAAATCAGTCGGCATGTCTGTGCAACAGGGCAACATCGATATTCAGAGATCGGTGTTGGTATCCCTGTTGAAAGACAACATGGATACTCGGAGATCATTCGTGATAAATTTGTTAATGGGCAACATTAACATTCAGAGACTGGTTTTGGTATGTCACTTTAGCAAAAAAAAAATAGTATTCAGAGATCATTGATGATATCCCTTTCAAAGCGCTGCATCAGTATTCTGTGTGAGGTGATGATAGCCGTGTTGAAAGACGAAACAAATTTTCAGAGAGCATTGATGGTATCCCTGTAAAAGACCACATGGACATTCAGATATCAATGATTGTATCTAGAGATATAATGGAATCAAAAAGGGCAGAGATAACTGATGTTATCTATGTTAGGCAGTAACATCGGTATTCAGAGATCAGTGAAGGTATCTCTCTTACAAGGCAACATCGACATTCAGAAAGTAATTGTGGTACGTCTGTAAGAAAGCAACATCCATGTTCAGAGATCAGTCATGGGGTCTCTGTTAAAAGGCAGTGTTGACGTACAGGTATCATTGATTATATCTTGTTAAAGGCAGCATGGATATTCAGAGATTGATGAAGGTATCGGTGTTAAAAGGCAACGTTTACACTCGGAGATCAGTTGCCCTATCTCTTGGAATATTAATGTTGTGATATCATCGATGACATCTCGTTTAAAGGACAGCAACGATATTCAGAGATCACTGATTGATGTCTGGAAAAATGAAAGAACTAGACTGATTTTCATGTTTCCTTTGTGGTCCCTGTGATTATTAAAAGGACCACAGATTTTCTGAGTGATGGAAAACGCTGGATTGAAACACCCAGATCTTATTCAGTAGCCTGTGGCACTGTTCAGTCCACACAGTGTGGTTCCATTGTTAGAACCTGCAATGACTTATTTGGACTTAAGACCCCCAAATTTTTTTTTTTAATAAAAAAGAGGAAAGAAAGGCCTAAAAAGAAAAAAAAAAAAGGGGGGAAATCTTGGGTGTTGAAATTCCCAGTATGCATGGTGAATGACATAGCATGCTACCAGGTATACACAGGAAAAAAAACACATTGTGTACGAAGAAAAGAAAAAAGCCCACAGTGCTCACAGCATAGCATGAAACAATCTGGCGAATTCTGGGTGGACACAGAAACAAAGAGTTCAGGAAAACAAAACAACAAATAATTTTCTTCCTAAACCAGGGAAACATCTTGTCAAAACCTCCCTTTGTACTGTGATGGTAAAAAGACTGCGCCTTACACTTTTTGTGGGATGTGATAAGATCACCTCAAAAGTGTTGGATGGGGAGGGGGGAGGGGTCTCTTGTGATTCAAAGAATGAATTCTGTATCATTTTGATTCTGTCGTAAGTTTTTGATCCCCTTCAGAAAGAATGGGTAATTTGCAATAAGCATGTGAAGTTATCCGTGAATAGTGTAGGGGTTATTTCTGTTATGATTTGATTATTCTGAGGCATATTAGTCCCTTTAAAGTAATGTGACAGCTTCTGAAATAAGAGGACTACATCATGATTGGCTTTCATCACAAATATCTTATCCTCTTAGCTGAAATAATTCATAATATAGATATTTTAGTTACTTGGTGATGTGCATTGTATCAAAAAGTATATTAACAACTTAATCAATCGTGTGACTTCTGCAGATACTTGGAGAGCTATAGATTTGATTTGTTTGAGAGAAAGAAAAACTTATCATCTTTCTTTGAAATAATTTGCGGACTTCTGATATAGCTGTGTAAACATTTGACATATTTGGGTTACAGTGGAAATTTTGGACCAGTAGTTGACTGTGTTATATTTGAAGTTATTGAGTTGCATCAATTGTAGAGTTGTATTAAAAGTACCCGAGTTAAATCAGAAATGATTAGACTGTATAAAGAATAACTGGATTACACCAGGAACAATTACGTTTCATCACAAATGATTTGATTATGTTGGGTCTAATTGGGTCACACTGGAACCAGCTGAGTGACATCAGAAGTAATTAGGTTGCACCAGGAGAAGTTAAGTAGAAAGTATTTAGCCTGCAGCAGGAGTAATCAAGATTTATCAGTAATTATTTAATTATACCATGAGTCGTAGACTTATATCATGAGAAATGGGGTTACATGGGAAGTAACCAAGTTACACCAGGTGTGGCCGATTTACATGAAATGTATTTCGGTCACCTCAAGATGAGTTCTGAAATAGTTTGATGACCTAAAGGAAGTAACTGAGTATGGAATGCAGTCAGTTGTCCTCCAAAGTAATTTGGAGTCTAAGAATAGTTTGATGATCGAAGGGAAGTAATTGAGTTCAGAATGCGGTCAGTTGTCTTCCAAACGTAATTGAGAGTCTCAGAAATAAGCGGGTCACCTCTGAAGCATCATGGGGTTGGTGTTTGAAAACACCAGCTGTGTTGTTGTGTAGACGAGCTGTATGTGATTTGTTGGAGTATGATCATGTGATCTGTTGGTCGGAAGTATTCAAAGTTACAGGGTGACGCAGTCTGTCATCTGCCTGCAGTATTAAATCAGGAAACGAACCCTTTTGTGATCTGGATGTTGAACGTTGTCTCTGTGAAAGTGTCCTCTGTGTACAATTGTTTTTTCTGGATTTGTATAGAACCTGTAAATGTGCTGGATAATAAGACTGCTGTTGTTGATCCGAAAACAAGAGTGAAATAAATATTGAAAGGTCTGCTGTTAGCTAAAAGAAATGTAGTTAAGTTTTGTTGTTTTTTTCTTTGTTCCAAGAAAAAGGGACATACTATAGCGCTTGCCTGTTTGGGGCAAGCCAGTTGAAGTATGAAGGCAGACAAAGAGAAAAAAATGCATGGAGAAAAAGATGAAGACAGTATAAGCAGTGTCAAGATTTCTTTTCTTTTTTTAAATATCAGCAACGTCAAGTTTTCAGTTATTTTTGACTTGCTGCTCCCACAAGGATTTTAATGTGATATTATATTTTTTGTTGTTAAAATTATCAACATGAATTAATAAGGTTTATGAATATTGGTATTTTCTATGTTGGAGCTGTTGTTTATTGTTATCGATATTGGTACATGAGCTGTAATTCATGTTCAAGATTCCTGGGATGAAGGTGTGGATTTGACAATCATTCGATGACATTCATCAGATAAATACAGTGGAGTCTTTTGTTTTAAACAGTTAAACCGAGTTTCATTTGAATGGGGTTTTAATAGTTCCACAGTATTTTGAAAGTTTTCAAATATACTAAAGAATATGAATAATACTTTCGTAAATTTACTTTAAATGTTATGTCTTCAAGTGAATTCAACAACTTTCCATGCTTTTTGTTCAAAAAAGAGAGAACAAGAGTCGCACACATTAAAGACAAAAACAAAAAAAAGAGAGAGAATTCTTTTTTTAATCTCCTCCAGCCTTCCTCCTCCTTCTAACCTTTAACCTCCCACTGCCCCCCCCCCCCCCCTAAAAAAAAAAAAAGCGGATTGGTAATGAAAGTCCTGAAGAGTCAGAATTGATTTTTTAATGTTTTGCTTGATCTTGAAGGGAAATCTTTACAGGCAGTGTTGTGAGAGATTGGTGGTGATGGCAAAGAAAAGGTTGTTCACATGACATTGATTCTTTGTTTTTTATGAATTAATTGCTGCTGACTGGATCGCTGTTTGATCTGTATTGTCTGTGTCACTGGACTGAACAGTGGAAGTCCAAGACTGTTGAAAACAGCTTTAATTCTGAGATTCCCCACCCCCCCCCCACCTCATTTGCTCTGTCTGTCTCTGTCTCTGTATAAAAGATATTTTTCTCTATGTGAATGGTGCATGTGTGTGTCAGATGTGTCAAAATGACATCTATCTCTCGCTCTCTCTTTTTCTCTCTCGCTCTCTCTCTATTTCTGTCTCCCTCTCTCTCTCTGTTTTGTGTGAATATCACGTGGAGTGTATGTGGAGTTTCTACAAGTTGATGGATTTTCACTGATGAGGTGAACATGTTGATGTGGACTTGGTCAGAGACATATTTACGTCACTTTTCAGATTTCCTGGATACCACTTTTCTATGCTCTGTGAACAAAACAGATGTTTGGATGTTTTCAGAGTAATGGCATTTGTGTGTGGTTACGACAGTGAACATCGTATTGTATGCTTTTAATAGTCTTTTCTTGAAAATTCCATCTTGTTTCATATGTGAATGTCCTCTGTGTGTTATCGTAAGAGTATTGACGTGGGTTCTGTGTGTATATGTATGTTTAGAAATGTGGACTTGTTGCTTTTAGTTAATCCATGAAAGTGTGTTGTGTTGTGAGGTTGCTCTGGAATTGTGCCAGTGTTGGTGCCATGTGGGTGTGGACATTTACATTATATGTTTAAGAACAGCTGTTGTAATGTACTGTTAGCCTGTCTTACTATTGTTGTTGTTATTACTCTACACAAGAACATTGTGCATGTCATGATATGCTGTCTGTTGTTTCGTAGTGCTCCAGGTGTAAAGGCATTCAGTTGTTCTATTCCCAACATTGTAGATGTTACATGTCATCTGATTTATGTAAATCTTTCGGACCAGCCAGCCCTGACTTTGTTGGCTATAAGTTGCTACACTGGTATGTATTCGCCTCTCTGCTGCACCATTGCACCACAGCTATAACTATTGCAGTGCATTCTGTCCAAAGGGTGTCATTGTCTATCAGTGGGCAGACCAGTTAGTAAGGCTTTTGTGTATAGGATTATAGAGAAGTCATTTTGGTTCTGTTTCTGTAGAAGCCAGTGGAACTGACCACATATGTTATTCACCCGTGGTAGTTTGTGTTCTACTGATTATCATTATGGGCTGAACAGATGATTTGTGGATATTCCTGTGTGACACCGATGTGACAGGGTGCATCAGGACATAACAAAGAAACCTTTTGCATGAACACAGGTGAAGGTATGTTTTGAAAACTGGCATTCATTTTACACTGTTTGTGTGCCAACTTTTATAATGTTGGTCTCTACTTAGTAAAGGCAGGCAGCACATTGACTGCACTCTGCTTAGCAAAGGCAGGCAGCACATCGAATGCAAAAGAAGAATTCTTTACAGAAATGTCAAGTGGACCACAAAAGTCACTTTCCAGTTATATGGTCGATGGAGCAATCTGTACATCACCGAACATGCCATGAAGGATTCCATGACCTTGAAAAAGCAAAGCATCGTGACACTTTGGCAAGTTTGTGAGGTCCACATTTCTCTTGAATCTGTCCAGCTAGTTTATGGTTGTGTAAAAAGATTGAATGGAAATAGGAAAATGGTTATGTCTAGGGTTTTCAAGGTCAACACTTCTTTTCAAAGATTGAATGGAAATAGGAAAATGGTTATGTCTAGGGTTTTCCATGTCAACACTTCTTATCATTGACCACCAGCATCTAACACTTCAGTCAAGCAAAATACAGCTGACATGTAGTATTTTGTTTGTTGTTTGGTGGGTTCTGGGTTTGCTTGTTTTTAGGGCTGTATTTCTTTCTTTTTCTTGCCAAACCAAATCAAGTTCGTTTGTAGGCCTGTTTCAGATAATCAAAGAAATACATGTACTTAACACCACCATCCCCCCACCCTTTTTTTTTTTTCTCCCAGAAAACAAAACCGATAGAAATTGATACATAAATGATATTGATCTGGATTAGCAATTGATTTTTGGTGTTAATTGCTGTAGAATAGATGTGTGTTTTTTGACAATATTTTAAACATAATCAGATTAGAGTTAAGTTTATATAATCTGTTTTAATACTATGTTATTATGCATGCAGGAGATGCTGTTTGTATTTAGCTTGAACTTGTATAATACTCAACAATGTTTCATGAATATCTATTTAAATTCTAATGTGTGTGTTAAAATATGGGTTTGAAAAAGTAAGGCTTTTTTTGTTTGTTTGTTTTTTTGTAAATGGAGTAGAACTGAGTTTACATGTTTTATTTTATTACTGGATAACCAAAAGTTATCGCAATATTTTGCAGGGCACATCACATTATCAAATGAGTGATAATGTACACGTAAAATTATGTACAAATGTAAAACACCATAAACACATCAGTTTTAGTTCATATGCATGTATGGGTATAAGAGATGAAAACAAATGGCGTATGAAAGCAAGAGCAAAATTATTTTCTGTTTGTTATCAGAAGGAATTATTACTGTCTTTATATTTATAATTAATTTTGTGTCTGTTCTGAGAATAGTTGAATTAATTAGAAACAAAGTGGACTATTTGATATCCTGTGAGTTTGTTGTAGTTTTTTGTTGTTTGGTTTTGTTACACATTTTTAAAACTGTATTAGTGTGTGAATGTATTCATTTCAATTTTGAGAAATATTACTTTTAAGGCAGCTTTTCATGATTGATTATGTGTTCCATTTTCTTCCATACTTTCCTGTGTTATGTGTGTGTGTGTGTGTGTGTGTGCTTTCCAGTCATACAATCTGTGACTGTGGCAAATCCCTTCCTAACAGAATGGGTTGCTGCTTTTGAATTTTTCTTCTTTTTTTTCAGCGCTAAACACATTTGTATACTATTCCTTGTGCTTGCTCTTGTGAGCTAATGTTTATAACATTTCTGAGTTTGTTTCTGTACTTATTTTGATTTGTGAATATCTGTAGATTGTACAGACTTTTATTTCAACAACTGTACTGCTATCACAGAACTATTTTGTTGTTGTACAGAATTTTTTTTTGTTGCATTTACTGTTGTGGCTGCATGGATTCATGAAAAATAATGTTCGGATTTGTTTACTTTTGCATTCTGTTGGTTGTTTGAGATCCTTTGCCTAGCAAGCAAAATTAATGAATTTTTTTTTCTTCTTGTACTCTGCGATACAGTATGTGTGTATGCACATGTGTGAGAATCGGTAAAAAAGATAGATGCGATAGTCATTAATTTTACAGATGTTCAAAACAGTTTTCAGTGCAACATTGCTGTGTACTATTATCGGGAGACTGTTTAAATGGTCGGGAAGGGGTTTGTTGTTGTTGTTGTTTTTTTTCAAACTGAAGTGGTGAACCTTTAAAAAAGATATTAATTAAGCAAGTTCCTAGACAAGCTGAAGCATTTTCACTTCATGACCAGTTATGCAATCACCAACATCCATGTCTTTTTTTTTTTTTTTTTTTTTTTTTTTTTGCTGTATTGCACTCTTGTTGATTTTTTTATTTTTCTTCCATTCACTCTCTTGCTCTCTCTCTCCCTCTCTCTCTCTTTATCTCTCTCTGTCCTTTTTTTTTTTATTTTTTATTTCATGAATAGTTAAAGTTGTCTGAACTGCTTCTGCTGGATGAAATTCACATGATTCAATTCAAATCAGCCATGGCAAATACACTTTAACTGGGATGTCATAATAATGTAAGTGGTTTGGACCTGTTTTTGCAAGGCATTTGTGTGGTCGCCATTTGACATTGCTCATTTAACGACGAGACATGGACAGTTTTGTGACTTGGCTACCACCTGTTCCTTTTTTTAAAGCTGATTAAGTTACACAGCATACTTCATACTGACATCTTCAGTGCCTGCCAAATTCTTGTGAAAATGAAATATCAAATGGCTTGCCCTTTCTTTTCTTTCTTTTTTTTTTTTTTTCTTTTAATGCTTATAACCCAGTCATGTTATGCATGTTCTGATGTGTTTGTACAGACAAGCTAGCAAACCACATGGAATGTTAGGAACAACCTTCAGCACATTCCCTGATCTGAAACCCGGCAAATCCACTGTCACAGAAAATAAGAGATTCCCTCTCGGTGCAACGACTCCAGCTCTTTGGAAGATTTATGGAAATCTTTTTATCAGTCGATTTGTTCTCATCGTACAAGCAACTAACATCCACGCCGACTTGCACTCATGCGCACATGGTGGTGCTCACGTGCCCATGGAAGCTTGAATAGCTTTGTGCACGCATGCATGCACGCACACACACACACACAACAAAAAAAAACACATACACATCACTACATTTTACTAATGCTAAAAGTTCATCATGTATATACATGCTTCTTTTGATATACAGCTTTTATTGACAGATCAAAGAGTGTGGAGTATTATCAAAGAGGCCGCCTTGGCTTAAGGCTGTGTGAGGCCAATTGACAGGCTAGAACACCAAGGCTACATCAAAATGTTATGCTCTGCATAGTTATGCGGGGATTGTCTTCAGTTGTGACAAGCTCCTAGCATAACATTATCAGTCTCCAAAATCCCCGGAAGTCAGAGTGTGCCTGCCCATGTGGCGGGGTAATCAAAAACGGTCACACACATAATGTTCTCATCCGCAGCTGATGCATTTGTACTATAGTGTTCAAGTACTTTGGCTGTTCGGATTATCCGTGGAGTCTTTTAGCCAGGGTACGACAACATCAAAGAGCACTGAACTGCAGAACGTTAAGTTCCCATTGTTTCTGATCAATCATTCATGGTCTTCCATTTGAGTGTTCACCCACACGTTCATTCCTGTGTGCAGGCATTGATAATCACCATTTTTGAGTACGTAGTGTGTTAATACTACATGCTCAACAGGGGGAAAAAACTGTCAAGTATAAATCATTGTGCAACTCGTTAAGAAAAAATCCCACCTGCGGGGCAGTTGATGATTTACATACCCTGACTTTTTGTGACCAGTGTTGTGTCTTTTTCATGGCAATTGTTAGCGTGTTTTGGTAGCGTGACGACAGATGCACCAGAGGTCATACGTCAGAGAGACTTGCATCTGATCTGTCTTCCTGAGATGGTGCGCAGGTCTGAAAACAGAAAGGAGATCCATCGGTCATGTCCCGATCAGTGGTGCTTGAAATAAAGGGTCCAGCAGCAGTATGGTGCTGTGTGGATTTCGTTCGTTTGTTTTTATCATTTCTTATACGCAGCACCGTTAATTTGCTCATGTCAATCATTCTTAAAAAGAAAATTCGTTGCCAACTTGCAACACTAGACGTATTTCATTTTGAAGGTTTGGTCAGTTCCGTCTTAGTACATCAGAGAATGGTTTCTGTTTGTTTTTGTTTTTAATTTCGATTTTCAGTGAAAAAACTCGATTTTAGGACAATTTTATGAACAAAGAGCATTTCGATAGCAGTTTAGGGATCAAAGGGTATTTTTTGACCGATCTAACGAACAGAAGATACTTTTTAAATGAAATGAACAAAACACATTTTAATCTTATTAAACAAAGAACTTTAATAAACAAAGCACGTTTTAATATAATTGAACGGCAACAACAAAAAAGTTTTAATGCACTATAATGAATAATTTTTAGTACATTTCAATAAACAAATATATTTTAATCTGATTGAACAGCTTTTATATTCACTATTTTGAAATCTGCTGCTGCACAGATTAAGCTGCTGTTGAGACTTCAAGTAATGAGAATGCTGCATTACTTCATTTCAGTATACGTGTTAAAACTAGTGGTATAACACACAAAGAAGAAGAAGCACCAAAGGGACGCGAAGGCTTTGGAATGTGCAAGCGTGTTTCCAGCTGCCAAAAGAAACATTTTCAACTATCTGTGAGACGTAAACACAAAAGTCCACAGTATGTGGAGATGACCTGTTTTGCAAGTTTTTTTGTTTTTGTTTTTGTTTTTGGGGGGGGGGGTGTTTTTTTTTCTCCCTGACGTACGTCTTCGGCGCATCTGAGTCCAACTTTCCACCAGATTGTTTGACTGTACACACTTTGATCAGTATTGTTGACCGTGCGCTTCAACAGCATTGAACACTATGCTTCCACTTCGTTGTGAACAGTTGACCGTTTTGGATGCATTGACTGGGCAAGCTGGATGACTTAGAATGTGTTAGAATAAAAGCGTTGGTCACATTTTTTTTTCACAGATGTATTTTTTATGAGTGTCTTTTTAACATTCTTTTGCATACATATATATGTGTGTGTCTATGGATATTCTCTCTCTTGGGCTTTGACGCCTGTGGAGTTCGAGAATTCTCTTGCATGTAGTTGTGAGTGGTCTTTGTGGTAGGTGGAGTTTGTCTTCAGACTAAGTGGTCAGTAAATCTGTGGTCAAGATTGGCATCGTCGGTTTTTTTTTTTTTTTTTTTTTTTTTAAGCCATTTCAATGATTGTCTTTAGTCCGTTTAGCTAGGATGCAACGCTCTTTGAAACGAACGTGACAGAAAAACATATTTCATTTCTCACCATGCGTGACTGACTCCATTAATGCAGATGAAACGTTGAAACCGCAAATCATACTTGATGCAGGACATCACTTCAAGTTAGTGGAGTATTACAGACTGACTTGGAGGATGTTCCGTTTGTTGATGGCCAGATCTCACACATCTTTGCTATGTTGTCGTTGTTTCCCGCCATTCACACCACAGAACAGCAAACATACATGTGCCATATTTTGGGCGGAGGAGCTGGAAAATTACAGGGCCCTATACACTGTGCCTAACCTTTTTTTTTAAGCCTTTTGTTTCTCGCCGAAGTTCCTGTCATTGTTAACTCTTTCATTCCCAGTGTCCATTATACTGGAGGAGTATTGTCTAGGGGGGGGGGGGGTGGGGGGGGGGGGGAATTGGTCTGTTTACAGTGGTCCTTGTGGGCATACTCACTGTTCATGTTTAGTTAAAGGATTTTTTTCTTTAATGAAAATGCCATCGATCGAATTTGAAAAAAGAAGAACAGGTGCAGTGCGATTGTTAAAAGGTTTATGGCTGGTTGTTTCTTTCTGTGTGAAAACAGTCATTTGTTTATTGTTATTTTGTGGTTGTTTACATTATTAGTTCTATTTTACGAGTGAAACGAACCAATTTCCATAGTTGATTTTTAGTCCATATGATCCACGCCTGCGGATCTTGGGTTGCAATTTTCATTAAAATAGCAAGCCTTGTTTGGTCTATATACGTGGACCAGGGTGTGATCTACAGTAGGGTATTGAATTAAAACCTTATGATCTAGCTTATTGATTTAAAAACCCACCTTGATGCAAAAAATCATTCTTTTCGTTACTCTTTACTGCAACTTATCGTTGTATGTGTTTGATGATATCCATGTCTTATCATTATTTTTATAATCATGATCACTGTGTCACACTTTGCACATAGAAAGGAACATGTGTGGCTTTGTGGAATGAAAGAGTTAACAAAACAGCCTTTGCTATTTTTATCTTCTGTGCAGCAACACGTCATGCAAAGTTTGGCACAGATTTCGTCATCGTGTTCCTTTGCTTCTCGGACACATTCGACATGGAGGAGAATTAGAACTCGTTCGTCGTTCACGTCATAGAGAAATCCTGCCTTAAAATTGCTCTCAATTTCTCTCTCTCGCTCTCATGAGGACAGGAGACCAGAATAATACATTAACAAAAACGACATTAATTCTTTCAAAAATATGTTACAAGAAAGGCACTATGGAGCACATATAACATACTTTTGAAGTCTCGCAATGTCATTTTTTTTCTTCTGGTGCAAAAGACAATAAAATGGTGTACAGAATTGATCGTGGTGTGTTTGTGTGTGTGTAAAGAACGTGCATGTGACTAAATGTGTCTTGCGAGCGAGACAAGTACTATGTACAGAGAGAAAAAAAAAAGGAGTATGGAAGTTGTGTTTTTTTTTTATGATTGTGTATGGGTTTGTTTTTGTTTTTTTCCACTTTTTAGGCTAGAAGGGATTTCATGGCTATCTTTTTCTCCACTGACGCTCACTGAGATTGGCTCCGGGACCATGCAAATCATTGTAACCAGCAAAGAATCGTGAAACGGCAGTGAGCAACATATTCTAACACTAAATACAGTAACTAAACGCCACCGTAGTCATTTCAGGAGTCTTCATTGGTGGGTGGCCGCATGGCGACTTATTATTGATACCCCATGTAGAGCTTTAACGCTAGAACTGCGACAGGGCAATCCGGAATGTGGCAGAACATGTGAGAGTAAGGGTCTTTGGGGAACAACGCATAATCCCCTTTTGCTTAATGCCCAAATGATTTTGTTTGGAATTGTAACATTATCGGTAGTGTCCTAGCAGAAGAGAAGGGAGTAAAGTCAGAAGTGCATAGAACATGGTTGTCGATTGTGAATAATTGTTGTCCAGTTACAGTTCAAATCACGCATCCCTTCTCCAAGCCACATTCATACTGGTCGGACGGTTCGCGTGAAACTGCTGTGCACCAACACTAAAACTGCACACATCACAGCACTGAAACTGCACATATCACAACACTGAAAACTGCACATATCACAACACTAAAACTGCACACATCACAGCACTGAAACTGCACATATCACAACACTGAAAACTGCACATATCACAACACTAAAACTGCACACATCACAGCACTGAAACTGCACATATCACAACACTGAAAACTGCACATATCACAACACTAAAACTGCACGCATCACAACACTGAAACTGCACATATCACAACACTGAAAACTGCACATATCACAACACTAAAACTGCACGCATCACAACACTGAAACTGCACATATCACAACGCAGAAACTGCACGCATCACAACACTGTAACTGCACATATCACAACACTGAAATGGCACATATCGCAACGCTGAAACTGCATACGTTGCAACTGATTGCACACGTCACAACACTGACATTGCACACATCACAACACTGAATTGGCACACATCACAACACCGAATTGGCACACGCCACCATGCTGAAATTGCACACATCACAACACTGAAATTGCACACATCACAACTGAAATTGCACACACCACAGCGCTAAAATTGCACACACCACAACGCTGAAATTGCACACATTACAACACTGAAATTGCACACACCACAACGCTGAAATTGCACACATCACAACACTGAAATTGCACACATCACAACGCTGAAATTGCGCACACCACAACGCTGAAATTGCACACATCACAACGCTGAAATTGCGCACACCACAACGCTGAAATTGCACACATCGCAACGCTGAACTTGTGCACACCACAACGCTGAAATCGCCCACATCACAACACTGAAATTGCACACATTACAACACCAAAACTGCACACATCACAACACCGAAACTGCACACATCATATCACTGAAACTGCGCACATCACAACACTGAAATTGCACATATCACAACACTGAAATTGCTCATCACAACGCTGAAATTGCACACATCACAACACTGAAATTGCTCATCACAACGCTGAAATTGCACACATCACAACACTGAAATTGCTCATCACAACACTGAATTTGCACACACCACAACGCAGAAATCTCGTCATCACAACACGGAAATTGCATAATCACAATGCTGAAATCTCGTCATCACAACACGGAAATTGCACACATCACAACACTGAAATCTGGTCCTCACAACACGGAAATTGCATACGTCACAATACTGAAATCTCGTCATCACAACACGGAAATTGCATACATCACAATACTGAAATCTCGTCATCACAACACGGAAATTGCACACATCACAACATTGAAATCTGATCATCACAACACGGAAACTGCACACCACTTTTTCTCTTTTAATATATCAAGATTTGGAAAACGAACCTTCAAAAAACACAAACAGCAGCCATGGTGTCCATGAAGATTTGTGTTGAGCAGTTTCATGTCTGCTGTTAGTAACGTCTGCAGAAGAGATATTTGTCGAAGTTTTCTCGTCTGTTTGGATGTGTGCATTAAAATCAGCGTTACTTTACATCTTGTTTTGTTTATTCTTTTCAATTTCGCCTCGCTGCAAGCAGTTTTGAAGAAAAATAATAATAATAAAGCCAAGAAAAAAGAGTAAATTTTCTTTAAACGTAACGCTACGTTGCCGAATAAGGGACAAAAATCTTAGGCGAAGAGACAACACACAACTCTAAGATTTTGAAAGAAAACAACAACAACAACAACAGCAACACACACACACACACACACACACACACACACACACACACACACACACATACATGCACGCACACACACACACATACTCACACTCACGCGAAAACAAGATAAATTCTGAAAGAAAAAGAAACGCAAACACAGACACACATACAAATACAAACAAACAAGCGAAACAAAAACAGTGGGAATGGACGGGAAGGGTGGGAAAGTGGGACAGAAGCACAACTACCTAAAGCTGGATAAATAAACAGGTCAAAGTTATTCAGTCTAGTAAGATGGTACACGCCAGTACGTTATACATTTCTGTTTACAACATCCTATGGTATCTAACTGGAACTGACAAGGCCACTCGCACTTAGTCGCCGATGACCGGAGCAGGGAGGTCAATGATATCAACTATCATGCAGCCAGTGAAGTCATGATCAGGAACGTCCGTCTCAGAGAAGATGGTGAGAGTTACGTCCCTTTAGCCCGAGGCACTGAGGTCTGCAGGCTGCACACCAAAAATTAATGCACGAAGGCCTTGCTTAAGGAGTCGTATATTTATAGACTGGCGCAACTGGATTGTTTTGAGAATTTTTATTGCGTCTGAAAGTTGATTTTCCTCCTTTTCTTTCGTATGGCCAGCAAGGTACAAGCCAGGTGGTTCCAAGCAGACAGATTAGAATCAAAGGAATGGGACTATTTGGGTGCTCCAAGCTGGCACAAAGATAGGGTCACGGATGAGTGCAAAGGCCTGAAATGTGTGTCAACTAAGGAGAAGGTCATGTATTTCAAGATTGTT
>CM065735.1:22364746-22367246 GCA_033310375.1 Conus canariensis | reverse complement strand
AAACTGAACTGTCTTGGTGGCAGTGGTAGAGGTGGTGGTTAAGACTGTGGCGTTGGTGTTTGTTTTTGTTCGTTCGTTTTTCTTGTTTCGTCTCCTGCTTACATCCTTTTCTCTCCTTCGTCTCCTTTTTGTGATTATTGTTGTTATTCCTTATCATCAATAGAGCCTATATATTCAAAATAATCATCTTAACAAAGGTTGGCTTTTCTCGATATTTTTATTTTTGTTTTGTTTTGTCTTCTGTCTGAATTTCTGGATTTTTGTTGTTGTAAAGTTTCAGTCTTTCCTTGTTTTTAACCTACGTCCTGTTTATTTGCTTATTTCTTTTTCTTGTTCGTTTTATTTGTTTGGTTTCTTTTTAGTTAATGATATTTTTCACATCTTGAGACGTGAATCGCTGACTAGTGACTAATGTCCAAACGCATGTCGAACCAACCATCGCCAACACCACTTCCCTAAAAAAAAAAAAAAAAAAAAAAAAAAAAACAGTATGAAAGAAAGAAAAAGAAAAGAAAATTAGAATTCACTTTGCGAAATATAAAGCATACTGTGTGGTTACAAACTTGTAGGTTGCCATTACATGTAAGCTACCTCTATACCTCTATCTAAAAAATCAGAATAATACAAAATAATGTATATCCGAACACAACAGCGTAGCAAATTAACTTACGCCAAGCATTAAGCGCATTAAAACCATACACGCACGATCAAAAAATGAGCGAATGATTAAAATGAAATAAAGTAGATACAAATTCATACCTCTCAAAATATTACATGGGCTTAACAATAAATGGATGAATAAACAATCAAAACTCAATGGATTAATAGAATAAGATAAAACTGATAAACAATTAAAACTCATTGCATGATTGAAATGAGGTAAAACAGATGAATGACGAGAGCTGATAAATAAATGATTGCAAGAAAATTCAAATCATGTTGATTAAAGCCAAGCCGATTGCAAAGGGTCATGTCAGTGCTCTTATATTCAAACAAATGAATAAGCAAACAGGGAAGTAAAAAATACATGATTAAAAGTGAAATGAATAAGTAAACAGAAAATGTTAGAAAATGAACGCCAGAAATAACATACACAGAGGGTAAAAACGAAATCAAAACAAAGAACAAACTCGGGTCCGGGCCGAAGATGAAATACATACCAAACCAGTGATCCGGAGGCTGACTGAGTATTGAATGATGGTCTGATTCGCTGAAAAGTATATGTAACAAATATACTGACACAGGCCTATTCCATCCTAGAAAAAGATCTCACACGCACACACAAACACACATGAGCGCATGCACACACGCACGCATGAATGCACTCATGCGCGCGCGTGCACACACACACACACACACACACACACACACACACCACAACACACGCGCACACGCACGCACGCACGCACGCACACGTGTACACACACACACACACACACACACACACACCACAAGTGCGCGCATACACACACACACACACACACACACACACACACACACACACACACACACACACACACGCTGTAAGAGTGTGAATAGGGGCGAGGAAGGGAAAGGGGGGGGGGGGGGAGACAGGACGGATTGATAGGTCGACAAATTGACGGAAGCTGCCTAAAAAAGGTTAAGACCTGTAAATTCGCCATTCAGGGTGCACGGACGATGACATGTCAACCACTCAAATCAAAGCAACAAAAACAAATCAAAACGAAACAAAATAAAATCAATTTTCTCTACAAACAAGTACACGTTAGATATGCACAATCTCCTTATCAGCAACTGAAAATTCAAAATAAAAGTAAAAAGGTCATCGTCATCATCATCATCGTCATCGTCGTCGCCGTCGCTGTTGTCGTCGTCATCATAATCATTTATCGTAATCATTATCACAATCATCATCATCATCATTGTCATTATCATCATCACCACCATCACCACCATTATCATCATCTTTCGTAACTGAAGATGCATTCATGTCATGTTAATGCCGCAGGTCAGAGGTCAGAGTACAGTCAGTCCTGTAGCCTAAACCTCAGTCAGAGAGAGAGAGAGAGAGAGAGACAAAGAGACAGAGACAGACAGACAGAGAGAGAGACAGAGAGAGAGAGAGAGTGGGGGTGGGATGGTGGAGGGGGGTAGAGGGTGGAGGGGACATGCATACTCAATGACCAGGTAGAACGCAATCACAATCGGGCCGTCCAACATCGGAGACACTTGTCAAACGGTGTAGGCGACAGCGAGATGCCTCTCTTATCTTTAACCCAGGGAAGAAACATTCGGGGACCTGTCCTAATACAATATTTTTTTTTTTTTTTTCGAGGATAGCATTTCTCATTTCAACCTGTTCATTTCACTATCCCTAGCACTGTTTGTAGTTTGCTTGCTTTTTTTCCTCTCGTGTGTTTGTTTCAATGTTGGCGTTTTATACCTGTTATAAATCATAAATAAGTATACTATGTTTAAGATAGGTTACCGGTGGTAAGATGTTGAACTAAACTGGGAA
>CM065735.1:22352246-22359746 GCA_033310375.1 Conus canariensis | reverse complement strand
TAATTTCTTTCTTTCTTTTTTTTTTTTTCTCTCACCCAGACTGCTTTGAATCCGGCACGTCAGAAAGGCTATGAAGACACCACGTCTACTCCCTGCCACGCTGGTGGCGGTCCTTCTCCAACTTTTCCATGGGCTTCCACAGTCTCTCGCTTCTTCTCATCAAGATTCCGTCGACCAGACTCTTCATCCCACCTATTTTCAACGCTTCGAACAACTATCACAAGTAATCTCTCTCGCACGAGACCCTGATCTTCGGAACAAGTTTGTTCATTTCCAAAGAGAGGTCGTCAAGGGAGTGAACTCCCTGTCGTCTGCTACGGTGCTGAAAGACATCCAAGCGGCTGTGGCGAAAGTGGCGGCGGGTGACCGTACGGGTTGGGAGCTGAAGGATGGATCGGCAGAGCGCGACTATGGGGAGCACGCAGTGTCTCCTGTGTGTAGTGGTCACACGACGATCATTGTCGGCGGTATTATGGCTGAGCAAGTCTGGGCAATGCCGTGTAAGTATTTACAGGTTTCTAGATCAACTAAGTTTTGTAGATCCGTAGCTGTATGGCTGGAGAAAAATAAAGAAAAGAAAGCAAGAAAAGAAAGGGAAAGTTTTTGTTTGTTTGTTTGTTTTTGTTTTTGTTTTCCTGCTTAGTTATTGACCCTTTCGTTTCATTCCAAATTTCGTGACCGAATTTCCCTCCATTCCTCATTCAACAGACTGGCTGTTTCATTCCACCACCACCACTACCCCCACCCTTCCCAGCCCGCCCCAGTTCCATTCACTTCAGTCTCTTACCATTGTTCTCTTCACGCCCCTCCCCCCCCCCCTCCTCCCTATCTCCCACCCACCTCGCTTTGAACTTCCATCCTCTCTACGCCTCTTCGTAGTGACGCGTTGACATTTCTGTCGTCCAACATTAGATATTTACCTCCCTTTTTTTCTCACCTGTGTCTGCCTTATCTCTTCATCGCTTCTTCTTACTGGTCCCTCGTTTTTTTTTTTGTTTTTTTCTTCTGTTTGCAGTGAACAGTTTACTTGCTTCTTTCCTAAAAATGACTTCTCCCTTCTGTGCTAACCGGCGTACTCTGTTTTTAACTTCCCTAATCAATTTTCTGTTCTGTCTCATTTCTACCTCCTATATCTAGTGACCAACTCGTGTCCCTCCCTAGATTCCCTGTTCACACTCAGTCTGCTGACCGACTGTCCTGTCCTTTCTTTCTCCTCAGTAGATCGATTATTCTCTTATTTCCTGTGTTTCCTTTTTGTTCTATCTATTGGCTTCCCTCCCTAAATGTTAAATTTCTTCTTCTATCAACCGACCGACTGATTAAAGCTAACTCCCGTCCCTAAGCTTTGCCATTCTTACTATATTTATTTACCGTTTGATTTCCCACCCTAAACGTTACATTTCTTTCTCTGCTCCCCTGACCAACCGATTTCCCTCAATATTCCCTTTCTTCCTCCGTCAGCTCTCTGAGTAACTTCCCTCCCTAAATGACGCCTTTCTCCCATAACTACTAACCGACTGATTACCCGTCCTAAACCCTCCATTTCTTTCTATATTCTCCTGACCAACTGTTTTCCCTCCCTAGATGGCCCCTTTTTTCTTCTGTTTACTGATCAAGTAACTTTTCTCCCTGAACGTTTCCTGTCTTCCTCTATCTATCCCCCCCCCCCCCCCCCCCCCAAACACACACACACACTAATTTTTCCCTTTCTTCCTCCATTTACTGATCAAATAACTTCCCTGCCTGTACATTCCCTGTCTTCCTCTGTCTACCAACCGACTGACTTCCATCTTCGAACGTTCACTTTCTTCCTGTATTGTCTTTTCTGACTAACTCAGGTACCGAAACAATCCTTTTCTTTTTTTTTTACACACCTTCCACTACTTCCTATTGAGAAGATCTCTCTCTCTCTCTCTCTCTCTCTCTCTCTCTCTCTCTCTCCTCTCTCTCTCTCTGTATGTCTGTCTGTCTCTCTCTCTGTCTCTGTCTGTCTTCTGTCTCTGCTCTCGTCTCTCTCCTCTCTCTCTCTCTCTCTCTCTCTCTCTCTCTCTCTCTCTCTTTGTCACTGCATCTGTCCGTTTGTGTCTGTCTGTCTATCTGTCTCTGTCTGTCTGTCTGTCTCTCTCTTCTTTCTCTCTCTCTCTCTCTCTCTCTCTCTCTCTCTCTCTCTCTCTCTCTCTCTCTCTCTCACCCACCCCCGCCATTTCTTTCGCTTCCTACACGCCTCTGTTTTTCTCTCTGATGTCGGCTAACTTGACCCTCATGTTCCCCTCACTTCACCACCACCTCTCCCACTCTTCTCCCAACATCTTCCCTCCCCATCGCCACCCCTCCTCCACCTCCACCCACCCCTCCATCTCCCTCCCTCCTCACTCGCCGTACCAAAACTAAATGTAAGATTAACGTCCTGTAATCTAGATTCTCTGTGACGACGAATGGTGAAGAGAGGTATTTACAGACATTTGGCAAAACACGTGTCTGTCTTTTACTTACATCTGTAGACGTAATCGCTAACTTTGCTGCTTCTCATTGTATCCGATCCACCCTGTTCCTCCGGATACTAACACGTTCTGAGCGCTGGTGCAGTTGTGGACGCGATCGGAAAAACCGCCGGCGGGCGTTCTTCAAGGGGCAACTCGCTGGCCGGGGGCGTACGAGCAGTGCAAGTCGCTGACTCTCGGACCTTTCCCCAACTCCACCGGCCTCCCCCCAACCTCCGGAAAATACTGCACCGCTACTGTACGGCGAACACGCGTGAGTTTGTTTGTTTGTTAACTGATTTGTTTTTTGATAACGTTTTGTGTGTGTGTGTTGTTGTTGTTGGTGGTGGTGGTGGTGGTGGTGGTGGTGGTGGTGGTGTGTATGTGCGTGTGTGTGCGTGTGTGTGCGTGTGTGTGTGTGTGTGTGTGTGGTTTTGTTTGTTTATTTGTTTTGTTGAGAAGATTGTACCAGTGTGTCCACGGCTGTATTAATTAAAAAGCCAGTTTTAAACAGTCCACGTGAGTTTCAGGCAAAATGTTGTAGGCACCAGTGGGATTTTAGGCTGTGTTCAAGACGTCAATACATCGCAGACTGAATAGGATGGAACCAGTAACCTTTAGTCAGCACTGGGAAGCGCCTGCTGGTTGTAGAAATTACTGGGTGGCAGTAGGGAGCATAGGATGACACCGCGTAAGAAGTGTTGGGTAACACCGGTGTGTTGTAGGAAGTATTTTGGTGGCACCAGCGGAGTTCAGGCTGTGGATGATATCAGCAGGCTGTAGACTGTGTTGGTGACGCCAGATGGGTTTTGGCCGTGTCGAGTCGCGCCTGTGGGTTTTTGGTGTTCTGCTAGGCAGCGCCTGTTGGTTTTCAATGTTCTGCTAGGCGGCGCCTGTGGGTTTTGATGTTCTGCTGTGCGGCGCCTGTGGGTTTTGATGTTCTGCTGTGCGGCGCCTGTGGGTTTTGATGTTCTGCTGGGCTGCGCCTGTGGGTTTTGATGTTCTGCTGTGCGGCGCCTGTGGGTTTTGATGTTCTGCTGGGCTGCGCCTGGGAGTTTTGATGTTCTGCTGTGCGGCGTCTGTGGGTTTTGATGTTCTGCTAGGATGCGCCTGTGGCTTTTGATGTTCTGATAGGCTGCGCCTGTGGGTGTTTATGATCTACTAGGCGGCGCCTGTGGATTTTGATGTTCTGCTGTGCGGCGCCTGTGGGTGTTTATGATCTACTAGGCGGCGCCTGTGGATTTTCATGTTCTGCTAGGCGGCGCCTGTGGGTTTTGATGTTCTGCTGTGCGGTGCCCGTGGGTGTTTATGTTCTGCTAGGCGGCGCCTGTGGGTGTTTATGTTCTACTAGGCGGCGCCTGTGGGTTTTGATGTTCTGCTGTGCGGCGCCTGTGGGTTTTGATGTTCTGCTGTGCGGCGCCTGTGGGTTTTGATGTTCTGCTGTGCGGCGCCCGTGGGTGTTTATGTTCTGCTAGGCGGCGCCTGTGGGTGTTTATGTTCTGCTAGGCGGCGCCTGTGTGTTTTGATGTTCTGCTAGGCGGCGCCTGTGTGCTTTGATGTTCTGCTAGGCGGCGCCTGTGTGCTTTGATGTTCTGCTAGGCGGCGCCTGTGTGCTTTGATGTTCTGCTAGGCGGCGTCTCTGGTCGTATACTTATACTGGACATTCCGGTGATGGTTATATCGGCCAGGATTTGGTTGGGTGACACCGGAAATGTTCTAGACTGAGCAGGGCAGCGTAGGGTAGATCGCATCGATGTGATTTGCTCATGAATAGGAAAGGTTTCTCCTTTTTTTTTCGCCTTTTGGAAATGCCGTTACAGTGATTTCGACGAAAAAGTCACTATGAATGGAAATAATAACCTTAGAAGGAATTGGGGAAGTTCGAGGGTCAAGGAGTGGAAGGGGGGGGGGGGGGGGGGGGGGGGGAGGAAAATTGCAGCGGGAATTCTCATTTTGTATATTTCGTTTTTTTATAGTGTCTTTCCCAGACGGTGTTGGCGTAAACTGTATGCGTGGACTGTAGTGGGTTTTTTTCCCTTAACGAACTTGTTTATGTAGTTATTGGAAAGCTCACTCTTTCATTCAGTTTTGTTTGTTTGTTTGTTTTCAGACTGCAGCGCTTCCAATCGATCGATTTTACGTGGGTATCTGCATTCCTGACAGCTGTTCGGCTCCTGACATAAGCACCATCATCCGTCAATGTGAGCAACAGCTGTAGCAGTGGTTGTAGAGACAGTTGTGAGGGTAAAGGATGAACGTGAGCAAAAGCAGCAGCAAGAATAGATGTAGCGGCAGTGGCAACCGCTGACGGTAAAAAGACTGCAACCGCAGAACTCGTAATGCTGGTAGTAGTAGTAGTAGTAGTAGTAGTAGTAGTAGTAGTAGTAGTAGTTAGTAGTAGTAGTAGTAGAGCAGCAGCAGCAGCAGAAGCAGAAGCAGCAGCAGCAGCAGCAGCAGCAGCAATAGTAGTAGAAATTAATAGCAGCAATAGTAGTAGTAGCAGTAGTGATAACAATTGTAGTGGTGGTGATGGTGGTAATAGAAATGATAGTAGTGGTTGTTATTGTTATTGCTGTGATAGCAGCAACAGCAGCAGTTGCCGTGGTAGTAGTGGTGGTAGTGGTGGTGGTGGTGGTGGTGTAGTAGTAGTGGTGGTAGTCTTAGTCGTTGTCATTGTCGTAGTAGTCGTTTTTAATGTTGTAGCTGCCGCTGTTACAGGAGCAAGAGTGAGAAGAGTAGAAATACTAACAGCATAAGTAGTAGGAGAAGCAGCAGAAAAACGACAGTCTCAGTGCCAGTGGGATGCTGCAGACATATAAAGGTAATTCTGCCAAGTTTTAACATCAGAGTGAATACCATGAAAAGAGACACCCCCCCCCCCCACCCCCCCCCCCAACAACAACAACAAAAATAATAAACAGTAAATTTCCCAATTTCTCAATCTCAAAAAAAAAGTGTATATGTCACGGGACTAAAAACGCAGCAATAACTCGGGGGGGGGGGGGGGGGGGGGGTGTTCTTTTGTTTTTGTTTGTTTCTTTCTTTCTTCGTTCGTCATTCAAACACTACACGGAAACACCTGTTCCCAGTACAAACGCAGATGTTCTTTGAAGCTGTCCCCGTTTTCCAGAGAGGTTGTCACTCAAGGGAGCTGGTTCCGGTCATGCTGCCTGTCTAGGCCATCATCGGACAATGTTGCAGGAGGTGTTCTGATCTCTTTGGTGATCTCTCACAGAGGCACCTCTCTAGACGACCTGCCTTCATTTTGCTAAATCTGTGAATGGTCATTCAGTGGTTCCCGATTCTGAGTCAGAACAGAACGACGGCTTGATCAGCTGTGCTCCTAAGGTGATAGCAGTCAGTCGGACTGTAGTTGAGATGCTCCTTCTGCTTCCGTTTCTTCGATTATGGTTACCTCCCTTGAGTAGCGTGAAAGACGAGTCCCAAGCAAATGTTTCCAGAACCTGTTTAAACACCAATTCATTGCAGCTGGCATTACGGACACAGAGACAACTGAAGGACGCTTAACATATAGAGGAGCAGAGAGTAGAGGAGCAGAAGTTTTTCGGTACATCCTGAAAGGGAGGCCGCTAAAATCAAACAGAATCGCAGAACGCCGTGAGCTGAGAAGACATCTGTTGTCAATGGTACCCGTGCTTCACGTGCCGGAGAATGTTCAGACCAAGGAGAGGACTGCAGTGTCACCGAAAAGGGTGTTGCCGACCACGTGGACAGTTTCCTTCTCTCTGATCTCTGGATGCTAAGAATCTGCTGTCGTCGTCATTTCCTCTGGGTCAGACACCTGCTTTTCCCGTTCCAGCTGCCCTCCGTCCTTCTCCAGTCTGTCAGGTGTTTTGTGTCCGCGGATTCCACAATGGATAGGGATCCGTTGATAGGGATCCGTTGCAGTGTCGGGGGTGTTTTGGGATACGAGTTCCACCCGTAAGGAGTCAAGTTCATCAGTTCCCTCTGATGAGGACACACCCACGACAAAGCATCTATGAAGATGACCTTTTTCTTTTCTTTTTTTTTATTTGTTCCCAGGATGTTGGCTGCTGTTTGCGATTTCCTATGCTGGTGTTCTGACAGCTTCTGTTTCGGTGGAAGTACAAGCTGTAATAACCAAACCGTCAAATGTTGTCATCTTGGTGCCGATTTTGTTATTGTTGTTGTTATTTGTAATAACCAGACCTTGGGGCTGATGTTTTCGTGGTCGTTGTTGTTTAATTACCCGTTTTAGATTTTACAGAAATTGATTGAACTAATTGTTACATATCATGCGACGACGTACGTGTGGCCGATTGATTGCCTTAATTTTGTTTGAAATCCTGCAGGTACAAATAAGAACGTACTGAGAAAGTGATGTATCATGCGCAGACTTATGTAAATGAGAGTCGTAATATTCTTGTTGGCTCTCTTTATGTTTAAAATAACAGACAAAACTCTTTTTTTAAATGTAGTTTTTTTTTTTTTAATCATAGATCTGTTACGTTCATCATGTGATAGTTCATTTTGTTGACTCAAGTGTTTGATGTCTCAGATCTGAAAGAGAACAATCGGACAGAAAAAGTCGGCGTCTCTTGTATCCCTGAGGAAGATGGTCTCGACACCAAAGCCATCGTTGCTCATGTGAGTGACGGCGGTTATTGCGCGTTTTTTGTTGTTTGTTTCACGCCCCATCTCCCCCCCCCCCCCCCCCCCCCCCCCCCCCCCAGGAGCGTGCGCCGCTTGTGTAAGACGCCGAGATCAACCGGCACCTGTCCTTTCCAGTCGATCTGTGTGGCGTCGATGTTTGTGTTCGCAGATATTAGTTTACTGAGACACGCGCGCCCCGTGCACGCGCGCGCACACGTACACAAACGCGCGCGCGCGCATTCATATGCATACATGCACGCACACGTGTGCGCGAGAGCACACACACACACGCACGCACGCACGCAGCCGCGCGCGCGTGCACACACGCACGCTTCCGCATGCATTTGCAGACCATTTGTATGAACATGTATGTGTGTATGTATGC
>CM065735.1:22269746-22349746 GCA_033310375.1 Conus canariensis | reverse complement strand
TGTGAGTGGTGAGGTTGTAGAACCATCCCCCATTTTGTCTACGGGTGGGTAGGAAGGCAATAGGATGCATCGCCTATTGGTCTACAGGTAGGCACGAAGGTTGTAGGTCGTGTGCATGGCCATTCTATTGTATCTATGGCTGGGTAGGATGGTTATAGAGTACACCACTCACTCTCTTGGTCTATAGGTGGGTACGGAGGCTGTAGGTCCACTACCCACTTTACTTTGTCTCTATCTGGGTGAGGAGGTCGTAGCATACACCACCCACATTGTTTTGTGTCCAGGTGGGTCGCGAGGGCGTAGGGCACAATATATCCTACACAGGTAATGAGATGGTATATTCCATAGCAGTAGCAAAACAGTATTCCCCAAGCAAGTAACAAGACAGAATATCCAACACAGGTAACGAGGGAGTATAGTCTTTGCCATAAAACGACAGCGCATCCCACACAGACAGCAAGACACAGTATATTCCATAACATGACAGAATATCCCACACAAATCACAAAACAGTATATCCCATAGCATGACAGTATCCCACATAGATAACAAGACAGTATGTCCCACACAGATAACAAGATAGTTTATCCCATAACATGACAATATCCCACACAGATAACAAGACAGTATGTCCCACTCAGACAAAGAGTCAGTGTATCCGATAACAAGACAAAATGTCCCACACAGATAAAGAGACAGTGTATCCCATTAACAAGACAATATGTCGTACACAGGTAACAAAACAATGTATCCCATAACAGGACAGTATGTCCCACAAATATATCCTATACCAAGACAGAAGATTCCACACAGATAACAATGCAGTGTATCCCGCAACAAGATAGGATGAGATCCCAAACAGATGACAAGACAGCATATCCCATAATACCCCAGTGTGTCCCACACAGATAACAAGACAGCATAGCCCATAATACCCAGTGTATCCCACACAAATAAGACAGCAAATCCCATAATACCCCAGTGTATCCAATACAGATAACAAGACAGTATATCCCATAATACCACAGTGTATCCCACACAGATAACAAGGCAGCATATCCCATAATGCCACAGGGTGTCCCACACAGATAACAAGACAACATATCCCATAATACCACAGAGTGTCCCACACAAATAACAAGACAGCATATCCCATAATACCTAGTATGTCTACACAGATAACAAGACAGCATATCCCATATACCCTAGTATGTCCCACACGATAACAAGACAGCATATCCCATAACACCCCAGTGTATCCCACACAGATAACAAGACAGCATATCCCATAATACCACAGTGTGTCCCACACAGATAACAAGACAGCATATCCCATAATACCACAGAGTGTCCCATACAAATAACAAGACAGCATATCCCATAATACCCCAGTGTGTCCCACGCAGATAACAAGACAGCATATCCCATAAAACCCCAGTGTATCCCACACAGACAACAAGACAGCATATCCCATAATACCACAGAGTGTCCCACACAAATAAGACAGTATATCCAATAATACCCAGTGTATCCAACACAGATAACAAGACAGCATATCCCATAATACCACAGAGAGTCCCACACAGATAACAAGACAGCATATCCCATAATACCCTCGGTGTATCCCACACAGATAACAAGACAGCAAATGCCATTATACCCCAGTGTATGCCGCACAGATAACAAGGCAGCATATCCCATAATACCCCAGTGTATCTCACACAGATAACAAGACAGCATATCCCATAATACCCCCAGTGTATCCACACAGATAAGACAGTATATCCCATAATACCCCAGTGTATCCAACACAGATAACAAGACAGCATATCCTATAATACCACAGAGTGTCCCACACAGATAACAAGACAGTATATCCCATAATACCCCAGTGTATGCCACACAGATAACAAGACAGCATATGCCACTATACCCCAGTGTATGCCGCACAGATAACAAGACAGCATAGCCCATAATACCCCAGTGTATCCCACACAGATAACAAGACAGCATATCCCATAATACCCCAGTGTATCCAACACAGATAACAAGACAGCATATGCCATAATACCCAGTGTGTCCCACACAACTAACAAGACAGCATATCCCATAATACCCCAGTGTGTCCCACACATGTAACAAGACAGCATATCCCATAATACCCCAGTGTATCCAACACAGATAACAAGACAGCATATGCCATAATACCCCAGTGTGTCCCACACAAATAACAAGACAGCATATCCCATAATACCCCAGGTGTGTCCCAACATATCACAAGACAGCATATCCCATAATACCACAGTGTGTCCCACACAGATAACAAGACAGCACATCCCATAATACCCCAGTGTATCCCACACAGATAACAAGACAGCATATCCCATAATACCACAGGGTGTCCCACACAAATAACAAGACAGCATATCCCATAATACCACAGAGTGTCCCACACAAATAACAAGACAGCATATCCCATAATACCCAGTGTGTCCCACACAGATAACAAGACAGCATATCCCATAATACCCCAGTGTATCTCACACAGACAACAAGACAGCATATCCCATAATACCTCAGTGTATCCCGCACAGATAACAAAACGGCATATCCCTTAATACCCAAGTGTATCCACACAGATAACAAGACAGCATATCCATAATACACTGGTGTATCCCACACAGATAACAAGACAGCATATCCCATAATACCCCAGTGTGTCCCACACATATAACAAGACAGATATCCCATAATACCCCAGTGTATCCAACACAGATAACAAGACAGCATATGCCATAATACCCCAGTGTGTCCCACACAAATAACAAGACAGCATATCCCATAATACCCAGTGTGTCCCACGCATATCACAAGACAGCATATCCCATAATACCCCAGTGTGTCCCACACAGATAACAAGACAGCATGTCCCACAATACCCCAGCGTATCCCACACATATAACGAGACAGCATATCCCATAATACCACAGAGTGTCCCACACAGATAACAAGACAGCATATCCCATAATACCTCAGTGTATCCCACACAAATAACAAGACAGCATATCCCATAATACCCCAGTGTGTCCCACACATATCACAAGACAGCATATCCCATAATACCACAGTGTGTCCCACACAGATAACAAGACAGCACATCCATAATACCCAGTGTATCCAACACAGATAACAAGACAGCGTATGCCATAATACCCCAGTGTGTCCCACACAAATAACAAGACAGCATATCCCATAATACCCCAGTGTGTCCCACACATATCAACAAGACAGCATAACCCATAATACCACAGTGTGTCCCACACAGATAACAAGACAGCACATCCCATAATACCCCAGTGTATCCACACAAATAAGAAGACAGCATATCCCATAATACCCCAGTGTATCCCACACAGGTAACAAGACAGCATATCCCATAATACCCCAGTGTATCCCACACAGATAACAAGACAGCATATCCCATAATACCCCAGTGTATCCCACACAGGTAACAAGACGGCATATCCCGTAATACCCCAGTGTATCCCGCACAGATAACTAGACGGCATATCCCGTAATACCCCGGTGTGTCCCACACAGGTAACAAGACGGCATATCCCGTAATAACACAGTGTGTCCCACACAGGTAACGAGACGGCATATCCCATAATACCCCAGTGTGTCCCACACAGGTAACGAGTACACCTATTCCGGCAACATGAACAAGAGATGGAGTTTCCAGGCCATCAGCAACGCCACCGTCTCTGTGGACTCGTTTCTTCGTGCTGAGGTAGGTGTTGAATGATGGCCACCAGGTAGTGGATTGTTAGAACTCCTGTCAGTCTCTCCTCCTGCTTGTCTGTTCTTTTTTTCTGTTCTTTTTTTGTTGTTTGTTTGTTTGTCTGTTTTCTTTTTTTGTTGAATGGTCAGCCAATTTGGTTTGATTTCTGAGTTGTGTTTTTTTCACTTTTTTTCTTTTCTCTCTGTGAACTGATCTTTGTATATCTGTTGTCTCATGCTGGATCATCATCTCTGTCTGTCTGTCTGTCTCTCTCTCTCTCTCTCTCTCTCTCTCTCTCTCTCTCTCCCTCTCTCTCTCTCTCTCTCTCTCTCTCTCTCTCTGATCTTTGTACATCTGTTGTCACAGGCTGGCGTGTCATCATCATCATCTTTCTCTCTCTCTCTCTCTCTCTCTCTCTCTCTCTCTCTCTCTCTCTCTCTCTCTCTCTCTCTCCCACCACCACCCCCCTGATTGAGGTATGTCTAATTTTTTTATGATTGAAATATGTATCTACTGAAAAAAATGGTCGAAATATTCGATTGGTCAGTATTTCAAAAGGTGCACATTTCTGTCTAACTGCTGTGACGTCATCAACAAACAGCAGACGACCAAGAAGGGTCGTTGTGGTGGGTGTGTGTGTGTGCGGGGGTGGGGGGCTGATGAAATCTGGACAGTCATGCGTCTCAGGCAATTATCGACATTTTCTTTTCCCTGTTAGAAAGTATCATCTCTTCACGGAAAAAAACTCAGCGAGTAATTCAGAAAGTTTTTTTTTTCCGTCATTCTCTTACGGGAAATTGTGAATATTGCCAGCTTCGGGGGTTCTTTACTTTCCCCTTTTCCCCTGGATAACTTCCCTTTGAAAGAGACGCTCTTCCATCAAAAAAGGCCACGTTACACTGAAAATGCGAGTCTGTATGTTTGTTTGGCATTCATAGAACGTTCAGGATGCTTTCTAATAAAATTCACGTTGATATTTGAATGAAAGAAAATACAACGGAGAGAAATAATGTTTGAAAGCAACTTGGTGTCGAAAATAGGTCGGTCCCTCGGCTCATGTTTCTCCAAAATTTGCGCACGAAGAGAAAAGTTGTATTTGCTGTGTGCACCTAGGTTTTGCAGATTCATATAAGACTTTTGGACTATAGCAAGTATATGTTTGATGTCTGTCCATTTTGATTTATTTTTATCTTTATTTAATTTTGTCAGAGTGAATTTTATGTAAAATAAGTCGAGAATGAAATTTGTGCAAGCATTCTGGAACACCGCCTGCTAGACATGTTTATTAATGATAATGCAAGTCTGATTTTGTATCTCGATTTAAATTTCTGAAATGATTGTAAGCAGAGAGTAACAGCCTAACTGACATCTGTCCACGTAAGAAAATGTGTTAAAACCTGCATTTTTTTTACCCGTCAGGGAAGATAATCTGTTGACAGAAACAAGCTCAACGATGAAGTCAATAGCGCCTTTCTCTCAATAGATTATCTTCTCTTTCTAAGGGTTAAATGTCAACGCGTCCGAAATGACAACTTCAAATTAATCCTTGTTATCCCCCTTTACAATGTTCTCTCTCTCTCTCTCTCTCTCTCTCTCTTCTCTCTCTCTCTCTCTCTGTGTGTGTGTGTGTGTGTGTTTTCAGTGGACTCCTGGTGTCCTACCTATCTCTGAAAGAGATGAAGAAGAAGGGCATAAAATTCAACTGGTTCCTCTTCTATTTCCATCGGTTCTGGAGGTGAGTTTGCTTATGTTGTGGGGTGTTTGCTTGCATGTGCACGTGCATGTGTGTACTTGTGTGTGAATTTCGTTTCATTCCTTCTTATCTTAAATTATGTTATGTTGGCGCGGAGACCTGACAGTCTTCTGCTAACTGTGTCAGTATTTTCATTTTTATTTTCATTTGTTGTGAGATCACATTTGTAAGGTGCACAGGAAAAAACGTCGTACGGCTGATTTAAATACAAGATTTTTTTTTACTGGAAGTTAATGTTCTTCTCAATCATTGTCTGGTTAATTTTTAAACTATTGAATGTTTCTGTTGTTACACTAATGCAAGGGAAGGAGTTCCAAGTATTGATAAGTCGGTAAGTTAAAAAAAAGAGAAAAGGTTCGCAAAAGGACTAGTTTAACAAAAGGTCTGTTTCATTTTATGTGATCTCTGGTGTCAGAACAATTTGATGAGAATAGTAATGTGGCTCCGTATTAAGAAGTGAGTCACAACATTCTACGCCTTTCCCTCATTTACGAGTTTAGCCTTCCGGAGGATTTAATCACCCACCCCCTCCCCAACCATACCCCCATCCTTGCCAGTAACTTATCTGGTGGGGGAAAAAAAAGTCCCTTCCCCTCCTATCCGTTAACGTGCATCGTACAAAATTTTGCGGTGTCAATTTTTTTTTAGAAGACACCCATATTGTATGGCGCCATGTTTTCCTGTCTTTTTCTTTCTTTTGTTTTCTTTTTCAGTTTGATCGTTCCTTTTGTCATTGGCCTTTTCATATGATTTTTTTTTCATTTAGTAACATATTTATTCATAACATATTTATTCATTTCTCTACCTGTGATAGAAGTGGCATTAAATAGTCTGGCCATGGGAAAACGTAACCTGATGTTCGTTACAGTTTTTGTGTATAATATCATATAACATGTTTTTACTGGAGTACAAAGTCATACTTTTAAGTGATCATAATTCATAAGAAAACGGCATTTCTTTTTAATGTCTGATTTATTGTTATCATAGTCAGTACCTGTACATCAGGTTAGAGCGTGGAATTTCGCCTTGAGGACTCCGTGCCGCTGTCACACTTTTTCGTACTAGTACAAGTGTATATTGCACGTTCACTCATCTCTCTCTCTCTCTCTCTCTCTCTCTCTCTCTCTCTCTCTCTCCACACACACACACACACACACACACACACACACACACACACACACACACAACACATTTTGATTTCTATACTTTTTCAAGTAAACTGCCGACAAGAGAAACTGAAATGCATGTGCATCCATTCTCATGAAATGTTCCGCTTTATTGCACAGCAGACGACTGTTGTTCTGTCTACTTCTTTTCACAAAGTAACTTGTGTGGTCTGGTGCTTCTAGTTACGTGGTTAGATCTGTACCATGCACAAAACAGAGACAGACAGACAGAGAGAAAGAGAGAGAGAGAGAGCTAGCTCTCAGGAATATATTAAGACGTTCCAATAAAGAAGAAGAGTTACCCTATAAACTATTCATCCGTTCTTTTTAATCAATATGACGTCAATATCACGAACATCGTCATCATTTCCATGAGGCGAAAAACCACGGGTCGAAAAATCGTAGCGACCCTCATCGTGTAACAAGATCGAGGTCATGCAGGCAGCCCAGCCCCGCCTTCAGAGAAAGGTCTTCTTCTTCTTCTAAATCTATCGCTCCTTTCTGTTGTTTCATGGGTAGTTCTTCTTCTAAATCTATCGCTCCTTTCTGTCGTTTCATGGGTAGTTCTTCTTCTTCTAAATCTATCGCTCATTTTTGTCATTTCATGGGTAGTTCTTCTTCTAGATCTATGGCTCCGTTTTGTCGTTTCATGAGTAGAACTTAATCTATCGCTCCTTTTTGTCATTTCATGGGTAGTTCTTCTTCTAAATCTACCACTCATTTTTGTCGTTTCGTGGGTAGTTCTTCTTCTAAGTCTATTGCTCCTTTTTGTCGTTTCATACACACACACACACACACACAACGCGCGCGCGCGCGCGCGCGCGCACACACACACACATGTATACATATATATATATATATGCACACACACACTCATACACACACACACACTCATACAACACACGGGGTTTTTTTCCCCCACAATTTTACAAAATAATTGAAGCATTTCACATGCACAGTCAGTCACTACTTTCAAATCCATGCTCTCCCTTCTCCATTTATCTTCTCTTCCCTTCCTTTCTCCGCCTCTCCTCTATCTCCCACCCCTCTCTCCTACCCCTTGTACTCCCCCCTCCCCCGTCTAATATCACTTGAAGGTGAACAGACGTTAAACTAAAGAACTAATTATCGCTCCTTTTTGTCGTTTATGGGTAGTTCTTCTTCTAAATCTGTCGCTCCTTTTTGTCGTTTCATGGGTCGGCCCTTCACCTGCGGTCCATCGGGGGATGACGACGGTGTGTCGTCAGACTGACGCCGGCCTACATGCTGGTGATCATGGTGTTCACCTGCCTCAGCCCGTACTGGGGCTCGGGGCCCTTCTGGCCGGGCCGTCACATCGGCGACCGGGCCAACTGCGAGGACAACTGGTGGAAAAACCTCCTGTACATCAACAACGTCGTCGACTCCGATAAAGAGGTAAAGCGAGGGGGGGGGGGGGGGGGGGAGTTGTCGTAGGAGAGGGGGTAAGGTGAAGGTGGAAGAGACAAGATGAGAACGGGGGAAGCTGGGGGGGAGGAAGGGAGAGGTGGGGGAGAAAGAGACTCAGCTGTGAAATAAACTGTTGGGGAAAAAAAAAAGAACTCATCGCAGCAACTATATTGTCGATTCCGATAGAGAGGTAGAGCAGTGAGCAGGAGGAAGCTGGGAAGAGAGGGAGTGGAGATGTGGATTGGAAGAAGGGGGTGGAGGTGGGGGGCTACGGTGACGATGGTGGCATGGGGCTGGGTGGGAGAGGAGGCTCGTGAAAGATGAGGGAGGGAGAGAGATACAACTTGAGAACTTTTCTTTTTCAAACTTCTGCATCGACAACGTCTTCCAATCCAATAGAGAGGTAGAACGTAGGATTGGGGTTGCGACTCAGGAGACAGATGAAGAGAGAGAATGGGGGTGGGGAGGGAGGCCTTTTCTCCTTTTATATTTCTTGCTCTTATGTTTTCCTTTTTTTGTTCTCTCTTCTTCTTCCTCTTATTCTTCTCATTCTTGTTATTTTTTCTTTCTCTTCTTCCTCTTTCTTCTTCCTCTAACTTGTTCGTCTTCCGTTTCCTCCTCCTCCTCCTCCTCTTCTTCCTTTCCTTTTCTTTTCTTTGTGTCAGACGTTTTCATCAAAATTGTCTTCAAAGATGTCTATTCAATACAACACATGCAGAACGTGTGTGTTTTTCAGTTAACAATGTGTTTAGAAGAGAAACTGTAGCATCCACACTTAATCTAAATCTTTCAGTTAACAATGTGTCAGACGAGAAGCTGTAGAATCCAAAGTTATCAAACTTTACGGTCTAAGCCAGTATTTATTATTATTTTTTTTCTTTTTCTTTTTTTTTCATGTCGTGACAAAATGATAAAAACGAACTTTCGGCTCGTTTCACTGGTGAGGGTAGGGGTGGTCACAGATCTGCCTTTTCGTGTTACCGCATGCTTGTTTTTCGTTTTGCACAGTGTCTGGGGCAGTCCTGGTATCTGGCCAACGACATGCAGTTCTACATTCTCAGTCCCCTGATTTTCGTTCCATTCTATTTGTGAGTATATCTGTCCACCCCTCTACCTTCTTTGTTCCTGTTCGTGTGTTTAGCTGATTGTTTTCGTTTGTCTGTCTGTATCCGCCCCCCCCCCCCCCCCCACCCCCGTGTGTTTAGCTGATTGTTTTCGTTTGTCTGTCTGTATCCCCCCCCCCTCCGCCCCTCGTTTGTCTGTCTGTATCTATCTGATAAATGGGACATAAATCGCGCGCGCACGCGCGCGCGCGTGTGTGTGTATGTGTGTGTGTGTGTGTGTGTGTGTGTGTGTGTGTGTGTGTGTGAAAATACTGAGATAGGCAAGCTAAAGATGTAAGTCTAAGTTAGACGCGGAATAACCTCCCTTCAGAGGTGTGTTGACCACCATTGACGTCCAAATTTACAGCCCCTCTCTGGAAGTGATCTGCCTCTCTGCAGTCTATAACACGGGAGCTCGAGGGCGCGGAGGTGGGGGTTCGCCTCTCTTTAACCTTTTGGTTTAGTAATGTGATTAACATGCGTGTGTCCTTGTTTGATTAGTCTTTTGGGGCAAAAGCGTGTCGGAAAAAGAAGGAAAGAAAAAGAAAAGAAAAAAACCGACAATGTCGGCAAAAAAAAAGCATAAACAAAAATCATCTTTTTTTTGCAAAGTATCTAAACACTGGGCTCAGGTAGCGCTTCTGTTAAGTCATCCCCTGTACAACCCGTCCCCTATTACATACTGTTTTAATCAATGGCAAACGTATTTTTACTTCATTTACGCATTTCTCCGATCTCAAGTCACTAATGAATGGCACTAGTCTGTCTTATTCCCCACACTTCATAATTAGTACTATCAGTCCATGGCATTGGGTCGGAGGGCCGCCGTCTATGGCTGTCATGGATCTCCAGATTTCTTCATCGTATACAACTTGGTAAAGGTGTCCCTTACAGTCTCACAGGACTTCTCCGGACTGCATTTGGCACATTCAACGTACCCCCGGGTCTGGCTAGGGATAAACTTTTTCTCCCAGGCATGGAAAAAGGGCTAGTATTTCCATGGGGACGCTTCCGTGGAGACTACTGTATTGCGCCCAATGTCAACCACACAATGGCATTTGCCAGAGAGCAGTTCTGTCCCTTGATGTCTTAATAGAACGCCATGTGCGTGCCTGCACACCATGTGAACACGGCGCTGGCTTCCAAGGGTGGTGCAGGATTGCCTCCAGCTGCCTGGTTGAGCAGTTTAGAACAGTGCTTATCTGGGTATCACTGGCATCTTCGGGAGTACGTTTCTTCTGGTCCTGGGTAAGGATACTGAGATACCTTACCAGGCAAACTGAGAGCGTTTGATAACTGCGAGGTGTTTTGTCTTAAAAGTGTTGACCAGCTGCCTGGCATGGTCGTTGCAGAATGTATTTGTATCAGTCAGTCATTCCCTTGACCGCTGGGGTCGTTGGGGGGACGTGATGAGGCAGCCGCCGTTTCTCTCCAGGCTCTTCTGTTGGTGGTTGTCTTGAGGAGATCTGGCATGGTCATTTTGGTCCAGTCCTTTATGTTGTCGGACCAGCTCTTGCTCTGCCGTCCTCGTCTGCGCCCTCCTTCAACGGTACCTTGAAGGATGGTTTTGGAGAGGGTGTTGTGACGAATGACGTGGCCAAACCATGCCATCTTCCGTCGTTTGACGGTTGCCAGAAGTGGTTCGTGGGGCCCAACTAGGTTAGTGACCAGGTTCCGCACATAATCATTGGTCTTGTGTTCTTTGTAGGAGATGCGGAGTAGTTTCCTCGGGCACCTGGTCTCAAACGCCTGGATTCTTCTTTCTGTTTCGGCCAGCAGTGTCCATGTCTCGCAACCATATAAGAGGATCGAGACCACTAGTGACTTGTAGAGCCGGAATTTTGTGTGGAAATTGATGTTGTTCTTCCACACTCTGTTCAGTCTGGCCATCGCTGCTGATGCGGAGTTGATCCTGATTCGGATTTCTGCTGTGCAGGTGCCATCTTTGGACAGGGTTGCTCCCAAGTACCTGAAGCTGGTCACTTCTTCCAGGGGCTCACCATTCATGGTTATGTTGGCACTGCTGTTAGTCGTGCTGTTGACCATGATCTTTGACTTCTCTGTGCTGACCTCCATGCCGTAGGCACTTGCTCTTGTGACAAGTCTGTTTGTGAGATCCTGGAGCTCGATGTTGCTGCCCCCCATGAGGTCGATATCGTCTGCGAAACAAAGGTTGCAAACCGGCCTGCCGCCAATGCTGATGGAGGTGTGGTGATCTTCTAGGGTCTCTTGCATGATTCTCTCCAGAAAGATGTTGAAAAGGACTGGAGATAGTAGGCACCCTTGTCTGACTCCGACTGTGGTCGGGAAGAACTGGCCCTGCTGGCTATTGAGAAGTACTGTGCTGCTGGAGTGTTCGTAGAGGGCCTGGATGACTTGAACGAGCCTCTCATCAATGTTGAAGTCTCTGAGAACCTGCCATAGGCCGTTGTGCCACACCCGGTCGAATGCCTTCTTAAAGTCAATGAAGTTGTGGAAGAGGTCCTTTTGGTGTTGTAGATGCTTTTCAATCAGGACTCGACAGTTGAAAATTTGTTCCACAGTGCTCCGCCCTCTTCTAAAACCTGCTTGTTCTTCTGATAGCAGTTCTTCAGCCTTGGATTTCAGTCGGTTGAGGATGATGCGAAGCATGACTTTGCTGGGGTGGCTGATCAGACTTATAGTCCTGTAATTTTGGCATTGTTTGAGGTTGCCTTTCTTGGGTAAGGGAATCACCAATGACTGGGTCCACTCTGTTGGCCACTTCTTTTCTGTCCAGATCTGATGACAAAGCATTGTTAGTGCTTCTGTGGTCTTTTTCCCTCCGTATTTCAAAGCTCAGCTGGGACATTGTCCACTCCTGGGGATTTCCCTGTATTTGTATAAGATGCGATAAATCCATTTACCGCGTTTATTTTTCGAAGTCATAATTATCAATATCATCATTTTTTTTCTCCATAACTGCTATCAGAGTCTACCTTTGTTGGCGTCTGTTGAGTGAATTGCAGTGTTTTCTCTTCGATGAGAAGCTGACAGACTTAGTTTCCAAGTAATGTTGAACCTTTGTCATTGCAGCAGTACCTAAATCGAACTTCATCTTGAACTTTTTTTGATGAGCTCTTGTCTTCGCTCAGAATGGATCCACTAGTGGTCCACCTCTTCCAGTGTCAGACTGTTCAGGGTGATGTTGGCCGCTGAATGTATGTCAGGAACGATAGTTGTACAGAATTTTACTCTCACATAATAGACATCCAATTCTCACATAGAGGTAAGGTAAGGTAATATTGCTCATAGCCCAGCCGACCGCAAAGGGCCATATCAGGGCTGTCACCACGTTGAATTCAACTTACAAGTCATTCATTCAAACAGCCCCTTCAAAATACTTAATGTAAGGTAAGGTAATGCTGCTTATAGCCCAGCCGACCGCAGAGGGCCATATCAGGGCTGTCACCACGTTGAAGTTAACTCACAAGTCATTCATTTAAACAACCCTTCAAAATACACCTTCCAAAAACGCACCAGAAATTCTGTTAAAGATCTTTCGACTGTAAAATCTCAGATCAGTTGAAAAATTTTGATCTTTTTCAGAAATTCAAAGATCACATCAGGTGGAACATCTCTGAACAAGGTTTTCATGGAGTCTGCTGTAAAATGTTTATGTCTCACATCATGCAAGTCCCAACACTCTTAAAAGAATGTTTCATTGTGAGTGGTACATGACATGGAATGCGCCACGAGCTTCTTCACTCTTTAAAAAGGTACGAGTGAGTTTAAAAAAAAAAAAAAAGAAAGAAAGAAAAAAGAAAAGGGAAAAAAACAACGAATGTCCAGTGTGCAGCCGGTATAAAACCGTTCCTTCTTTGCGACCACCAGAGGTAGATGAGATGAACTTTAATGTCTTTCTCACTTTGGTAGTGAATTCCTGGAGCTCTGTTTCGCTGCCTTCCAGAAGGTGTATATCGGCAGCAAAACGCAGGTTGCGAAGAAGCCGCACTTCAGTGTTTACAGAGATCTTTAAGTCGTTAAACGTTTCCTGCATTGTCGTTTACAGATGGATATTGAACAGAGTGGGACATATATCCCTGGCGCACTCTCACTGTTATCCAAAATGATATCGCTCGTTGCTACACAGGTCAACAGCGCTTTAGGTATCATCATAGACCAGCTATTGTGACTTGGATGAGGTACTTGTAGAAGTTAATTTCCTCATAACCTGCCAGAGACCTTCATACGAGATCCTGTCAGAAGCTTTCTTGAAGTCGATAAAGGTGTTGTAAAGATTAAATTGGTATCGAATGCGTTTTTTTCTCAGCACGGTTGACCAAAACCCATGTAATTTCCTGACATCACTCAACTGTGTACAAACTATTTTGCTAACAGATAGACAGAAGATTAATGGACAGACAGGCAAAAATAAACAGGTAGATAAACAGACGAGACCAAAAACACTACATTGCTCCACAGTGCCACGCATGCGCGCAGGATAATGAAAGGAGGGATAACAGAGAGAAAGAACGGGAAGAATGAAAGACAGTAAGATAATATACGACGCAAAGACACGAAAGAAAGGAAATAGGAAAGAACAAAAATCGAAGAAAGCAAACAAAAAAAAAGAAAAAGTGGTGGAACGAGAAAAGTCAAAGAAAGGAAAGAAAAAGAAAAGAAAAGGAAAAAAAAAAAAACCAGAAAAAAAAAAAAAAAAGGACGGAAAAAGAGGACATCGAAAAGAACCAGAAAAAGTGCAGAGACGCATGTGTGCAAAAGCGGAGGAAAGAACAATATGCCATTATTATGCACGTGCGATTCGTGTGTGCAGTTCTCCACTGTTTGGCTGTATCAGCAGCGCTGCATTTATCCTGGCATCCACTATAGTACCTGGCGTTCTGGAGAGCCACCAACATTTCTCTCCTGGTGCCTTCGCCCAGGTGGAGGGTACACCTCCGTAAGTGTGTGTGTATGTGTGTGTGTGTGTGTGCGCGCGCGCGCGCGCGTGTTTGCGTGCGTACGTGTGTGTGTGTGTTGGGGGGGGGGGGGTGCTGCTTCTACCGCTATATTGATCACTGCCACTGTGACAGTGTTGATGCTACTGCTACTTGGAGTATGACTACTGCTACTATCACCACTGCTACTGCTGCTGCTGCTGCTGCTCAGTTTTCGCCCTCAATCAAAGTAAAGTGCTAATTGTGATTAGTGTATCATGTACATAACTACAAGATGAGTAATCCTTTTATAGCCTGCAATTTCGTTGAAATCACATGCTTGAAATAGAGGGAGGACGATGGCAAAGATTTTGGAAGAGATTGTAATATGAATGAGGTAGGCCTAGTTTTATTTTTTGTTTGATTGCTCAAAATAAATAACCTAACGTCACCAGTTTCGTAAAAAGAAAAATGACGTGTGAAAGTACATTCGATGTCTAATCTTTATAATTTGTACAGTAGTTTGATTTAAAAAAAAATAAAAATAATAAAAAAAAAGAAGAAAATCCGCTGAATTTATCCAAGTTCGTGGGGTATGAAATACTTACTTGATGAGGCATACCGATATTTAAGTTTTATCCATGCGCTTCGTGTCATTGTTTATGGTGATGACTGTTTACCTATTCTTATTTTCCTACAAACCCCAAAGAGAGGCGAATGAATCTATATATAAAGTTTCCTGTATATGTATACAAGGTCCCAGTTGTTCGTTGTGTTGGATTGTTATTTTAGTCTCTTTCTTGCGTGTTCTCAGAACAGAAAGCTCGTTTTCGTATTTTTACGTCAAACCCTGGAACCGGATGGGGCCCTACGTCATCGGTCTGATGGCTGGCTATGTCTTGTATCGCTGTGACTGCAAGCTGTACATCAACAAGGTGTGTGTGTGTGTGTGTGCGCGCGCGCGCGCGCGCGCGTGTGTGTGTTTGTGTGTGTGTGTGTGTATGTTTGTGTGTGTGTGTGTGTGTGTTCTCAGAACAGAAGATTTTTTTACGTATCTCTACGTCAAACCCTGGAACAGGATGGGGCCTTACGTCATCGGTCTGATGGCGGGTTATATCTTGTATCGCTGTGACTGCAAACTGTATATCAACAAGGTGTGTGTGTGTGGGGTTGTGTGTGTGTGTGTGTGTTGTGTGCTGACCAACACATATTTAGATGTTTATTTTGCGTGTTTGCGCATGCGCGCGCATATGTGTATGTGTGTGTGTCAGCGACTGTGCACACGCTTTTACCTAAACTAGGTCTCTAAATTAGGTACGTTTAAAAAGGAGAATGGGAAACGAAAAACGAAAGCCGATTTGGGAGTAAACTTAAATTTGCTTTATTTCACCAGCCTCATGCTTAGCTATTTACACAACAACAACATGACATATGAATGAAATTCCGGATCTATCTTCATTCATGATTCGTTAAGATCCATCCCTAAACCAGCACTGACACTTCTGCTATTTGAGGATATCCAAAAAAAAAAAAAAAAAAAAAAAAAAAAAAAAAAAACCGGCCATGCTTGTTTCAGGAGCGAGAAAGGCGCAAATTGTCACGGCTACTCAATGAACATTGTATGAAAGTCTATCTTCTGCGTAGCTGCCTTACCCTCACACACGCACACACACACACACACCGAGCGCGCGCGCGCGCGCGCGCACACACACACACACACACACACGTGTATCAATTCGAATCTCGTTGCCAAATGTTCACAGATGATAAATCATACAAAATGAGAATTTGATACAGAATCAAAAAGCAGTTAAAATGTTCCTTCCTTCATTGGAAACACAAGATCTACAAAACAATCAGAAAACAATTAAAATGTTCCTACTTTATTCGAAAACATAAGATCTGTAAAACTACTTGATTACTCAACCAAGAAACAAAGTGTTCACATTTTCACATCTAACACATACAAAAAAATCATTCTTGCAATGCCCTAAACATTACCCAAAACATTGACAAAGCATTCCAAGACAAGAAGCCCGTTCTTGTTGTCTGGTTAGACCTACAAAAGGGTTTCAACAAAATCTGGAGGGATGGCCTCAAGCTAAAACTACAGCGATGTAAGGTGCCCTGTACCCCTTGGACCAGCAGGTGTTTACACAACCGTTACGTTCAACTCCCGGACCACAAGAGCAACATGAAGCTGATTAGACCGGGAGTAAGTCAAGGTGCAGTCATCTCATCCACCCTCTGTGTCATCTCCCTGGATGGCATCATTAAGGAGCTACCACGAGGAATCTGAGGAGCGATCAGTACAAATGATTTAGTATTTTGGTGCTCAGAAGAGTGCTTTTTTTTTTTCTTCACAAGTACGTCTCTAAACTGCGCTCAACCAGATAGAATTGTGGACCAAAGATTGGCTGCTGTCCATCAACGCATTAAAAACAACCTTCACAGTCCGCAACCCATCCAACAAAAATCAAGAGGCAAAACTGACACTGAAAAGTGTCAAAATTGATTCAACGCTTATGTTGCGCCGAATTGGACTAAGATAAGTTCATTTTCGTTGTCCCGAGTGTTGTGTTTCTTGCCTGAAGAAGACCTAAGAGGTCGAAATGCGTCGTTTTTTTTGTCTTGTGAATCGTTTGTCTACGTTTTTCGGCGGAGCCTTATAAAAACTGTTTAAAATTTGACACTGAAAGACCAAAGACTTGCGGAAGGCCAGTGACCACTTTCCTTGATCAAGGACTGGTACTTTTAAAGCTAAATGATCAAAAAAATATGGAAGAAATCACTGGACTGCAGTCACGTGAAAACAGGAAGGACACAAAGATCTTGTTGCAAGCTACAAAAATGAAACGCCTGAAAAACCACCCCGTGAACAGCAGAATGAATAGTCCCACCGGAAGTTGGCTGAAAAGAGGCAGCTTTGTTCACCAGTCACGACGGCTAGGAAGAGCATCATCTGTCAGAATGGACCACGAACCAATGCCTGTTCCAACAGCTGCGAGTGTCCCGTCATGAGGGACGTACCAGATCCCATTCATCGTCACCAGTATCCCTGGGGGTGACAGAAGAGGGGCTCAGTTAGACATACAACTGAAGGCCTTAGCCATGGAGTTCATTTCAACCAGCACCCCCAACAAAACTGGTTACAGACGATTTACCGGCTCTCGCCACACAGGATGCTAGTGCCAGGATCTTCATCCGGAACACAGACACTGACGGAGAGCTTGCAGTTCCAGCACACCACCGACTTTAGGGCAGAGTCAGACGCCCTCCGCGAAACTCTAAACATCCGTCCAGAACAGGTCGAGTGGTTGTCTTCTCTGATGCCCTCTCTGCTCTCCGAGCTCTCAGGAGCTCTCTAAACACGGAGCTCCATTCTCTTTCCATAGCCTTTGCCGCTTTGACTTCTGAAGCGCAGGGAGTGGTTCTTCAATGGGTGCATGTACACTGCGGGATTAGCGGCAACGAGAGAGCAGACGCATTAAGCGACGCATGAGCCGAAGAGGAACAGAAACCGGGTGTCCCTTGATGAGATCAAAAGGATCATCAAGGCCAAGCTGACACAAGATGTGGCGGGTCCAATATATCCAGCACAGACTGAATGACAGCTACCATCTGCTGGGAAGGGGAGGAGCAGGTAAAGATCTCGCAGCTGAGGACTAGAATTGCCTACATCATCGTCTGCATGCAGACTTTGGCACTGGAGAGTCAGGTGGTGATGGAGCTATGGCAGCAGACCACATCTGCCCCCGCCCCTGCCAGGCTGCCCGGAGCCTGCTGCTACAAAGGACTGTCTTGCCAACACCTGTGACCCTAGACGCTAAACTGTACGACGCCACAGAGGTCCTGAGGCAGACGGCAGCTTTCATCATTTCACCAGAGTTAACGTGTTAAGAGGCAAATAAGGAAGAAGTACTTAAAAGGCGATGAATCATATGCTAAGAATCCAGAAGCTAAGTGTCAGCATTTTCACCCTAAACAGACTGTAACAAATCACAAGACAGAATATCACAACACAACGTGGTTACATTTTCCGTCGTAATATGTTATCACACAAAACGTAATGAATTATGTAATGCTGAATTTTCCTCTCTTTTTTTTTCGGGTACGACGCCCCAATGACTTCACACAGCTCAAGGAGAGGAGAATGCAGATTCAAAGAGCAAAGTGCCCACATTTTCACCGGTAACACGAGATCATTACAAACTAATAAATCATATGACATACAAACAAAGAACAAAGTGACGCAGGGACAAGCAAAAACAAGTAAATTATATGAAAATCAGGTAATATCGAATTAAAGAGCGTAGAGTGTCCATGTTTTCTCTGACTTTTCCGGGTGCTGGGATATACAGCTGATAGTGGCCGCTTTAAACACGGGCACCGTAAAATCTCAACCAAAAACAACGAAAAGGGAGCTGCATTCTGGACTGAGTAACTTAGCACAACACAAATGTGAAAACTTCTCAACACAAGAGTAATGTGTGTGTGTGTGTGTGTGTATGTGTGTGTGTGTGTATTGTGTGTGTGTGTGTGTGTGTGTGTGTGTGTGTGTGTGTACACATACACACACATATTACTCTTGTGTTCAGAAGTTTTCACCATATATATATATATATATATATATAATATCACTACTTAATTGTTCAGCATTATATTGTTTGGTCAATCAGTGGGAGATTGCATCTCTTAGGAGATCCAAGTAAAGGTTGTTTTGTACAATTCTTAGCCACTCACAATGCTTGGGTTATTGAACAGCAGAGCTGACCACTCAAACTGTTCCATATCTTTTGATCTCCCTTGCATCCTTGAATGGATCCTCAAGCATAGGCTCAAAGATTGTCCCCTACATTTTATACTGTTTGAATAATGCTTTTAGTTTTTCAGCAACATTTTTCCTCTCCACACTTTTGTTTTGTTCCATTTACTGCCCTTCACTGGCTGCTTTGAGGGTCCTGTTGGATTCTTCTTTGAACCCCTTGGTGGTGAGAACACCACAGAATTATGGACTGTGGTGTGTCTCTATTTGACACCAAGAGCACAGACACAGTCGGCCGTGTCTCCCTGATGAGTCCGATCCAGCGGACGAAAGGCCTAGGAGCAGGCAATACAAATAAATGTGCCTTCGAGAGGGACTACGATGGTTCCCTCAGGCAGCTAGTGAAGGGCTTCTCATATTTATAATATATTCCCCCATTTTCTACATCTTCAATTTTTTTGTTGTTGTTTTTTAGTTCAAATCTTTGCCAAGTCATTACTATAATGACTGAAGAATTGTTAGCCTGCACTTGTTTTCCCTCACTACTTAATTGTTCAGCATTATATATATATATGTGTGTGTGTGTGATTTTGAAAAGGCTCCTTGTAAAGTGTTAAAATCTCGGGAAGCCAGAAGAGAGCGTCTGAATAATTAAACAGATAATTGAATAACTTCACTGACAACTGAAGCGTTCGTGCAACACGCCAGTCCTTCTGTTTCTTTCTTTTTTTTTTCACCGGGCTTTTCCCCAGTCTGTTACCGTTGCAGACTTGTCAAGCCATCTGATTTACGTTCTCTCGGTTCCTTTTGAAGTCAGCCCCAGCCTCTGGGCGGCCAGTGTCTTAATTGTTTTTCTCTGAGGTTTCCCGGTGTCAGTCATGGGGAAAGAATCAAACTCGAGATAAAAACGCGGACATGGCGACATTGGGTCGTCCTTGGACGTCACCGATCCCTCCATAAACGTGCGCACCTGCTCCATGGACGCTGTATCTGACAGCAGAACCACACAAGCACACAGCTCTTCGTTCATGACAGGATCAGGTACCCCAACGACGACTACGTCATAAACTCCCGGACAATCACGGAGACGTTTTTCGATCCACGAGGGGTAGAAAATGTGCACGCCTCTCATGATTACGTCACTTCCTCTTCCGTCTGCGATCAGATGGCGGCGTTCATCCAGCTGACCCGAGTCTCCAGTCCGAAAGAAACCACCTTCAGTGAACGCTGCACTCGTCGCCTGAGGGTTGTTCAAGTAGGCTTTCATCATGTTGGGTCCTTTGACCAGGATGTTTCCAGTTTGGCCAGCAGCACACGGCTTTGACTCATCCTCCACGCTGACTACCTTGACTTCAACGCTCTCGAATGGCTGACCTGCTTCATGGTCAGTGAAACTCGGACCGTCATTGACCACCCGTCCAGCCACACTTCCGAAGTCGGTTGCGCCGTATCCAACACAGGCGTTGTGAGCTACCAGCAGTCCTGCTTCCACCATGGAGTGATCAATCGGCAGACCACTGAGAAACAGTGCATCCATCTTCCACATGGTGGGACTTCTTTGCTGCTCTTTCTGGGCAATCTCGGCTAATCGTGGAAGAAACGTCGGCGAAAAAATGGCGGAGTGGCACTGTTCCTCCTGAATAATGGTCCAGAGAAACTGGGCTACGTCATCGAGCTTACCTGCTCTGACGTCGCAAGTTACAAGAGTAGCGCCGGGTACAACAGAATAGAGGATGCAACCACCAACCCATCCCATCTGTGATATGTTGAGCTGCGTTTTCTTGTTGTACACTAACTGGATTAAAGTGTCACCGTTTTGCACAAACTTAATGAAAGGTCCTTGTGTTCGGACAACCAGTTTAGAAAATCCTGTTGAACCGGACGTTGTGAAAACGCTGAACGCATCGTCAGGCGTGACGTCAGCACAAAACCATTTGTCCTGAGCCTTCAGATCGCCAATGAAATCTCCCGTCCCTTCTTTCTCTACACGTCGGACGAAGATCACCGTTTTCAAACAGGGGAGCAGTGATGACGTCACACGCTTACAGTCATCCACGACCACGTCATTGCTCAGCATGTTCCAAGGACTGTCGGCGACGTCAGGATCCACGAGGATGGTCGGAACGCGAGACACGTTGATCCTGTTCATCAGATCTGAACCGTCAGCCATCAGACACTGCCCATTGACAGTGACCGCTCCGGCCATCCAGATGCCAGCATCACACACCACCCTCTCTGGACTGTTGGGCAGAGTGTTGATCACCAGATCCCCGTGCTTTATCCCCCGGCCCCTCAGCACGGCAGCAAAACGGCCAGACAGCCCGTAGACCGAGGCCCAGGTCAGCACACTGCGCTGCTGGTTCTTGTCTCAGAAAACGAAGGCTGCTGAGTCGGGTTTCTCCCGTGACCAGTGCTGCAACACTTCCGGTATTGTCTTGAACTGGGGCATGGTGGGATGGCAGTCTGGTGGACTCGGCCAGCCAGCTGTAAATCAAGATCCAGGAGGAAGAAAAAAAAAAAAAGAAAAAGGAAAAAAGAGCAGAGAAAGAAAGAAAAGAGAACGAAAATCTGTAGCTTTGCTTATCCAAGGATAACCAAGAACTTATTCATTCTTAAAGGTCATGATATCACGTCTTTGCTTTTGCACACACATGAGGCAAGTGCAAGTCAGGGTACTGATTTTAGCTCTGTCTATGTGTGAGTTGGGAAGAGAATATGAAAACGATCATTTCGATGCCAGCTGTTCCGAATGTTGGCCTTTCCCAACTCCTATTGATTTACCTGCCTCCTTCGTATAAGATCTTGTAAACTTGTTTTCAAAGCAGTTCTTTCGCGCCTTTGTGTGAAATAAAGCTACATGATAGTAGCCTAAGACCTGGAATGCTTTTTTTCTTCTTTTAAAGATAAAGAACTGTCAATCTTAGAGTAGCATTGTTTGGGATGGTGCAGTGATCGTACATCAACGTAAAGCCTTGCTGCAATGTTATTACTATATTAACGCTTAAAGGATGCACCGCTCAACTACACTAGATCTTAACCGTTATGTGCACAGTGCGGAGAATTTAACCGGAATGACCGTCTCTCTTTATAGATTCCCCCCCCCCCCCCCCCCCCCTTAAAGATGAGAGTTACGCTTGCTTCGTACGATGTGGAAATGCAGTCTATAGGTATGCATGGATTAAAACGAAAAGAAAAAAAAAAGATGCAAAGCATATAAACGTACTCCCAGTTTATCTTGAAAACGCGCCAGATATTCCATAAAGAGGGGGAACCGTTTTGGGCCGTTATAGCCGTTAGTAACGGCTATTCTGTTAAACATCGACCATTATCTGTGATCCATAATGAACATACTTACAAATTTTCAGAAAGATCGACCAAGTACTTTCTGAGATTTTCCATAAAGAAGAAAACTGTTATGGGCCGTTATAGCCGTTAGTAAAGGCTGTAACGGTAAAATAACACATCGGGCATGATCCGTGACCCATAATGAACATACCTACAAATTTTCAGAAAGATCGGCCAAGTACTTTCTAAGATATTCAATACAGAAGAAAAACCGTTATGGGCCATTATAGCCGCTAGTAACGGCTATAACGGTTAAAATAACACATCGGGCATCATCCATGACCCAAAATAAACATACCTACAAATTTTCAGAAAGATCGGCCAAGTACTTCTGAGACATTCTATGAGGGAGAAAAACCGTTATGGGCCATTATAGCCGTTAGTAACGGCTGTAACGGTAAAATAACATATTGGGCATCATCCATGGCCCATAATGAACATGCCTACAAATTTTCAGAAAGATTGGCCAAGCACTTTCTGAGATATTCCATAAAGAAAGAAAACCGTTATGGCCGTTAGTGACGGCTATAACGGTAAAATAACACATCAGGCATAATCCGTGACCCATAATGAACATACCTACACATTTTCAGAAAGTTCGGCCAAGTACTTTCTGAGATATTCTATAAAGAAGAGAAACCGTCATGGGCAGTTATAGCCGTTAGTAACAGCTATAACGGTAAAATAACACATTGGGCATCATCCATGACCCAGAATGAACATGCCTACAAATTTTCAGAGAGATCGGCCAAATAGTTTCTGAGATATTCCATAAAGAACGAAAACCGTTATTGGCCGTTAGTAACAGCTATAACGGTAAAATAACACATTGGGCATCATCCATGACCCAGAATGAACATGCCTACAAATTTTCAGAAAGATCGGCCCAGTAGTTTTGTCTGGAGCGAGTGGAACACATTTTGACCACGGACGGACGGACACACACACACACACACACACACACACACACACACACACACACACACACACACACACACACTTAGAGCATTTCTTCGTTCCCATTGTAAAGTACTCCCTGTTCTATAGGAACTGGGAGTACAAAAAGATGATGAAGAAAGAAAGAAACCTAGGTAGCAAAAGGAGATATGACGAGAAAGGAAACCTATCTCCTAAATGAATAAATAAGTGTTGACAGAAAGTGAAAAAAAAAAAAAAGCTGATATGACAGAATAAGCAAGGACAGAACATCTCAGCGACAACTGTTTTGTCTCCTCCATCACCTGTGGCATTTCAGAGGCATTACCTAACGCTGCTTATCCTGGGTCCCCATCCATAGCCACACCCCGGTTTGTCCCTCCACACCCCAGACACTGGCAATCCACAGAGAGCAGTCAATGCCCTGAGGTAACCCACCAGAGGAGACACTGCAGTGTTGCCAAGTCAGTTCGGTGTTCTTCAGTGGTGCCTGTTCTAATCCGACATACGCAGGTCACCATCTGCTAAGCCCCAAACTTACGACAAAATTGCCCAGTCAAAGAGCCAGCATGAGCGAGCGACACCCCCCTCCTTGGAGGACGCCACCACGTCCGTCCAGCGACAGTCCCCAATGAACTTGCCAATACCGACGACCTCCACACGAACCCAAGACAAACAACATTCAAGACAATGAATACGAAGAACGAGCAATGACTTATCACACATCCATTTTGCGCCCAATTTGAGGTTACTCGATTGTTCGTTCTTCGTTTCAATTGTCTTGAATGCTGTTTCTCTTCCCAGAAGGAGACAAAAGAGATCGAAACGCGTCCTGTTTTGTCTTGTAATTTGTTCGTCTCTTTCGTCCGGCGGAACAGTAATAATTTATCTTTCAAGTGTAATAGAAAAGAAGTAACGGGAAAATCTTTGAGGGAAAAAAAATGAGAAAGGCACAAAGGAGAGCGCACCCACTGCTACGGCCGATTGAATTGTGGATCCATGCTTTGAATCAGTTCATGGATGAATCAAAAGTGTTTTACCGTTGGTGAAGGCAGTTAAAGGAGGTATTCTACATGTCCTTTTTAGTAATAGAACATAAGAAACGCCATTAAAATAGATTTTCAATGTCACATCACCATGAAGCGTTAATATCACATGAAAGTATATTACTTTGCAGATAGTAATTGATTCACAACAGAGATTTTACAGAATTTTTTCAAAGTTGAAATTTTGTATTAACCGTCAAAAATAATGCCGACAGATCCTGGGATCGACTTTTCTCCGCCACGGAAAGCAATAGCTGATACGGACTGAAACACTTATTCCCCCGTATACATATTCATCTTAACTAATTATTCAGCATCCAGAGGTTGATTCGGACCCTCCCCTCGGATCCGCCTCCAAATTTCACACGAGTTTAGTCTTCATCCACATTCCATCTTTACAGAGAATTCAATGAAAATCGGTTTTTGTAGTTTTGCCTTAATTCTGCTCACTGACAGACCTATACACGCAGGTGAAAACAATCTCTGCGTGTCAAAAAGAAAGAGGAGAATACAATGTACTTTAGAGACCTACCTCTGGGAACAAGGTAAACAACCAGGATGAATTACCTCAGTGTGTGAAATAAAACGTGAGCTATGTGGCGTCCTATATAGGACCATTCCGCAACGGTCTATAAACCTACTGACCTGGGTGTGTGGGGAGGGAGGGGGGGGGGGGGAACAAGGATCGGGAATGTGTGTGTGAGAGAGAGCGCGCGAGAGAGAGAGGGGGAGTGTGTGTGTGTGTGCGCGCGCGCGCGCATACGTGCGCACGCACATTTTAACATCGCTATGTATTATTCATGTTCCGTTGATTTGTCACGTAACTTTTACGCGGAAGAACAAATCAGTTAGTACTATCTGTGCGTATGAAACAAAAGTGTAATTATATCTTTTTTTCTTTTTTTTTTTTTTTTTCTTTTCTTTTTTTGTTGTTTGTTTTGTTTTGTTTTTGAAGCAGATAGCCCTGTAATGGCTGTGAGAAATGTTGCCCAATCATTTTCTGATCGTTCCCAGACAACACCTCCTCCCTCCCCTCCTTTTCACCCCAACCCCTCCGCTGACTCTGTAGCATTAACAGAAGGGCCGAGGAAGGAACCGACGAAACGATTAATATCAAGTTGACCATCATCAACCTACCCTTCGCCGCCCCCCCCCCCCCTCCCTCCCCCTACATTCCACCATCATCCGCCTACCCCCACCCCCACCCCCACCCCCTCCCTCCCTCCGCCTTACGCCACTTCTATTTTCATCCTATCCTGCTTGACAGACGTTTTTTTTTTTATTTCTGGCTTTTTTTTTAAGGCGGTCTTTTTTCTTTTTTTTTTTGTACCCTTCAACTCACGCGCCATGCGAGTGTATGGACATCATTTTGCTGAATTTAATGTTTTGGCTTTTGTTACAGCGCGTCAGGGTTTGGTTTTGTGCTAGTGTTTAGTGTTGTGACACTTTCACACTGTGTGTAACAAAAAGATACAAAGGTTATAGGAAAAAAAGAAAAGATTAAAAAGAAAATAAAAAAAAAGACCCGGACATCTTCCGGGAACCATCCTTGAAACGAAATACTAACATAAGTATGCAAGGATGATACCAGATGTGCGCGAAGGAGAGAAGGGAGGAACAAAAAACAAAGAAGAGAGAGAGACAGAGACAAAGAGAAAGCGAGAGGGAACGAGAGAGAGAAAGAGAGAGAGAGAGAGAGGGACAGAGAGAAAGATGTAGTAAAGAAATCATACATCTCGCCTCGCAAACTGGCCTATTCCCCTGGAAGGATATCCTTATAGTGAGAAAAAAAAAAAGAAAGAAAGAAAAAAGGAAACAAAGAGAAAAAAAGACTACAAGGAAGACACGAGGAAATCTCTGCAGCGAGACAATCAGTATCGATGAGAGAGAGAGAGAGGGAGACAGACAGACGGAAAGAGGGAGACATGGAGAGTTTCTATCCTTTTCTCCCCCCCCCCCCCCCCCCCCCCCCCCTTTTTTTTTTTTTTCTGATCAGCCCCAAGTCTGTGTTTATTCTTAATCGATGGACATTGCTTGTTTCTTCTTTAGTGGCGATTTGTTACACAGTTATGTGCCTGGTATTTTTTGGACCTAGTGTATATAGTTCATGTTTTGCTTGCTTGTGACACTCCTATTGTACATTCATATCTTGTTTTTGCTCATGCTTGTCTGTTTATGCTTGAATTTTTGTTTATGTGAGTACATATGTACAAATACGTGTCTATCAGCTTAGTCCAAACATTCAGGTCAAAATTGGGCACTCTGCCACAAATAATAAATCAACATAATTTCTATTAACTATGAACACATCCTTTCGAAGGATAAATCAAAGTAATCAATGTTACACATAAAGTATTAACATACATTTCATCCTCCTTTTAGTATGATGTCATTTTGTTCCAATTATTTTCTATCATATTCCATCATATTCCTTCATATTCTGTCAGATTGTTAAATTGTTCTAATATTTAGTGTGTGTGTGTGTGTGTGTGAGTGTGTGAGTGTGTGTGTGTGTGTGTGTGTGTGTGTGTGTGTGTGTGTGTGTGTGCTTGCTTGTGTGTGTGTATGTGTGTGTGTATGTGTGTTTTGTTTTGTTTTGTTTTTATACTGAAAGTTGTCTCATATTAATCTCTCTGTCGAAAATGAGCCGCAATGCTATAGCTGAATCAGTTGGTTTTTTTTTATAAATACTTATACACATTTTACCAACCAGTATAAGATGATTTATATATTTCTATTTTTGCAATGAATATCTAGCTCTTGCTATCCCAAACAATAAATCTGTAACTCTTAGTTTTATTTGTACATTTATTTTCTTATATATGGTTTCTTCAACATAATTCCATAGTGAACATACTGTAGGACATTCCCAATAGAAATGTTCTACAAAATCCACTGTATTCCTACAATAGGAACATTTGTTATTTTCTTTTACTTTCATTTTATTTAAAAGAACGTTTGTTGGGTAAATATTATGTAATATTTTCCACTGAAGAACTCATAGTCGGGTTTCCTTTGTTACTTCTTTAGCTCTGACCCAAATTTCTTTATATTCATTCCAAATTTTCTTAACCAAAACTGAGATTCACAAGGAGTCACTGGTTCTATGGACTGTGCTATTATTTTCTTTATAGCTTTTGGTTTAGTGTTGTATTGACTTGCTCTGCATGCACATGTTTCCCTCTCTTTCCCCTGTTTGGACCCACCGGAGCCATGGTTTTGGAAAAGCATTGACTAACAGGTTGTATTCAATGATAGTGTTTGGTTTATTTGGACCCAGTATATTCTGGATTTCTTCTATAGTTAATAGTCGATTTTCATCTTGGTGAATAACATGTCTCACATGAGCGATTCTTTTCTCTTGCCATGCTTTAAAAAGCAGTGTTTTGCTTCTATGGGTGATCAGTGCATTGTTAAAATGTAGTTGACTGTGGAAATTGTCGCTTGTTACTTCTGATAAAGAAGTAACCGATTTGCTTTCTAGATAACTACGAATAACTTCTTTCCAAAAGGCATTGTCTATTTCATCTAATCCTTTTACTTCACGTGCTTTACAATTGATGTAGAAAATACTGTCATACTTTGCCAGTTTTTCAATATGCCGTTTTGGAATATACCCCCAGTTTTGATTATCAGTGACTTCAAATAGTTTTCCAGCCCATTGTAGATTCAAGTATTTTTGCTGGTCAATCAAGTTAATCATTGTAATACCTCCTTCCTCTACTTCAGCTTCCATTTTTTCTTTTTGACTTTTTCAAATGCTTTTCTGTTGCTTTGTGTTTTCTGCCATAAGAATTTATATAAGATAGTACTAATTTTACTTAAAATGTTGCTTGGAATACTAATGGATTGCATTACATATGTAAACTGACCAATAAGAAAACTTTTAATCACTACCATCTTACCAAAAATACTTAGGTCTCGTTTGCTCCAATCCCTTATTCTATTTACGTGCTCTAACTTGTGTGTCCAGTTGTCTTCAATTTCTTTTGCTAATCTGTGTGCTTCAAAGTATATACCCAGTATTTTTATCTTAGTAACTATAGTAAATGGGATGTTTTCATTACCATGTTGCCCTATTCTTAAAGCTTTTATTTTTTGTGTATTCATTTTAAGCCCAGAAAATCTTTCAAACCTGGCAAGTATTTCAACCGATGTATGCATATCTTGTGCATGTTTCAAAAACAGAGTCGTGTCATCAGCACACTGTTTTATTTTCAAGCACATTGGATCGGTCTGAGATGTCATAGGTAACTTTATTCCTTCCATACTGCTATTTCTTATTTTGATAGTAAGAAGTTCCACTGCTAATACAGAAGCCAGTGGGGAAAAGGGGCATCCTTGTCGAATGCCACATAACACATCAAATGGCTCAGAAATCCATCCTCCATTACTAATAGAGCTAACGGTCCCATTGTTTAAGACATATACCCATTTTCTAAAGTCTGCTCCGAATCCAAAGACTTCCAATGCCTGATACAAAAATGTTTTTGATATAGAGTCAAATGCTTTGGAATAGTCAATTGCTAGAAGATACCATGCTTTTTTTAGTTATGTTAAGGTAGTTAATCGCATCGTCAATAGATCTTATTATTGTTGAAATAGTTCTCCCTCTAATGTACCCGCCTGATCTTCACTAACTATCTTATGTATTACATTACAAAGTCTTTCTGCTAATACTTTTGCTAATATCTTATAATCACAATTAGTGAGTGTTATGGGTCGCCAGTTTGTTAATTTGTCTCTTTCTAAAGCCTTTCCTTTATGTAACAGCGTTATTCCTCTTTTTTGTGTATATGATAGCTCCCCTTTCTGAAAAGATTCTGCAAACGAATTAGTAATAATATTGCCTAGTTTCCCCCAGAAGAATTTTAAGAACTCTATTGTTATGCCGTCACATCCTGGAGCTGAACCATTTTTTAACTTCTTTAATGCATTAGTAGTTTCATTTAAAGTGATGCCTTCACATTTGGTTGCGTCTTCTTCACTTAGTCGTGGAAAATGTTCATTTTCAATGAACATATTAACTTCTTCGACAGCATTATCTGTTGCTGTTTTTTTTGTTTTTTTTTTTTTTTTTTACTGCAAAGCGATTTATAAAAAGATGTAAGCTCTTGCATAATGCTGCCCTGTTCAGTTATAACTTCTCCCGTTCCTTTTTGAAGCCTAGTTATAGATTTTTTCTTTCCCCTATCCTTTTCTAAGCTACAGAAGTATTTAGTGTTGCGCTCTCCTTCCTCTATCCATTTTATTCTGGACCTAATCGGCGCTCCTTTTGCTTCATTTATCTGCTCTATTTCAAGTTTTTGCTTTAAATGTAAGAGCTTGGACTGAGCATCTTTCTTTCCTGGATTATCTATTATTTCCTTCTCCGTTTCTATGATTTTGATATGTGTCTTGATACTCATTTTTTCTTTGAGTAGCTAATTTTTTTTTCCAAATTCTGTACACAAAGATCGAATCTCAACATTACAGTTTTCCCATTTGTCTATGTTAGACATATCTTCATAAACTTCATTATTTAAGAATTTAAGAAAGTATCGAGCAGCATGTTCATCTTTTGCACAAATACCTTGTTTGTGAAATAACTATTGTTCATTTTCCAGTATCCGGGTCCTCGCACAAATTCTCTTTCATTCAGTTCAATAGTTACTGCCTTATGGTCAGAGTTAGGTATAGTTACGTGTTCACATGTTTCACAATACTCCATCATGCTCTCCGACAAAAAACAATAATGGAGGCGACGCGCTATAAATGGATTATTTCTACTCCATGTATAATCCTTCTCGTTGATATGGAGCCTTCTCCATATATCAGTTAATTCCAGCTTCCTTACTAGTTTGTTAAATTCTTGAACTTCGTTTTCACGGTGAGGATTTCCAGATATTACATCGTTTCCAATGTGGAGAACACAGTTAAAGTCTCCAAGCAGAATCAAATTATCAGAGAAATCGTTACATTTGTAGTATAGTTCATCAAAGAAAGCTATTTTTCTACAAGGTTATTAGGAACATAAACATTTGCTAAGTTAAAACTGAATTTTTCATGTCTCACAGAGATGATAAGGATTCTATCTTCTGCTGTTTTTAACTTTATCTCCCCATTAAAGAAGTTACTTATCAAGATCGCTGTTCCCTTGCTCCTGTTTGTTCCCTGGTAATGATATATTTGTCCTCCCCATTGCTTTTCCCATTGTGGTAAATCTTTGTCAGTGATGTGTGATTCTTGTAAGCACGTAATGTCTATCTTTTTGCTTTTTAAATATCGAAGTATTATCTTTTTACTTTATTTTTCAACCCCTACAATTTAATGTTACTTTGATTTTATCCATATACACAGCGTTCTTATGTTATAACATATCACACAAAGGAAATCATTTGTCCATTAACCAAAAGGAAATCGTTATTCATAGCCAGGTTCGAAGTCGGAAAGGTCAGTCCTTGTCAATTCGGGTATTACTTGCGTTTACCCCTCCCTGAGTTCCCTGGGCTTCGGCGACAATCAGTCTTACCCGCCTTCTTGACCCAGTTGCTTCCCTCCCCCTCAGGATTGTCTTCTGAAGATGGGGCTCTGGGCCGTTTGCTGGGTGTCTCCGAGCGGTGACGAATAGGACTCTTCTGTCCCACTCCGACTCCCAGCTCCGCCTGTCGCATAGGAGATCGTCCTCTCAGTCCCCTCCCCCCTTCTGCACATTGTCAACCTGCTCCTTTTGCTCCTCCCTCATTTCATCATTTTCTCCTGTCTCCTCCTCCCTCTCTCCAATTTCACCTTCACTCTCACTCTCAAACTCACTCCGCTCATTTTCTGTGCTGATCATCTGTCATTGTGGTTCTCCCTTATTGTGCCCAGGCTTTCTGCATGCCCGACACACCACATCATTTGTGCACACTGAAACATGGTGATTTTGTTCTAGGCACTTTGAACAGACAGCATTCTTGCGTTGCATTTTTTGTTCCTTATGGTCCAATGAAAACACTGACTTTTATGGTGGTGTCAAGCGGAACTTTTGGCACTGTTATGAATGGGAATCTTCGTCCTGTTAGAAAACGTGTCAATTTACCGTCTTTGTCTCTAGCTCTTTCGCTTTGGATGTTGGAGCGGAGCTCATAACCTGCTTTCAGTAGCGCATGCTTGATTTCACTGTCTGCCACCGAAAGTGGTACCTGATCAATGAAAACCTTCGTTGAGGGTTTTTCTTCCCCAGTATCATCCCTCAGGATAAACGGATTTGTGTTCAAAAGCTGTACCACAACACCTCTTACCCGCATTCCTTGGATCAGCAGCTGGGATCTTGCCTCTTTTGTGGCCAGGTATATGCGCCATAAACCCCCGATCTGCTGGGCTCCCACTACTGATCCTTGGCCAGCAATCCTCAGGTTCAGGTTCAGAGGGACAATTGCCTTTTGTAATTATAGCCAGAACTGGCTTTACATGTCCCTTCTATGTGTTATCTGGTCTTTATACGGTCAGGTCTTTAACTCGCTCAAGTCTTTATTTATCATAGTCAAAATAAATAGTCTTCAATAATACACTATCATCGATAGAGCTTTTGAAAAGGTTAGTATTTTGTGCACGTTTAATGTTAGGGGTTAATTTATTCCAGAGATTTGTGACTCTGTTACTAAATGAAAATTTCCTTAGGTTAGTGCGACAATATTCATGATAAATTTTATCCACGCTATTTCTGGTAGTATCAACTCTTGATGCAGTAAAACAATTTTGAAATAGGAATATTGTCAACACAATTAAATATTTTATAGACTTGGATCAAATCGCCCCTCACTCGTCTTGTTTTAGGGTAGGCAGTCCAAGAGCTTTTAACCTACCTTGATAGGGAAGATTTTGTATATTCTTTACAAGCTTTGTTGCTCTTCTTTGTGCTGCTAGACATGCCTCTAATACAGCGAGGGGCTCCTTACTGTCTGTAACTGGCTTGTCTTTAGCCTTCACAAACACCGGCGTCACTCTGACTGCCATTACTTTTTTTTTTTTTCCCCAACTTTCTATCACCTCTTGTATAATGCTAGCTGTATGCAGCAAGTCGGGCGAAAAGAGACTAAAACAAAAACAACTGCAGAATAAAAAGAACACAGTCCGCAAGAAAGACCCAAACAGATGCTACAGAGAAAAAGAACACTAAGTCCCAAAGAACGCGCGATAACAACTCACCGTCGGTTAACACGAGCAAACAACACGTCCTCTCGACACGGCTGTCGCTCACCAACAGTCGAAATTATATCTGTCGGTTGTCCAACCAGGTTACTAGTTTTTGAGTGAAAATCACGAATGCGCGTCTCTGTGCAGTGTTTGTTCGTGTTTGCGCACGCGCGCGCGTTTGTGTGTGTTCGTGCGTGTGTGTTTGTGTGTGTGTGTGTGTTCGTGCTTGCTTGCTTGTTTCTGCACGCGTGCATGCGTGTGTGTGTGTGTGTGTGTGTTTGTGTGTGTGTGTAAGCGTGTGTACACGCGCGTTGTAGTCGTTATCGGCAAGTTCATGGTAAGTTCATGTAGTCGTTATTAGCAAGTTCATGGCAAATTCACGTGGTCGTTCTTCATACACAATTTTTGTTTACAACAGTAGCCACCTAGCTGTTATTGATGTAGTCGGGTGATTAGAATAATAAATCTGTAAATAATAAGCATGATGAATGTGATGGAGTTGACCGTAAAACCAAGTTTGTTTGTTTTTTAACGTCTCCTCTCCCTCCCCCGTTCCCCTCCCCGTCCCCGTCCCCCACCTCCCAGTACACAGCTACACCCAAGGTAGCCCTGTTTCTGCCCAAACACTGCAGTCTACAGGAGAGCAATCAGTATCGAGTCGCCACGACGAACCTCACCAGAGGAGACGCTGCACTGCCGAGGAGTCCGTCCCAGTCTGTGGGGCTGAGAACATCCCACTCCAGAGTCCCCGATGCATGGCCATTCATGCCCTGCTGTCGACGGGACCTCAGAGTGGAGGTCCTTCATGCCCGTGGCGATCTCGTGTCCAAGGTGTCGTTCACGGGGAGCATTGTTGGATGAGTTTTGGTGGTACCCTCGGGAACTGGACATCGTCCCACACACTGGCTCTGCGACTAAGCAGTTATCACCGTCAGGATGGGACCTTGAAGGTGGTAGTATCCTGCATGTGTTGGATCAGAACAGGCCGCCAGTGAATATCACCCAGTGGTTCGGCAACAGTGCGGTGTCTCCTCAGGTGGGTAGCCCCACGGGGGACGACCAAAGAGTGATTGTTCCCTGTGGACTTTTTGGTGCTTGAGCTGCAGCAGGAGAAACTGGGGTGTGGCTGTGTTTTAGGAGGAAACGGGATGAAGGGAGTGGGGACAATGACATGCAAAGTGCACTAAAGATGAGAAAAAGAAAGAAAAAAGAATTGCGTAGTTGCCAAGCCAGTATAAGAATCCTCACCATAAGGTGCCATCACGTTCATCAATCGACCATCGTCCCCATGAACTTGCCGATATCCATGACTTTACTCAAACCCGCCACGGACATGAACGCGGAGAGAGAAAATTGAAACGGGGGGGGGGGGGGGGGGGGGGGGGGGGGCGGAATAGCTCAGTTGGTAGAGCGCCGGACTCGTAATCCAAGGGTTGCGGGTTCGAATCTCCCCCGGGCCGTTTCGGTACAGGGGGATTTTTCCCTCGGAGTTAACATTAGTTCTGACTCCATTTCCCATACAGTCCATCGAATCAGACTATAAACCGAGGTTCCGTGTGTGAACGCACGCATAACATCTTGCACACACGTAAAATCCCATCACCAACTTTCGGAAGAGAAGGCCAGTTTGGCCGTTGGTATGGATGACACGTTACACATGGCATGCACCTTCTCCGAAGATGGAGTATGGCTGCCTTAATGGCAGGATAAAAAAAAAACGGTCATACACACAAAACTCCACTCCCTTTGTTGGGTAGATGGGATTAATGCTTGCCTGTCCATATAGGGAGTGTCCGCGGGAGTATCAGCCTGCGTACGCAGAAGAAGAAGAAACTGAAGTTATCATCAATGAAGGGCACTAAGGACTGCATATATATATATATATATATATTATATATATATATATATGTGTGTGTGTGTTGTGTGTGTGCGTGTGTGTGTGTGTGTGAATATAGATGACTAGTGAGGATAATGAAGCTGATGGCGTTGAGTTTCAGTCCGGTCTGAGACGACATGACAGGGCTGTGCTCTTATGTATCCTTTCATAATGTTAGCCTACCCGGCATCAACCAGGCCCGAGAGATACAGACTTGTGTGTATGAGCGCCCGCGCGCGCCCGCATGTGCGAGTGCGTGCATTAATAATGATGCTAGAATGCAACATTTATGACCACGCTGAAACAGTTTAATTCATAATTCATAACTGGTGATGATGATGATGATGATGATGACAACGATGCTGACACTGATGTCTGTGAACTCAGTTCCTGAACCTGTTCCTGTGGATGGCGGCCACGGGGACGGCCATGGGGGTGCTGTACGGTCTGTACGACGCCAGTAACGGTCACCCCCTGACCGTCGAGGTGGCGTCCTTCTACGCCGCTGTGCACAGAACTGTCTGGGGGGCCTGTGTGGCCTGGGTGGTCATTGCCTGCTGCACCGGCAACGGAGGTCTGACTCTGTTGTGGCGGAATGTTCGTGTTCTCTCTCTCTCTCTCTCTCTCTCTCTCTCTCTCTCTCTCTCTCTGAGGGATGATGTAGATGTTGGTGCTGTTTTGTTGTTGTGGTTGTTCCGAGATAAATTTTTTTTTTTTTTTTTTACCTTTTAACTGAATGATTGTTCTTATCCCCCTTCAAATTGGGTCAATGGCCTTACTGAATAAAAGTCTGTTCACCAAAGTTTGTTCTTATCCCCCTTCAAATTGGGTCAATGGCCTTACTGAATAAAAGCCTGTTCATCAAAGTCTCTCTGAGGGAAGGGGAGAGGAAGGGAGGGGGCAGTGTGGACAGTGAAGAAGTGGGCAAGGGTATGAAGGGGTCGAGTGAGAGATTGGATAGAGGTGTGCATATGTATTTTTCAGTGTGTGTGTGTGTGTGTTGTGTGTGTGTGTGTGTGTGTGTGTGTGTGTGTGTGTTGCCATTAGATATTTTTTTCTTCATGAAAATTGCGTAGTTCTCTCTCCACCCGTACCCCCACTCCATCCATACGTGGTTTTATTTCAGGTGAAAAAAAAATCGATGTTGGGTTTTCAGGAGACAGTATTTCAACGTTTTCGAGGAAGGGGGGGGGGGGGGGGGGGGGCTACACGTTGGAGTGCATTGTTTTCAGAGGAGAATTGTTTACATGTTCATTATTTTCATGAACGCATAAGGGGAGGTGGATATTTAGTCACTGGTTATTTTTTTTAACGCGTAGAAGAACAAGTTACTATTTTCTGGGGAAAAGAATACATGTAATTTCAAACTTTATTTTCAGGTGGGGGGTGGAGGGGTTTCTTTTTCTTTTCTTGTTTTCTTTTTCCTTTTCTTTTGTTTTTTCCCCTTTTTGTCTTTTTTTGCTTCTCTTTTTTTTTTTTTCTTGTTCTTGTTCTTGTTTTTTTTGTTGTTTTGTTTTGTTTCGTTAGGGAAGAAAAACTTCTTCGTGGTTTCTTTGCAGGGTTTGTGGACATGCTGTTGTCGTGGTCAGGCCTGGTGCCCCTGAGTCGTCTGACCTACTGCATCTACCTGCTGCACATCATGTTCATGGATCTGTTCATGATGAACCAACAGTCCCTCTTCTACATGTCTGACATCAACATTGTGAGTGGACAGTGTGTGTGTGTGTGTGTGTGTGTGTGTGTGTGTGTGTGTGAGTGTGTGTGCGTGTGTGTGCGTGTGTGTGTGTATGTTAGTGTGTATATTGTGTGTGTGTGTGTGTGTGTTTGCATGCGTTAGTGTGTGTGCGTTTGTTTGAATGTGCACATTTGTGTGTCATTATGCGAGTATGCGTGCGTGCAAACATGCGCGCGCGCGTACGTGTGTGTGTGTGTGCGTGTGCGTGTGTGTGTGTGTGTGACTGTATGTCAGTGTTTGTCTGTCTGTGAGTCGTTGTGGGTGTGGGTGTTTGTGAAAGCATCCCCATACATGCGTGCACCTGCACAAGCTTCCTCTCTGTACACCCCCATCTCCTTGCAGGTGATGTTTTTCCTGGGTATCCTCGTGGTGTCCTACATGGGCGCCTTCGTCGCTTCTCTCGCTTTCGAAGCTCCAATGATGGGACTGGAGAAGATTTTATTCCACCGCGGTGGCAGCGGGAGTGGTGGGAACGAGCCAGGGAAATCTGCCGCCAGGGAAAAGAGTGCCTGGAAACATACCTACACCAACGGTGCCGCCAACGTCTCCGAGACCAAACTGTTCCACTGAGAACCAGGAGGACTGAGAGAAAAGCAAAGACAGAGGGACATCTCAAGACAAACTGTATGGCGCGTTACTTTTGTCAAAAACAGTGATTCTGGGAACATGGAGCGACCAGTATGAACGTTTAAGAATAAAAGACGGATTTTATTTTTCGAGTAACACGTTGACTACAATATGGAGCGACCAGTATGAACGTTTAAGAATAAAAGACGGATTTTATTTTTCGAGTAACACGTTGACTACAATATTTTGGAGACAAGTAACCGTTGGTAATGCTCGGTTTTTCAAATTTTCATAGCATCACCTGTACATTCGCCTGTAGCGAAGCTAATAGCGAGTATCTGACGGGCATTTTTTTTTTTTTATATTAGAAAGGAGATTTAAGCGTCTGATTTCCTGACAGGCTCTTTCTTGTTGGTAAATTGTACAGTATCATTATTCGTCGACAGTTCAGGATCAAAATAAGTCTAAGCATGTTAGATTGAAAAAAAAAGAAACTTTGTTCGAATAAAAGCATACAAGGGAATCGATGACATAGATACAAACATCTTCATCCTTCGTTCAGTACAGATAAGGTATGTACATTCCACAAACACAGGCATGAGTATATCATAGTCGCTAAATGTTCATCCTTTAGAGTTTTCTTTTACTGGTGCTTGTTCAAAATACACAAACATGATTTAACTTTCTTCAGTGAAATCCACCTCTTCGTGATAATGGCATTCTGTCTGAAAAGTCAATGCATGCCTTGGGTTATCAGTGCTGCGTTGTTGGGATGTTTTGTTTTACATTCAACTTCTGTTAAATTCTTTGACGCGTTGAATTGAGGCATTTGTTTCTTCCTTCATTTAACACGACTTAAAATGTAAAAAAAAAAAATTGTACAGTTAGTTTCACTTTGTATCATTTTGTCAGAATTACAGAGACGTTTTAGAAAGTCAGAAAATTTCTTTTAAGGGAAGGATGCTATGTTTTTGCCTCTGTTACTGTTACTTTTGTCGGTCTGTCTGTCTGTCTGTCTGTCTCTCTCTGTCTGTCTGTCTCTCTCTCTCTCTCTGTCTCTCTCTCTCTGTCTCTGTCTGTCTGTCTGTCTCTCCATTATGATGATTTTTTTGCCAGCTGTTTCTATACATTGTATGGCCGTGGCACATGTTGCTGTCGTCATTCTGAAGCTACTGGATGATTATGATCTTCTGTGGTGGTACTGACACAGTCATGTGCAGATGGTAGTGAGGGGTGAATCATGCTTGTTTTTCGGTTGTTGTTTTTTCTTTCCTGTTTGTATAAATACATACAAAAGTATTTCAATCATTATGTACATTATTATACATTTGCAGGATGTTAATCTTAAATGCGTGTTTATGTGTGTTCGTATACACATAATGCTTATTTCTGGCCCTGTACATAATGAAAATTCGATGTTTGTTTCAAATTGTTGATATTTGTCCTATTTCAAAAATCAACTCGGTGATTTTTTTTCAGCCTGACAAAAATGATTTATCTGTCAAAGGACAATTTTTGAAAGATCAAAATCCGAGACGGTTTTACAGCCATTATTGATGACGGTGTTTTTCATTTCGCTACATTGCTGTGATTGGATTTTTTTGTGTGTGTGAATATTTTGTGTGCTTCCACCGACGTCACGATTTTGACTTGTGACTATTTTGGAGACAGAACTTTTTGTTTCTCTAATCAATGGTGTTTTGAAAGTCAACTCTTTTTTAACATGGTGAACAGAGCCTCTGAGCTTCAAACACCAAAACAGTTCAATTATACATAAATGCACTTCAAGCAAGAGTTAAAGCTAGTGGGAAAAAATGGACAATGTTCTCCACATTTCAAGTGGAAAGACATCAGAGTGTCACAAAAACCTGGCTGGGTTGTCTATGGCAGGTGCCGTTATGGCAGCTTGTCTTTCACAGCTATGGTATGCCAAGTTTAAGATCCATAGTATGAAAGGCTGTGAAATAATGGTGGAGATTATGTTCAGTCTCCAGACCAACATACAAGTTATGGAAACGATTGCGCACATTAAATCCACGTTCACGCTTGCCAACAGACGAAGGAACAACAACAACAACACACACACACACACACACACACACACACCAATACACACACAGATACATACATACATATATATATATGTATATATATATATATATATATGTGTGTGTGTTTGTGTGTGGAGAGAGAGAGAGAGAGAGAGACAGAGACAGAGGGGTGGGGTGGGAGGGGGGGAGGACTGACAACTTGAAGGGGAAGGAGTCTGTTCATTGTTTCAGACATTTGCTATCATCCAAAGCATTTGATGCCTCTCATCTGAGCGGTAACGATGCTGCTGCTACCAAATATGCCTTCGTGGAGTTTATTTTACCATGTTTCTTTTCGGATTGATTTTGTATTCCAAGAAACAAAAAATTAACACGGAAAAATATATTCATAGGATATCCTGGAACCAGAAAAGAACTCCACCAAAATGCAGACAGATGGAATGTCTGTGCGCCTAAGAACAATGCGCGTTCGCAGTTGCATCTTGGGAGAATGTACGATTAGGTCTCGTGCACCGATTCCAAAACTGTTTGTGTTGGATGAAAGCTGGACCAAAAACAGAAGTACCCGCCACAATTCTGACAGAATGCTGAGAGCTGACTTCAATTTTTTTTTTGTTTTTGTTTTTTGTTTTGGGGCAGTCTTCACCCGTGGGAGACCCCAGGGATGTACAACGCAGAGAAGAGGCCCCAAGGACAACATTAATAATGTTCTTTTTTGTTTTTCCCCTGCCTCATCTTGCGTGTTCGTGAAGTGGCATTTCCCACACTACTCATTTCGTTCCGCTTTCCTCCTCCCCTCTCTCCCCGCCCCTTTCTTCTACTAACCACAGCCACACCCAGATATGAGCTCTGCAGGTCTAGCGACTCATCGGAAAGGACTGCGGTACCATCGCGTCATTTTTGGTGGTCTTCAGTGGTGCCTGTTCTGATCCAACATGTGCAGGACACTACACGCAAAAGCCCTCTAATGACAACCTAAGTGTTAGCATCGGCGCCAGGATGTGACATAGCAACCCCTCCGGATGGTGTCACCACACAACCTCACAACCACGTCAAGGCAGGAAAGACCGCAGAATTTGGAACTTTCTCATGATGGTCGGTGAGGATGACGAAAATGCCGCTATGACGTCATACATAAGTGTCATCATTTTCCTGAAAAGGCGTTCCGTTTCTTTGGTGGTTCTCTTCCACCATACCTGTCCTGTACGCTCTGCGCATTCCAGTTGTCACGTACCCTCCGCTCTTCCGGTCAGAAACTTCTGAAGATACCAAAGCGAAATTTAAACTCATCTAGTGAGTGCTCCTTCAGTTTTGCTGCCCCAACTGTTCGGAACTCACTGCCTTCCACTCTACGAAATCTGTCCCACCTTATTTGTTGTCAAAGCACAGCTGGAAACCTATCTTTTCAGCCTAGCATTTTGAACAACGCTTTCCCCACATTGTGTGTGTACACAGAAATGTCTGTCGTAAGATAGCGGTTATATGTGAGTGAATGAAGGTTTGAATGGTTTATGGAAACGCATGGAGTTGTTTTCAACAAAAATTTATGCTATGCAAAGACTTTATCATTATCATCGTTATTCTTATCATTATTATTATTATTGTTGTTATTGTTATTATTAGATCCTTTGTAGACGGAATGTAACTACCAACATGGTGAAATATTCAAAATGACCATGCCAGCAACTTTCAGCAAAACATGAGATAGGATACATTATCTTCTTTTTGAGATGATTTTTATTTTTTCACTTTTTAACTTCACAGCTCGACACAAAGTGACAAACTCTTGTTACCATTTTTTCTTTTAAATGTGACATAAACTCTGGTAGGCTTATGTATAGGGATTAAGCATGCAACATTTGAAAACAGTGAATGAGAATTCAAATAAAGTGAGAATGAGAAATAATCAGTTTCAGGATAAAAAAAAATGCTGTGCTTCAGGCTATCGTTTAATGGGCCTACGGGTTTTTATACTTGAGAAAGGTTTTATGAATAAACCGAAAATTTGCAATATGCATATCGAGTATTAGTGGTTTTTACTACACAAACTCTTTGTGTACTAACAAGTTTAGGGATTGTAATTATCTTCTTTTTCGTAATAAAGTGGGAAGGCCAGCTGGAACTGAGCAATAACTCTGCATGAAGTTGGAGAACTGGCTAAAAGGGGAGGGGGGGGGGGGGGTACTGTCCAGTGTAAACTGGATGTCAGGGAAGGGAGAGTGGAGGAGGGAAGGGGGTGAATGGTGGGTGGATAGTCCATTTGGGTCACATGTAAACCCAGGATCCGACGACTCCTCTGAAGACAGCTGGGGAGTTGACAGAGATGGCTGGGGAGGAATGAGCATTCCACACACACACACACACACACACACACACACTATTCTTCTGATCTTGGAATATGTCACTGACAAACGACAACAGATCTCGATTTTGGCTGTTCTAAGATTGTGTGTGTGTGTGTGTGTGTGTGTGTGTGTTATTACGTCATCGACAAAGAAAAAAAAAATCTTATTTTGGCTGTTCTATGGTGGTTTCGCACCACTCAAAGTGAAAGACTGATCAACCAAACACACGAGGTAAATGAATATACAGAACACATTGCGCTAGGCTAGCAGATGAACACACCCAGCCACCACCAACCTCAGGAGTAAATTACAAGTGGCTGAACAGTGACAAAACAGGTTTACCAGGTCTTCATTCACCTAAAAGGCGTTAGATCCTTTGCAGACGGAGTGCCGCCTACGAGACAGAAGTCATCCAAAATAACCCTACCCGTGACTGTCTCCCTCTAAACAAAAGAATTCGGCGACCCGCCATTTGCTTATGAATACGAATAACAGCGTTGTAAACTAGAAGAGCATTTAAGACAGTACAGATCTCGACCAAGGTCTAACATCCTTTTCTCACCGGAACGAAATCTTACAAATTTGCATTATTCAACACCTCTAAATAGTTGGGGGGGGGGGGGGGGGGGGGGGGGGGGGGGAGGGATTCCCGTCGAGATCCATGCAGTATTTCTTTTATATTTTTCCTTAGAAATTCCCGAAAATGTTATAAAAAAAAAAAGAAGAAGAAGAAAACAAGAAACGAAGCAAGAAAAAAACAAGTTGAAAAGAAAAAGAATATATCTCATAGTCTTACAGAAAGTGAGCTGGATCCGTCCTTTTGACTCGAATCTTCACGATGAACTGTACAGGATCGTCACTGGTCCACATTTCATCTCTCCATACAAATTTCGTTAACATCGGTTCAGTAGCCGTTGCGGACTCTCGGCACCAGACAGATCAACCAGCCAACATACCAAGGTCAAACCTGTGCTTCCTGGCAGAAACAATTACTATGTTTTTGTCAGGAGCATCCAGATCTTTCTGAGCTGCGGCTTTGAGGTACGTTTAAATTTTATAAGCTTATATTTGTTGTACTCAATTCACTCTCGTTGAAGGGATGTGCTGCAAATGCTTTGTAAAAACTGGAAAGGGAATAAAGACAATTGGAATAGCAGCTGAAAAAGAGAATCCTGTCGATCAGTGAATACATAAATACTCTTGACTGGATAAATAGGATCGTTAACCAATAGTAAAAGATTGAATTACATAGTGTGGTGTGTGTGTTTTAGTTTCATAATTACAAAAATTAATTCTCTCTCTCTCTCTCTCTCTCTCTCTCTCTCACACACACACACACACACACACACATACACACACACACACACACACACACACACACACAAGGAAAGAAATCTACTGTGATGTCATTTATTGTAACTACAACTGATTGTAGCATAATCACACACAATTTCAACAAGTGGAGCACTCACATCAACTGGTGTGTTAACATCAGATTTATTCATTTCAAAATGTCAACATTATCTTTTCTTGAAATCTGACTGAAAAGGAATTAAACACATCAAAAGTAGATTAGTTATTCAAAAAAAAAAAGAAAAGAAAAGTAAAACAAAAAAATCAACCCTACAAACTACACATATATGTCACATGGCTTCTGGACGTCTTTCGCCAAAGTAAGTTTTCACTGCCCCAAACTGGTTACAATCCCATAAAACGGGAGGGAATAAGCGTAGAGGCTTGAGTGAAAAAAAAAAAAAGAAGAGTAAAACAGCATTCAAACGGTGGTATAAAACATGTGCAATCCATCTGACTATCCTTCATAAACTACTTTCGGACTTGAGAGGCTAAGGCGTTAAACTTTTTTTTGTTTGTTCATGGCTGGGGTGCAGTTAAAGGTCACTGTAACGCAAATAGCTAATTCTACTTTAAGTTTGTAATTTTCATTGTAATGCAAGTACCCAACACTATACTTTTATCATTTTATTTTTAACTGATTTCCACCTGTGTAGTTCCACTTGACAGACTCCCTTTCTCCCTAATGTTAACAACAAAAAAAGGAGAAACGAATGAGTCTTTCTCTAAATCAACGCTTCGATCTCCTCCAAGAAGAAGTTGCCCTCCTTTTAATGGACTATAATACTGCAGTTTGAGAACCAAAACTCTATTCTCTGGATCGATGTCTAAGCAGATTCAAGTGAATGAGCTGAATCGCTATCACTTTTCAAGCAGGCTGGGTAACTGCCAGGGAAGTCCTCCTTCACTATCTTAAAAATGACAGTCACAGGCACGATTCGCGATGAGTTATGCGCATCTGCTGTGTGCATAGCCAGAGAGAATTTTTTAAAATTCTCTCTGGCTATGCTCACAGCAGATGCGCGTAACTCATCGCGAATGTGACAATGATTTCTGAGCGTCACCCACTTGCACGCACTGGTCCAATCACATCCACTCTGGAATCTGGGGACTCTGTCCTGGGACCATGTCAACAAAATGCGGATCAGTTGCAGCATACACGATGGCAGATACCACGCTTCATAAAAAACAACAACAATGCAAGCCGTGAGAGACTGGCTTCGTCTACAGCTTGCAACATGAGCTGAATTTCCCCATCTCTTGTGAGAAAAAACGATGGCAATTTTCCACTTACCACAACACCGATGACCATACCCCCCGAAAAAACACCCTCAACACTCGCTGAATATGTACCAGCAACATTCCAGGACAGTGAATCAACTGACTTCACTGCACATTAAGCCATTTACATCGTCCAGAGCATTGTATGCATACAACAGGATGGAGCAACACAGATACTAAGGAGGCATCCAGGCTACACCTGCCACTGCATGTTTAAAAGTGGCAGGCAGGTTGGCAGTATCCAGATTATGGGGGGTTTTTTAGCTTTGTTTTTTCTTTCAGCTAGAGCCTGAATTCAAGTTTGTGAAAGTGATGGTCCGGAATTGTGCTGCTCAGAACGAACTCTGGATGGAAGCTAAGCCAACCAGACAGACCTAAACCATCTATACTGAAAAAAGCAACTGTGTAAACTAGTCACCTAAGCCATGTATAAAAAGAAAAAAAGGGGGAAAGGAAGTTGATCTCTACAACTGATGCTGAAAGCCAAATTTTTTTTGTGGTGGTGTTTTTTTTGTTCCTGTAACTAGCTTACCCACACTATCCATATTTTCATGCAAAGATTTAGAAGTGAAAACCCTGGTCACAACAATGTAATTATCTGCATTTAATGTCTTAAAAAAAAAAAAAAAAAAAAAAAAAAAACCTCGGCTCTGAAATCAGAGCTGTATGTACAGAAGACCAGGTCTTGTCATAAAGAAGATAATAAGGAGTGGTAGGTTCAGGGGTAAACACGTATTCGTGGAGTTAGAATTACATTTTCACACATCACAAACAATTCAGGCACAAAACTGCAAAAATACAAACATTTCTAAAAAGAACATTTCAACAACGGTCTACGTAAATAAAAAAAATTGTTAATCAGCTATTGGTGTTTCAAATAAATAAAGAATCTCATCTCAGCACAGCTTGAGCAGTCTAATGGTTAACCACTAAAATGACATTTAACTCAACGGGGGGGTGGGGGGGGGGGGGGGCAGCAAAATGCTTGCAGTCCACACCAATACCTGCCTTTCAGTTAAACTGAAACATGCAGACACGTGCACATTCACATGCACTAAACCTACACTGTCTCTCGCACACAAACTGATGGATATGGCGAAAATTGGGAACAAATCCAACAAGAACTAAAAAAAAAAAAATGATGAACACAAACTGATTAAAGTTAATGGACTAGATGAAACACTACTGGTGACAAAACTAATACATTCTGCAACTTCTACTGCAAACTGTTCATCAGAATGAAAAAAAAAAAGTCCCAGGTACATGTATTTGCTTACAATAGTAACACCAATTCATCAAAATCTTCAATAAAAAGAGCAACTCTGTGTTTGTGATGGTACATGTTTCATAATGTGTGTGTGAGTATACCTAATAAGCTAGTCTTCCATTATCTATGAAAACACCAACTCTTTGGAGCAGAGTTATCAACAATGCTCTGAATCTACATACTCAAGTAATCACTTCTGATGTATTATACGTCCCACCACTCTAAGGACTTTTGTAGACCGCTTGAAATGATTGAAAAAAGATCAAAAACTTTTGAACTAAATCAATAAAACATTTTCTTTGCGACTTCATCTTCTGTCTTTTCAATGGCGTTGCCCATGGCTCTCTCATCTTAAGTCCTCTTCCAACCACAACCGTATCCATGTTTCTTCTATTGTATTATAACCCTCGTTCAGCCTATTTCTTTAAAACTGAATGAGGTTATCTGCATTTGTTACTGTTTGTCCGTGTGTTTGTTTGACTATACTCAAAACGAAAAAGGCTGTGCCAGTCTTGAATAAATGTTAATTTGTATTTGTTCATTTCTCCAGTTGTTGATGCTGTGTAGATGTGTCAGGTACCGAGTACATGGACAAGCTTGGAACATCCTTTTTTTTGGGGGGGGGGGGGGATGTCTCCTTGTTTGTTCTGTGTGCTCTGTGTTATTATTTTCTGCTAGGCGATTCTGTGGCGTAAGCGGCATTCGTTTGGAGTTATGACGTGTCTTTGTTTCCTCAAGGGAGCAAGATTTATCCTACTTGTTCATTATTGGTTATAAAAAATAACCTGTCAAACTACACTAAGCTTTGACCAATATGTACGTTGGATCAAGTTTTGTGGCTAACCTATGCAGTTCAAAGATACCCCACGGTCCAGAAGAGCCTGAAGCAATCAGAACTTTTCTCACCCCTAAGTGCAAAGCAGTTGCCATTTCTTGTTATTTCTATGGCCAACCATGGACTGGAAAACTCCCAATAAGTTCAGTCTGTGATTCTCCTCTCCTTTTCCACTTATCCAGTGCTTAGCTTTCGCATTCTTTCACTTTGTGTCTAACTTGTAACCTTCTCACAAGAGCACTGTTTTCCACTGTTGACCTTCACCGTTCTCTTCAATTGCATTTTTCCTTACGCAATCCTTTTTCAATCCTTGGAATGTCGAGCCATGCCACTATGACCAAACAAGCATCAGCCCAAATCATACTGAAGAAAGTCATTGAGGCTGATCTTTTTCCTGGATCTAAAAGCAATCTGAAGGAGGAACTTTCAGCTTCTTCTCATTCACCTCAGTGTTTCACCAATGCAGGTACACGTGCAAGTGCTAAAAGTTGTAGTGGCAAAAATGCTGGACCTCATGGTCCCCTATGAAATACTTCTGTTCTTCTGATGAAAATTATGGCTGTTGACACTTATCAAGTGACCTCAAAAACACGCAACTTTACACATCACATTCCGCTCACTGAAGATCTAGGTGCATTCTGCAATCATACACACACAGATACACTCGGTCTTAATTGTTATAGCCCAGCCCACCACATGGGGCTCTTTCTGAACTGTCACCATATGATTAAGAAAAAAAAAAGAAAAGGAGTCCTACACTCAAACACATGCACAGCCAAAAAAAAAAAAAAAGAAGACAAAAAAGGAGTCCTACACACACACATGTGTAGACCCTTGCTCTCTTGAGCGATGACTATACCCTCAGCACAGTCTTTTTTCTATTAGCCTCAAGAACCTCGATTGTTGAACCGCCGTGTTCTCCGCTGGATATCAATTCATATATGCAAGTGTAGTCTTCGTTGTGAGTTTCTTTTTCTGATAAGGGGCTCCCCACACACCCCTGCCCCCCCCCCCCTCCCCCTGACTCCCCTCCCCCTCCCCCAGTCCCCCCCACCCCATCCCCACCCACAAGTCTGTGACAGCACTGAAAAGGCCCGGTGTGGCTCGCAGGGCTATAGTAACAGAACAAACTAGAACACATTAACGCTTATGCTGACCTATCATCCATTTCACAAGCTTAAGGGTCCACGTGAGTTTCACCAAATCATACTCAGCGACTGACATTCTTAATAATAAACCTTGCCATTTGATTATTAACATTTTGTCCAATGAAAAAAATCCAACAGCTTTACACCTGTAAGGCAGGAAAAAAGAAAAAGCAACAAAATGCAAAGTAAATCTAAAATACTTCTGTTTAAAAAAAATTCTCTGAAAATGCAAAAGCAGCAAAAACTAAACAAAATGTATGATCTACAAACACAGTCATCAGCATAAGAATACTGGGCAAAAAAATTGTACATGCGTACCTTCCGGATTTCCTCTGTCCTCGATTATTAGGGGGGGGGGGGGGGGGGGGGGAACAACAGAAAATAAAAAAGCACTAAAAAGAACGTTCATGGCATGTGCATGTTACTGTCTAAAAGTATATGCACAGAGACACACACACACAAACACTTTCTCTGTCCTTGTAAAAAGAGTATTTCACAGACAGCTTTTACAAAGTGAATACACATATAAAGTGAACTAAACCAGCAAACACACACACACACACACACACACACACACACACACACAGAAGGCTATAATGTGCAATATCTAAATTCTATTTTCGAAAAAAAGCCAGATTTAACCATACAATTAAAAAAAAAAGGAAACTGGAGAAAAATATGGAACTGAGACCAGACTGCAAGAGGCAAGGACACACACATAATGAGAGACAGAAATTCATCGCCGCCATGTCTGCTGACATAATTACATATCAATCAACTCAACACCATTAAGAATTCTCAACAAACGCTCCAAGACCTTGAATCTGATGATTTTCTTCCAAGTAATACACTGGAAAAAAAAAAAAAAACGCAAGTGTCTTTTCTTTAAACATGTGTTAGCATGAAACATTCTATCACACCACATGACTACCACAAATCAAAACGCAGTTGAGACAAGTCAAATCATTCAATCTACACTGAAAGGGTATTTTACACTGTACATATGCTTCCGACCTCCAGACAGAATGTGGAGAATTCTAATCACACGCATCCTGCAATAAAGTGGCGCAGAATGCAACCCATTACAACGAACAACCACACACAGGTAAAAGGTGAACATCTTTGATTGTTTTGGCAGTGTTCAGATGGACTGAACCAATCCCAGCTTGGGCAGGAGTTTATAAAAGAAGATGTAGGAAGAGCGGGGGCTGAGGAATGGGGGTGGGGGAGGGGGGCAGTGGTATGGGCGGCACAGGGTAACAACCATTCGCCATGAGATCCACATCAGAGCAGCTATGAATAGAAAGCAAACCTGAAGCAGAAAATTCCAACAAAATATAATCTGAAAAAAAAAAAAAAAGCTAGCCAGGGTGGACGATTCGTATAATGAAGGCAAACACAGAAAAAGAACTCAACTATACTGCATATTACCAGTGCTGGAGATGATAATGATTCATGAGGCTCTGTGTGAGAGGAGGATTTCTGAGGGTGTCATGTCAGGAGGTTCCGAAGCTAACTGTGCATAACTGTCACTTGTCAAAAGACGTATTTCAGGGGGTACAGGGGGAAAATGTATCACTCAGTACATGCTGTAGCTATTATGTGCAGGACATCCTTTCGGTTGGACTTTGCGTGCATTTTGCCTCAGTATGAAAAAGAAAAAAAAAAGACTCCAAAACCTTGTTTCTTTTTCTTTTTTTTATCAAAAATTATTTTAAAAATATATTAAAAATATTTTGAAATAATGGATTTTTTCCCTCACCATATTAAGGATCTGGAGAATCATTTTGTTATAACTGAGAAATTCTTGGGGGGGGGGGGAGATGGGAGGGCTGGCGGCCATGGGACAAGTCCATTTTTATACTTCTCTCTTTCCGTCCATCTCTGGAGAGTGCAACTACTTCCGTCACATCAGTTACATTCATGTTTCGTCTTCACACTCTCCTCAGACAATACAGCAGATTGGGACGGCCATCCAAGGACAATGAAGGTTAAAAATCCCAAAGCTTCATGGCCACAGGGCCAGTGAACTTTCAGAGGTTCAGAGTGTCTGGGGCACAGCATGAATGAAGGCAGGGCCCATCCCTCGTCTTTCATTGCCTTTAACCTTCCCTGACTCGATACAGTTGCCCGTTTTACTGCAAGGTGCATATGGAAGGTTTCCACGCTAAAAAAAAAAATAAAATCCACAGCCTCAACTAGTTAGAACTCACTACCAATAGCTGCACCGGCAAACACTTTAACCTCCCACACCTTTCATGTCTGTGTGTAAAAATGGACATCAATGTCAGCTCTGTTCTTTCGGCCCCAAAAATTTATCCAGGCACTCTCCTCTTTAAACTGACAGATGCTTGTCTGATGCACTCACACGTCCAATAACCCTGAAGGACACTGTGACACGACAGGCGAGCAGTTAGCATGCCAAACCCTCTATCTAGGGGTCAAAGGTCCCGGTCCTGGCCGCTTGTGGTCGTTGAAGGTGGAGCAGATTGTTCCTGATCTCTCCAGCTCAAGGTCTTGAAGGTGGAGCAGATTGTTCCTGATCTCTCCAGCTCAAGGTACGCAGGCACCTGTTTAGCACCTGATCCCCTCGTCCACGCATGCAAAAGAGTGGACATGCAGGTCACTTCCCCCACCTGGTGACATGGACATAGCCAGTATGTGCAGGGGCATTTGAGGAGATCAGCACCACTGCTCTTCAGTTTCCCCAAATGCCCGCTGAAATGCTGGGATGGGCTCCTGACTACAGCCACATCTCCCTACACCCCCCTGGTGGCCCGTACCTGACGACAGTCTACGGCGGTACAGCTTCGCGTACCAGGTCGTTGGACATGGTGATGTGATGAACGACCCAGCAGACATAGTTTATCATTTACACAGTCTTTTACATGCACATTTTAATCTGCACATAAAGATTTAAAATACACATATATATATACACACACACATACAAACATACATATATGTGTATATATATATATATACACACACACATATGCATACATAAATATATATACACACACATATGCATATATATATATTATAGTAGTTTGACGGCATCTGTGCAGTCCCCAACACCATTGGGATTTGAACTGTGTATCTTTCTTTATGGAGGGTTGATGCACTAAGAACTAGTCAGTCCTACCAGCTTCCTGATGATGAAAAAGACCAACTGCAGTGGAATCGAGCAAAGGTGCAAAGGATGGTGGGGGGGGGGGGGGGGGGGGGGGGGGGGAACAAGCAGCACTCTAGAACACCCGTTTCAGATCATAAAATAACAATTTGCTGCTTTCAAATATACTTCCAAAAAAAAATTTGTTCAGATTTCATATTTTCACTGATAAAAAAAAAAAAAATCAGGGAGTGGGGATGGTGTTTGGAAATTTTCCAGCAACAAAAAGAAAGAGGAAATGAACTCAAAAAGCGGTAAATTGACATGCAGGCCATCATACTATGTTTATATCAACTGGTAGATATGACCACTGCTGAAGACACGGTTATCACACGCACAACTGAAACAACACGAGCAAATGTGGGACGAGAAGTAATCAGAGACAGACTGTAAACAAAAAAAACAAAAACAAAAAAACCGAGGTTCAATTCCACATCATAATCTGACATAGATCAAGAACCAAACAAAAATGAAAATCAGCGGAGTTTAGACACATGCATGCTCACTACAAAACACAGAAGCACACACATACGCAATCAAACACACACACGCACGCAGACATCATACGAACCCCAAATCTACAAGAAATACAATAAACCTCTACCTAAACACAGCAACAGTTATACACAAAACAAAACCCTTTCTACACAGAAACAGCTCACAACATTCAGTTCCTTGGGTGTATATGTCACAACACATTTGATAGCTGTTGTATAAACTGACATATTACACATGCTTAAGTACAAATGCCAAAACGATTATTAACAACAACAAAACTCAAGGGAGAAACTGCAGAACTGTTAAGAATTTTCGGTTATCAAAACATGTTTTTTTTTACATCCAGGGAGAGATCCATCGGCACCTGTCTAAACCAGCAAGGTAGCTCTACTCACTCAAAATAATGCCACCCTCTACATGGGAAAAAAAACTAATTTCACTGAAATGAACACACATACTCACAAACACACACACACTCTAACCCTACTCAATGCAGATGTATTTCTACTCAAATCTTTAACATCACAAAACTGACACAATTCAAATCCTGCACATGAGAAAAATAACACTACTCAAATCATACAGACCTCTTTTTTTCAAATTTGAATAATAACATCACTCATACATCTGAATACTGACAAAAAAATCACTAAATTCAAAACTCTGCAGATCATAAAATTGTCGCCACTCCTATCCTGTGCAAGGCAAACCTGCCACCTCTCAAATCCTGCAGCCGACGATGATATTCTCTCTCCAATCAAGCACTAAACACAAATTAAACAACTCAAATCCCATAAATGTCAAAAACAACATCACTAACATTTTGCACATGACAAAAATAACTTTGCTCAAGTCCTGCACATGACAAAAAACAAACAAAATAATATCCCAATCCAATTACAGCACAATACAACCACAACAACAAACACCACTCAAATCCTGCACATGACCTCCCCCCCCCCCCCCTCCCCCCCCAGCCAAAAGACCACGTGACACTACTAAAACTCCTACATATGACCAAAAAATAAAATAAAATAATAAAGTAACGCCACTCGATTTCTGCACATGACAAAACAACAAACACACACACACACGCACACACACAAAATCAAAAAGTACACCACTCGAATCCTGCACACCAATGACTAATAAGAAACCTTTAAACACTAGACTTGACCAAAAAAATTCATTAAAAAAAACAAACAAACAAACAAACAAAAAAGCATACAAAAAAACCCCCAATCCTAGTGAATCTACCCTCAACGCTTAGAAGATTGTACACGCACTGCAAAGCACTTCAGTTTCCACCCTGGCATGATATCCTTCCGTACAATTTATTGCACAGCCTTGTTTAAAAAAATACATATATATATATGTATATATATCATTACTGAAGACAAGAACAAATACCTGTCTCAAAATGTGCAGACCCACAGGGGCCGAGAAGCAAAAGCAGCGTGAATGTAAATTCTTGGGGGAAAAAAACCAGAAGATACAAAAAAATAAAGGAGCCGGAAGTAGGGAGGAGGAGGAGGATTGGGGGGGGGGGGGGGGGAGGGAAGTAACAATGTAAAATCACAACTTCCAGGTTAACACAAAAACGGGAGACACAACTTGATGTTAGAGGAGAGGGAGAAAGGGGGGGGGGGGAGGATCCGAGACAGACACTACATGATGGAAACATCGACACAGAAGGCTGACAAACAATAAAACGACAGACAAACATCACCAACTCTAATCATCCCAAAAGGCAGAGACCCGCATAGAACAGGAAAGCCTTCCCCCATCCACCCACAATCAGGCTGAAGGAGCTCGGGTGGAAACGGAATACCGACCTTTGTATTCAAGCATATGTACACACGTTATCAGCCAATGAAGACAAAACAAACATTACCAGAACTTGTCAGAAAAGTACATACAACTACATTCAATTGTCTTTCTGTTTCACTGTCATGGTACGCAATCCCTCCCACCCCCACCCCCCTCCCTGCCACTTTAAAAAGACAAGAGAAGTTACAGGTCAAAGCCAAGTGATGGGTTGGTGTTCTTGGCAACAAACTGGAAAACCCCAATCGCATCCAAACCCTCTTCCCCCACATCCCGCCATCCATCCCCTGACCCTTTTCAGTCAAATGCTGAATTTTCTACACTGCACTCATATTTGGTTTGTCTCATGTTCTGGAAGACTGTTAAAAAAAAAAAGGTATGGCTCTCACGTGCTAACACACGCACACACACACACAAACACACACACACACACACACACACATGCACACATGCATGCATGCATGCACAGACAAGCCTAAGAGCACAGCACACACAACGCTGCAAGTTTTTTTTAATTTTTTTTAAAGCATACCTGTTGGGACATGGATTGCAGTTTAAGAAAAATCATAAGGTGAGCTAGGTAATCTCAGACACACACATTTCAAAACAAACAAACATAAGTCACCTATGTATAGTTGTAACTTAACCGCAGTCATGCTTTCTTTCTTTACAAAAAAAAACAACAAAAAAAACAAATGCAAAGAAAAGGGAAAAAAATGGTAAAAAAGAACACACACAAAAAAAAAAAGAGGAGGCAAATTCTTGCCGACTCATGTGACATTCCACAGAGGAGAAGAAAGGGGTGTGGGAGACAGTTGGGGGGACAGAGGGAGGGAGAGGGCAAGAGGGGTAGCAGCGGCAGGTGGTAAGTCGGTATAAATGCAAATTTGCTGCAGCTGTTACCAACAGTCCAACTGAAAGGGAGAAATGATCTGGAGAACTTGTGGGCATGGGACAGGGTCATCAAAATGTTAGTATGTGCTGTCAACCATCATAGAAAACTGAAACATAAATACGTTGGCTTACATACGGACATCTGTCGCCATTTTGTTTTTCTCTCCCCAATATGGATCAGTGTACGGAAGAGAGGAGTGAGATTCCATGAGACTGAAATGTGATCAGTCACTGAAGCGCTTGTTGTCCAGAGCCCCATTTCTCAGGATCTCATGTTCATTTCTCTTGATTACAATGTGATCTATTCTTCCACTCCGACATTGCGCTGCACCAGCCAACAGATCTTGATTTGGTGTAATAGTTGTAAAAATTTGCGTTACAAACAAAATCAGTAAACATACATGTATCAGTGAACAGATGAAAAATTGTCAACAATGGCAGTCATTTTAAAATATATCAAAAATCCAATCTGTTGGAAAGGTCTTACGACATCAAACATCCTGTCAAGCGTTTTTTTCTGTTCATAATTGTAATTACATAGTGAATGTCAAATTTAAATTTGCCATAAACACACACACGCCTACTGACTGTTGAAACAGGACAATTACATATTAAGCTTATTCCTATATGAGGTTTAAAAAAGAAAAGGAATTTGCTGCACACTCCGAGTCAATTCTGACAGTAGATGACAGAACAAGATAACACAGACTTGTTTCGTTTTGTCTCCAGCTCATCAGTCCAAAATAAAGAGAGTACTGAGAGACATGCAAATCATGACTGCTGAAAACACAGGTGTGTGCACACACATACGTAAACATATTTGCAACAACAAAAATATCAGTTTGTGTAAACATACAATGACATAATTGTAATCCCCCCCCCCCCCCCCCCCCCCCCCCCCCCCCCCCCCCCCCCCCTCGACTTCTCAAAGGCATACAAACACACACACACACACACATTACCACACCCGTACACTCACTATGCCCACACGCTTTCATGTACACAGTGACACACACACACACCATACGCATGTGCACAGACATTTGCACGGCCCCACACAGCGCATCAGAGTCTCTTAGCTGGGGCGGATTTTCTCATACTGGAAACGGTGACCTTTCTCTCTGACCTGACCAAACTCGTCCGTCTCAAACAGCTGCTCCTTGATGTAGTGAAAGTGATCACGCACAAACTTGTAGAAATCATTCTCCATCTGCCAGATGGGCGACTCATGAATTTTGTTGATGGTTTCCGGCTTGGGCGGGACCTTCTGCGCTGTCTTGCGCAAATGAGAGTTTCCTGAAGAAAGAGAACAAAATGTCTTTTTTGGTACATGTCATCCTAATCAGTAAACACTGTGTGGAAGATGACAATTTAGTGATGAACTCTGACATTTTTTTTTTCAATCTTAGCGTGGGATGAATCTGCAGGGGAAAAAAACCCCTAAAATTTCACACATGCAAACAACTAGAGAAAACAATTCTGCCTTTACCCCTTCTCTCTTTAACTGAAAAGCAGCACAACACACACACACACACACACACACACACACACACACACACACACACACTCAAACCCAAACACTTGGGGTAGCCCCCTCCCCTCCCTCCCAAAGAAGCAGGGCAGCAGTCCCCATCACAAGGATGTAACACAACTGAAATGAACAAAAAAATCCTTCACATGCTCTAAGCACTCTCTTCTCTGCCTTGCACCATCCTGGTGGTATGGGCAGCCACTTGAAGAAGTGCAGCAGCAGCCTCTAACACCAAAAATATGCCACAATCACCCCCCCCCCCCCCCCCCCCCCCACACACACACGTACTATGCGCACACACACACACACACGTACACATGCGCGCGCGCACACACATCCGTAGCCACAGAGAGGCAAAGATCCACAGATGTCAGTGCCTTCTGTGTAGAAGTGCGGCAGAGTGGCCTTAAGCAACAAGATGTAACAATCAACCCCTCCTCTCTCCCCACCTCCACTCCTTCTCCTTCAACTGCCTCCACTACTTTCCTATCAAAACAAAAATTCCATCCGAAATCTACCCCCCTCCCGCCCCCCCCCGACACACACACACACTCCTTTTTCCTGCCCTTTCCTACTTCCTCCTTTCCTCTGCCTCTAGTTTTGGCCAGGTACCACTCCTGTAGGCAGCCCCTTAGCAAGGTTCCATTACCTTCAGCACCAGAACACCGCTCACTACCACTCACTGAGCCAGCCTCCAAAGCACGGAGTGTACCATTTTGACATTCTAAGTGTAGCGTTCCAAACTTAGGCATAGCTCTCATATGTCACGTCACATATCAGCGTTCCAAACTTAGGCATAGCTCTCATATGTCACGTCACATATCAGACTCAAGAGCAGTAGCATTCCGAACTTAGGCATAGTTCTCATATGTCACGTCACATATCAGATTCAGCAGCAGGAGCATTCCAAACTTAGGCATAGCTCTATGTGATGTCACATATCAGACTCAACAGCACTTTCAAGTGACACTTTGCTTTGTACATGACTTGACAGCAGAAAGAGAAGCTGGAAATGTAACAAGCCTTATCGCGTGGCCATGACGACCTACAGCACCAAGACACCAATCAATGAGGCAGTAGAATCGCCATCGTCTTCAGCTAACTTCCTACTGCTTTTCAGCTTTTTCTTCCTCTCCTTACTGATCTTGATCATTCACCGACCATAAAGACTACAGTCTAAAGATCAGTGTTACTCTGTGTTTTACCCGTGAATTGGGTTGTGTTTCTGGGTTTGCGTGAGTGAGTGAGTGTGTGTGTGTGTGTGTGTGTGTGTGTGTGTGTGTGTGTGTGTGTGTGTGTGTGTGTGTGTGTGTGCGTGCGCGCGAGCATTTCCTCAAACAAGTGTAGCAGTGTAGCGATGGCAACTCTCCTCCCTCCATCTCAAATAATCTCTGTACCAGTCACTTCCTCATCCACTCGAACCTATCCTCTTCAATGAAGTTTCCAACACCGCATCCGACAAAATAAATAACCCTGAAAAAAATTCCATCCCCCATCCTCAACCATCATCAACCACCACCTCCCCCCTCTTTCCCACCCCTGCACATTAACACCATTCTCGTATACATGGAAAGAATTACACCACATCAACCTCCACCACCAAGAACCCTCCAACCTCCTCCCTCTTCCCCAAGTGCCTCATCCAGCTCCATCCACCCACCCTCCCTCCCTCTCCCTTTCTGCCCTCTCATGAATGTGATGCAAACAACGCACCATTCCTGTACAGAAGGGAGGCTCCTTTGAAGAATCGAGGCAGCACAGTCTCCAGGACCAGGATGAAGTCCTCCAGCTCCTCAGTCACACCCACCAGCAGGTAGTTGTGTAGCACGTTCTGCTTGGCCTTGTTCAGCGCCCACTCGCTTCCCGGGACCCTACCCCAAACACAACAGGTGTGGCTGGTTATCTTAGGTGTAGGTGTAGCCTGTTGTTGCGGGATGCTGTTTTTGCAAGTCCTGACTCTGTGTGTGTGTGTGTGTGTGTGTGTGTGTTGGGGGGGAGGGGGGGGTGGTGTATGTGGAGGGGGTGTGGTGTGTGGTGTGTGTGTGTGTGTGTGTGTGTGTGTGTGTGTGTGTGTGTGAATGTGCCTGCGTGCGTGAGTGTGTGTGCATGTGTGTGTGTGCGCGCGCGTGTGCTTGTGTGCGCACATGCACGTGAGTGTGTGTGTGTGTGTGTGTGTGTGTGTGTGTGTGTGTGTGTGTGTGTGTGTGTGTGTGTGTGTGCGTGCGTGCGTGTGTGCATATGCACATTTGTGTGTGTGCAAGCGTGCATGCATGTGCATGTGTGTGTTAATATCAAGTGATCAAACTGTAATGTCTTTAGGTTCTGAAGTGATTTTAATTTTCAAAGCAAAAACTGTTCGTCTCCATACTACTGTTTGCAGCTAGTAAGACATGTGTCCAGAAGGGGAGTTCATTTCTATTTGTCGGCTTGATGGTGCAATGGTTGCATCTCTGTCTCAGAGGCCAATTTGATTTTAGCTGTCATAGCTGTGTCTGAACACAGGCATGACATCTGACCTTCAAAAACAGCATAAAACAGAAAGTCATGGGCTGGGGGAAGAATAAACATATTTCAAAGCAACTTGTCAAAAAACAACAACATTCAAAAACACAAAAATTAAAAACAAACAAACAAAAAATTAAAACAATCATCCCTGTTTCTTTTCGTTTGCTCCCATTAAGAATGTACTCATAAAATGTATCGTTTGACTTTCATGTCTTTCTGGCTTTGCAAGCTGGCAGATTTACATGAAAAACCAAAAGACATAGCGCTGAACACGTAAAACTGCCGCTTCAAAATAAGAATAACAAAAAAAGAATGCTGAAAACAATCAAAAACAAACCAACAAACTAGCAAATTCAAAGCTCCATGTTAAAACAATTGCAGAACCATTCGAAAAAAGGTCATATACACAAAAACAGGTCAGGCCATTTGAATACTGGTCCAGTTCCATGTGTTCAGCATGGTCCAGTTCCATGTGTTCAGCATGGTCCTGTTACATGTGTTCAGCATGGTCCTGTTCCATGTGTTCAGCATGGTCCTTTTACATGTGTTCAGCATGGTCCAGTTCCATGTGTTCAGCATGGTCCTGTTACATGTGTTCAGCATGGTCCTGTTACATGTGTCCAGCATGGTCCAGTTCCATGTGTTCAGCATGGTGCAGTTCCATGTGTTCAGCATGGTCTTGTTACATGTGTTCAGCATGGTCTAGTTACATGTGTTCAGCATGGTCTTGTTACATGTGTTCAGCATGGTCCAGTTACATGTGTTCAGCAGTGTCTTGTTACATGTGTTCAGCATGGTCCTGTTACATGTGTTCAGCATGGTCCTGTTCCATGTGTTCAGCATGGTCCTTTTACATGTGTTCAGCATGGTCCAGTTCCATGTGTTCAGCATGGTCCTGTTACATGTGTTCAGCATGGTCCTGTTACATGTGTTCAGCATGGTCCAGTCACATGTGTTCAGCATGGTCCAGTCACATGTGTTCAGCATGGTCCAGTTACATGTGTTCAACATGGTCCAGTTACATGTGTTCAGCATGGTCCTGTTACATGTGCTCAGCAAGAGAAGCACAATCTGTACCATTTCCTCAGCGCTGCAGTCAACTAATTAAAACTGCTACATAATCTCATTTTCCTGTACATGCAGTACACACCAAATACAACACTCGGAATGAACTGAATGACTGACCTTTCATCTCACTCAGTCATACACACAAACACAAAGACTAATACATAAACACAGGCTAACACACAAACACAAAGGCTAACACACAAACACAAAGACTAACACACAAACACAGACTAGCACACAAACACAAAGACCAACACACAAACACTGACTAACACACAAAGACTAACACACAAATGCAAAGACTGACCAGCACTCTGAGATGTGACCGCAGAAGTACGGAATCTGCAGCCACAAGTTGACGGGGTCGCAGTCTTCTCCATCTCTCTCCACACATTCATCAAAAGTCTGAAAGGTTAAAAAAAACACAATCCGTATTCATACCCAGCGCTCAGAAAGTCTCTCTCCACACATTCATTAATAGCCTGCAATGTTTAAAACAATCTCCATTTCTAAACAGCAGTAAAAACAATCCCCATTCATATCCAGCACACACAAAGTCTCTCTCTACACCTTCATTAATAGCCTGCAATGTTTAAAACAATCTCCGTTATTAAACAGCAGTAATTGCCTCCCACCCCCCACCTACCCCTCCCCCTCCCCCTCTCTCTGCCCTTTGATGTTGGCAGTACCAAAGGGAAGGTGAATGCTCCTAAACATGTGTAGTACCGCAATCATTCACTTTCATATACTCAAAAACCAGTTCAAGAGAAACAACCAATTATTTTGGTGCCGAAGTCTCTGAAAGGAGGAAATTTTAATATCATTCTTCCCACTGACCGCTAACTGATTGTTGTGGCTGTAAACATATGAGAATATGCAAGACTCTGACCAGCATCTTTATCATCAATAGCAGCAATCTATTTGTGTCAGTCAGCCTCACCCAGGTTTTTTTGTTTGTTTGTTTGTTTGTTTTGCTTTTTTTTTTTAGAAAACTGGCAGCTTTGGAGGTGTTGGATGAGATTTTTAAAAGATACAGATTGTGGGAAGAAGGATTTCTATTCAGATTTTCAGATCCTGATGCCTTCTTCAATCCAGGCAAATGTCATCCCCCTGCTAAGCAACACAGTTACTGTGATGTATCATTGTTCAAACCAGGCAGACATCACAGAGTGATGAGTGAAGCTGCTTTGTGCCTGATGATGGTGATTCTGCCGACTCAGAATCTGATTCAGGTAGAATGAACACGTTTGCTCATGAATTCTCTTTGACATCTTCATTGCGCTTCTGTGCCCTTAATCTGTCTCTCTTTAATTGCATGTTTTCCCATGTTGACTGTTGCAATGTTAACTCCTCATATTCATCATGTGATTAATAATGCGGATCTTGTTGTATTTACCAAACTTTATCAAATTATCATTCTTCTTCTTTTTCTTCTTCTTCTTCTGCGTACGCAGGCTGATACTCCTGCAGACACTCCCTATATAGACAGGCAAGTATTAATCCCATCTGCCCAACAAAGGAAGTGGAGTTTTGTGTGCATGACCATTATTTATATTCATATTCATTATGTGATTAATAATGCGCATCTTGTTGTATTTGCCAAACTTTATCAAATTATCATTCTTCTTCTTTTTCTTCCTCTTCTTCTGCGTACGCAGGCTGATACTCCTGCAGACACTCCCTATATAGACAGGCAAGTATTAATCCCATCTGCTCAACAAAGGGAGTGGAGTTTTGTGTGCATGACCGTTATTTATCCCGCCATTAAGGTAGCCATACTCCATCTTCGGGGAAAAATTATCATTCAGTATGTGAAATTTAAGGAGATATTTAAAAGCTTAAACATACTTATAAGCGTTTTGCTACACTTATCATAAAATCTTGTTTGAGCACTGGCACACAGAAATGACAGTATGTCAAAGTCAAGTAGTACTCAAAGGTTTAAGTCTATTTTCATGCTTTTATTGCAGGTCTGAAATATTTCAACAGTCTCCTGTCAAAACAAGTCATTACTAGCCAAGCTGGTGCTAATAACTTTACCAGTGCATCTACTGTCACTGCTAAACCAATCCATATACTACCACTGGTTTGAGTATAGAATTACCTGGACCCTTTTCATCATGAATTGCAAGTTCAGTGTTAACAAGGACTGAGTATTAGTTGTACCAGAAACAATAATGATATTAGATAGGCTCAAGTGCCACACAAAAATCAAGGGAAGTAATGTCACTGACAGTTACTTCCCTTTTTTCTAAAGATAATAAAACGCTAACAAAATGTAATATAGGTAGAAAGGTGGCAGAGTGGTTAAGACGTTCTCCTGCCAATCCAACGTGTGAGAAGTGCGTGAGTTCGAACCCTGCCTTTCTCGCCCTTTCTTTCCCAGTTTGAATGACAAATCGAACTGAACGTCAAGTCCATCGGATGGGGACTATAAGCGAGTCGGACCCGTGTGCCTTCCTGACCCCCTGTACACGTTAAAGAACCCACGGCAGTCGAAATCGAAAAGAGCAGGGGGGTTCCCCGCTGCCCTGGCAAAATTGATGTAGATTGAAGATAGCCGCCTGGTATTTCTTACCAAGCCACAAAAATTGTCACTTACTGTTATCGTGTGCCATCCTGTACCGGTGGAAATGGAGGACACGTATAAACATCGCATGCATCCTATGTGAGAAACTGGAGGAATAAATGAGATAAATGAAAATGAGTGACTGATATTTGAATGGTACGGGAAACAACTGAATGAACGCCAGTAGGCTGCTCTTCGGCCGGCTCTACCTGGGTAGGCAGCCCGTTGAGTGAGTGAGGTAGTGTGTTTATTGTAAAGCGCTTAGAGCTTGGTATGTGACCGAGGATAGGCGCTATATAAATACCCAATATAATAATAATATAATATCAAGGATGTTTCAATACTTCATGAAAATAAACTAATGAATTTGTAAATAGTAACATCACATGATTATGTTCAATGGGAATTTTGTATTACACATGCCAAAGAAATCCTGGATCTGTCTTTTGATGCAGCTCTGTAAGATGGATACGCACCATAGTTAAATGATTAGCGCTAAACCCACATTTTAATCTTTCTACTTGTTTCCATAAAAATCCATTTTTTTCCTTCTTGTATAATCTTGGTTTGAGGTAAATAGAAACGACAATTCCTCCGCTTCTTGTTATCATCCACTGATTCTCCTGCCCTGCTTCATAGAAGATTGTTCACATCAACTTTGAGGAATCCAGAGCCAATGTACGTACTGAAATTCGTTCCCAACCTGCTGAGCAGGCACTGAAATGTCTGTTAGGATGTAAGGCAAGACAAAAATTCTTAACAGCCATCAAACAAGAGCTGAGAGCCAGTAAAGAATTCTGGTAGCCAACGTGTAGACAGTCCTGTCTTAGCTTTGTCCTTGGAGTCAAGAAAGCACTGCGAAACAAATTGTTTGACAGTATGCGAAACAAATTAATTGACAGTCTTTTCCACTTTCTTTTAATGACTGTGTGCCAGTGTCTTGAGTCTCTAAAAATGTAGCAATTTTCTGTTAACAAAAAGACTTATTGAATCTGTGACAAAACTAAACCTATGTTTTAAAGAGACTGATTGATTGAACTCAGGACAGCAAGAATGGTCTCCCTTTTATCGCAAATACCAAGTCATCCCAGTGTTTATCCTGACTTTGGGTGAAAGAAAAAAGAACTACTGCCATCCATGCTCTCTGAACAAAAATATCGACTGCTTAAATTCAAAACTGTGACAAACGGCAACTAGGTTGTACATACATCTATACTGGCTGACATGACAGCTTCTAAGTCTAAGCAGATCACGGACAGAGGCAGACAGAAAAAGGCTCAGAGCCATGGAGAACCAATGGATGCCTACCTCCTTGGTGCGTTCCTTCATCCTCTCCTTGGTGGGGCGGATGTCGTCCCCGTTGCGTGTGAAGTAGTAGAAGGACACCAGTCGGTCCAGCGGATCTCGCACCAAGTTGATGTACAGAGGCTTCTTCCTCACCCCAAATCTGGAACATAGCCACAGTTTTGTTTGTTAGTTGGAATCAGTCTGTACATTAATAGTGCAATGAAAGACCAAGGTGAAAAAAAAACAACACAAAATGATATATATTTCCCAGCTTTGTCAATTCAAAAAGAACAATTCATTTTACATTATTTTTCAATAATAATAACCTCAAGTGCGAAGGCATTGAAAAAAAAAAAAGTTGAAAATGTTTCAGGTGTGTGTGTGTGTGTGTTTGTGTGAGTGTGTGGAGGTGGGGGGGGGGGGGGGGAGGGGGCTCATCTTCTGTGCCCTCTCAGAGGCTTTATTCCCATGTCACTTTTTCTGGTTTTTCCATTCACCCAAAGACAAAAATGTTCCATAGAGAAGTTTTTAAAGAGAGGTGGTCTCCACTGGAAGGCTTTGCTGTCTACAGACACAGCTAGATGACCATGTAAGAGTCTGTTAACAGTAGGCTGTTTACAACTTGCTATTGCCAGTCATGCTATATGATAACAAGTCTTTGCAATATTGCTGCACTGATGTGCACTCAACAAAGACAACGTTATCATAGCATATCCAGATACCTATACAAAACAACTTTCCTGCATCTGTCTGTGAAAGCCACAAATAAAAACAGCCTAAAAGATATAGATCTGTTGACCGACTATGTACATCAGTTTATGATGATACATATTCTGGGTAACTCTGAAATTTTTGCAAACACAAACTTAAATTTACAAACAGCACACACTGACTGATAACCTCAAATCATATTGCATAAGTCAACAACTTAACCTTTTTTCTTCATCCCTGTGGTAGACCATAAAGGTGTGCATTCAATTCAGTAACATTTTCATAAAAATTGTCTTGGAAATGCAAGAGCCTGCCCTTGCAACAACAAAAATAATGCACGCCTTCATGCAATCAATTCAACGTTAAAATGTGCCATTAAGAGTCAAACGCATGTCCATCACCACCCTGATTGTCCACCCCAAAGCTCTAACCTGTGACCTCATCTTGACCACTCACTTGCTGTAATCGATGAAGGCCATGTGACCATGGTACAATGCTGGCTTCTTCTCCTGCCATGACGTGATGTTGTTGATAAACCGCATCTACGGAAGAAACAAAAATGGGTTTTTTTGCATCAACATAGGATCTCTTGGTAATACCTATAAACACATATTCTCCCTTCGCCTTGCTGCAGTCAGATCAGAGCTTTAATTTAGATATGTTCTGAGTTATCAGGAATCAAATAATCTGTTGTTAGTTAAAAAAAAAAATAAGGTCAGGTTTAGAAACGATGGGCCCACTTTAATATATCTTGTGAACAGATGTGGGGGGGCTGAGCAGGGAGCTGCTAAACCCAGCCTCTGCTGAAACCGAAAATGGTATAAAATGAAAAAGAGTTTTTCTGTCTTTTTCTTTTCTCACATAGGGATTATCTAAACTGTTCTGAGACTTTGAAAAACACATCTGGGTCCATTGACTTAAAGCCGCATTTGTCAAGACATTTCAACATGCATTAGGGCATACATAATTGAAAATAACTAGAAGCAAGCATTTAAACAGGCATGCTCATTCACTTCACTGGTTAAAAAGACCAGTTCAGTTTGAACCAACCTTGCTTTCTTCTTTGAAGGTATGTTGAAATGATATGCCACGCCGTTTATCAATTACTAAAGTCAAAGATGATTGGCTACAAGAACTTAAAACAGCCAATCAAAACAGATGACACAATGTGTTGTTTTTTCAAATGTGTCTCATCTTAGAGCTGCAAACTCCAAACTGTATTAAATGCTGAAAGTTATTCTTCATGATGGTCTAAGATTGGCTGACTAATCACACATCCATTCAAAATATTCTGCAATAATGAGAGATCGCACAACCATCTGAAACTCTACAGACGTTACTTCATTTTGGAAAAATCTTAATCTTTTACAATATTCTGTTCTGAAACAGACTAGTTACGTAAAAAGTCAGTCGACAGCTTCAAGTTGGCTCTGGCAAAAGCCAGAAGCCGATAATATCATCACGCTGCGCACCCCCAACCGTCACGCCTATGCCAGTAAATGGATGTCAGCGACGTACCGATCCAGATCCAAAAACAAAATCCAGATGTCTTGATAACCGTTATCTAGCACATGTACTCTAATGTTCAAACTTAACTTATAAGAGAGCTAAAACTATCAACAGAAATCAATACACAATTAAAAAAAAAAAATGTTCACCTACCTTACTCTTTCACCTTCAACTCTTAAAAATGCTCACTATTTCTCTGTGTCAATTCCTTCATCTTTCTCTTAGTTTCAATCTTGATCATACTTTGATTCTTTTTCTTCCTCTTTTTCTAGCTCTGTTTGGTGTGTGTGTGTGTGTGTGTGTGTGTGTGTGTTGTGTGTGTGTGTGTGAGTGTGTGTGTGTGTGTGTGTGTGTGTGTGTGTGTGTGTGTGTGTGTGTATGTGCGTGCGTGCATGCGTGCGTGTGTGTGTGCATGCGTGCGTGCGTGCGTGCGTGTGTCTGTCTGTCTGTCTGTGTGCGTTAGTGCATGCATACATACATCTGTGAGCATGCATGTGTTTGCACGTGCTCCTCCTGTGTATGCATGCACTTGTCTTTGCTTCTGCTATGTGCATATATGTGGATTTGTTAGTTTGTGCATATATATTTGCATGCGAGTGCGCATGCGTGTGTGAAAGATCTGAGTGGGTGCTCGTCTGTACTGAAAACACGGAATTGTTTTAAAAATGTGTTTCTCAGTGTATGAATATATGATCCCAAATCATATTCCACCAAATATCCAATATGCTGACATATAATCAAGCCAATCTCTCTTGCCTACAGTGTATCCTACTATCTCTCTGAACTCCTCTGCTTCCACAACAACTCTTACCCTCACCACCCCCCTCCCTTCCCACCATCCTCTCCACTCCCCCACAGACCTGGTCAGAGAGGGCGATGGTTTTGGCGCTATGAAACATGCCGATGTGGATGACGAAGTACTTGTTGACATTGCACAACGTGTACATAATGCCAGCCAGGGTGGTGCTGCCTGTCTTGGGCACCCGGTTATAGATCACCACCGTGTCATCATCGCCAAACTGCGGACTTTCCTATTCATCAGACAACAACCGACATGATGGCAGACTGACCAATCAGACAACAACAGACATACATGATGGCAGAATGACCAATCAGACAACAACTGACATACATGATGGCACACTGACCAATCAGACAACAACAGACATACATGATGGCACACTGACCAATCAGACAACAAAAGACATACATGATGGCACACTGACCAATCAGACAACAACAGACATACATGATGGCACACTGACCAATCAGACAACAAAAGACATACATGATGGCACACTGACCAATCAGACAACAACAGACAAACATGATGGCACACTGACCAATCGGACAACAACAGACATACATGATGGCACACTGACCAATCAGACAACAACAGACAAACATGATGGCACACTGACCAATCGGACAACAACAGACATACATGATGGCACACTGACCAATCAGACAACAACAGACATACATGATGGCACACTGACCAATCAGACAACAACAGACAAACATGATGGCACACTGACCAATCAGACAACAACAGACAAACATGATGGCACACTGACCAATCAGACAACAAAAGACATACATGATGGCACACTGACCAATCAGACAACAACAGACATACATGATGGCACACTGACCAATCGGACAACAACAGACATACATGATGGCACACTGACCAATCAGACAAAAACAAACATGATAGCACACTGACCAATCAGACAACAATGGACATACATGATGGCACACTGACCAATCAGACAACAACGGACATACATGATAGCACACTGACCAATCAGATAACAACAGACATACATGATGGCACACTGACCAATCAGACAACAACAGACATACATGATGGCACACTGACCAATCAGATAACAACAGACATACATGATGGCACACACTGACCAATCAGATAACAACAGACATACATGATGGCACACTGACCAATCAGATAACAACAGACATACATGATGGCACACTGACCAATCAGATAACAACAGACATACATGATGGCACACACTGACCAATCAGACAACAACAGACATACATGATGGCACACTGACCAATCAGACAACAACAGACATACATGATGGCACACTGACAAATCAGACAACAACAGACATACATGATGGCAGAATGACCAATCAGACAACAACAGGCATACATGATGGCACACTGACCAATCAGACAACAACAGACATACATGATGGCACACTGACCAATCAGACAACAACAGACATACATGATGGCACACTGACCAATCAGACAACAACAGACATACATGATGGCACACTGACCAATCAGACAACAACAGACATACATGATGGCACACTGACCAATCAGACAACAACAGACATACATGATGGCACACTGACCAATCAGACAACAACAGACATACATGATGGCACACTGACCAATCAGACAACAACAGACATACATGATGGCACACTGACCAATCAGACAACAACAGGCATACATGATGGCACACTGACCAATCAGACAACAACAGGCATACATGATGGCACACACTGACCAATCAGACAACAACAGACATACATGATGGCACACTGACCAATCAGACAACAACAGACATACATGATGGCACACTGACCAATCAGACAACAACAGGCATACATGATGGCACACTGACCAATCAGACAACAACAGACATACATGATGGCACACTGACCAATCAGACAACACAGACATACATGATGGCACACTGACCAATCAGACAACAACAGGCATACATGATGGCACACTGACCAATCAGACAACAACAGACATACATGATGGCACACTGACCAATCAGACAACAACAGGCATACATGATGGCACACTGACCAATCAGACAACAACAGGCATACATGATGGCACACACTGACCAATCAGACAACAACAGACATACATGATGGCACACTGACAAATCAGACAACAACAGACATACATGATGGCACCACTGACCAATCAGTCAGCAACAGACATACATGATGGCACACACTGACCAATCAGACAACAACAGACATACATGATGGCACACTGACAACTCAGACAACAACAGACATACATGATGGCACACACTGACCAATCAGACAACAACAGACATACATGATGGCACACACTGACCAATCAGACAACAACAGGCATACATGATGGCACACACTGACCAATCAGACAACAACAGACATACATGATAGCACACTGACCAATCAGACAACAACAGACATACATGATGGCACACACTGACCAATCAGACAACAACAGGCATACATGATAGCACACTGACCAATCAGACAACAACAGACATACATGATGGCACACTGACCAATCGGACAACAACAGACATACATGATGGCACACTGACCAATCAGACAACAAAAGACATACATGATGGCACACTGACCAATCAGACAACAACAGACATACATGATGGCACACTGACCAATCGGACAACAACAGACATACATGATGGCACACTGACAAATCAGACAACAACAGGCATACATGATGGCACACACTGACCAATCAGTCAGCAACAGACATACATGATGGCACACTGACCAAATTCAGTGAGGCCATCCACCTGAATAAACGAATGCGAAAAATGGACCCTTTGAAAAACCAGACTAAACAACAGAGAAAACTCATCAAAACCAGCACTTGCCACAACCAGTGAGGAAGGGAACTGGAGGGTGTGGGACAGAAAGGGGAAAGAGATGAGATACGTTTGGAAGGGTGAAGCAGGAGGGAGGGGGATGAGGGAAGCGGTAGCCAAGGACTGACAATCTTGTTTTCATTTGCACACTTTTCTGTCACACACACACACACACACACACACACACACACACACACACACACACACACACACACAAGTAAAAACTTCCAACTGCGTAGACATACACTCTCATCAAAAGCCTATGAAACATGTCCAGAATCCTTAAAAAATAACATGGAAGCTGATAAAATTGTGTAGAATGTCTCACCACACATCCTCAGTTTTGAAACAGTTTAAACAACTTCTTTCAAAGGCATGCCACAGATGGCACACAGACCATGTATATACCGACAACAAACATATGGTTTGTATTTTGTGTGCATGTGTTCTCCTGTGAAAAAGAAATTGAAACAAAAAGCAAAATACAATCACAGTTTTCGTCAATGTCCAGCAACATAACTGCGGCACAGAAAGTGAACAGTGTATTCCAAAACACTCAATGGCATATTCTGCCTTTGGTGTGCACACACAGGAGAGAGAGAGAGAGAGAGAGAGAGAGAGAGAGAGAGAGAGAGAGAGAGAGAGAGAGAGAGAGAGAGAGAGAGAGACAGACAGACAGACAGACAGAGAAAGAGAGAGAGACAGAGACAGAGACAGAGAGAGAGACACACACACACACACACAGAAACATGCAGAAAGAGGATCATTACCTGTTCGTCTGAGGAAGACAGGTGACGATTGGACATAGGGAGCTGTTCTTCCTGCAGCCTGTACACAGCTCTCTCTGTCACACAGAACAACACCTATCACATTATCAGTCTTCCTGCAGCCTGTACACAGCTCTCTCTGTCACACAGAACAACACCTATCACATTATCAGTCTTCCTGCAGCCTGTACACAGCTCTCTCTGTCACTCAGCACAACACCCATCACATTATCAGTCTTCCTGCAGCCTGTACACAGCTCTCTCTGTCACACAGCACAACACCCATCACATTATCAGTCTTCCTCAAGTCTGTACACAGCTCTCTCTGTCACACAGTACAACACCCATCACATTAATCAGTCTTCCTGCAGCCTGTACACAGCTCGCTCTCTGTCACACAGCACAACACCCATCACATTATCAGTCTTCCTGCAGCCTGTACACAGCTCTTTCTGTCACACAGCACAACACCCATCACATTATCAGTCTTCCTCAAGTCTGTACACAGCTCCCTCTGTCACACAGTACAACACCCATCACATTATCAGTCTTCCTGCAGCCTGTACACAGCTCTCTCTGTCACACAGCACAACACCCATCACATTATCAGTCTTCCTGCAGCCTGTACACAGCTCTCTCTGTCACACAGCACAACACCCATCACATTATCAGTCTTCCTGTTGTCTGTACACAGCTCCCTCTGTCACACAGCACAACACCCATCACATTATCAGTCTTCCTGCAGCCTGTACACAGCTCTCTCTGTCACACAGTACAACACCCATCACATTATCAGTCTTCCTGCAGCCTGTACACAGCTCTCTCTGTCACTCAGCACAACACCCATCACATTATCAGTCTTCCTGCAGCCTGTACACAGCTCGCTCTCTGTCACACAGCACAACACCCATCACATTATTAGTCTCCCTGCAGCCTGTACACAGCTGTCTCTGTCACACAACACAACATCCATCACATTATCAGTCTTCCTGCAGCCTGTACACAGCTCTCTCTGTCACACAGCACAACACCCATCACATTATCAGTCTTCCTGCAGCCTGTACACAGCTCTCTCTGTCACACAGCACAACACCCATCACATTATCAGTCTTCCTGTTGTCTGTACACAGCTCCCTCTGTCACACAGCACAACACCCATCACATTATCAGTCTTCCTGCAGCCTGTACACAGCTCTCTCTGTCACACAACACAACGCCCATCACATTATCAGTCTTCCTGCAGCCTGTACACAGCTCTCTCTGTCACTCAGCACAACACCCATCACATTATCAGTCTTCCTGCAGCCTGTACACAGCTCTCTCTGTCACACAGTACAACACCCATCACATTATCAGTCTTCCTGCAGCCTGTACACAGCTCTCTCTGTCACTCAGCACAACACCCATCACATTATCAGTCTTCCTGCAGCCTGTACACAGCTCGCTCTCTGTCACACAGCACAACACCCATCACATTATCAGTCTCCCTGCAGCCTGTACACAGCTGTCTCTGTCACACAACACAACATCCATCACATTATCAGTCTTCCTGCAGCCTGTACACAGCTCTCTCTGTCACACAGCACAACATCCATCACATTATCAGTCTTCCTGCAGCCTGTACACAGCTCTCTGTCACACAGCACAACACCCATCACATTAGTAGAATACACTGACCTCTCCCTGATCAAGGCCTTCCAAATAACTACACTCCCTTCCTCTGCAGACTTTTGAAATGTAAAAAGGGGGACATTTGTCATCTTTGCCTTTACGGAGTTTACCTCTCGGTAAAAACTATCTCCCTTCAAACACATTTATAAAAATAAAGTAACTGTCCATTCTGCACTATGATAAATTTACAAATTATGCAGCAGTTTTATGGATTTATCGTGGCACTGCAAATACAATTTTCGAAATCAATTTTCTTTTAACATATCTTTGAGAACTGTGGGATAAATCAAACATAATGGCTGGTTTCCTCAAAACAACCTAAGTTTACCTGCCTTAAACTTTTCTAAATGTCATTAATTTGTTATCAGTATCAGACTGTACATAGAGCTATCTTTTACTTTTTTCTTTTTTGGAGGAGGTGGGTAGGGTAGGGGGATGGGGATGGATTAGGAGAGACGGCTATTTTTTTCTACCGTGCAACCGCTGCAAAAGGGCCTCATGTAGCTGTATATGCTATCATATTCTACAACTGAAACCAAACACTCAAATGAACTGCTCTTGTTAGGGCTGTGATAGGTGAGCTTGGGTAATAGTATGTGTCAGGAAAATGCGAAACAGCAGTTTCTGAGTAATACCTAGTGGTATTGAGAACACACCTAGACACACACACATGCACGCACACACACGCCACACACAGAAACACAGACACAACTATGCATTCACATACATGTGCGTGCACACACACACACACACAAACACACACACATAAAATACATACACGTGCGCACGCACACACACGCACGCGCGCACACACACACACACACACACACACACCAACAAACACACAAACATACCCAGTTTCAGGCGAGCGCCATCCAGCTGGGACAGTTCTGTGAGCAGATGCAAACAGATGCAGGTGATGAGGAAGGTGACAACAGCCAGAACCAAGGTAAAGTACCGTCCCTGCATCATGATTCTGGCATCTGGAACACCACACAGTCTTGTTCATTAGCCAGGGCAGTCTGCAAGTCCCTAAGTTATTCTATTGTGGATATGATTTGCTACATTTACTGATTTAGCATTTAGCATTTGATTATTTAACAGCTTGAACTACGCTGAAGATACGGCATTTTGCCACAGGTATTATATCATGTTACTTGCATGTTTTAATAAACACAGCTTTGATTTTTACACTAATTATTCTACACTTTGTGGGCTTCTTTGCTATAATTCAAACAGGTCTAAGGCAACATTTTTTTTACCAACAAAAACAAAAATAAATAAATAAAAAATGCCCCGCCAACCTATGTAGTCTAGTTTCACTGACCATGTAGGTCATAACAAACTATTTCTTGAAGTATGCACAACTGTACATGGAATCATATTCAGTTATGTAACAATGATCACCTTTTCTCAGGGTATACTGTCATTAGTATTCTTGTTTCAGACCTCTTCAGGGCTCTTGACTCCAAAAATTCAGTTAACTGAATTCAGAGGATGTTTGACTAGGACTACTTAAATGACTCAAACATTTTAACAGCTGATAACTGAGGTCAATTTTAAAAAGACAATATTGTATGCTGGAGAACTCTAGTGTGCACAGCATGTGTGCACACAATTTCTCACTTGTGTTGCAAATAATGCAACACATAAACTTGTACTTGTTCAAAGTAGACTACAACTTACCCTCATTATTTTCAGTAATATGAAAATATAATGGATCTTTGGCTTAATTATGTTTGATTAGACATGGCCTGCTAAATTACTTGGGGAAAAATTGTGCAGTTGAATTATTTTGTCCTCGCTTAGCTAGATCAGTTCTACATGGACTACAAATTCACAAAGAAAGAAAGTATAATTTTTTTTTTTTTTTTTTTTACAACACACACCATTCTACTGCATCTTGATCAAATAAAATGTATAACCCGTTTTATTCACATTACACATCAATTCCTGAATTAAAGTTATTTGACAACTCACTTTCCATGAATCTTCTGACTGACTTCATTATGGCCCTGGGCAAGCTCTGAAACACATCAAGTTCAAGTGACACGTCTGAAACCTTATGACTTTGTGTCACATGCTTCCACAGGTCTCTCTCCTTGTGCTGCATACTGGGTCTGCTAGGTGGGTTAGACTTGTTAATCTTCGCCCTAATCTTTTGGTCTGTTCGGTGACGGTTTTATTTCTTGACTTTCTCTTCTGTTTACGATCGAAGTGCAGTGAACATCACAATGTTTTTTCAATAATGATCGGTGTCATATGAAGAAAAAAAAAAAAAAAGGTTGAGAGAATAAACACGATGTCACGAGAACAGCATGCAATCTAACTTTATCTTATGTTCACTGATCATGAGATGTCAACAATGAAGAGACCTGCGATAAACAAGGAATAGCCAACTCGGCAAAATCCTTCCAACTCAACAACAGGCTTAGATTTCAAGAACAAATATTGTTGATACTCAACAACACCCCATTCAACACGCCAAAGGATGTGTTGCGTGTTACATTCCAGTATTTATCAAAATCTAATCGGTACATAACGGTTTTACTCACATCGCTGACGAAGACAGAAATGTAATTTCCTTTTACTCTTTTCCTGCCACCTCCGCAACAAAAACAGCGGCCATGATTGAACGTATCGGTCAACCAGCATCCCATTATAAATCTGATTACCCAACTTCTCCCAAAACTAAATGGAGAGTGCTCGACGTCGTTAAAACAAGAAACGAGCTCGTTTGTTTCATTCCTTCCCCCCCCCCCCCCCCCCTTAAAACATTATTAATCAAACTTACGCTTTTACTCAATCTTTTCATCGGTGCTTCCATTCTAAATAATACTAATAGTAGTGGAGAATATCAGTTTCATTAAAAGGATTTTTCCCAACATTGGTTCAAGCATACAAGATAGAAATGGATTTTGACACTTTTTTTTTTTTTTTTTTAGAGGGGGGGGGGGGGGGGCTTCAAAAACTGCTTATCCAAATCACGGATGTTTTAAGGAAATAGCACAGTAAGGGAAGTAAGCAGATCCCCCCCCCCCCCCCCCCCCCCCATGCCCCTACTGTCATTCCCCATTTCTCCAACAGACACTGGTTCCTCAGCTTCAGGAGCCAACCTGACTTTGAATTGATGCCCAGGTTTGTCAGCAGTGCTGTAATTTCTGCACCACAGCAACTAAGAACAGACTACCAGCAGACACTAGCGACTCATTTTGACCATGTCAACCAACTGAACTGGTATTTTTACACAGCTTCATCCAGTCAATGGCACCCCTCGCTGCATCCACCGTACCCTTCCCCTCCTCCTTCCATCTGCCTCTCTGACATCCACAACACAGTAGAAGCAGCAGCAGCAGCAGTATGGCTTTACAAACTCCAGGGGGGGTACCCATAACTTAGTGGTAGAATATAGTGACAGTGGGAAATGAGGCAGTTGAGGAAAGGAGGGGAGGGGGGGGGGGGTGAAGGAGGATTTGGGGGAACTATATAACAACCAACTGGTAGCAAAACCTGACAATTGAAGGGGGGGGGGGGGGGGTAGGAGGAAACAGGCATGAGAACTCTCAAAAATTCAGCTGTCAAGAAAATGATCACAGGAGCGATGGAAGAGAGAAGAGGTGTAAGCATACATTGTAGAAATGCGTTGATAACACAATGGCCATTCATAGAGCTTCTTTCCTGCATGTGTTTGTGTGTGAGGAGGCCAACAGGGACTGGCTGACTTAGAGCCATCATCTACCAGTGGTGTCTACACACACAGCATGTATCGCAAGAAGGCTTAGCAGAGCTGGCTGGCTGATTCATCCACAGGAGTGCAGGAGCTTGACTTTACAATTAGCATGAACTGATGATTTGGAGAGTGATCAAACCTGAAAAGTCTATGTGTTGGGTATCAAAGATCACATGCACTGAATTGCAGACAGTGTACACAGCTGTTTTCATATGACATTGGCACAAAAATCCCCCCTGTGTAAACACTTCTAAAGATGATCACATTTATGTATTAAGATTGGAGTTTGCACATCATGACAACCTCTAGTAAGGTTTGTAAGAAGTAGCAGGAACTGACAATAACAGCAGGCTATTTCGGCCTTTTAACATGTACATGTCCCACACCAATTACAAACTTTTTTTAGTTGGGTTTTGTGTGTGTGTGTGTGTGTGTGTGTGTGTATACCTGAGGTGGCCAAGAACTACAAAGTCAGCAATATGGAGAACAAAACTGAAAACGGTGCAGTGGAACATTTTGAAATTCTGTGAATACGGCAAAGTGAACAGTATGGGAAAGCTGTAAAATGACTGCAGAAGTCCATGCATATGTATGAAGCAGTATGGACAGAAGCACGCCCACAGTGACAGAGTAATCAACAGTGATTGTGGTCCCTTCATGAAAGGGAGAAAGATGAGATGTGAACACTTAGAAACATACTTTCCTCTGCAAGCAAATTTTCTATTGCCACTGTGACCATAATCCCTATAAAGGGGAAACATCCACAATGGCTGTGAGATGTGCATTTGATTGGAACATCTGCATGGTTCCATCGAACTGCCAACAGTAGTTTTCCAGGAATTCCTGTGATTTCATCCTGCCAGGGTTTATACTCCAAAAAGGCACAAAATTTGCAAACTTTTTACAAACTTTTAATACAAAATTAGATTACATTTTCAAATTTAATATACACAGAAGATTGCTTGTGATTTACACTAAAAACAAACACTTGATATAACCTTATTGTGAGAAGATGAAACAATTCATCGTATGTGTGTTGCACGCCTTATGTCTTTGTTGTGAATAGTATGCCACAGCAATTCTGCTACTGCCTACACTGAGTGCCATAACGCAATGTTTTCCATCCCCACACAGTTAAATCATTGACACTGGCCAATAATACTGGTCAAATATTCAAACTTAACTGATCGAGAAACCTTCTCTGTTGAACAGTTACAATGGCAAATTATTGAGCATAGATTGCAAATTTGATTAATGGGTATAGATTGTAAATTTTATTATTGGGCATAGACTGCAAATTTTATTAACGGGTATAGATTGTAAATTTTATTATTGGGTATAGATTGTAAATTTTTCTTTCAAAATTCTCTGAGAGCTCACATGGTACAGTCAATGCCTTGTACACGGGCTGAACGAAGGGCAAGTTACCTCCAATATGCTGTCATGAGGCTGCCACTGTTTAGTTACAAAAACTACAACAGAAGATTGTTGGAGGATGTAGAGAGAGTAACCACACCTTCAGTAAAACTGCATGCATTTCCCTCCTCTGCAGGTACCATACACACACCCCTCTCCACACCACCCACATTACCTTTATTTGAGAGTACAGATCGACCAATTAAATCAACAGAAACACAAATTCACTCATCATTATGCCAATACTGGCAGGGTTAAATTTCTATGAATTTCCACAGAAATCAAAATTTCCAGTAGTCATTCTTTGTATCTATGCTGGAAAATAAATTTACTTGCAACAACTGCAAAATCTTATTTCCCCATCATCAAACTTACAACTTTTTCATACCCAAGTCAGTTTTTACACAGACTTTTGAGGGCTTAAAAAGTGTATCTCAGTTTATCCAAATTTTTTCAAAACCTTTAAGGGCCACACAAATCCTAAATACCTATGATGGAGTGAAGGTGCCCTTGATGAAAGCATTCAGTTAAATTTAGGACCGACTAGTAGGCCCATAATGCAAGGCATTGATGATGACAGTTCTGTGTTTATGGATCACGGTTGAAGGCAACAGGATATTCTGCCACACTAGCATCTGTCAACATTCACAGGAGATACTGGCTTTGGGCAGACGGTTGTCGACATCTTCTGTGGCATTCTCGGAGATGCTGCTGTTCAAGCCTCTCATCATGTACACTCTGTTGAGGGGAGCGACCATTTTAGGGATGTTTTTTGTAGCACTTCTATCATTTTCATATTCTGGAGCGCTTTGGTTGCATGTGTGTCAAATTTGTGCCTATCCCACAAGCACCTAGTCTCATGTCATGCAGCAATTTAAAAGCTGCGTAAGAAGGTTGGCATGTTGCCACTGTCTGATCATGCTTGGGCATCAGTATCATATTTGGGGGACTGAAGTATTTGGGGGACTGAAGTTGTGCGCAAACTTACCTCTGATCATGAATTGATTGGAAACTGAATTTTACATGTATGTGGTCTTCACTCCACATAAGTTGTTGCAGTGAAAAACTTTGATGTAGCAGTATTATACTTCCTATTGAGACACGTAAGAATAACCCGGTCGTAATTCTTCTTAATTGGAAGGTTTTCTATTCTAACAAATAATTTGTGGCCATATGTGCATGAATCTTTTACTGCTGTTTTACACAATGACAACTTTACATGGGACTGACAGAACTTAGCACCTGAACAAATACCACACTTTGAACATCTGATCTGCTCCTAACTTTTTTTGTTTTCACACATGAATCTGCTTGGCAATATGTGTGTTTGAGTGTGTGTGTGTGTGTGTGTGTGTGTGGGTGGGTGGGTGGGTGGGTGGGTATGTGTGCATGAGAGAGAGAGAAAGAATGTCCAAACAGACCTATGGTCATATATCTGTGGAAACATATGCACACTTGCACCAACATGCAAATCCCTTAATGCACATTCACACACTTACACACACACACACACACACACACACACACACACACACACCCCTGCTGAAACAAAGTTCTTATTTCATTTATGTTTATTTGATCTCATTTTTCCAACAACATAACATGCAAAAACAAATCTTAATTTCCAAATTTCCCTTCTTGTTTATTCATTAGCTGTCTTCTCTAAAACATCAATTTCAAAAACGATTTTCAGATTTAAAAATACAAATTCTTTTTTTTCATCAAGTGACATTTCTTTGCACAAAATCCTTTTCATCCAATCATAACAAAGATTCTGATTTGCTTCACAGCTTCTCTGAAATAACACACGGTCTCAACAATGTTCTTTTTCGTTTCATTTTGCTTGTGTTATTTTCTTTTCCATTGGTCTGGCTGCCTTTAGCTTGGCTCTTTTTTCATTGGTATGTGTTATTTTCCCTGAAGATCAGAGCAAAGAGACAAGTCATCATCAGAAAGCTACACTATAAGTAAGTCTTCCAACACAAAACTTGAGTTCTGTTCAAATGTCTGCCCACTGGTCTGCTGACGCTATCTGTCCTCGCCCTCTGTTAGCTGACCCCTTATGAGAGACTCCAGGTCATCGAACCTGTCTTCTCTCAGAGACTGTCGAACAGCATTGAAGAACCCCAAATAGTGGTGCAGGTTGTGTCTGGGAAAAAAACAAGAAACACACAGAAATCAGTTTTTCAATGTCAGTAGAACTTAAATGTTAAATCAGTGTTCCAAGAATACAGTTTGGTATACTTTCTCCATTTCTTCAATTCTTGAAGAATTACATCTTGCAGAGATTATGTTATGAATGTTCTGATAATTGAAAATACATTATAGAGAATACTGTAAATTTCTTTTCGTCAACAGATTAACATATTGCGTTTCCTGTAAGCGTGACAGAAACCATAAACACATGCATACACACACTTACCATATCATGCACACCCAAAGATACAGAAATAAACAGAAAGATAAGAATATAATAAAGCGAGAGAAAGAGAAAGACAGAGCATACAGTCACACACAATCTAATAATAGCAAGCTGAAACTCACACCATTATTAAGCAAATACTGTCTATTCACTGCTCTTTTTAACAGCATGGTGCTACTTTCTGCCTGAAAAGATAAAAAAAAAGAATGAGTAAGATTGATGACTCCATCATTGTATGTGCCGATCTGCAAGCACTCTCGGTCACAGTTGTAATTCAGTGCCTGAACCTTGGAAAAGGTTCACAATTACTACATCATCATGATTTTTTTTTAAAAGAATTTCTTTTCTATCCACCAACATTTGGTGGCCAAAATTCTTTCTTGCCTTCAGTGTCATGTGGAGGGAGTTTGACTGGCTACATGAAACATTTGCCTCTCCTCAACCCTGGTCAGTTCCAGAGGCATTGCATCCACGCAAACAGCTGCATCCATGAGCATGGCCAGCAGATAGCAGAACATTCAAATGGCCCAGTGCTGTGATTTTCCCCTGCCCACATGTGCAGACAATGCAATGGTTGCTAGAGGAAACTTACATCATGAGTAGGACGCCACGCTGCAGTTCGGCAGTGTTGATGAGGTGGTGGAGGTACGCTCTGCTGTAGGTCTTGCATGTGTAGCAGTCACACCCCTCCAGCACTGGTCCAAAATCATCATGAAACCTGGGGAGAAGATAATATGGTTATAAACTTTTATGCTTGAAAGGTAAAGGTGTGTGTGTGTGTGTGTGTGTGTGTGTGTGTGTATGTGTGTGTGTGTGTGTGTGTGTGTGTGTGTGTGTGTGTGTGTGTGTGTGTGTGTGTGTGTGTGCGAGTGTGTGTGTGTGTGTGAGTGTGGTGTGTGTGTGAGTGTGGTGAGTGTGTGTATGTGTGTGTGTGTGTGTGTGTGTGTGTATGTGTATGTGTGTGTGTGTGTGTGTATGTGTGTGTGTGAGTGTGGTGAGTGTGTGTGTATGTGTGTGTGTGTGTGTGTGTGTGTGTGTGTGTGTGTGTGGTGTGTGTGTGTGTGTGAGTGAGTGATAGTGTGTGTATGCTTCCCCACACCTGAACAGTTCAAAATGGCTTGTTATGCAGCATCCTGTGTATAATGTATACCTCATTTAAAAAAGCATTGCTGAACACAATCATAGCTCAGATTTATCTTGTTGATTGCCAAAGGTCTCCAGACATCGCAGATTTTTGCAAGGTCAGCGACCAGACACAGTTTGAACCTGGATATGATAATATCTATGCTTGTAATCTTGCCTGTTACAGGTCTGTACGTGACTATGATCCTGACTCCACTCCAAGGAAGTCTTAAATGGACAGTGTGAAGAAACAGACTAGCAATACACCTCTAACATGTCACTCATGACCGAGGACAGACAACTGCAGAGATCCCACGCTGGCTAAGTGTAGATCACAGAACTCTTTTACCTTTCGTGGTTGCACAACGACATAGATCATCTTCAGCACAGCCAAGATGAGCTGTTTGGGAGAAATACTGCCTTCACCTAAGCAGTTTCACTGACGATGGAATACGGCTGCTTACATGGCAAGGCATTTAAAACAATGGCTATGCACACAGTCTTCTCACAATCCTTTCAGTGACAAAGACACTTGCTTGAGAGAGTCTAGGCACCTACTGGCCACCCTTTTTTCCCCTATACTTTTTTATTAACTGAGCAAGCGAAACATGTCTATATTTAAATCACTACAAAGTTTCAACATTGCATGAAAATACCTTACTTCATAGGCATTAACTGATTGCTTACAGTTACTTCACAGAGCTCACGCTTAGTGAAAAATGTATAATAATCTTATCAATCATGTGAATCAATCATGGCTTCAATATTTGATCCACATCGGCATCAAAA
>CM065735.1:22254746-22264746 GCA_033310375.1 Conus canariensis | reverse complement strand
ATCTTGAGGTGACCTCTGTTTCTATTTACCTCCCAGGTCCATGACAACTGTGAGTTTGTAATGCTGGACATGGTACCATCATCCAGATAGGAAAGGGGGGGGGGGAAGGTGGAATTGGGGGAGGGGCGTTCACTTAAAGCTGGTTCAGTGACTGAGTAATCACTAATGCCAGTTCGGGGCTTTGCAGGTGGTGTCCTGCATATGTTAGATCAAGGCATCACCGAACACCTCTAAAACAAAAAAACTCAGCAGCAGTGCAGTGTTTCTCTGTGGGTTGTCTCATGACAGCCTGAAGAAGACTGCTCCAATGGACTGCAGTGCTGGGACAGTGACTGGATGAAACTGGGTGTGGCTGAGTTTTGGGAGCCAGGATGAGTGACCTTGGAGTAATGCCACTGGAAGGACACTTAACTCTTTCATTCCTATTTTTCTATGAACCATTACTTCCTCTTGTTCCTAGATTCTTATAATACGAGTATTCCATTCATTCCTGGATTTAGAGAACAAAAGAAGAAGTGTACAGTGAGAACTGCCATGCATGCAGTAGCAAACCGGCCAGAATAGAGTGGCGATCACTTTCCCACGCTGTAGGGGCCGTCTGGCATCCATTCCATTCATAAACACCGCCGCGCCAGCAACCCGGTCATGACGTGTACCAATGACGCGACTCGCGCGAAGTTTGAAGCGCTTACCGCAAGAGCTGATTTTCTGGGCTGCAGGAAGGAAAGAAGGGATTTTGTGCTGCCCGGTTTTCCGGGCTGCAGGAAGGAAGTGTAGGATTTCTGCAAACCGGGTTGTAGGGATGAAAGAGTTAAGATGACAGAGGAAAAATAATTCTTGTCCAGACCAAAACTGAAAGAGGAAAGAGGAAGGAGTAGAAGCAATGGTAAAGGCAGTAATGACGCAAATGACTGAAGAAGTTAACTCTCAACAGTTTCTGCACTTTTCTTGAGCAATAACTATGCAACAACTCAACAAAAAAAATTCTAAAAATGAACATTTTTGTTTCTTGGTAAATGCATTTATTTAGGTTTGTTTTCATAAACTATTCCATTAATAACAAAAAAATAAGTTTTTAAATGTGATGATTTCAAACAACTAGTAACTGAAAATCAAAGGAAAGAATCACATGGAGTTAAGGTAAAGTGCAATAAAAGTACAACAAAACACAAAAATATGATCTGTCCAGACTCACCATCCACATTTCTGGCCACTGTTTCTTTGGCTGACCGCTCACGCTCAAAATGACTGAACCCTCCTCCCACGCTGCCAAACACCGACATTTTCTGCAGAACCTGTGAGCGACACATGATAAGGAGGACCACTGGTCACAAAGGTTTGTTGCGACATATCCTGAGATTTGGGATCCATGGGACCGTGGGTCTGTGATTCCACCTTAAAACATTGTCTGCGTTTGGTTCATATGACGGTCTGAGGTCGGGCCAGGACATGTCCTGAGTTCGTCACCCGTGGGTAAGTGGTGTCTGTTTAGAAATATCTTGAATCCCTGCTATTCAGATCAGGTCTGTCTGGTCTCACCATGAGTTTGGTCCCTGTACGTCAATGACAATGGGATCTATTTGGAAATGTCCTGAGTTTGGAAATGTCCTGAGTTAGAGTCCCTACTGATAAGAGAGCCTTATCTGAAGAAAGCCCTGGGTTTGGTCTCTAGTGGTCAGAGCTATCCATTTGGAAGTCTCAAGTTTTGTCCTTTCAGTCACTTGGAACTTGTCTGGAAACATCTTGAGTCAGGTCACTGAAGGTCGGTGGGGTCCATGTGGAAATGTCCCAGATTTGATCTCTGCTGACTGGCAAGATGATCTACTTGGAAACGTCCTGAGTCTGGTCTCAAACGATCAGTGTGGTTTATTTGATCCATACTCTTCAACAAGACCTGACTGGAAATGTTCTACATTGGGTGACTGCAGGAAACGTGCTCCTTTCAATGAGCGTGACTTAGGTTGAATTCGGATCAACATATAAAAATGCCCAGACTTACACACAATCCCGCAAACACAGTCACTTTAGGTTGCATCCATTTGGCCAATAGGCAGGTCACCCAGAAAACTCAAGCAGTTGTTGGCAGACATTTCCCAGGGTACACACATGCAAGCACGTACAAACACACACATACACAAACACACACACACACACACACACACACAAGCACACACGTGCCCACACACGCATGTACGCACTCACACATGCACTCACCCACACACACTGACTGACTGACTCACTTCAGAATGTTTCCTCTTTGACAGAATCTCATCCAGAAAATTCAGGGTGTTGTCGACAGCTTTTTTGCAGCGCTTCTTGGAGGAGGTTTGGCAGGTATCCGAGTCTCCCAGAGACAGGAACCAGTCAGGCTGGAATGCCTCCTGGACTTTGGCAAACAGCTCTGGGTCCATCTGAAACATCCCTACTGGTCAACAGATGGTCAACTTCCTGCTTACATGCTAAATGTATGCTATACTTTTGCACCCTTCTTTTGTAATGTGTGTGTGTGTGTGAGAGAGAGAGTGTATGTGTGTGTGAGTGTAAGTATGTGTGTGTGTGTGTGTGTGTGTGTGTGTGGTGTGTGTGTGTGTGTGTGTGTGTGTGTGTGTGTGTGTTGTGAATGTGTATTTGTGTACGTGCAGTGAAAGTGTACTTATGTGTGCACACGTATGCATGTGTGTGTGTGTTGTGAATGTGTATTTGCGTAAGTGCTGTGGAAGTGTACTTATGTGTGCACACATATGCATGTGCGTGCGTGTGTGAGTGTGTGTGTATGTGTGTGTGTGTGTGTGTGCGTGTACATGTGCGCATGCACGTGCATGTGTGTGCGTGCAAGCCTGCGTGCATGTGTGTGTGCGTGCATGTGTGTGTGTCTGTCTGTCTGTCTGTCTGTGCGTGGTGGTGTGGGGGGAAGAGAGTGGGAGTGGGAGAGATGGAGATTTTTTTCTGTGCCATCTTTCATGCCATTTCAGTGGTCTCATGCTGTTCATTCCTTCTAGCTCAAATTCACCCACAACCTGGCTCACCCTGTTGTAGTCCCAGAGACAGCAGTCTACAAGAAGCTATCAATGCCAGACCTCCCTCAGCCAACTCATCAGAGAAGATCCTGCTATGTTATTGAGCCACATCAGTGATGTTCTGAGCACCTGTTTTGATGGATCCTTTTCCTCTACTCTGTGATGACCAATCAGATGATGACGCTATGAATGTCCATTCCAAATTGGTGCAGGAGAACATAGCTGTATTCTACACTTCTGTTTTAACTGACTGAGATTAGCTCAGTGGAGACACTAAAAATAGATTGGTCATCACCTCATGGGTAACATTTTGGCAGTGTTCTTAAAATTTAACAGACTTCCATAAAATGATCAATGCATAGTCTGCACATGATTTGAAAGTTCATTACGTTCAAACATTTTTTCACAAACACTACATGTAAAGTTCAACAAAGATTTAGAATACATCCCCAAATAAAAAAAAAGAGTAAATCTTTGAATGTTTCTATTGTCCATCAGCAAATGCACTGGGAGAATTAGATGATAATGTTCCTCTCATAGTATGAGAATATTCAATGTCAGTTCCTTCACCTATAACAAGCTTGATCACCCTTTGAACTGAAAATATCCATCATTCTGCCATCTTGTTTGGGGTTTGATCAACCTCTGACACGTCTAAAAACAACACCATCAGACGAAAAACTACTGTTTTTCAGTCCACTGGAAATTTTACAAAATAGTCCATTAAACGGTCAAGCTAAAAGCCTGTGTAGCTTTATATTTTCCCCCATTCCGATTGCATCATGATTCGCATGTGCATAAAAAAAATTCTATACCTTTAGTTTACCTCCCTTGGTCCACAGTGCCACACTGGCCTTGTCGTTGTAACCACTTGGGACAGCGGTGGCTGGATCGTGCATCACGCAGCACACCACAAAATTCTGTTGGACAATAAGAATAATACAGGAGAAAAAAAAAAGTGAGAGAGAGAGAGAGAAAGAGAGGAAGAGGAAGAGAGAGAAAGAGACTGACAGACAGAGAGATAGAGGGGGAGAGAGAAATCTTACAACAAAGACATACTTTATACAAATAATGATAACAAAATGATATGGTACAAGTAAACTATGAAACTATGATGAACTGCACAATGACCAGTAATAAATAAACAACTGTAAGTATAGCAACTGCAGTGGATGCTAGTTGTATAAAAGTTTGCGGGGGTAAAGAGACTGGTTTAATATAGCCAGCTTTTATCACAAGCAATTACAGGAAATCACATAGATGATAAAATGTAAAAAAGAAGGAAAAAAAAAAAGAAACAAACAAAAACTCACTTTCATGGCAGTAAATTCTGCAATGCCTTCCTTGTACTCTTGCAAAGCTTCATGGTGTTCTGCTCTGTAGTGTACATTAAAAACACACACCCACACACCCACACGCACACGCACGCGCACACGCACACACACACACGCACACGCACACACACACACGCACACACACACACACACACACACAAATACACACACTGCATTTCATGTCTGTATGTATTGGACCTCATCAAATACTGCATCAAATGAAGATTGCCCCCCCCCCCCCCCCCCCACCTCTTTCCCCTCTCACTCCATCTCCAGTTTTGAGTGTGTTTTTTTTTTAGTCAGAAGTGTGTTTGAATTCCATACAAAATCTTGCGACCCATCCACCCCCTCCACTGTGCCCTCCCTCCCTGTCCCCCCACCCTTCACATATAAACTCGTATATTTGTGTAGATTAATCACTGAGGTGCTTACGCGTGATCTAAGTGTGTGTGTATGCATATTAGAGAAAGAAAGGGGGCGGGGAGACAGACAGACACATAAACAGACAAAACAGACAGGGAAAGAGAAAGTGAGCAAGAGACAGAGACAGAGACAGAGACAGAGAGAGAGAGAGACAGAGAGAGAGAGAGAATTTGCCTGTCTGAATGTCATCTTGTGTGTGTGAGTCTCGGTCTCGGTCTTGTGTGTGTGTGTGTGTGTGTGTGTGTGTGTGTGTGTGCATGTGTGTGTGTGTGAATATGTGTGTCTTTGTAAATGTGTTTGCATTAATACTTACAGAAGATTTAAGGGCATGAGAGCGACAGAAGGCAGCTGTTGAATGTAGTTCAACATGTCTACACTCAGATTTGGCACACTACCTGTAAAAATAACCTCTCATTTAGATATTTATAACCAATAACTAATATAAGGCACATGATTTACTTCCCATTGATCATCATGAGAGTAAGAGAACAACAAATATATATATATATATATATATATATATATAATAGACTAATAAATTCCAAAGATAAGTACCGAGCACCATTCCAGCAATTTACAGAGCAGCTTGGTGTTGCAATGACTGCAAGAAATATTCAATTATAAACAAAGTTTGCTCTTATGTCTTAGATTGAAGAAATAGGGGGAGATAAGCATTCATATCTGCAGTGGTAGATAATTCTGCCTAACTAACAGTATGTGCTTGAGTGGGCGAATGGGGAAAAATAAAATAAATGCTTCTCAAAATGAGCCTTCTGCAAGCTTATAGTCTCCAAGGGGGAGACAACTCACTAACATATAACTCCTGGTCAGATACTGATATTTCGAAACCTGATTGTTTCTCCTCAGTGACCCCCTATTTCTTCAATCTAAGACATAAGAGCAAGCTTTGTTTATAATTGAATATATATATATATATATATATGTATATATAAATTCTCTACCAAATCAATATTTCATGTCTGTGTGTATATATTAAACAGTATACACATTTTCTAAATTAATACTTTAATGCATGCTCTCATTGCAGCAGCTTTCTCCAAAATCAAATCAAACCTACTCTCCTCAAGGGGGGACAGAACATACACAGGTGCTGCCATCTTTTCTTCTGTTAATACAATAAACAAAAATTGCATGTTTTCTCTTCACCTTACAATATGCAATTTGTCTGCAGAGTTTTCCTGATAACAGGACTTACAATTGAGGATCTGCGACACAGTCAGTCAAACCACTGGACCATGTGATGACCTGTTAACGACTCTCGAGAAGAGATCGGTGAAACCAAATATCTCTACATGCAACTCCGAAAATCAGCCAGACAGAAAGCATGTATCTGATCTCAGGGAATGGACAGGCCTGTCCTTCACCGTATCTCTGAGGGCTGCGGGCAGGCATGACAGATGGAGGGATATTGACAGGAAGTCATCAGTGGCAGTTCAACAATCTTAAGCCAGGGTTAAGAGAGAGGCAATGCAAGGCAAGGCTTTGGTGTTGCCATTGGTTCTTTGATCCATACGGTGGATGCTACACAAGGGATCTTACTTTATCATCCTATCCCTCCCTCCCTCTAAAAACAAACAATCAAACAAACGAACAAAAACAAAACAAAACAAAACAAACAAACCAAAAAGCAGCACCCACACTACCATTCATGATTAATGGGGTAGGCAGAGACAGCAGAAAAAAAAACCCAAACCAGTCAGGATCTGGTTGGCTTTGTGGGTAAGGCGTCAGGCGTCAAAGGTCATGGGTTCGTTTCATACTTGAGATGGTCAGATTGGATGAGATTTCCTCTTTGGAGTTAACACCTGTGCAGATTCCCTTCCCAAGCCCTTCGGAAGTGACTTTAAACCATTGATTAAAATATTTTAGTCTTGCATGCACACCAATTTCCATTCCATCTTTTGCAGAAGTGTAGGTCATCATGTGCCAGTGAGATAGATAACAATAACATAAAACACATGTAAGTTGGTGCTGAGCTTAGAAATCATTCCCAAAGATGAAATGTGATGACATCGATGTGTGTGTGTGTGTGTGTGTGTGCGTGTGTGCGTGTGTGTGTGTGTGTGTGTGTGTGTGCACCTCCTCTGACCCCATACAAGTTCAGTTTCTTCCCGCCTGGAACTCCCTGCCTGCAACAGCAGCAGAGGCTCCCTCATTAGTATCACTCAAGAGGGAGCTCAACAAAATCCCAGCTTAGACCCCTCCCCACTAGCCAACCCCCCCCCCCCCCCCCCCCCCCCCCCCCCCCCCCCCGCCTTTTTTCTCTTTTTTTTTTGTTGCCTGCCACAACACGCTGCCCCAGAGCTGAACTCAGGGGTATGCAGTTGGGGTGCTGAGGCTACTTTAGACCCTCTGCTATCTTTTTGTTGTCCCTAATAGATCTATTTTCTTTTCATCTTATGCCTCTGCGCACACAGGTCAATAATACTAATAGTCAACAATGACGGCTGACCTTCCAAATTGAAATTGGAAATGAAATGAGGCAGGGAACAGTAAACAATAAACAGTAAACAAGTGGGGTAACTTTTGCTCCCATATGCTTCCAAATTGAAGATTGAAGACTCGTCCGTCCTTCTTCTTTCTTTGAACATCCGCCATCATCATTTTGATGGTTCTGATGTGTGTAAAAACTTGAGGGGTTTCCACAGGGTGTTGATATAGACATGTAGGACTGACAGCCGGGGGGGGGGGGGGGGGGGAGGTGGAACTTGTGGGGGGGGGGGGGGGGTAGTGGGGGAGTGGGGGGGGAGGGCACTGGTTGGTCAGATTTGGGACTTGAAACACTCTTTGCAGTGTTGGGGATAAGCATAAACACTTCACACTCCCATTGCTGCATTTATGCCACCATACAGATGAAGTGCATCATCAGAATCAAAGACCCAGAATTCCTAGCATAGTAGACCCCGAGTCATTTGTGTATGTGAGTGTGTTTCTGTGTGCGTGCGGTTTGTTGTGTGGTGTAATTCACCTGATCTTGTGTGCAGAATACACAGTGGTGTCTCCAACGTCAGGGCCTTCTGTTTCCCAACTTCACGGAGCATTCCCAGTCGACAACCCCCATAACCACCTTTTCAATCGTCAGCTTCATTGTGAAAGTAGAAACGCGGCTTTTAAAACTAAGTGCAGGGAAGAGTCACATGTTATGCTGAGAGACTAATGTCCCCTGAATGATGGGATCGTTTTTATTTGTAATTGTCAATGATTTTTTTTTCAAAGAAGAATTAACCTGCTTCTTATAACTTTTATCATAGTTATATACATATATATGAAGATATTTTGAGTCATATCCAAGTTTTAAAGCTCTGTATTGAAAATCTTATGGTCACAAATCAAACAATGAAAGATCCCCTGTGAAAAGACAACTCAAAAGTTAACAACTTTTAGTGGACGAACGTTCGGAAGCAACAAATTTTTAGTGTCATAGTTTGTAGCAATGGTTTTTCTTACATTTCCTAATGCTCTTACTGATGAAGAGGATATGCTCAAACAGAAGTATGCCAAATTAAGGAAAAAGGTAATGTCATGTTGCGTTGACATTATTTAACTACGTAACAGAAATCGCAAGCTTCTTCTTCTTCGGGTTGAGCAGCCACAATCAACTTGCTGATTTTTTTGCAGCTGTTACTTTGGGGAGGGGGTGTCGTGAATTCCTGGTGGGTTTGAAAAACAAGGGGAAACCAAAAATGATGTTGGCCGGGCCCACAAGTTGCCATGCCAGCAGAAACAAAAGAAACCAACGGGAGAGAAGGGAAGGGGGCCATATTTTACAACACTAACAATGCGGGGGGGGGGGGGGGGGGGGGGGGGGGATGGGGACTGCTGGGGTGGGTGGGTTATGATCTGCTGCTTGCAGTGGTGAGCTGCCTGAAGCTGTAGCTGCAAGTTCGAGCTGTAACTGCTTCGGCGGTAAGGGCGTTGGAGTCCCTGATGGTCCGCGGGAAGAAGAAGCGTCTGTAGTTTGCTCTCGGAAGCTGAGTTTGCTCTCGGGGATGACAGGCTGATCGAGTGATCAAAGATCGACAAAAAAATGAAACTCCCATTTTCAGTAGCCCCCTTCGCCTCACTCCCGCTCCTGTACATCACTTCTCAGTGAAAGAGCGCTTCTCTCCATCATAGCACGCTTTCACTGAGAAGTGAAGAAAAACCGACAACTGGTGGTGGTGGTGGTGTGCGTGTGCTGGTGGCGAGGGATGGAAGAGGTACCTAAATAGGATTTTGTTGCCTGAATAGGATTTTCAGTCATTTTGTCTACTACTGGCAGAAAGATATTCAATTATGAACAGAGGTTCCAGTTTATGTTTCTCTTGAGCAAGCATTATCCATGTACTGTTTTATTCTTGAACAATTTATCTCTCTCAAGGTATCACATAGAAATTAATTGTTGAAGAATATATATATATGGCAAAGGGGTAATGCTCAATTGAGAGATGCCCACAGTTTTTGATTTTTACTTGGTAACAATATGGAGGTTGTCAAGAATTGTCCTTGATTGCAAATTTCCATAGCTCCTGAATATTGTGATTGTGAAGAACTTTTACCACACAAAATTGCCATGTGATTTTGGTGACAGGATCAAGACATGTTTTTTCTTTCCTTTCACTACAAAATTGCAGACAGGATAACAAGACAAAATTCTCAATTTACAAGGATAACAGATTATATTTTTTTGTGTTTTTTTGCTTTCAATCCTTGCCCTGATTTGGAATCACAATATAAGTAAAGTATGTGAGGAATGCAAGATGTAAAAAGACAGGTTTATGCACAGAGACAGAGACAGATAGTGTGTGTCCATGTCTGTGTATGCCTGCCATGTATTGCACACATCCTAGCATGTGTTTGTGCATGTGTGTGATTGTGTGAGTAAGAGAGAGACAAAGAAGCATAGTTGTAGTAGTTGTGCCTATATAGCAGCTATCTTCAGTTAGAATCCAAGCTCTAAGCACTTGAAAGCAACTGTTTTATCAATACAAATTTTTTGTAAAAGATAAGAGAAACCAGTAGATATATGAAAATAGACAGCAAAAGACTGTCCAAACAAACCAAAGCAAACCAAACCAAAATAGAGAAAAGGAAAACAAAGAAAGCAAAATCCATTTAGTCAGATTGTCAATGGCCCATGCAGCCAAGGAGTCTCAAATGTCTTCTTCATTCTGGTGGTACATTGTCTTCCAAAGTAGGATGAATGAGAAAGAGAGAGAGAGAGAT
>CM065735.1:22239746-22252246 GCA_033310375.1 Conus canariensis | reverse complement strand
AATAGCTGTGCGTTTGTGCATAATATATCTGTGAGAATTTAGGTAAGTCAGTATGAGAACTTGACAACAGCAACAAAAAGTCTTGGGTGCTTGTATGCGTGTGTTTGTTGGTGACCAAACAAAACCCTACGTGACTGAAATAATGACGAAAACTCCTGTAATACAATCTACTTGATTTTCAGGGTTTACATGTGTGCGCGCGCACGCGCGCGCACACACACACACACCACACACACATACACACACACACACACACACACACACACACACACACACACACACACATGCATACACACATACTCTTACACACACACACATGTGCACACACATGTGCGCGTGTGCGCATACACACACACACACACACAACTTCCTGTTGCTTATGCAGTGGAGGCAGTGAACTGTCAGAGGTTCACTGAATAAAGAGCATGGCATGATGAAAAACAGAGCCCATCCCTCTCCTTCTGCCACCTTTAACCTTCCCTGAACCGAATCAGGTACCCATCTCCTGATGGGTGGAGAAAGTGAACCACATTTGGTTGGAACTCATAATCATCAGTTCAGCAGGCAAACACTTTAACCATTTGATTATGGATCCCTCAGGGTTTAATCTATGTAAAACTATGCGAAGGGTTGAGGCAGTATCTATCTGGTCAGTCTGGCACATAGCCCAGGTTTGTTTTTCTCCCTGATCTTGGTCAAAAATACTCCTCCTTTTGGCATGCCATAACACATTTCCTTATAAAACCTATTCACCTAGCATGGACATAAGATAATGTTGCTTATAGCCCAGCTGACCGCAAAGGGCCACATCAGGGCTGTTAGCATGGACATAAGCACATGACATTGACTATGATTCCTAAAGTAAGTGTGTGTACAAACTGTGTACATGTGCTTGTTTGTCTTCATCACGCACACATGTACTCTATTTTTGTTTTAATTTATATTACGATGGAGAGGGAGCAAAAAGCATTTATTACATTCAGAGGATTGAGATTATTTGCAGATGATTGTGTAATTGTTCTTCTTATTGCAATATTCCATGTATAAGCTGTTGTGTTTTGGGTCTTCTTATTACAGTATTCCATGTATTATCTGTTAATTTATCTAATTCATTTGACTTTTTTTTTTTCTTCTATTCAGGACACTGACAAGCAGCCATCAAGCTTCTCATACAAACCGTTTTCATCTTCCCATAGTGGAGAGGAGGATAACAACATGGAAGTAAGTAACAATGCCAGTGAAACACCTTTAACAAAATGATTTAAGAATCTGAACAAGTGGGAACAACAAACAGAAATAAGAAAAGTAGGGACAACAGATCCATTTTTCAGTATTGTTCCAATGTTGACAATGATTTGAGCGAATAATTATAATGATGGTAACAATGGTCATAAGGATAGTAACATGCTCAGAATGTACACTTCCAAAATTAGTAACAGTTGTGTGATTTTTGTAGCTTCTTGTTGTTGTTGTTTTTGGTTTTTTGGACTGTCCCATTTTCTGTGCCACCTCAGTGGCAGTGCACCCATGCTGCTCATTCCGACCCCGCGTCCACAGTCACAGCCCAGCCTGGCCCGCCCCGGTCCCGGCATCGGCAATCTACAGGGAGCAGTCAGTGTCAAGTCGTCGAGAGGCAACCCACCAGAGGAGACACTGCACTGCTGCCGAGTCACTTCGGTGGTGTTCAGTGGTGCCTGTTCTGATCCAACATACGCAGGACACCATCTGCTAAGCCCCATACTAGAGTCATGTATATTATGAAACGTAAGTGCGTGTGTGTGGCGTACTGGAGGTGATGATGCAGGGGTTGGACAGTTTGTTGGTTTCTTCACTGAATTGGTTGGATGGTTGTGCGATTCTGTTCAGTTTGTATTATTGGTAGCTCAGCTGATCACCAAAGTCATGGCTGAAAGCATGCTGAAATGAGGCTTCCAAGGAGGGAAAAAAAAACATCTTTTTCATTCTTTTCATGATTGGAGTTGTTTGCTGATATCACTAGACCAGATCACATCATGTAACTTGTCACTGTTTTGCATTAAACAGTCTATTCATTACATTAGGTTTGTTTCTCAGACAACTCTGTTTTTTTGTTTGTTGTTTTTCACATTGGAAGCTGGCCTTAAAGATGAAGCTTTGTACATAATTTGTAAAAAGTCAAAATTACAGTTCAAACTTATGTTTTGATGGTTAGGTGATTGAGTTGCATCGATAATGATAATTCGGTCATGGTGATTTAAATTTGTGTGGAAAAAGGATGACATTTTGAAACACAATATGCTCATGCATTATTGATGTCACACTGTGTGGTGTTTATACTGCAAACATGGAATTCTGGAAAACCCATTGTGGTTTCAATATTCAGTACACACACACACACACACACACACACACACACACACACACACACACACACACACACACACACTACACACACACAAACACACGCACACACACACACCACACAGACACACACACACACACACACACACACACACACACACACACACACACACACACACACACACATACACACACACAAAGTTTGCACTTCAGTCACCTCACGATTATTGACTAGCTTAGCATCAGAGAGCATCATTCCTGTCCTAACCATCCTCTGTTGTGGGGTTTTGTCAGCCTTCCAAGCCCAAGATCAGTCGACTGAGTGACAGCTTTGTTTCTGCTAGTGGCAGTAAGTGTTTTGAGATTTTGGTTTTGTCCTTTGTTTTATAAGTGTTTTGAGATTTGGGTTTTGTCCTTTGTTTTAACTGGCCTTCTTTTGTTTCTTTCTTTGGTCGTTTTTGTTCTGTTTTGTTTTATTAGTCAGAAATGTCATTCCATATTTTGTGACATGAGTCACACAGGCATATTTTGTGTTGAAAAATATGGGGGAAAAAAAGAGAGAGAAAAACATGATTATAACAAAACTAACAATGATAGCAGTGTTAATAAGAATTTGGGGAACATTGGAATTGTTTGCCACATAAATCATGCCATACTACGACCTAATTGTCTTCCAGGTGTGTGGTTTTGATAATGTAAACCAAAACAGGTAGATGAAGAATAAGCACCAAAAAAGAATGCTACTGGTCTTTTACTGTGGGGTTGTGCAGTCCATTGGGAGAGTTCTCAGAATTTCACTCAGAGCAATCTGATACAATGACAGAGCAAATACAACGGAATGCAGTACAGGATAATACAAAATAAAGTATAGAGTTGTTTCCTATATAATATAGTCCTCTTTGGAAAGATGATCATTAGAGTAAGAACAAACTGATCGAGAGCTCTTTGCACAGACATGTATACTGTGATTTCAATATATTTTGTAAACATGTTTACAAAAATTTGGAAGATGTGTACTCACGCTTTGTAGAAGACACACTCATTTCAGTTGAAAAGTACACCACACAGTTTTAGGGTAAACAGGTCAGGAGTTATCAGGCTGTAAAGAGGCCACCCACTGGAGGAGACACTGCACTGCTGCTAAGACCATTTGATGGTATTCACCAATACATGTTGTGATCCTTTATAGAAGATTACTTTGCTGACTTTGAAAAATGTGCCTTATCGTTTTCCTCAAGAACAGAATAAAGTAAAAATTGCACTTTGAATTAATCTGCCAGCCTATTAGCTAGGTCATTCAAAAACAAACTTACTTTCCAGGATATGATGGAGAGAGCCGTCGTGAGCGTGACAGGGATGATCGACGGGAACGAGGACGGGATGACAGAAGAGATCGTGAGCCTCCCAGCAAAGGGCACACAGTGTATGTCCATGGAATTGGGGTCACCGAGGAGATTCTCAAGACGGCGTTCTCCCATTTTGGCAACATTGTGAACATCAACATCGAACGGGAGAGAAAGTAAGATGATCATAATAGTAATGATGATTGTGTTTATAGTGTAATGGTTAAACGTTATAATATTACAGGCAGAGTGCCCATGATTTTTAGGATGAAGACAGTGAAGTGAAAACTAAACGTTATAATATTACGGGCAGAGTACCTATGATTTTTAGGATGAAGACAGTGAAGTGAAAACTAAACATTATAATATTACGGGCAGAGTACCTATGATTTTTAGGATGAAGACAGTGAAGTGAAAACTAAACGTTATAATATTACGGGCAGAGTACCTATGATTTTTAGGATGAAGACAGTGAAGTGAAAACGATGAAGTGGTGACGTCACTGAGAGTGAAGACTGTGAGGGGACAGATTGTGACACTGGTGATTGTGACATTGCTGGTGGTGATCTCAGTAGATGATGATGATGATGACGGTGCTGAGAACAGCAGGGATGGTCACTTGCAAGTGAAGGGAGAATTTTTCAATACTGTCCTTATAGTATTGAGAATAAGAATTCTTGTAATAATGATGCAGTAACAGTAGTCTTGGGACAGAGATTCTAATTTGCCAAGGAGATGCTGTTGTGAGACCTAATTTTCTTTTCTCTGTGCGTGCGTGCTTGCATGCGTACGTGTTTGTATGCATGTGTGTATAAAACCTGGTACACTACCCTTAAAAGGAAACATTAGGTGAGTGAGTGCATTTCATAGGGTAAGAGGATTGTGTGTTGAGCATTTTGAAAATCAGCTATCGAGGCAGCCATACACTATCTTCAAAGGAGTACTTTGGAGTCTGTTGTGTGTATGACTATCTGTGACAAACATACCAAGGTGGCAACCTTACTCTGTCTATAGAGAACTATTTTTGGGAGATTTGCCTGTTTTAACCATTTTTGATCTGAAGACCACACAAGAAGCCAGCTATTTTCTGCCTTTAGAGAACTGATTTCAAGTGTATTCAGCACTCATATTGGCCTGTGGAGTGATGTGGGCAATAAACAATGAAATAATAGATGTTCAGAATGTGGTTTGTTTGTGTTGATGCTTAATGTAGGCGATCACCTGTATTATATGTCTTTTTTTTCTGCCCCTTTTTTCTGTCTCCCGCTCCTCTCTTTCTCTCTTCTCTCTCTTCTCTCTTCTCTCTCTTCTTTCTCTCTTCTTCTCTTCTCTCTCTCTCTCTTCCTTTTCTTTTCTCTCTCTCTCTCTCTCTCTTCTCTTTCTCTCTCTTCTTTCTCTCCTCTCTTCTCTCTCTCTCTCTCTCTCTTCTCTTCTCTCTTCTCTTCTCTTTCTCTCTCTCTCTCTCTCTCTCTCTCTTCTCTTCTCTCTCTCTCTCTCTTTCTTCTCCTCTTTCTCTCTCCTCTTCTCTTTCTCTCTCCTCTCTTTCTCTCTCTCTTCTCTCTCTCTCTCTCTCTCTCTCTCTCTCTCTCTCTCTCTCTCTCTCTCTTCTCTTCTCTCTCTCTTCTCTTCTCTTTCTCTCTCTCTCTCTCTCTCTCTCTCTCTCTCTCTCTCTTTTCAATATGCTCTCTTCTTTCCTCCCTTCCCCCCCTCCCCTTCCTTTGTCTGTCTCTGTCTCTGTCTTTTCCCCTACCTTTCTCTCTGTTCTCCTCCCCCCCCCCCCTCCCTCTCTCTCTGTCTCTGTCTGTCTCCCTCCCTGTCTTCCTCTCTCTCTCTTTTTTTCTTTTTGTCATTCAGTGCTAGATTATCGCCAAAAACTGAAAATGCGCAGCATGCTGCACAGTTATGTAAAGGATATATTGTCAATATGCCATTCGTTATTTTGCAGTTTTATATGTTTGATGATATCAGTTAACAGCATCGCAGTTATGATTATTATTTGTAATCATAATGATAATCTGTAATGAATAGAAAATAGTTGGTGTCATCAGTGCTTCTGATGTGGGATCATTTTTTTTTTTTTTTGATGCAGCAATGGTTTTGTGACCTTTGAGAAAATGGAGTCTGCAGACCAAGCCATAGCAAATGTAAGGAACATACTTTCACTCTGTTTCCTCCTGCCTCTGTTTCCTGTGCTATATTTCCTTTTGAGTTTCTGTGTGTGCGTGGTGTGTGTGTGTGTGTGCGCGTGGTCCTTTTGTTATTTTCATCTGTGTTACTAGTGTCATCCCATTATTCATGGGGAAGGGGGTTTTTTGCTCATGCTCACTAATTTGATCGCATGGTTTTGAGTGGTTGTTCTTTTGCCCTTACACTGGTTATCGATTTTAGCCGTTGAATGCTTTCTGCTTGTCATAGTATTGCGATGGTTACAGCCATGTAACTAAGACCTGAAAACAAAAACAGCTAAAAGAAAAATTAATAACAGCCAAATGTTTTGATCTAGTTCTTCAGAATGTTTAAATGCAATATCTAATTCAAACCATACTTTTTTTTTTTAGACTGTGTCACTGTCATGATTGTACTCTTTCTTGCAGAGCAATTGCCATGTAAAGAAATTCTGAACCCTGAAATAAGATGAGCTTTGTCTGAGAGCATTGTTCGTCTTGCACCTGTCAAATAGAGTTGTGCTACAGATGGTTTGATTAAAACGGAAGACAGAGTTCAACAAAACTGAGATTCCAGCTCATAAACTGAACTAGTTTGCTGGCCTGTTGTCAGAAAGTCTCTTCTATAGATTTACCAACCCTTGCGCAAAGAATAAAAAGGTGGGAAATGGTGGTGCAATACTCGCCCTAATATCATTGGAAGTTCAAAATGTGTGTGTGTGTGTCAGATGAACGGCAGTATGACCAGCAATGTGCAGCTTGAGGTGTCAATGGCCGGAGACAGCCAACGTTCGACAACCTGCAGGACCCGTCGGCTATCAACTGGTCCACTATAGGTAATGCCAGCGCCTCTCCCCCATGTTCCTCTGTTTGCCAAACAGTAACAAGAATGATGATATAATGGGCACTTAAATCGTGTCTCAGTAGTTTCAAAGTGAAGTGACTGCAGGCAGAAATTGAAACAGACTTAAAATGAAAGTTACTATGCTACCAAACGAAAAAACGATGCGTTTCGTATTTCTTGAAAACCGTTTCTTTTATTTGGCATAGTAATTTTTTTTTAAGCCTGTCTCCATAGATCTTGGAGGTCTGACAATACTTGTACAGTCAAATGAAATGAGCATGCGAACAGAGAAAAGCATGACTGAGTACAAAACCAAATTGTAGCTTTTTGTTAACTGAACTTAACCCTTTCACCGCCAGACATTCTATTTTGCATAAATCCCCATCGCCAGCCATTTTTCAAAAAAAGCTCGTATTTCATACCAGCATATGTGAAACGCAGATATCTCTGGAACTAAACAACCAATTCTCATGCTATTTTTTGTAAAAATGGAGGAGATACACTGTACTTTTATTATGTCATAACATGTTAGTAATGGCAAATCAACAACAATTTCAAATTTTTAGTAATTTCAAGTGCCAAAAAAATGCAAAATAAAAAAAAAGAATGTATGTTTCTTCTAAACGTAAAAAATGAAGAAAGAATGCCAAGAAACTCTTAACAAGGGAGGCAAAATACTCCACTCACAATTGAAGACAAGAAAGTATGGTATTTCCAACAGAAAAGTGGAAGAAACAGCCACAAATACAACTACTCCAATAGCAGGGAACGCACACACACACACACACACACACACAACACACACACACACACACACACACACACCACACACACACACACATACACACACAACACACACACACACACACACACACACACACACACACATATTCTTATGCCTAACTGGTACACATGTAAGAAGGAAAAAGGGAACACACACACACACACACACACACACACACACACACACACACACACACACACGTCCCTTTCACTCTCAACAGTAATATTTTTTTTTATGAACACAAAGTCATACATGTGCCTGTTGGTCTCTGAACCCTTGCCATTCAGCTGATCTATATGATCAGCTGTACACCCACTCAAACACGTCTCTGTTGCTTGCCTCTCACGTGTCAGTCGGCCACGCCCCCTTCAACCTCGACCAGCAAGAGTCGGCCCACAGCGTGTGTGTGAAGTTCGTTGCCTAAAGTCTTAGTTCGCTCCCTCACATAGAGTCGGTGAACAGTCAGTCAGTGCTGGCTGGCTCAACGCAAAAACACTGGGGCATGCGCGGTAGGGTAGTAAGTGGGCGTCTCATCAGTCTCCCAACCATTTGGCCACGGTCCAACGCCTCGTGTTGCATTTGGTCAATCCCTCACTATCGTTGTTTACTCGTGACTGTCTGGGTCTTCTTCATCTGTATTAGGAACAACTGACCATCTATTCAATATTCCCAGCACTTGATCTGTGGTAAATGTACGGCAAGGTCAGTACATAAAGTGCTTGGTGGTACGTCATAGTGAATGGAAAAACAATCGGAATAAAGTCGATAAAACACTGAACTGAATAGTGTTCTGACAAAGCAAATGGCTGTGAGCACCGGCCAGACCATCCCCCAACTATGACGTTTATAGCTGGCTTTTTATCTCATGAACTAGGATCGTGAGAGTATCGGGAGTTAGGTCACCCTACTTAGTCCCAAATGGCGCCTTCGGCGCTCTGCCCTGTCGTCGCCAAAAGGCGCCTATGGCGGTGAAAGGGTTCAGGTTTATAAACACGCAGACATGCCTGCGTTCATGCACATGTGCACACACATACATACACACATATTCTCTCATACATATGCATACACACACACGCACGCTTAGATGCATATACACTCATGGATACGTGCTAGCATACACGCACATTCACAAGCATGCACGCATAATTAACCCTGTCACAATCAGAGCATGACTAAAATGGCCAGATCTGCAGGAAAGGTCTTTTTTTTTTTTTTTTTAAGATTTATTGAAGAGAAAGTTTTGCTCAACAAACTCTTTTTCCATTCTCTCACTGGAATGTGACACATTTTCTCATGTGTGTTCCAGCGGCCAATAAATCCCAGAAGGGCCCATCCAGGAAAGATGACCGTGACATGGTGAAATACGACGCTGATGATATGTTCTGAGTTCAGTCCCCTGCTTGGCAGACTGGCACAGAAGTGAACAACGTTTCAATGACCTTGTCCTGAATGTTCATAATTATGTCACAGGCATAGCATGGGAATTTCAGAAATGTTTTGACTGCAGATAATCATGTTTCACCTTGTAAATGAATCTCACGTGAAAGTAGCTGTTCTGCTTTTGTGGTGGTTGTGTATCTGTATGGGTGATATTGTGTAATATGTTGTGCATACGTACCGTACACATGATCGCTGAGATTCCTGCTTCTGCCTCTGACGCTCGGAGCATACAGATTTCCACAGTGGTACCCTCATCAACCACCCTTGAAAATCTTAAAAACTGGGTCTACCGAAGATGGAAGAAGACTTTAATGGGAGTGGAATCAAGCATAGACAAAAACGTATTTGCAGGAAAAGTTCTAAATGGAAGGTCTCATTGATACAGGGAGGTAAGTCTGGCTCAAATTCGTTCGAGGAAATGAAAGTGTAAAGGGAGGTAAATCTGGTAAAGCGAGAGACAATGTTTCATGAAAAAGTGATTAAAAGGGAGATAATCCTTAACCTTTCAGGTCTTTGACATGTTCCAGGGAAACAAATGTTTGAAAGGAGATAGCATTTATCAGGAGTTAAAACTGTTATCACTAGACAAAGGCAAATGTTCCAGAAAAACAATTCTTTAACAGAAGGTACAGACCAAGACAAATAATTATGTCCTAGCGAAAGAGTATTGTAAAGGGAGGGAACTTAGAATACATGAAGAAAAACATTACTTGGTAACACAAACCTTTAACTGGTAGGAATTTTCATTGTGAGATGAATCTCGTATATACAAAGACAAATGTGTTTGAAGAAAATCCCTTCTTCAAAGGGATGGAATTTAGTACAGAACAAAGATGAACATGTTCAACAACATTTCAAAGGGAGGGAATCTCGTATAGGCAGACAAACATGTGCCAGCAAGACAAGTTGTTGGGAGGTGAATCTGGTTTTGACAAAGACAAACTTATAGAGTGGCCTGTGATCAGTTTGTTAAACATTTGCTTGCAGAACTGATGTTCATGAATTTGAACCACTTGCAGGCTTGATTTTTTTTTCTAGCTAAATAGATATAAATAAACCCTCTCTGTCCACCCAGCAGTAAATGGGTACTGTTCCACCCAGCATAAATGGGCACTGTCCACAGCAGTAAATGGGCACTGTCCACCCAGCAGTGAATGGGCACTGTCCACCCAGCAGTAAATGGGCACTGTCCACCAGCAGTATGGACTGTCCACCCAGCAGTAAATGGGCACTGTCCACCCAGCAGTAAATGGGCACTGTCCACCCAGCAGTAAATGGGCACTGTCCACCCAGCAGTAAATGGGCACTGTCCACCCAGCAGTAAATGGGTACTGTCCACCCAGCAGTAAATGGGCACTGTCCACCCGGCAGTAAATGGGTACTGTCCACCCAGCAGTAAATGGGCACTGTCCACCCAGCAGTAAATGGGCACTGTCCACCCAGCAGTAATTGGGCACTGTCCACCCAGCAGTAAATGGGCACTGTCCACCCAGCAGTATATGGGCACTGTCCACCCAGCAGTAAATGGGCACTGTCCACCCAGCAGTAAATGGGCACTGTCCACCCAGCAGTAAATGGGCACTGTCCACCCAGCAGTATATGGGCACTGTCCACCCAGCAGTATTGGACACTGTCCACCCAGCAGTAAATGGGCACTGTCCACCCAGCAGTAAATGGGCACTGTCCACCCAGCAGTAGTTGGGCACTGTCCACCCAGCAGTAAATGGGCACTGTCCACCCAGCAGTAAATGGGCACTGTCCACCCAGCAGTAAATGGGCACTGTCCACCCAGCAGTAAATGGGCACTGTCCACCCAGCAGTAAATGGGCACTGTCCACCCAGCAGTAAATGGGCACTGTCCACCCAGCAGTAAATTGGGCACTGTCCACCCAGCAGTAAATGGGCACTGTCCACCCAGCAGTAAATGGGCACTGTCCACCCAGCAGTAAATGGGCACTGTCCACCCAGCAGTAGTTGGGCACTGTCCACCCAGCAGTAAATGGGCACTGTCCACCCAGCAGTATTGGGCACTGTCCACCCAGCAGTAAATGGGCACTGTCCACCCAGCAGTAAATGGGCACTGTCCACCCAGCAGTAATGGGCACTGTCCACCCAGCAGTAAATGGCACTGTCCACCCAGCAGTATTGGACACTGTCCACCCAGCAGTAAATGGGCACTGTCCACCCAGCAGTAAATGGGCACTGTCCACCCAGCAGTAGTTGGCACTGTCCACCCAGCAGTAAATGGGCACTGTCCACCCAGCAGTAAATGGGCACTGTCCACCCGCAGTAAATGGGCACTGTCCACCCAGCAGTAAATGGGCACTGTCCACCCAGCAGTAAATGGGCACTGTCCACCCAGCAGTAAATGGGCACTGTCCACCCAGCAGTAGATTGGGCACTGTCCACCCAGCAGTAAATGGGCACTTCCACCAGCGTATGGGCCTGCCACCCAGCAGTAAATGGGCACTGTCCACCCAGCAGTAAATGGGCACTGTCCACCCAGCAGTAAATGGGCACTGTCCAGCATAATGCACTGTCACCCAGCAGTAAATGGGCACTGTCCACCCAGCAGTAAATGGGCACTGTCCACCCAGCAGTAAATGGGTGTCCACTAAATGGCACTGCCACCCAGCAGTAGTTGGGCACTGTCCACCCAGCAGTAAATGGGCACTGTCCATCCAGCAGTAATTTGGTACTGTCCACCCAGCAGTAAATGGATACTGTCCACCCAGCAGTAGTTGGGTACTGTCCACCCAGCAGTAAATGGATACTGTCCACCCAGCAGTAGTTGGGTACTGTCCACCCAGCAGTAAATGGGTACTGTCCACCCAGCAGTAATTGGGTACTGTCCACCCAGCAGTAAATGGGCACCTGATCAAGGTCAGGGAGAGTGGAAGGCAGCGGAAGGAGGGGGAATGGGCACCACCTTCCATCATGCCGTGCCTCAGTCATGGTGAACCTCAGACAGTTCACTGCCCCTATAGCCATGAGGTTCTGAGACGTTGACCTTTTTTTAACCTTAGGCATGTTCCAGGAAATCAAGTCTTTAAAAGGATTGCAGCCACTATGGGGGGGGGGGGGGGGGGGGGGGGAGTGAATCTATGACAGAGAAAGACGAATGTTTTATATAAGAAATTTTAAATAGAGGCAGTGTTTTTAGTTGATGAGACCTGAACGAGAGGTTCTCCTACATTTGCTTTCTTCAAAGAAAGAAGATGGACATATTCCGAGGGACTGTCGCTGGGTTATATCTTGAAGCTGTCATCAGCAAGATACATCCTTGGTCAAAATGGCTAGGGTGGATTGGGCTGGCTTTTTTTTTTTTTTTCTTTTTTTTTTTTTAAGCTGTCTGGTCAACCATGCTGTAACAGATCCATTTATGTCGCACTATTCTTCCATTTACCCCATATACAGCCACAGTCAGTCCACAAGTTGAAATCGATATCAAGTTGCCATGAGATCACCCACGAAAAGAGTCCCAGCACTACTACTGAGCTGCTTCCATGGTGCCTGTTCTGATCTACAATGTGCAGAATAGACTGGTATGGGTTTTCCTGTGAAGATTTTTCAAGTAGATTGTA
>CM065735.1:22219746-22227246 GCA_033310375.1 Conus canariensis | reverse complement strand
TGGCAGTTAGGATGTCAATGACTGCACCGTTTCCGCCATATTTCAAGAGTTCTGCAGGGATGCTGTCGATGCCAGCAGCCATTCCCACGACCACGACCTTGCAGGTGAAAGTACGCTTGAAGAACAAGAGGACAGTGAAAAACAGCCGTCTTAAAATCAAGAGCAACACGACAGTGAAAAACAGCCGTCTCAAATTCAAGAGCAACACGACAGTGAAAAACAGCCGTCTCAAATTCAAGAGCAACACGACAGTGAAAAACAGCCGTCTCAAATTCAAGAGCAACACGACAGTGAAAAACAGCCGTCTCAAATTCAAGAGCAACACGACAGTGAAAAACAGCCGTCTCAAATTCAAGAGCAAGAGGACAGTGAAAAACAGCCGTCTCAATCTCAATCTGGACGATCTGAAAGACCCTGACATCACTGAACAGTTCTAAGCCGACATAGGAGGGAAATTTGCCCTACTACTTCTCTTAGAAGAAGCAGTTCTGGAAGCCCTCGCAAACAATGCCAACCAAGTGATGATAGAAACAGCCACAGAGATCCCAGGATTAACCAGATGGACTTGGAATGATTTTAAGCAACATCTCCGTGATGTGTGACACAAGAAGGACCTTAAAACTGCCCGAGAAGACTCAAGGGAAGAAATAGTGATATAAATTGGGGTTGCGGGTTCGAATCTCCGCCGGGCCGTTTCGATACAGGGGGGATTTTTTTTCCCCTCGGAGTTAACATTGGTTCTGACTCCATTTCCCATACAGTCCTTCGAATGAGACGGTAAAGCGAGGTTCCGTGTGTGAACGCACGCATAACATCTTGCACACACGTCAAATCCCATCACCAACTTTCGGAAGAGAAGGTCAGTTTGGCAGTTGGTATGGATGACACGTTACACATAGCATTCACCTTCCCCGAAGTTGGAGTATGGCTGCCTTAATGGCGGAATAAAAAACGGTCATACACACAAAAAACTCCACTCCCTTTGTTGGGTAAATGGGATTTATCCTAGTCTTTCTATACAGGGAGTGTCCGCAACAGTATCAGCCTGCGAACGCAGAAGAAGAAAGAAGAAGAAGAACATCAAAATCAGTTAAGACACGAGGAAAACAACGGAAAGCTTGATCGAGCAACAGTGTGGAGACATTTGGGGAAAAAACATAGGCAACAAAAACCACACAGAAAGCTTTTAAGATCGTGAAACACCTGACCAAACAATGGCAAAATAAAGATCAGCCCCGTTCAGAACTAAGACGGCAACTGTCTCACACATTTGTTGTTGTTGTTGTTTTGGGTGTTTTTTTTTGTGTGCACACGCAGGCTGTTACTCCTGCGGACACTCCCTGTATAGACAGGCAAGGATTAATGCCATGTACCCAACAAAGGGAGTGGAGTTTCGTGTGTATGACCCTTTTTTTTTTTAATCCCGTCATTAAGGCAGCCATACTCCATCTTCGAGGAAGTCTCACACATGAAGAAGAGAGAATCTAAGATGGGCTGAATATTGCTCTGAAGTCTACGACAATGAGAGCACAGGAGATGGAAATGTGCTAACAGCACAGGATTCACCAAATGAGGAGGACTTTTCAATCACAGGATTCACCAAATGAGGAGGACTTTTCAATCACAGGATTCACCAAATGAGGAGGACTTTTCAATCACAGGATTCACCAAATGAGGAGGACTTTTCAATATTCCATGAAGAGGTCATAGCGGCAGTGACATAGCTGAAAATAAAACTGCAGTATACATTGTTGTATATGATTTTTATTTAAACACTGTAGTATGTATCTTATGCAACCAACATTTCAACAAACATGGAAGGTATTGTAAGCCGATTTGTCTGTTTGTCTGTCTTCTCTTCCTTTTTTTTCTTTTTGTTTGTTTTGTCCGATTCTTCTTCTCTCCTCCCCCTACCTTCTTTTCTTCTCCTCTAATTTTTGTTTTTAAGTATTTTTGTCTGTGGTTTCTAAATCTTTTCTTACAGTTTATGATGACAATTTTGTTGCTGAGCTCAATGGCAATCTCTTGTATCCATTGTCTGTTTAATACAGGTATTATTTTCTGCTTCCGTTATTTATTTTATTAACGAAGAATAAAATCAAAATGTTTCTTAATTAAAACACACACACACACACACACACACACACACACACACACACACACACACACACACACAAACTGTGGCTTTCAAATTTTTTCTTACAGTTTATGATGACAATATTTTGTTAATGACCTTAATGGCAGTGTCTGGTATCCATCGTCTGTATTAAAGTATGTATTCTTTTCTGTTTTTGTCATTTTTATTAATGAAGAGTAAAGATCAAACTGTTTCTGAAAAAACAAACGTGGATTTTGTTTTCTACAGTTCACGACGGCAATATTGTATTAATGACCTCAATGACAGTCTCTTGTATCCATTCTCTGGTTTAATACATGTATTATTTTCTGTTTCAGTCATTTTATTAATGAAGAATGAAAATCAAAACAACAACAACAACAACAACAACACACACACACACACACACACACACACACACACACACACACACACCCCTGTTTTTAGCCAGTGAGGCACTCTTCTTCTTCTTCAGCGTTCCAGTATCCGGCAGCGTGTGAATTCGTTTTACCCAGTTGGGATACTCACACTATACTCGAGAGTATAGTCAGTTCACTCCGACTTCGTTGAGTGCAGAAATTTGTGGGAAGACGTTGCGGGGAAAAGACAGATAAAAGATATGGTAGACAGAAAGGACAGCAGACGACAGTACCGCAAAGGAGGAGACAAGAGTTACTGAGAGCGAAAGGAAAAGGGGACGTTACTAGCACAGAATGTCCAGAAGGAGGGGAAACTATTTGTACAAAAAACAAAAAACAAAACAGGTATCCCCACGGAGGGGGAGAGGAAGGTGGGGGGGGGGGGGGGGGGGGGGGGGGGAGGCACTCTATTAAGCCCCCAACTGGCGACAGTGTCTGCACAGAGCTCGACTTTGTGAACTTTCCCGTCCTCTGTGAATAGAGAGCATGTTAATAGGAACTGTGATGATCAAACGAAGTCAGAGGTTCGTCATTACGTTGTAATCAGTCAACTGTCTCTTAAAAGTCCTAATGTGACAGACTAAACGCCCGTTTGGTGATTACCCCGTCACTCTCGAATTCATGGTCCATACTGGAGGATTGCTCTCTCCGTGTATGTGCCTCTTTCACTGTCTTTCACCTCTTAGTCTTTGTCTGTCTGTCTGTCTAACTATGTCTGTCTGTCTGTCTTTCACTCTCCCCCCCCCCCCCTCTTTTTTTTTGTTGTTTTTTGTTTGTTTTTCTCTCTCCTCTGCTGGTCCAAATTTTCACGGTTGCTCAGTGTCTCGTCACTTTGTCTCTCATTCTTCTCTTCTTCTTCTTCTTCTCTCTCTCTCTCTTCTCTCTTCGTCTCTCTCTCTCTGTCTCTCCTCTCTCTCCTCTCTCATCTCCTCTTTCTCTCTCTCTCTCTCTCTCTCTTCTCTCCTTCTGCGCTCTGTTTCTCTGATGGTTTTCTCTCTCCCTTTATCTCTGTCTGTCTCTCTCTCACTGACTCTCCCTGTCTGTCTGTCTGTTTTCCCTCTACCCCCCCCCCCCCCCCCCCCCCCCCCACACACACACACACACACAGACACACACACACCCTCGTACTCTAACTTTCAGGAATGATGCAAGCGAGTTACTGCGAGTTTACTGAAACTGGAAGTATCCTCCAACCCATCGTGCCCCGCACTCCCCCCGACACCCCCACTCCCACCCCTCTCCTCCGTACACACGTTCCATCACTCCCCATGACACGGCATCATCCCCTCAGTGGTAACAACAGTTTAAATCCGATGCCAGGCTCCGCCTGCGGCCTGGGCCAAACGGTGACAGAGCGTTGGGATGAAGCCAACATGCTCCTCATCAGTGAAAGGAGGAGGCGGCAACACACACACACACACACACACACACACACACACACACACACACACACACACACACACACACATGCGCACGCACGCACGCACGCTCTCACGCACGCACGCAACACACACACACACACGCACACACACACACGTGTGCACGCGTGCGCACGCCCGCACTCGCACACACACACACACACACGACGCACGCATACATACACGCATGCACACACACACACACACACACACACACACACACACACACACACACACACACACACACATACACACACACACGTGTACCTAATACAAACGCAAGCACGCGAGCACGCCCGCACTCACATACGCATACACTCACGTACGCACTCTTTCTCTTTTCTCTCTCTCTCTCTCACACACACACACACACACACACACACACACACACACACACACACACACACACACTCACACACACACACACACACACACACACACACACACACACACACACACACACACACACACACACAACTCGAGCACGCGCGCGCGCCCGTACAAGCACACACACACACACACACACACACACACACACACACACACACACACACACACACACACACACACATCACACTCCCTCTCTCTCTCTCTCTCTCTCTCTCTCTCTCTCTCTCTCTCTCACAACCACCACCACCTCGGCACCACCACCATTATCACGAAGAAGAACAGCAACAGCGAACGTGGTATATCATATGTATGTTACATAAGTGTCTCTGTTAATAAAGCATTCATTATCTGAGAGCGTTTGAAATCTCCAGCGCGTACATATACTATCATCGGTGCAAGTCATTACGACATCATATGTGAAGAAACATATTTGGGCGGTTATTGCTGGTACTAGTCCCAGAGGCTTAATTTCGGAAGAAAACTGTATAAGGCTGTATGCTGCTTGTATAAGTCAGTAAAAAAAAAAAAAATGCATGCAAATCCGTATTAGGTCGTTATCTGTATCCTGAATGAGGTGAAACATGTGTACCAGATTGTGCAAACGCTCATGCATTGCACAATGAAGACAGAGCGGTGATTATTCGTTTCTGAATGATGATGGTGTGCACACCCAAACTTTCCATGTATGAAAATAGATGGGAAACCTTTTCTGTATAGTATACTATTTTCTGTGCACTACTTTTATGGGGTTGCATCGTATAGAACAAAAGCTTAATCTTCGTTTTGTTTGGGTTGGTTATTTCTTTTCTTTTTAAAACAAGAAACACGTTTGGATTAAAATAAAAAAGAATGAGCACATGAATGATGAAAAAAAAAAACATTTCCGCCGATCAGAGCAAAAAAACATTCGAGCTCTGATGGTTTGAATGGATGTCTGGGGGCGCAATCACCGACGACATTCAGAAAAAGGTTAAAGTGTTACCGTCAGGGTTAGAAATCCGTACCGCTAGAAAAAAGCAAACAAAAAAACAACAACAAAAAACAAAGGTAAAAAAGCTAAAATGGGTGAAATGAAGCCCTGAACCTGTTCAATTTTATATGTGTACAGTTACGGTTATACTATGCTGTTATTATTTCATCCTTGTCCCCTTTTGCTTTGATTTGTCTTCCTCTGATGTATTATTAAAAAAAAAATCAACAAAAAAGGTAAAAACAGACCTCTCCATGAAGAAACACCAAGCCCAGCAACAGATCTGAGCACGTACAGCACGGAACCGGCGTCATCCGCTTCCTAAACAGACATGGCGGACAGAACCTAAACTGTCAGGCTTCCACTTTACAAATCACGCAGCAGAGATGGAAGGAAGCCCCTGAACCTTGCTGCAAACGCTCCAGAACTCGGCACAGACCCTGATGCCCCGGGGAATCGCCTCGTTCACTGAACCCCTGTCTGTCCTCCAGCCATTAACGACAGGCGAAGTACCATGCCTGCAAGAGACGCTGGCAAACGTCAGGCGCACAAGAGCGGGGCTTTGCAGTGGATCCCTGTCTTTCGTGGCATCCTAGGGAACGAAGAGGCTGACTGACTAGGAAACCCTGGCGCAGAAGGTGAACAGAAAGAAAACAGTGTGAGCCCCAGAGATGAAGACCATCACGAAGTCTGCACAAGAGACCACATCCACAGGACGGGCACCAACAGCTGAACAGGAAGGAACACAGCAATTTTCAGCCCTTGTAGAGGACACAATCGCCTGAACTATTCCTGGTGCAAACGCTTCCATCCTGAAGCATCCCCTCTCTGCCCATGCGGAGAAGCAGACCAGGACGCGGAGCACATCCTCAAAGACTGTTGGGTCGGTTCTCCAGGGGCTGAAAGGGGAGCCCTCGCCGATGGCCACTATGAGAAGCTGTGCGTAGCCATGAAAATGCTGACAGCACCACTCATTTCATCGTGAGGATCAGAGTGCAGGTGTGATGGTGTTCGACGTTGAAGAAGACTTAGAAGCCTGTCAGCTTCAGCAACACAATCTTGACCTTGATAGCCTCAGTGAGACACATTTTGCCGACTCTGGTGGAATCCGACATGAAGTAGCTATTGGACATTGATCTTTCTTCTGAAGGACAAGCCCAGCGATACAGAGGTTGCCTTTACCATCTGAACCGACCGTCTTATAGTCTTGAGGCGATTTTTTGACAGGAAAAATTGACGTTACATTCATCAGCGCGTTTACACCAGCTATGATAAACTGCCAGGGACACAAATTGCTCTCATCATCAAAAACAAACAAACAAACAAACAAAAAAACTTCTGACATCATAGTATCTGCGATCGGTTTCCAGCGAGGACGTGACGACGCTCCCTTCTTGGCGAGTTCAAATCGAGTGTGGGCGGGACTGAGAGTCTCATTCCTGGAAAAAGTGGACCTGGAACATATGTAAGTGACAGAGACAGTCTGGCGGGACTGAGAGTCTCATTCCTGGAGAAGTGGACCTGGAACATATGTAAGTGACAGAGACAGTCTGGCGGGACTGAGAGTCTCATTCCTGGAGAAGTGGACCTGGAACATATGTAAGTGACAGAGACAGTCTGGCGGGACTCAGAGTCTCATTCCTGGAGAAGTGGACCTGGAACATATGTAAGTGACAGAGACAGTCTGGCGGGACTGAGAGTCTCATTCCTGGAGAAGTGGACCTGGAACATATGTAAGTGACAGAGACTAGTCTGGCGGGACTCAGAGTCTCATTCCTGGAGAAGTGGACCTGGAACATATGTAAGTGACAGAGACAGTCTGGCGGGACTGAGAGTCTCATTCCTGGAGAAGTGGACCTGGAACATATGTAAGTGACAAAGACAGTCTGGCGGGACTGAGAGTCTCATTCCTGGAGAAGTGGACCTGGAACATATGTAAGTGACAGAGACAGTCTGGCGGGACTGAGAGTCTCATTCCTGGAGAAGTGGACCTGGAACATATGTAAGTGACAGAGACAGTCTGGCGGGACTCAGAGTCTCATTCCTGGAGAAGTGGACCTGGAACATATGTAAGTGACAGAGACAGTCTGGCGGGACTGAGAGTCTCATTCCTGGAGAAGTGGACCTGGAACATATGTAAGTGACAGAGACAGTCTGGCGGGACTGAGAGTCTCATTCCTGGAGAAG
>CM065735.1:22204746-22214746 GCA_033310375.1 Conus canariensis | reverse complement strand
ACAGTTTGGAGGCAAGTCACAGAGAAATTTGCTGGTGTTTCGTACACAAAAGTACGAAAAGTTCTTGGTGTGTCAAAAAGATACCAAGAAAGAAATGCAAGGTTCACAAACACAGTCCTTCCCAAACCAGTCATGGCCACTGCAGTAAATGAACGCTGGCAGCTTGATTTAATTGACATGAGAAATGATCTGGTCCTTCACAACGGAAAATCGCAGCAGTACATTCTGTCAGTTCTGGACACATTCTCTCGTTTTCTGATCCGGAGACCACTTGTAAGCAAAAGTAGTAGGACTGTAGCAAGAACACTAAATGAAATTTTCTCAGGACATGGAGTTCCTACTTGTGTTCAGTTCGATCAGGGCACGGAATTCAAGGGGGAGACAGAACGACTGTTGCATTCCAAAAATGTCAGAACCATCAGGAGTAGTGCGTATCACCCACAGTCTCAAGGCAAATGTGAGCGATCATATCGGGAGATCCGAAAGAAAATTTCATTCATGACAGCTTGCAAAGGAGGATTCAACTGGGCAAAGAATTTGCACCTCATTCAAAAATCCATCAATGACACACCCAAAGATGTACTGGCCAAAAAATGCCCATCTGAGGTGTATTTCAGCAGATCAGAATCACTGATAAACAAAGTAAGAGAAGCCTCTGAAAAAGCAGCAAAGAAAAGCATCGCATCACATCGCCAATGTCCATCCCTGTACAGTCTTGGCGAAGAGGTTCTGATCCGGTACCCCCCAAAATCCACCAGTAGGATACGTGTTCCCTATCGAAGGTCTGTTTGTAGAGGCAGGGTCTCCGAGCGATCTTTGGCTCGAAATAAATACAAGATTCAATACCACAAACCAACCGGAGAAATGGTGAGTCAGTGGATATCAGTCACTGATATTACAAGCACAACAGCGACAAAGGAACGAAGAAGGAAAAGAGATGCCAGGAAAAAAAATGGAAACAGCGCTCAGTACAGAAGAACACAGACAAAAGTATTCCATTCCCTTGAAACATTCTGACAGAATCCAAAACCTGGAGGCCATGAACATTGAAGTGATCCTAGATCCAACAGATAGTCCTGGTAACTGTCAATTTGAGGCTATTGGCCATCAGCTTTCCCTGTTTGGAGTCAACAGAACTGCAGAAGCTCTCCGAAGGGACGCTGTAAACCATATCATCGACAACATGGACACATACAGCCCATTCATTGACGGAAACGTTCATGATTATGTCATGGACATGAGACAAGACGGTACGTACGGCGACCACCTGACTTTGTCCGCGCTTTCAGCCGTCTACCATGTTCAAATATTGGTGGTATCAGGAAATGGCCCTGATTATTCTACTCTCATCACCCCAGACCAAGGACCATACCATCCTGGTATTTTCACTCTGACCCTGGGTTATTACCCTGAATATTACACCAGTATGGTGTTCCCAGGGAAGTGCGACTTCCACTGATTTTGCAATGTATTGGTACTGACAACGACAACGGCACTGCGACTCCTACAGTCAATGCCAAAGTCCCTGGTAACAACGACAACGGCATTGCGACTCCTGCAGCCAATGCAAATGTCCCTGACAACAACGACAACGGCACTGCGACTCCTACAGTCAATGCCAATGTCCCTGACAACAACGACAACGGCATTGCGACTCCTACAGTCAATACCAATGTCCCTGACAACAACAACGGCACTGCGACTCCTACAGTCAATGACGATGTCCCCGACAACAACGACAACGGCACTGCGACTCCTACAGTCAATGACGATGTCCCCGACAACAACGACAACGGCACTGCGACTCCTACAGTCAATGACGATGTCCCTGACAACAACGACAACGGCATTGCGACTCCTACAGTTAATACCAATGTCCCTGACAACAACAACGGCACTGCGACTCCTACAGTCAATGCCAATGTCCCTGACAACAACGACAACGGCATTGCGACTCCTACAGTCAATACCAATGTCCCTGACAACAACAACGGCACTGCGACTCCTACAGTCAATGACGATGTCCCTGACAACAACGACAACGGCACTCCGACTCCTACAGTCCCTTTCGATAGTCGCGAGTTTTTGCCTCAAGAAATCCAGGCTTTGATAATCCACCGTGCAGTCCGAATGGATCCAAGCTTCAGATACACGCTGCAAAATGTGAACACATTTTTCAGGCTGACAGTTTCCAGAATCCCTTTACCCAGACTGCACATTGACTTCTCTGTTATCCCCAACGTTCCAAATCCCGTCAGTATTAGAAGACTGATACGTGCAGCAGGACGAGCAAGCGGTCTTGCCTTGGAAATCAGGCGGATTGTAAATAATAGACAGTGGTACAACACTTGGCTCTGGTTGAGGGAAGACGATTTCAGAAACTTTTATATCACTGGCATTTGGACAAATCAGAGGTACTGATCAGTTTCTGAAATCGTCTTCTCACAGCCACAGCAGAAGGTTGTACAAAAGTGCACATCACTGTTCTCTTCTCAATTGTCATTTTGAAAGACTGTTTCTTTTATGTATAATGTGAGCAAATCAAAGATTTGCAGTTCCTCACAAGTTTGCATTTAAAGACTGGCTGGTAGGAAAAGAAATGGGCCTTAATGTGTAATATGGCTACGATGTTGCGTTTGACATTTTCATTGTCGATGTGACGGTAATTATATTTTTGTTAAGTTTCGCTGTTACGGTTTGTACTCTGTAATTTGTTTTTGATAATTGGGCACAGTATACATCTAGCTGAATTTGACACTCGGATATTGTTCATGTGACAGCGTTTTATTATTTTTTGTTTGCTTGTTGAAAATCTGTGTGCCAAATTGTGTGCTCAGTAATATGTTAAATGTGTTCAACATTTAAAAGTGATTCATCTGGCAGTTCCGTGTTCACCGTTTTGAATGAGAATTTTGAATGAGTATAAATCGTATAAGTGACTTCATATTTCAAGGACTTTTCAAACTGTTTTTCGAACTTCGACCACAGACCTCTCTGTTCACATGGTATATACACACTCGTGTAAGACATACAGTAATAACACAACTACAAAAATTCATCACTCACAGGTGACTACTCTGATTGTGTAAATGGAGAATCAAAGACCTGGAAAAAAGCCAGAAAGTACACTTGCAGATTGCATGTATATGGTGTTACGTTTTAGAACACTTTGATTTTCGATTTGACGATGACAAGTTTCTTTTTAAAACAATTACATTGTTTTACATTGGGGTGTTGTTCATGTGACAACGGTTTGATTTTTGTAGAATATATGTGTGACAATGAGTAGTGTTTCATGGTCTTTTTTTAATTTTTCATGTCACTCTCTCTTTATCATCATTACTTAATTTTGTCGAATTTTTGTTTATATTCTTTCTTTTTTTTAAAGTTATCTACAGCTGAGTTGCTGGCTGACTGTGTAAATGTAGAAAACGCTGAAAATTACAGTACTGAACTTGACAGTATTTTCATTCTAGTCGTGTCAAATCACATACTGGCACTGTGTGTTTGCCTGAAATTCAAAACAGTCGTATGTTGTAGATTGTGTAGTTCTACATTGTTGTTGGATTTGGTATAGGAGGTTCTGGTGTAACTAAACTTGAAAACAGTAAAAGTTCTTTGATTGCAAACGCGTTAACATTTCATCGTTTATTATAAAATGTGCATAACGCTGGATCTGACATGATTTTGAATGAGACAAATGCAAGAAATTTAAATGTAAACTATTTTTTATTGGGAAGAAAAACATTGTCTGCTGTAGCTGTTTAAAGCTTCACATTTGAATTATCTTTTTTTGTTTTGTTTGTTTTTCCTTTTGTTACATTACAGCTTTCTTTGAACAATGATTAGATGTTTAAATACGCCTGTGTTTCCCTGTTGATGACAAATTGAATAAAACGATCTGCAGAAAGAACGTTTCCATTGTTTTTTTAACTTGTACCCTAGATTTTTCTTTCTTCTGTTTAGTGTGTTTGAATGCAAAGTTCTTTTTATTGTCTAACCTATTATTATTTCTGTCTTTAAATCTCTATCCTAAAACGTAGTCAATTTTATGTTCCCAGACAAATAAACCCCATTTCGGGCGCCTGAGTTTACACTAGAAGCATTCAATTCAGTTAATGCCACACAAAGGCCTCATTTTTGTACTCCCAGTTTCATTAAATCTAGCTTTGTGGTATCTACACTCAACATGGACAAGTTGGATGTAGGAACTGCAGGAAGCCTGTCAAAGACAAAAAAAGCCAAGCTCAAATACTCTGGCGAAAAATAGTAACTTTTCTTTATCCCCAGCCCCGATAGTAGAAAGAAACTCGTGGAGAGCGTGGCAGCAGAGAGTCCTCAGAAGAGAAGCCCCCTTCAAGCAAGTGTTTCGGCCCTTATCTCCTGACACTCTAGAGGGGTTGGGCCACACCCGGTTCATGACTCCGGATGTCCCTCTGCTGCCCCTTTTTTTCCCATCTTGGGACGAGCCATGGCTGGGATTCGAACCCATGACCCTCTGGACATGCTCATTTTCCACTTAATGACTCGCGCTTTAACCACTGAGCCACAGGGACACCTGATATTTGTAGGGAAATTAAGCCTTATGAAGTTCACTTTTGTTCCTCCTTGACCAGATCCAGCTTGAACACCTCTCTGCCGCTTCTGCCATTGCTTTCAGGGCTCTGGTTTTTTCCTTCCCTGCAACTGAGAGCTGTTTCATGAGGCTGTATGCAGACGTTCCTACAAACCCCCTAGCTCCAATTTCTGCAGTGAGGACTTTGACCTGATAGCCTTCTCTCCTCAGGCTGTTTGCCAGATCAGCATACTTTTCAGTCTTGTAGATTTGAGCTGCCTCCATTCTGTTCTCATATGGCACCGTGAGCTCGATCATGATCAGCTGCTTGGTTGACTTAGAGTGGACTACTATGTCTGGTCTCATGCCACTCTTGCTGATGATCTCTGGGTGACTCTTCCATTCTGGGAGGTCTGCAGTGCACTCCCAGTCATCTGCCCCGTCCAGCAGACTCTGCCTGCATGTTTCGAGTGGCACTGTTGTTCTTGGCCATGATTTGCTGCCTCCTGCCGTGAAGAATGTTGCGGGTGCTTTTGGAGTCCTGATTTTCCCTTTTGTGGTGTTGGTACTAGCCCAGACTACTTGTACAATCTCTTTGAGCACTTGGTTGTGCCTCCATGTGTACCTTCCTTGAGCCAGGGCTACTTTACATGAGCTTAGGACATGCTCCACTGTTTGTTTTTCATGGCAGAGGGGGCATGCAGGATCGTCTGTTTTCCCCCACTTCACCAGGTTTGCATTTGAGGGCAGAAGGTCATATGCAGATCTGAGAATGAAGCTGATCCTGAGAGGGGCCATGTGCCAAATGTCATTCCAAGTGAGACTTCTTTGGAGTGCATTCTCCCACGTTGTCCATTGCCCTTGCTGGCTCTGCTGGACTGCTTTTTGGAGTCTTTTTTGGTCTTCTTCTTTTCTCATCTCCTGAATCATCATGTCTCTTTTGGCTTTTCCTTTGGCCTTTGACCACCATTCAGTTTTGGTCACCCCCAGTCCCTGTCTGTTGGTCTGTGTGTGTCCTGTTATTTCTCTGATCTTGAGACTTTCTTTTGCAGAATCCATCGCCTCTTGAACTTTCCATTTTCTGCCTGTCTTCAGCTGGGGCTTAATTGCTTCTACCACCTTGTCTCCTGAGTCCTCCAGCATGCTTTGAAGTCTGATCTTCCCTGCTTTGTATTCCTCCAGGATGGATTTCAGGGTAGTTTCAGCTTTGCTTGGCGACAGTACAGCGCTATGTCAGTCAGACAGGGTGGGACACCAAGCCATTTCCTTGTGAACTTGTTGATTTTGGCTTCCATTGCCTCCACTATGCTGGTGCAGATGTCGTATATCATCAGAGGCCATAGCAGCTTTGGTATCAGCATGAACTGCAGACACCAGACCTTGTATTTGCCAGGGAGCCCACACTGGTCAATGGTCTCCAAGCCTTCCTCCGCCATCTGCTTGGTTTCTTTTGCTCTTTGTGTGTCTTTCAGCGTATCATCATACCATCTTCCAAGGCTCTTGACTGGTTCTTCTGTGACTGTTGGAATGGCCTGGTTGGCAACACTGAAGACCACAGATCCGGCCACTTTTCCTTTCCTCAGTGAGAGACTCCGTGATTTCTTTGGCTTGAACTTCATTCTGGATGAGGCAACTATGTCGTCCAGCCTCTCCAGCACATGACGTGTCTCGTCTTCTCTGGATGAAATCACTGTAGTGTCATCCATGAAGGCCTTGAGAGGAGGCATCTTGTATCCATCGCCAAGGTCTGTTTGTCTCGCGTTGTTTGTTGCTGCTTTCAAGATGAGTTCCATTGCAGCACGAACAGTATTGGGGAAATTGCACAGCCCATTGCAATACCCACTTCCAAGTTGATCCAGTCTGTTGTGTACTCCTTGGTAGAGAACCGCATTGAGAAGCCATTGAAGTACTTCTGAGCATGTCGCGGATGTTCTTTGGCACATGGTACATCTCAAGAGCCAACTGTATCATCTCATGGGGCACAGATCCATATGCGTTTGCCAGATCAAGCCACACTACGTCCAGGTCTCTCTTTTCTGTTTTTGCTTTTTGGATTGCGTCCCAGATCATTGTGGCGTGTTCTACACAGCCCGCCACGCCTGGGATGCCACCTTTCTGGACTGACACATCCAAGTACTTGTTTTCCATCAGGTACTTGGTCAGCCTTGCTGCCATGACAGAGAAGAAGATTTTCCCTTCGACGTTCAGTAGTGATATTGGCCTGAACTGGCTAATGTCACTTGAGTTTTGCTCTTTGGGGATGTACACACCATCTGCCGTCATCCACTGGCCGCTGATCTTCTGGTTTCTCCAAGCCGATCGCAGCAGCCTGTGGAGCCACTCCAGCACCTTGGGACATTTCTTGTAAAGCTGGTAAGGTATTCCGTTTGGCCCTGGTGATGATTTGGCTCTGGCTTTGTCGACCACCTTCTTGATTTCCGCCAACGTTGGAGGCTTGCCATTGAACTGTTCCTCAGGGTTGGTTGGCCACACCAGACCTTGAATGTCGAGTGGTGCTTTGCTCTGTGGGTCAGAGTATGTTTTCCTCAGATGCTGCTCAAGAACTCCTTTGTCCACACTTAGGGTCCCAGATTTTGGCTGCTCAAACAGTGTTCTGGCAAACTGGAAGGGGTCTCTGAAGAAGCGCTCTTGTGTCTTCTTCTTTTTGCTCTTCCTCTTCCTCGCAGATTCCGCTTTGCTGAGGGCACTGTGTTTTTCTTTCAGGTCTTTCCACAGTTTTTCCAAGCCTTGTTTTTCAGCTGGCAGTGCGGTCTTCATTTGCATCTTGAGGTTTTTCTTTTGGACCCTGATCTTGTCCATCTTTTCTTGGCGTCTGGATTTCTTTGGAGGTGTTTTCTCTTTGGGTAGTTTTGCTCCATAGGCGTCTCTACATGTGGCATACACAATGTCCCCATATGTGGCTAGTTTGTGTTCCAGGGTGCTTTTCCCTATCAGTGCATCGAGTCTTTGGACGATTTTTGCATCCAGTTTCTCCCAATCTTCAGTTTCGTTTGCTCGTGGCAGGTTGAGTTTCAGGCGCCTGGCATCGAGGGCCTGTGCAAATTCCTCATCCGAACCAACAGCGTGGATGTCCTTGGCACTGTGGTTTAAATCCTGGCCTTGGTCTTCCGACGTCTTATCTGCTGATGCAGTGCGCTGCTGCTCATTCAGATGAGTCTTCACACATCCCATCTTTGTTCTGTGGATCTTCATGCCACGGGTGGTAGCGAAACGCTTTCCACAGACACATGGATATTCCATTTGGTCCATGTTCATAGTCCGTTTGGGATTTGCAGTCATGATTGGTTGAGCACCGATGGATTCATCATTCTCTCCCCCTTTCGGTGAATCCTGGGAGCATCTTTTCCTTTTATTTTTAGTAGCCACATGTTTAAGGCAAAGTGGGGAGCCAGCCCACAGAGCCCTTGGTTCTGGTCTTTCCCAGTGTCCTCCGGTCTTTCCCGGACGTCCTCCGGCCTATTCCCGGAAGTCAATGGTTTACCCATGCATCAGTAGAAAGAAACTCGTGGAGAGCGTGGCAGCAGAGAGTCCTCAGAAGAGAAGCCCCCTTCAAGCAAGTGTTTCGGCCCTTATCTCCTGACACTCTAGGGGGTTGGGCCACACCCGGTTCATGACTCCGGATGTCCCTCTGCTGCCCCTTTTTTTTCCCATCTTGGGACGAGCCATGGCTGGGATTCGAACCCATGACCCTCTGGACATGCTCATTTTCCACTTAATGACTCGCGCTTTAACCACTGAGCCACAGGGACACCTGATATTTGTAGGGAAATTAAGCCTTATGAAGTTCACTTTTGTTCCTCCTTGACCAGATCCAGCTTGAACACCTCTCTGCCGCTTCTGCCATTGCTTTCAGGGCTCTGGTTTTTTCCTTCCCTGCAACTGAGAGCTGTTTCATGAGGCTGTATGCAGACGTTCCTACAAACCCCCAGCTCCAATTTTTGCAGTGAGGACTTTGACCTGATAGCCTTCTCTTTCCCCAGGCTGTTTGCCAGATCAGCATACTTTTCAGTCTTGTAGATTTTAGCTGCCCCCATTCTGTTCTCATATGGCACCGGGCCAAAAATGATCGTGCTTGGTTAACTTAGAGTGGACTACTAGTCTGGGCCATGCCCCCTCTTGAGATCCGGGGGGTGATTAAAGCCTAAACCCCGTTCGAAGGCGGTTTTTGGGGGCCCCTTTTTTTTCGTTTTTTGAGTGTGGGTCGAGTGCAAAAGATCGAAAACCCCATGCTCCCCAAACCTTTGGGCCTCACGTTCGCCCCCTTACGGGGCATCGAGGGGCCCTTTTTTTCCCCCCGGGCTGTGACCAACCCGGACCCCCCCCGATGCTGTGCGACTGTTGGCCCGGGGTTTGCCCTCCCGTGAGTAGTTTTGGCCCCTTTCATATGTGTGGGGGAAAGCGCGCGCGCCCCGCGCGCGTGTGTGGGGTTTGGGGGGTTTTGTGTTGTTTTCCGGCGCGCGGCGCGCGGCGCCGCGGTGTTTTTGTGTGGTTTGGTGTGTGTGTGTGTGGTTTTGTTTTTTTTGTGTGTGGGTTTCTCTTTGTGTTGGGGTGTGTGTGTGTGTGTGGGTGTGTGTGCTACTGACACAAAGGGTTTATAAAATGTCTGTAGGACGGAGTACGTTTTTTTCCGGGTTTTTCCCTTTTTTCAAAATCGCGTCTTTTCCCTTTTGGGCATGTGTGTGTGCCCCGGGATGAATGAAATTTCTTTTCGCGCCGCACAACTTGAAAGCAAAATGTTTCGTCCCCGCCAAAGGGTTTGGCTTTCCCTTTAAGAAAAAAAGAAAAAAGAAAAAAATTGCAATCCCCGGGACTTTAAAAAAGAAAAAAAAAAGAGTAACAAACAGCAATCAGTCTTTCTGTTCTGCAATGGATGGGAATTTTCAAAACACCCACCCCACCAAAACACACACCACAAACCCCACACCCCCTTTCACAACCAACAACACACAAACCACAAAACACACACAACACACACAACCACAACAAAGCCAAATTGTTTCCCTTGAAGTTGGGAGTAAATTTATCCCTGGAAATCCCCAAAAGGCACGTTTTATCATATTTTTAAAACTCCAACTCCTTTCCCTTTAAACCCAAGAAAAATTTTTTACCGTTAAATGCCATTTTTGTCTGTCCGTCGTCCCCCTCGTCTGTTGTTTTTCTCCCTTTCCCCCCCCCTCTTTTCCCCCCTCCTTTTCTCTTTGCGTGTGTGGTGGTGGTGTGTGTGTTTTGGGGTGTGGTGTGTTCATACTAAAATTCCAAAGGGCAAAGGGCGGTAATATGAACGGCCCATATCAATCTAAAGACCGCGGCAGATCATGGGGTAGTTTACAAATCAACAAAACCCGGGGGCGAGGTTTACGTCCCGGGTTTTTTTACTTTTGTTTTTCCAAAGGGTTTTTTTCCCCGGGCCCAAGCTGTATGGGG
>CM065735.1:22200878-22204646 GCA_033310375.1 Conus canariensis | reverse complement strand
GGGAAACAACTGCCACATCATCATTGTTGCAACAAACGCAATTCGTGGAGACCGTGTGCAGCGCCATTTTGGCGCCTAAGTTAAGTTGATGCCAGCGTCAAAATGGATCCAGACTTTTTTAAAACCATATTGACGTGAAATCAACTTGACGTCATCACCGGTTGACGCTGGCGGCATTTCACGATGTTTCATACAATACAATGATCATGGTCAGGATCACTGAGGGGAAATTTTGAGATATTAAGAGAACTGTTCGGGAGAGCAACTGTAGATGAGGAAGGGGACAGAAAGAAATCCCGAACTGGAAAACCTGTTTTTAAGGGGCAAAAGGGATGCAAAAAAAAAGTAAGACAAACCAATCATCCCAGGTCCTAGCCTACAAAGAACATTGGCTTTGCGAAACATTGCATCAGAAACTTTGTATAGGTTAAAAAAAACATGCAGTACAAACATATTCAATACCCACGCAGCACGAGTCTTTAATTGTTGACACAAGCCAGTGTGCGAGTGTGCTTGTGCATACACTGTGTCAGCTTGCAATGCGGGATAAGAAAATGGAAAATGGTGGGATGGGGGAGGAAGGGGTAGGGAGGAAGGTGGATGGGTAAATGCGTGCCTGTGGAAACGCAAGTGCTCATGCTTGTCTCTAATGTAATGTTTGACAACATGCACTGTGCCCAAATGCTCCCCCAAGTCACAAAAATGAAGGTGGTGGATATGAATCATGGACACCGGTTTCAGCACAAAAACTCGGTGCTTCCGCAGAAACAGAAGCTTTTGCCTTGTACTGGTAGTCTAAATTATCACCCATCCATTTTCTGTCCACTCCCCCCCCCCCCCCCCCCCCCCCCACACACACACCCCACACACAATTCCGTCCCCCAGTCCCCAAAGATTCAGCATTTGCGTGCTTGTCACCTCCACGAAGGTGAGAGAGAAAAGAGAGAGAGGGGGGGGGGGGGGAGAAGAAGAACAAGAAAAATGGGGTTAGAAGAAGAAGAAAAAGCGGGTTAGGAGAAGACGAAGACAAAATGCGGCTAGAAGAAGAAGACCGCCAAATCAAAATCAAACAAAAGTTAACTAACGGTCTCGATTCTCACTCTCTTGTACCCTCCGACGGACACGCCATCCATCTGACCGTTCATTCGGCTGATGCAACAGCTGGGGGCGCCCGGGCTGCAATGAGCCAAGCTGTCGGTGGGTGTACAACATTCACTCACTGGGTTGTAGTGGGAGGAATGGGGGAGGAGATGGAGGTGGGGAACTCTGACGCACACAGACTCGCTACCCAATTTTCAAGCGTCGTCGTTCTCGGGTGAGTGTTAGGCAGGATACCTCACCCAACCCCATTCTCCCGTCCCTCACGCAATCCCTTCGACCTCTTTCACCTGCCCCTCTCCTTGGATTGACCATCCCCATCTGTGTGTGTGTGTGGGGTGTGTGTTTAATGGATGAGAACTTCAGTAAGAAAACCGGAGGACTCACCAGCACAAGAATGCATGACCCTTAGCATGTAAAACTGTGAAACCCGTGCAAAAACCCTCATTACCTTGATTAACATTGTGCTTACAATGGAAGAGGGGGGGGGGGGGGGGCGAGGTATTGGAGTTTTTCTCTTTTCTTTACCGATGAAAGGAAAGCACGCTCACCTTCGCCAATCTGCCTTGTCATGTGAGGCGTTTCTGTTCATTGTCTAGTTTTAATCATTTCGCGCACCACAGAAACCAAACCGGCCCCTAAAACATTTTCACACACACACAAGCACACACGCACACTGAGCTGATTGTCGTCCTTTTGATGTGGGGAAAAAAAAAAAGAGATTACTTGACCATCGTACATACAGGACCTGCCGGCAAATTAATGATAATCCCGAAGCGGCGCGTTTCGACTCCGAGGTCTTCTACACGCAAGTCAAACAAAAGTGGCGAACGAGTAATTGCTTCGCTGCTCTCGGGAGTGTGTGCTAGTATGCAAGTAAAGAAACAAACAAACGAACGAAAACGAACGAATGAAACATTGGTCGAAACACACACACACACACACACACACACACAAACCCCACACACACACACACACCAACACAACCTCACCTCTTGAAAATACTGGATCAGTGTATAGTGTCCAGTCCACATGGGTTAGGGAGACGACGTTAAAGACGACGTTAAACATGGACGTAACCTAAATAACCACAGAAATCTTTTTTTTTTCCCTCCTCCACCCGGTGGCATGTGGCAAAGCTACGGGGGGGTGGAGGGATGGGGGGTGGGGGTTTGTTCCGAAAGTTTACACCCTGCAGCAGGGAGGTCGACATGATGACATGCTTTTCGCTGCAAGATAAGCCAACATCCCCCTGCTGTACTGGTGGGGGGCCCTTGGGTCCGTGGCTGAAGAGCGTGATCGCTGCATGGCGTTTATGTTCCACAATACGTTTTGAGGGGGGGGGGGGGGGGGGGGGGGGGGGGGGGGGGGGGGGGGGGGGTTAAAGGAATAGGTAGGTGACGAGGGGGACGTTACGACAGAAGGGAATGTGTGGAGTGTGCGTGTGAGTGAGCGAGCAACGAACAGCGATGTGGAGTGGTGTGGTGTGTGTGTGGGGGGGGGGGGGGGGGGGGTGAGGGTGAGGGGAGATGGGGGACGAGCAGAGAGAGAGAGAGAGAGAGAGAGAGAGAGCGTGAGTCTGTGTGTGCGTGCATATGTATGCGTGTGTGTGTGTGTGTGTTGTGTGTGTGTGCGCCGCGCGCCGCGCGTGTGTATGTGTGTGTGTGTGTGTAAAGAGAGACAGAAAAGAGACTGGGGCACAAAAAGAGAGACAGACAGAGACAGACAGACAGACTGACAGAGACAGAGAGAGGAGACGAGGGCAGTGAATAAATGGGGTAGGGTGGAAACGGATGCAGTGAATTCCAAGGCCCCTTTACAACTCCTGCCTCACATGTAACACGAGCAACGAAGATCAGATTACAATTCAGCGTTAAGATCAAAATAAAATAAAACAAAATAAAATAATGGGTGACATCGTTGCATCTGTGTGACATTTCCATGTTTCTGCGTCTCTTTCGTTTCTTGTCTACCCTTTTTTTTTTTTTTAAGGTCAAAATCACTAGGGCAGATTCTGCGGGGTGTTTACATCATGTTGTTCACTGACAGATACATACAGAACAAGTGCTGTGGCTTAGCCGTTACGTCATGTGCGATCTCTCTCTCTCTCTCTCTCTCTCTCTCTCTCTCTCTCCCTCCTCTCTCTCTCTCCTCTCGTTTCTCTCTCTCTTTCTCCACACACATATATACACACACACACTCTCTCTCTCTCATCTCTCACACACACACACACACACACACACACACACACACACACACACACACACACACACACCTTCAACATACACGTCAAGTCAGCTCAAACCATGTTGTTTGTAACCAAGCCAACCACGAAGGCCACATCACGTCAGCAGGCAAGTTTTGAAATTAGAACCACGTATGCAAATTAATATGACGAGACTGAAATCCAAGTCAAAATCGAAGCCTGAAACAAAACGATCGATGTAGAACACAAGGTTTCTCACCAGTCAAGTTTCTGTCTGGTCCACTGACATTCTCTGTCTGTCTGTCTGTCTCTCTCTCTCTCTCTCTGAACAATTTTGTATATCAATTTTCTATCATACTGACTACGTCACACACCATTACATTTGGGGCTGCCGCCCTTCTTAGAATAAAATCTCTGTCTGTCTGTCTGTCTGTCTGTCTCTCTGTCTCTCTCTCTCCACACAC
>CM065735.1:22195878-22198378 GCA_033310375.1 Conus canariensis | reverse complement strand
TCTGTCTGTCTGTCTTCATCTACCGTTTTTTTTCAAATGGCAATGCAACATCTCAAAGTAAAAACAAACGAACAAACAAACAAAAACAAAAAGAAAACAAAAACAAAGTCTCAAATACGAAAACAAAAACAAAGTCTTGATTTCAATGTCTACCGTCATCAGTGTATACAGAGCCATTTAATCTCTCTCTCTCTCTCTCTCTCTCTCTCTCTCTCTCTCTCTCTCTCTCTCTCTCCCCCCCCCCCCCCTCACACACACACACACACACACACACACACACACACACGCGCGCGCGCCACACACACACACCACACACACACACACACACACACACACACACCACACAAACACGTGCATATGCAACGAAGAACCAAGCAAACGTAAAATACTGGAAAGAGGACAAGAAAAAAAAGAAGAAATCACTGAGGGCTAGAAAAAGAAGCCGACACTTGTCTTAAGTGAACGCTGTGAGCCCCAGAATCAATGAGCAGACCGATATTATGCCATACGTCAATGGGAGACACATACACAACACTTTTCCTACGACTGTGAGTTATGGCGACGACAGAACAAAGCTTTTTTTTTTTTTCCAGCTGTTCGCAGACGCTTGGGTCATTGATACGCCCCCCCCCCCCCCCCCCCCCCCCCCCCCACACACACAAACATCTCCGCTCTTTTCTTCTCTCCTCACCCACCTACCCACCTACTGACCCCCACCCCCCACCCCTTCCAACCCAGCCCCATCCCCTCCTCCTCTCCTGCCCACCACGGCACCTCCCTCCTTCGCTTTACCGCGGTTCCAGCACGTCATTTAGCGGATCAATTAAACGGTAAAATGAACCGCACGCAAACCTTGCTGTGATCGTGTCAAGTCGTCTCCGTCATCTTCCATTCTCTCTACTTTGTTATCCTGCGCGTCGTTTGGAAGTACAGCCGCGCAGGGTTCCGTTTTCGTGTCTGTCTGGTTGTGTTGTCGTTGTCTCAATGCCTCTCTCTTAGTGTCTGTCTTGTTTTCGTTTTCAAAATGACTGAAGCCAAGCCCACCACATACGGATTTTTCAGGGCTGTCACCATGCTGAGAGAGAGAGAAGAGAGAGAGAGAGAGAGAGAGAGAGAGAGAGAGAGAGTTAGTGAGAGGGAGGGAGGGAGGAAGGGGGTTGTCAAACACGCACTAAACGACAAAATTTAAGGAGCTTTTAATAGAGTTTCCGACGATCTTTCACAAAATTTCAAGGGGTTCAAGTCGCATTCGACTGGAAAATAACTGGTTTATTTATTTTTGGGAAAAAAAAAAAGGAAAGACTCTTTTTAAGCTGAAAAAAACTCTAAACAAGTCTGCTTGATAACCAACAAGTAGGGTATAATCTGGCTCCTGTGATGAAATGAATACACGCCCACAACCCCAAACGAATGCTGCTTACGACACCAAATCGCCTAGCATATAATTACGACAGCACAGAGTACACAGACCAAACAAGGAAACCGAACAAAGAAGGAAGAGGGGATGTTTCCTTGTTTGTTCTGTGTATTCTATGCCGTCATATCTGCTTAGGGATTCGGTGTTGTAAGCAGCATTTGTATGGAGTTAGGGGAGTGTATTCATTTCATCATGGGAGCAAGACTTACCCCACTTGTTTGTTATTTACTGTTTACTGTTCCCTGTCCCGTTTAACATTTCCTTTCAAGTCTGCTTAAGCTTCGAATGTCTTTACAGACAAAACTGTTCTGTTGGTTTTTTTTCCAAAAGTTCAATTGACAGTTGTCTATTCATTCACAAGAGTCTAAGAGTCGTGACGCTGGCTACAACCACTCACGTTCCAGTGTTCTCACGCTGGTCAGCGACCACAGCAGCGGGCTCGGCAATCCTGGCCGATGAGTAGTTGAAGAAATTTAAAAACTGATGCGACCGATCTACTTGATGCCTACTTTTCTTGATGATTCTCTCCCTTTGCATGACTGGTACGGACCGTCCAACCCTAACCGAAATGCTGGTCGACTTTAAGCGAAAGAACACATACATAGCCTTGTATTTGTCAGCATATGCTTCAGCCAGTTTCTGTAATTTTCTTTCCCTAATCATTTGAGTTAAAGGCGCACTTCCTCCTGGCATGATTTTGGTTTTTCACTGAAACCCTGCCACGAACCACTAGTGGACATGTTTAAACAGCGTGGTCACTGTATGTTTACAAATTCCACGACACCCAGTTGTGACGAGATGTTCTCAATTACCTCCCCTGGGTACTCTATCGCTCTACCACACATTACAGATTCAACTTCTTTCGCAGTTTTCTCAACTGATCGTGAAATTAGTAAAGTCCAACGACTAATAATTCACACACAATCAAAGGCATGCTCACAAAAGGTGATGTTTTTATTTTCAAGATTAAAAAAAAAAAAATTAAGTCACCTGAACATAAAAAATTCACGAAGTGTTCAAGAAAAATGTCAAACTCAAAAGGGGTTTCAAGGGCCCATTTAGTGGCATTTCAAAATCATAGGA
>CM065735.1:22183378-22190878 GCA_033310375.1 Conus canariensis | reverse complement strand
TGTGTGTGTGTGTGTGTGTGTGTGTTGTGTGTGTGTGTGTGTGTGTGTGTGTGTGTGCGCGCCCCGCGCGCGCGCGCGCGCTCGTGTGTGTGTATGTGTGTGTGACCGTGCGCGCGCGCTTCTGTGTATGCGCGTTACGACAGGTGGAACGGGAGAGAAGACAAGACGGACAAACGTACACAGTATGAGCAACCATTCCGATTCTGTAAACTTGACCTTGGCCTTTGTCGCAGCAGACAAAGGCAAGTGAAAAACGACTCTGGAGTGCACTCTCTTCCTCCTCCTCCTCCCCCCCCCCCCCTCCCTCCTCCCCTCGCCTGCATCCCCCCTCCATCTTCCTCGCGGCAACCTGCCAGGCAGGCAGTCTGTTGTACACTCTGGTGACTTTGGCCAAATCCGCTTATCCCGTATAGCTCTGATAACGATAGAAGTATCGGAACAGTGCATGCTTGGAAAACATTGTTGTCGAACTTACCGGAAGTAATGAAACTGTAACTAAGGAAATAACTTGGCAACGAGAGAAACGAGAGGAGAGTCAACGAATTTGTGTAGGAGCATTTACAGTTTAACTTTTCATGGTAGCAGAGCGTGGTATGGCGCAAAACTTTAAAATATCGCCGAGTCTAGGACCGGACGCAGAGTATATGAGACGTAGAAAATCTACTGGAAGCAAACAAAGTCATCAAAAAGATCAAATCAGAACATGTTACCAGAACCATATCACTTCAGCCCTTGTTGCCCTGAGTGCCAGAGTGGAGAAAGTGGTGATACAATGGGTACCAGCACACTGTGGCATCAGAGGCAACGAAAAAGCGGACATTCTGGCAAAAGATGGTGCACAGAAGGAGCAGGCCAACAATCTGGTGTCATACGATGAAATTAAGACAATCATCAAGGCACAACAAGGAATAAAATGGCGCCTCCTGCATCCCAAATACAACCCAGAAGACACATACCATTTGCAGGGACGACGGGAACAGGTCAAGATCTTCCGCCTGAGGACTGGACACAATCGCCTGCTCCACCACATGCACACAAAATTTGGCATTGGACCGAGTGGAGAGTGCCCTTGTGGTGAGGGACCAATGACAACTGATCACATCCTTCAAGTCTGTACGACGTATGCAGCATCCAGGAGAAAGTACTGGCCAACACCGACAGCAGTGGAAGCCAAGCTGTACGGCACCCTGGAGGAGCTGCGACGGACGGCAGCCTTCATCGAGGACACCGGGCTGCTCATCTAACGGGATGGCGAACGAGGAAGAAGAAGAACATGTTACGCTGAAATTTCAACACTTAGAATCTGAAACACTGAAACTGATGGTCTTCACAGATGCTTCTTTTGGCAACCTTAAGGATGGAGGAACTCAAGGCGGCTATATCATCTTCCTAGCCAATGAGAAAGGAGAGGTCATTCCTATTTGCTGGAACTCCAAGAAAATTCACAGAGTGGTAAGAAGTACACTAGCTGGTGAGACACTGGCTATGGCAGAAGGACTTGATGTAGCAATATTTGTGGCAACATTGTTCACTGAAATCACCACAGGAAAAGCTTCCGCTGACAGTCTACCTCTTGTCCGCCTGACTGCCTGTAAGTCACTACATGATGCCTTGAAATCCACAAAGCAAGTGACAGAAAAACGGTTGAGGCTAGAAATCAGTGGGATCAAAGACTTGATGGAGAAAGGCATTGTGGAAGAGGTGAAATGGTCTGACACACATCAACAGTTAGCGGACTGCCTTACCAAGAGAGGAGCTTCACCCACACTGCTGCTGAGAACACTGGAAGAAGGAACAATCACTGCGTACACTTTTGATTTTTTTCTTTTTTTTTTTAAATAAAAGACAGAAATAAGTATGATAAAGACAGACGGTATCGGAACAGTGCACGCTTGGAAAACATTGTTGTCGAACTTACCGGAGTAATGAAACTGTAACTAAGGAAATAACTTGGCAACGAGAGAAACGAGAGGAGAGCCGAGGAGGCAATGTTCAAAGTACATTTACAGTTTAACTTTTCAGCTCGTTTTACATAAATCCTCAATCGGATATTTCGGCATTCTTTCCATCCCGTTGTGGACAATGTGCGCACAGGTTACATTTATTTACTTTAACGTTTTTCTTTCTTTTTAAAACAGTTAGCGTCTGCTGAGTTTCTAAAATCTTTCAAAGTTACCTTCAATTATACAGGTCGTGACTAGCACGTACAGACCCTCCCCCAAGTCCCCTCTCTTGCCTATCTGCCTGCCCCCCCCCCCCCCCCTCTCTCTCCTTCCTAAGTATCCGGTAGACACTATATGTATGTATGCACACACACACACACACACACACACACACACACACACACACACACACACACACACACATTTGGATGTCGTGCCGGGGGAGGGGAGGAGAGAGGAGAGAGAGACAGACAGACAGAGAGAGAGAGAGAGAGAGAGAGACAGAGACAGAGAGAGAGAGAGGGGGGGGGGGGGTCGGGGGAGAGGTCAGCTTGCGTTTGGCACTTAGTACATCCAATCATAATCACATGGTGCCAGACAAAAGCGAAAACAGAACGCACGACGATGCACGTGTGTCCGTCATACCGGCACCTATCATCATTTCCCCGAAAGACTGCTTTGATCTGGCAGCCAAGCACGACGCCTCATCGCCCCTTGGCACGCCAGTGATGCGAATTACGGCCTGTAAACCTCTGGTTCCCGAGGACAATATAACGAGGGTTTTGATGTTGCTACGCCAGGGATGACAGCCCTGATATTTCTCTCCTCCCCCTCCCCCCCCCCTCCCTCCCCCACCCCCTCGCGGTCGGCTGAGCTGTAAAGACTGTGCACTGAACTTAACTACACCGGAGCCTGAGAGTTTGGCCTTGGTCCGGCAGCGCATTCCAGTACGTCCGAGTCGTCTTCCTGTTTCGGGCGGAAAGGCTATAACATCGAGTCATGTGTGTGTGTGTGTTGTGTGTGGTGTGTGTGTGTGCGCGCGCGCGCGCGCGCGCGTGCATGCGTGCGTGCGTGCGTGCGTGTGTATGTGTGTGTGTATGTGTGTGAGAGAGAGAGAAAGAAAGAGACAGACAGACAGACAGACAGAGAGGTCTGCATCCCAGTTTGCCTACACTGTCTTGTGTTATGACTGCATCCAGAAGCCAGTACTAGGAAAACTCGTTCTGTATATGTATGAACGGCACAGAAAGTGTTCGCCAATGTCCTGCCTCAGAACAAACTTAGATCTAGGAATGAAAAACAAACAAGCAAAAAAAAACTACAACAACAACAACAAAACTTGTCCATCACAGACCCAAACTAATACGATGGAAATCTCGCCATTCACCAATCGTGAAGAGGTTTACCAGAAAAACCAGCCAATCAATCGTGAAGAGGTTTACCAGAAAAACCAGCCAATCACCTAGCCCGACACATACACTGATACCTCGTAATGTCCCGCCACGTCGCAATTGGATGGGCCACGGGAGTTGAACGCGGGTGTAACAAACCAGCCAGAAGAAGAAGAATGGAACAGCTGAACAAAAACCCAGTCTACATTTATTTTCAGCTCCTTCCCGTTTAGACAACCCCCCCCCCCCCCCCCGCCCCCTCCCTCTCCTTAAGGTGCAAACAAGATATATGGGTGAAAGTACTGTTTAAGTTTCCTCTCAGGGACCTGTGGTTCTGAGCTGTCGGCAACTGGTCGAACTCTTTCTTTCTGTAGCCTGTTAACCAATGAGATCAACAAAAAGGCTTGACCTAGATCCTCAGAGAGACATGCAGCACTTGTACCTTCAGGCTGGAGGTAAGTAAGGAACTTCTTTTTCATCAGAAACCGTAAATAAACGCACGTGTCGTGTCACGTGACACCTATATACACACAGAATCAATCTAAACTAACACCTTAGCGTGATTCTTCTGCAATAACAACTGCATGCCACACTGATTTTTTCCCGTGAAACATTACACACACAAAATATGCAGAACTCATCGTTCTGTCGCCTTTAAATCCGACAGAAAGAAGGTATTTCTTAGTGAAAGCATTCTTGACATGTGACATTCATGGCGGTACAAAACAAACGTCACGAATGGTGGGCGTGCCATGTTTACCCCGGCTTACATTTCTGGGGACAAATAACGAGGAAACAGTTCTGTGGAGTGTGTACCCCTCGTCTCGTCTCATGAGTCCAGTCTTTTTCTCTTCCTCGACGTTGAGGAGACAGTGATAGGGGGCAAGGAAACCTCATGTTCCGGACAAAAGTAATACACTTATTTCTCTTATCTAATGTTCCGGACAAACGTAATGTTCTGATTTTTCTTATCTCATGATCCGGACAAACTTAATATGCTTATTTCTCTTATCTAATGTTCCGGACAAACGTAATGTACTTATTTTTTTTACTTCTCTTATCATGTTCCGGACAAACTTAATACACTTATTTCTCTTTTCCTTCCTCCTAAATATAACCTACTCATTTTCTACAAACGTAATGTATCTAATTCTCTTTTTCTTCCTCCTAAAAAATAACCTACTCATTTTTGACAGGCAAATCTTTTATACGCTCTTCGTGAGATTCAGTCAAAAACAGACAACAAACAAACTCAAAAGAACATTGTTTTGTAATTTGCTCTTTCGTTTGGCAATACAATAATCTTTCTGTTAACCATGATTCAAAAGTTCACAGTTATCTACTGGTTTGTATTCGAGTCAAAAGTACACCAACTTTACTCACATTCACCAAAACGAATAGTTTTGATACTCTCTCTCTCTCTCTCTCTCTCTCTCCTCTCTCTCCCTCTCCTCTCTCTCTCTCTCTCTCTCTCTCTCTTGCCGCTGGAATGGCGAGTATCCAACCCAGCTGAAACCAGTTCTAGACAATGGAGGGAGCCTTGACACAATGACAGACTTACGCCTCTCAAGACAAAGGACCCTCGGTAAGTCTCGGTAGGTCTTTTTCACTGCCCATAAAGAAAAAAAAAAGGGGTGCCAAACAGACATATGGGACTGCACTGTCAGCGAATGAAAGGACCACTTCTGTTAGGAGAATGGAAATTCCCGTGTGCTGGGCGAGGTCCAAAATGCGCCGCAGTGACACCGCCGATCCCCATCCATCTTCTTCTGAGCTCCACAGAAATGGGCTCTGGAGCCTCAGGACATGGAAAGTGGGCATGCCTATGTAGAACGAGGAATGATGACTCTTGGTACTCGAAGAAGTGGTTGGGGAGGGGGGGGGGGGGGGGGGGGCAAACGAGAGACAAGTGTAAGCGATTCCTCCGGCAGCCTGTAAAAAATATCTAAAACCCCCATCGTCTTCCTCTCACCCCTGCTCCTCCAACTTCTTCTTTTACATCTTCTACGAAACAGGATACCAATCATCTGCCTCCGACGTTCACGATCCTGTCAAAGGTTTCGTCAAAGAGTGAAAAAAAAAAAAAAAAAAAAGAAAGAAAAGAAAAGGGGGGGCCGGTGGCTTGTAAGGGAGAACCCCAAATAAACACACCCCTTTGAAACAGCCAGCAAGCCACAGATTTTCTAGGCTCCAAAAGAAAACAGATCCCGATAGAAGTATGTGATTATCAAGCTCCAAGGAGAGAGAAGAGTTAAAAACAAACAAAATCGGTAGCTGGTAAACATGCATGAGAATGAACCGGCCAGGAAACGGGATGGGAAGACAAAAAAAGAAGAAACAACCAGAAACGCGTTCTCTGTGATATGAAGATTTTTTTTTTTTTCAAAGGAAAGAAAGAAAGTACATCCTAGCACAAATCCCCAAAAAGGTGGAAACAGTAGCAGTACAGTATAACTGACACAGCTCCCCGACGGCTCCACAGGAGGGAGCTTGCAACAGCATCAGTACCAGCTAATCCCTAAGTAAGAGAGAAGAAAAGAGGAGAACGCGGGAAAAGAAAGCGAACGAAGGTGAACAAGACAGGACGTTAACAACGGCTCGCGCAGAACAATAACGGACAGAATCATAACAGAATTCCAGGAACGTCCCGGCAGAAAGGGTCTGGAGGCGTAATGAGGTTGTAAACAGGAGAACGCTGCTCCGGTGGATTCTGTCTGTCTGTCTGTCTGTCTCTCTCTGTCTCTCTGTCTCTCTCTCTCCTCCCCCTCCTCCTCTCTCTTTCAGCTCCTCTTCTATCCTCCTCCTCATCTCTCTCTCTCTCTCTCTCTCTCTCTCTCTCTCTCTCTCTCTCTCTCTCTCTCTCTCCTCTTCTCTCTCTCACCTTTGCGTCTGATGCTACGTTCGTAAAAGATAATGATACTGACGGAGAAAGTGAATAGAGGTCGGGAGAAAAAAAAAGAGGACAGAGTCTACAAATTCTGCATGCTTTAGAAACAGGCAAAGAGAGAGAGCTCCAGAGAGAGAGAGAGAGGGGGGACAGACAGACAGACACAGACAGCCAGAAAGGGGGGAGGGGGAGGGGGCGATGAGGCTCGAATTGTGAAGAAGACAGAACGAAGAAAGAGAGGGGATACAGAGATACACCGAGAGAGAGAGAGAGAGAGAGAGAGAGAGAGAGAGAGAGAGAGAGAGAGAGAGAGAGGTGGAGATGGGGGGCAGCAGGAGAGAAGTAAGAGAGACGGAGACAGAGAGAATCCTCATACATAATGTATGTGATCATTTCATCCACAGGAAGACGTCGTTCACACACATTCGCACGTGCACAGGAAAATACTGACGAAAATGCAGATTTTGTGTGGGCGAGCCTGAGCGCGGCTGTTCATATTCAGCACGTCTTATCGCCCGCACACTCCAGCCACGGAATCAACAAGACCCTCGTTTTATTAGTAAGATGTCCCCTGGTCCGTTACATGTCTGCTGACTTCACATGCTACAGGCTGCGAGTTCCCAAGATAATGTTATATAAACTTCAAAAAGTAATTGTAATGACTCCACCAAACAGCGTGGACAAACGAATCACAACAGTTTTGTCTTGTGATTTCGTTCGTCCACGTTGTTCGGTGGAGTCACTACAATTACTTTTCAAAATGTGTATAGATCTCCGCCTGCAGTCGCCTCACTTTGCTACTAATAATGTTATATAGCCAACTTATATACTGTCAACCCTTAACATTAATGCATCATATTTCTTAGTTGTGAATATTGAGTCATTTTTTTTTTTTTTTTAAACCAGTGATCCGATTCCGATCATAGTTGTGTTATGTTGCTCTAAATTAAACATGACGCTCTCTCTCTCTCTCCCCCACCCCCACCCCCCACTACTGTACGTTGAGCAGGAAATCCTGACTGCAAAATTAATACTGCTCCGCCCGACTTTGCAAGATCGAAGAAGCCGAGCAAAAACTGGATGCATCATTCGCTTCACTGCAAGTCACCCCACCCCAAACCCCCTCACACTTTCCCTCCCCCCCCCCTCCCCCGCGCACGACCCCCCCCTCTCTCCCCCCCCCCCCCCCCCCCCCACACACACACTGCTGGGACCAACTGATTGGACTGTTTTATCTCTCGCGGGAGACAGTGTCCTCCTACCCGTATTGATTACCCCC
>CM065735.1:21989897-22183278 GCA_033310375.1 Conus canariensis | reverse complement strand
CACGCACACTCCACACATTCCCTTCTGTCGTAACGTCCCCCTCGTCACCTACCTATTCCTTTAACCCCCCCCCCCCCCCCCCCCCCTCAAAACGTATTGTGGAACATAAACGCCATGCAGCGATCACGCTCTTCAGCCACGGACCCAAGGGCCGCCCACCAGTACAGCACGGGATGTTGGCTTATCTTGCAGCGAAAAGCATGTCATCATGTCGACCTCCCTGCTGCAGGGTGTAAACATCGGAACCACCCCCACCCCCCATCCCCTCCACCCCTCCGTAGCTTTGCCACATGCCACCGGGTGGAGGAGGGAAAAAAAAAAGATTCTGTGGTTATTTAGGTTACGTCCATGTTTAACGCGTCTTTAACGTCGTCTCCCTAACCCATGTGGACTGACACTATACACTGATCCAGTATTTTCAAGAGGTGAGGTTGTGTGTGTGTGTGTGTGTGTGTGTGTGTGTGTGTGTGTGTGTGTGTGTGTGTGTGTTTCAGACCAATGTTCATTCGTTCGTTTTCGTTCGTTTGTTTGTTTCTTTACTTGCAGTACTAGCACACACTCCCGAGAGCAGCGAAGCAATACTCGTTCGCCACTTTTGTTTGACTTGCGTGTAGAAGACCTCGGAGTCGAAACGCGCCGCTTCGGGATTATCATTAATTTGCCGGCAGGTCCTGTATGTACGATGGTCAAGTAATCTTTTTTTTTTTCCCCACATCAAAAGGACGACAATCAGCTCAGTGTGCGTGTGTGCTTGTGTGTGTGTGAAAATGTTTTAGGGGCCGGTTTGGTTTCTGTGGTGCGCGAAATGATTAAAACTAGACAATGAACAGAAACGCCTCACATGACAAGGCGATTGGCGAAGGTGAGCGTGCTTTCCTTTTATCGGTAAAGAAAAGAGAAAACTCCACTACCTCGCCCCCCCCCCCCCCCCCCCCCTCTTCCATTGTAAGCACAATGTTAATCAAGGTAATGAGGGTTTTTGCACGGGTTTCACAGTTTTACATGCTAAGGGTCATGCATTCTTGTGCTGGTGAGTCCTCCGGTTTTCTTACTGAAGTTCTCATCCATTAAACACACACACACACACACACACACACAGATGGGGATGGTCATCCAAGGAGAGGGGCAGGTGAAAGAGGTCGAAGGGATTGCGTGAGGGACGGGAGAATGGGGTTGGGTGAGGTATCCTGCCTAACACTCACCAGAGAACGACGACGCTTGAAATTGGGTAGCGAGTCTGTGTCGTCAGAGTTCCCCACCTCCATCTCCTCCCCCATCTCCTCCCACTACAACCCAGTGAGTGAATGTTGTACACCCACCGACAGCTTGGCTCATTGCAGCCCCGGGCGCCCCCAGCTGTTGCATCAGCCGAATGAACGGTCAGATGGATGGCGTGTCCGTCGGAGGGTACAAGAGAGTGAGAATCGAGACCGTTAGTTAACTTTTGTTTGATTTTGATTTGGTCGGTCTTCTTCTTCTAGCCGCATTTTGTCTTCGTCTTCTCCTAACCCGCTTTTTCTTCTTCTTCTAACCCCATTTCTTCTTGTTCTTCTTCTCCCCCCCCCCCCCCCCCCTCTCTCTCTCTCTCTCTCTCTCACCTTCGTGGAGGTGACAAGCACGCAAATGCTGAATCTTTGGGGACTGGGGGACGGAATTGTGTGTGTGTGTGTGTGTGGGGGGGGGGGGGGGGGGGGGGGGGAGTGGGACAGGAAAATGGATGGGTGATAATTTAGACTACCAGTACAAGGCAACGCTTCTGTTTCTGCGGAGCACCGAGTTTTTGTGCTGAAACCGGTGTCATGATTCATATCCACCACCTTCATTTTTGTGACTTGGGGAGCATTTGGGCACAGTGCATGTTGTCAAACATACATTAGAGACAAGCATGAGCACTTGCGTTTCCACAGGCACGCATTTACCCATCCACCTTCCTCCCTACCCCTTCCTCCCCCATCCCACCATTTTCCCATTTTCTTATCCCCGCATTGCAAGCTGACACACGTGTATGCACAAGCACACTCGCACACCTGGCTTGTGTCAACATATAAAGACTCGTGCTGCGTGGGTATTGAATATGTTTGTACATGCATGTTTGTTTTTAACCTATACAAAGTTCTGATGCAATGTTTCGCAAGCCAATGTTCTTTGTAGGCTAGGACCTGGGATGATATGGTTTGTCTTACTTTTTTTTTGCATCCCATTTTGCCCCCTTAAAAACAGGTTTTCCAGTTCGGGATTTCCTTTCGTCCCCCTTCCTCATCTACAGTTGCTCTCCCGAACACGCTTCTCTTAAATATCTCAAAATTTCCCCTCAGTGATCCTGACCATGATCATTGTATTGTATGAAACATCGTGAAATGCCGCCAGCGTCAAACCGGTGATGACGTCAAGTTGATTTCACGTCAATATGGTTTAAAAAAGTCTGGATCCATTTTGACGCTGGCATCAACTTAACTTAGGCGCCAAAATGGCGCTGCACACGTCTCCACGAATTGCGATTATGTTGCAACAATGATGATGTGGCAGTTGTTTCCCGGGGAGTAGAAATTGGAAGGAGTGTGTGCGCGTGCTAGTATCCGAGTGGACGTGGGGTGATGTGGATTGCTGGACAGAGGAAGTCAATCAGGGAGAGTGTGGCTGGGTGAGCTCCCAGGGGGGCTTCCCGGTTTTGTGTGGGGTTGTCTTCGATTACATCTCTCTCTCTCTCTCTCTCTCTCTCTCTCTCTCTCGTCCGATCTATCACCCGAGTGTGCGTGTTTCCGTCGTTTAGTTTTTGCTGTTTCTCCCGTTCTTTGTTATATTTTAGTTTTTGCGTCTTTCAAGCAGGAGTGATGATGATTAGAAGAAAGGAAAACAAAAAGGCGGCTCTGGTCCCATTCTGCGCCCCTCCCCCCCCCCCCTCTCTCTCTCTTTCCCTCCCCCCCCCCCTCTCTCTCTCTCTCTCTCTCTCACACACACACACACACACACACATTTTGTTCTTCTGCTTTCTGGCGCACCATCAACGAGTTGATTTATATTCTGACACCAATACCTTAAGAGAGAGATCTCTCCTCCTCTCTTTGTCAGTCTCTGTATGAGTCTTCTCTTCTCTCATTCCATCCTCTCTCTCCCCACCCGTTGTCTTCTGGCAGCCTCACTCATTGTCTTCCCCCCACTCCTCGATCCCTATCTTGTCACTTCTCACACTATCCTGCGTTAGTCTAACAATGTTTCCGCTCAGTGCCAGATCAGAGAACCAAAGTGGAACTCCTGTGTGCCGTCTGCCTGGCAGCCCATTTTCATCAAACGCGGAATACGTATGTGAAGCCAGAGGCGTGTTGGTGTAAGAGAGATCCGGAAAATACGGCTCCACCGATCATCTCTCTCTCTCTCTCTCTCTCTCTCTCTCTCTCAAAACATTCTCTCTCTCCAGCCATTCCAGCTTCCTAACACGACCCCCATCCCGTTTCCATGCTGTATTCCCCATCTCTACCATCCCACACCACCCCATCCCCTACTCATCCCTAAGGTCACCTTTGTCGAGACATTTGAAAGGCATCCATGCCACATGGAACAATCTGTGTGAGTACTACCCACTGACGTGCAGACAGCGCCTGGAAGACCCAGCTTCAGCACTGGGGGAAAATAAAACACTGTCCCCCTACCGCCTCCCCCCCTCCTCCCCCTACCGCCTGCCCCCCCCCCCCCCCCCCCTCCACGATCACTCCCCTTCTTCCCTTCACCACCTTCTTGCAGGGAGAGATAAAATGACAAACTAGGAGGATCTGCCGTGGACAGAAAGAGAATCATGGTGTGTCTGCGAGGGAATCAGTTTCCCAATCCCGAGCCACGTGTCTTGGGACGTTGTGCTTGTCAGACGTCTTCGCAGGTTATTGATGGAGGGAGAGGGACGGGAAGGGGAGGGGTCAGTGGTTAGGGTTATCTTCATCAGATTGTTTCTGTTTTGTTTCTTTTTTCTTTTTGGTTTCCATCTGTGAAGTGTGGGTAGAATTTGGTTATAACTTATAACTTTTCTGTACGTTTTAAACTACTGACATTTATAGCAGAACATTGCTGTATAAGTTCACATGCGCCTTCTTGTTCATCACCAGTTTTCAAGTTTAAAAAGAAAAGTCCACTGTCAAGAATGTTGTTACCCCCCTCCCCTCCCCCCCCCCCCCCCCTCTCTCTCTCTCTCTCTCTCAGTCTGTGTGAATCTAATGTTCTTTTTTGCCTTTCCATGCAGATCATCCACATTTATATTTCATGTATGTTTTCATGGTTTACACAAATCTTTTTCAGTAGAGAAGAAAGATGGAGAAGTAAGAAAAAGAGAACAAAGGAGTATAGGAAAAAAGAGAAGCTGAGAGTTAAAAGAGACGTGCATGTGAGAGAGAGACAGAGATGCAGGGAAGGGGGATAACATTTTCTGTAATGGATCAAACCAGTGTATCAGGGCCTGGTTTGTCTCTGATTGTAGAAGAGGAAGGAGAAGAAAGAAGGAGGGTGCTGAGGAGCAGGCAAGTGTGGAGGGAGAGAGGAAGAAATGAGACTTCAATATCTATGAAAAACTAAATTCCAATATAAACAAGGTGCAGTGACATTTTCTTTTTTAGATGTCGCAGGCATTGATGGTTTAGATATTACAATTACTTGCCACAGTAGGTAGTACAGAAATTATGACAAAACTAGAGAGAGAGAGAGAGAGAGAGAGAGAGAGAATGGAGATTGTTTTTGGAGTTTTTGTCTCAAGGTGGGGTGGGGTTGGGGGAATCCCTCAGGTCTGAGAGTGTATGTGGTCTTGGGAGTGTGTGGGTGTGATCCATCCAGGGACACAAAATGACAGGGAGCTGGCCTTGGGGGAGGATTGTAGGCAGGGAGGAGAGAGACCAGAGAATTCATGATTCCCTGCTCAGCACTTATAAATCAGCTCTGTCCTCAGGAAATCCGCTCTCCCCTGTCTGCTTCTCTCTTTCCCGCGCTATCTGGATACCATTCCCGCGACACCCCACCACCACCTCATCCTCAGTCCCTCCCATCTTTATTTTCCACCTTTTCCTCTTTCTGTTACCCCCACATCTCCACCATTGCAGGCCTCAGCATTCTGCTCCTAAGCTCACTTTCATCGAGGTTTGGCACACAGAAATAATCAGCAACGACCTGCAGACTTGTAAAGTGTCCCCAAAATAGCCAAGTCCTTCCCTGGAAAATGTAACTGTCTCTCTCTTCTTCTCCCCTCTACCCCCTCTGTCTCTCTGTCTGTCTCCCACTGTCTCTGTCTCTGTGTCTGTCACTCGTGTCTCTCTGTCTCTCACAGAACGGAAGGCAAGTTAAGTGCGGGGAGAGAAATTGAATGGCATTTCTCTGTGCAAGTGGAATTTGTTTTCCGGTCTGAGCCACCTGTTTAGAGCTGCTAAGGCTGACAGCTGTGATGTCTCAGCTCGGTATTATTGATTAGGGGATGACTGTTGTTGATCAGTGGCTTTTTTTCCTTTTCTTTGATTTTTGTTGACATATGTCATCTGTTTGACTTTATGAAGAATTCAGTATTACCAGTACTCAACAGGCATGTGATGTCAGGAATTCTGTAAGCATTATTCCGACATGCACCTTTGTTCTCCCACCAGCTTTGAATTGAGGATAATGATGGAGGAGCTTCGGCCACCTGAAAACAAGCAATGTTCATTCTATGGTAAGTGGGTCTGTGAGTCATTTCAGGGAAAGTGAGAAGAGAGAGGTCAGGCTCTGCCTTCTGTAATGCCATGTCCCAGGCTCTGTGAACCTCTAACATTTGGGTACTGTACGGTCATCAGGCTATGGGACCTTAGCCTTTAACCCATGCTGTATGGACCTTTGTGACCTTCTTCTGCTTCTTCTCCCCCCCCCCCTCCTCCCTCCCCCATCTCCTCTTGCTCTCTCTCTCTCAGTCTCAGTCTCTCTCTCTCTCTGTGAGTTTGTGAGAGTGTGTTTGTGTGTGTGTGTGTGTGTGTGTGTGGTGTGTGTTGGGGTAAGGAGGGAGAGAAAGTGAGAGGATGCATTTTGCATCGTCTAACAGATTAAGCAGTTAAAGAGTGTCGTCATTTTCAGTTCTTTGTGAAGTGAGGGATAAGAAGGACGGTGTGGGAAGAGAGAGAAAGAGTGATAGAGGGGGAGAGAGAGAGTTTGTAAACCAGGCCTGTTTTCAGTTCTTTCAGGAATTTATTTTACCTTTTATATGTTGATCAGCAACGACAGGATGTTGAGATATACATTGGAGAGAGAGAGGTTTGCGTTTTTTTCAAGAGGTTTTTACACTTATATTTTCCAAGTCTTTTCTGCCATGTAGAGTGGGGCCATGAAGCCAAGGATGTAAAGAATGAGATGGGAAAAGGGGGGGTGGGGGGAGCAAGTACTGTGTGTCAGGGTTGGTTGTGGCTTCACTGTTTTGGGAGGCAGGAGAGAACCCTGAAAATCAGATTATGAGCGGTTTGCCCCCCTCACTCAGAATGACAGATGGCTGGCTGGGGGGGGACTGCCTGGAAGGGAGGGAGCAAGGGAGAGATAACTGAATGATTATTGATTCCTTGGTCATCAGTTTCTGGGGTAAATCCCAAGCCCTTCTGTCTGTCTGTTTCTCGTTCATTTCTCTTGACCACCGTTCATTGTTCTATCTTTTACAGCCCTCTTTCAGCCTCTGCTGTCCTTATCCATTTTTGGTTCCTGCAGGTTCTCCTCTCCTTTACTTCCACCCTAGCAGTGTTCCATCCACCCGCACTTCACATTTTTTACTCCAACATTGCCTTTTTCTTCTTTTTTTCCTTTTCTTTTTTGGTTGTTCTCACTTTTTCTCCTTGCTCCCCGTTATTTTCACATGTCCACTCACTCTCTTTCTCTCTCTCTTCTCTCTGTCTTTCTGTTGTTTCTGTTTTGTTCTCTCTCTCTCTCTCTCTCTTCTCTCTCTTCTGTCTTCGTTGTCTGTCTCTCCTCTCTCTCTCTCTCTCTCTCTCTCTCTCTCTCTCTCTCGTCTGTCTGTCTGTCTGTCTGTCTGTCTCTCTCTCTCTCTCTCCTCTCTCTCTCTCTCTCTCTCTCTCTCTCTCTGTGAATAATGTACCAAGTAATTTTGAGCATTGAACATGATTTGGGCCTTTGATTTTGTGTACATATTGGTTATATTTTAGTCTTCCATTGACTGCTGTTGTTTTGACATCTAATGATAATTACCCAGTGATTGCTTTTATTTGAGGGCAAGATGTTAAGAAGCTTTTACTGGAATATTCTTTTTCCTCATTATAAAAAATTGATTGTTTGTTTGCTGTCTCTGTGTCTCTCTTTCTCTCTCTCTCTCTCTGTCTTTTTCTCCCTCCCTCCCTCCCTCCTCTTTGAAGTTTTCCATTCTCATCCTTCTATCCATCTCTTTTCTCTAGTGTCCTATTTTATCTGTTCTTTCTTTCTTTCTTTTCGTTCCCCCTTTGTTATGTAACCTTCATACACACTGTTTTTGTCTGTCGGCAGTCATTCCCTGCTAGTAGCTCCCTCCCTTGACCTCCGTTTACCCTAAGCCTTTCCTTGTTTTTCTCATTGTGTTATCAGCCTTTACCTTTATATTTTCAAGTTATATGGAAAAGGTACAGCAGTCAACATTTCTTCATATTGTGTGCCACAGAGGGATGACTTTAGAGAATGCCCTGTGATTGGAGGTGATCTCATCATGATAATGCCGGACATCTGGGACTGGCTGGTAGACTACAGTTAATCAGTTAATGGAACTTTGGGGAGCAGAAAAATCTGTCTGCCTGCCTCTGTGTCTGTCTCTGTCCGAGTGTCGGTCTGTTTTGTCTGTTTGTCTCTCTCACTCTCTCTCTTTTTCTCTCTCCCTCCCTCCCTTTCACTCCCTGTCTCCGTCTCTGTCTCCGTCTCTTTGTCGCTGTCCCTGCTCCCTCCCTCCCTCCCTCTCATATAAGTTATTTTAGTGCTGAGAAGGCAAAGAGTAAGGTAGAGAGTGCTAAAGGAGATAGATTTGGAGAAAAAAAAAGAAGAAAATTAACAGCCAAATCAGGGACCCTGTGGACATGTCCACCAAGAAAGACCACTCCCACTACTCACCACTTTACAGTCCATAATGCTGAACAAGCCAACCCAAACAGACAGGCACCTGAGGACTCCCACATGGCAAGCGTCATCAGCTTTGCAGTCCTCATGCAATGCTGATGGGAACAGGGAGTGTGGGAATGTCATTAATCATCCAGATTTTGTGCAGAATGTACTCTTGCCTGGGAGCTTGCTGCTATGCAAAAACAGGCGCTGCCATTCTAGTCTCAGGTGGGGATTACACTTACCTTCTGATGTCTTTTAGGCCACTCGTTGCCATCCTCAAGATGTGGATGGAGTGCACCATTATGAGGCCATGCAACATTGCCATTGTGGCTTTGACTTTGAGCAGTTATGACCCCACCTACTTTCATTTCCAAACAGTGAGCATGCAGCGACTGTTCTGGCAACTATTTTCATAAGTAAAGACAATGACTATCAGAGAAAAATGATGAGAGTGTGTGTGGAAAAATATATGAAATTGAAATCAGTCCAGTAACTTTTAATACTGAGGTTTGAGAAATGCATGAAGTTATTCTCAAAAAAAAAGGAGGGGAAAAAAGAAAAGGAATATGTAACTAATTTGTTTCCTGTACAATGTGTTGATCTGTGTGCCAACTGAGGGTATTGCAAACTGCATTGGCTTTGAAATGATGTGCCTTCGGTTGTTTAATGAAAATTGCCAAGCTTTTTTGTCATGTAACATATGACAGTGATATATGTAATAACACATAAATGATTATATTTGTATCTGTAACTTACAGGATAGATTAGAAATAAAGACAAAAAAATCTGTACATAGCAAGTGCTGCAAGTTTTGCTTAGGAAGAAATTTGCCAACTGATGTGATTTTATGCTTAGGAATTTTGCATCTTTTTTGTTTGGTTTGATAAGCATAAGAATAGCATTTGGCAAACCATGCACGCACGCATGCACACATGCACACACACATGCACGCACACACGCACACACACACACACACACACACACACACACACACACACACACACACACACACACACACACACATACACACACACACACACACACACACACACACACTTCTCCATCGTGAAAGTCTCTCTCTGTCCTTATTCACAGTCTTCTGTTATGCAGAAAGAAAGTTCAGTGGGTCTCCTTTGCTCCCCTTTCTGGGGATGTGTGAGAGGGAAGAGGAAATGGAACCTCAATTCATCAAAAAGGAAATCTGATTTTAAATGGAAAACACTTGACAGGCGTCTGGCAGGTATTGATTTTAGTGTGGCAGGTATATTGCTTCCTGAATACTGAATTGAATTTGCCTCTGAGTTTTGTTTTTGACCTGGAAACTAACTTGCGGTGTTCCACACCATCACCACCACCCTGCACACCCACCCACACTTCTTTTTTCCTTCAGCAAAGTTCCAGTTCAATTGAAGTGAAAAAAGAATTGCGACAGAGAGTTGTTTTGTGATTTAAATCCTTGGGGAAAGTAGTAAGTGAATTTCCATGCAAAGTCTTCCCTCTCTGTCTCTCTCTCTTTCTCACTCTCTCCCTCCCCCCCACCCCCTTCCCCCCATCTCTCTCTCTGTCTCTCAGTGTGTCTGTGTCTGTGTGTGTATGCAAAAGGAAAGGTGTAATGACATGAAAGGTCAAAAGAGGCATAATGACATGACTGTAAAATCTGTATCACATTTTCTTCTCTGCATCAATCTATGATAAGGTTAAAGTTCTATTCGCATAGCCTAATGGCTGAAGGTGCAGTGAACTGTCAGAGGTACACTGTGTGTGGGACATGACCTGATGGAGGACAGAGCCCATTCCACTCCTTCCATTGCCTGTAACTGTCCCTGAACTGAATCAGGTACCCATTTACTGCTGATGGACAGAGAGGGGTTTCAACCCAAGAAAATCTGACCCCAGCGTTAGTCCAAACTCAGGACTGTCAGTTCCGCTGACGCAAACACTTTAATCATTTAACCAAAACCCCTCTATTAAAGAGATAATCTGTAACTTGCTATAGTAAGATTTCCAGTGTGAATATATCGTCAGATTGTGGCTTAATCTTGCATACAAAACTTTCAATACAAAACAATAGAAAAATTCCGGACTTCCTGTAAGTTTGAAATGTTAATAAGAAGTATTTTGATACTATAATGGAGATGGTAAAAACTTTGAAATCTCAAATGAACCAGTACCTGAGAAGGTTGTCATTATTGGTGGCTGATGATATGTGGGTCATAGTTGGAAAGGCGTCCTCAGATTGGGTAGTTAAGACAGACTGAAGTGCAGGGCACCTTGACATGGGCTATGCTTTGAGATGTTTTCTTCTTTGGAGGTGTCGTGATAATGGATGTACCCTCGCAGCCTCTTTATCAGTAATTGCCGTGACCATCACAGTTAACAGCAGAGGGAGCAAGAGACCTCATTTAGAGAATGGCTTTTGTTGGTGAAAGGTGTTCAGAGGAATATGTGTCTTTCTTAGAGTCGGCTATTATCTTTTTTTTTTCAGTGTACAGGTGTTTTGTTGCTCATCTGGCAGGGTAGTTGATCTGGACGAGTTGTGATTTGATTTTCAGAGAGATTACATACTGTGATGTATGTCAGTTTCTGTTAACTCAATTTCAAACGAGGTTTGTGCTTCAGCTCAGATAAGGCCTGTGTAGTCATTTGGGCATGATTCCAGCATTGTGTTTGAGAGTCTTTAATTTCCTCATTCATCGGCTAGAACTATTAGTGAGATTTCTTTTTATCATTTTTTTTTCTAAATAATTCTGCCAGTTAGAACAGCCAGGTTGTGTCTCCGAGGATGATGTTGTTTTCTCTTCTCAATAGTTTCTGGGTGTCTGTCCATTCTGATCGATAGAGCACAGAACTAAAGGCTTTGCCAAAATGATTGGTGAGATAATGTGATATAATGCTTTGATGTGTAGCATCTCTCCATGATGTCTCTACCGATTAGTGTGAGTGTTTAACAGGCGATTTCCTTCAGAGCAGTAGGTGGTGGCTTGGCAGATTGCATGACAGCTGTAGTTCTTCTTTTGCAGTTTTTTCTGTCCGAAGTAAGAAAGCGGCAGGACCCTGGGCACAGTGTTGCAGAATCATAGAGTGAAAAGGTTTTAGCAACAAGACATGGATTACGACACAGTCAGTGTGAATACCCTCCCCCTATTCTGTTTGGCATTTTGGGAGCTGCATTGTGACGTGTTATTCCTTTCATGCGTTTGTTAAATCTTAAATCTAGCATTCTCATATCAGAAAGAAGGATTAAAAAATAAACGCAGATTACTCAGAGAGAAAAGAAATAACAAGAGAGCAGAAGAGAATTAGCAGTGGTGGATTAGAGAGAGCTGAGAAGAGTGAGCAAGAAACTGAGATATTACAAAACAGGTAGCCTAAACACACACACACACATACATACACACACACACACACACACACACACACACACACACACACACACACACACACACACACACACACACACACACACACACACACCAAGAAAATTTACAACAAAAGCCACAACTCCAGCAGGAACATGATGTCCAAGACCAAGAGCTGTGGTTATCCACAGACCCAGAACATTGAACAAAGCAGTGCTGTGAAAGAGAATCCAATGGAGGTGCCATCAAGTCATAGCAATACAGTTGAAATCAAACCTCGGGAAGAAAACCTAAGTCCCCACAAATGCAAGCCTGTCCAACTAGAGCGCAAAATCTCTCTCCTGAACGGCATTACAGTTATAATGGGAAGCGTCATCGGCTCTGGAATCTTTGTCAGTCCTCGTGGAGTGCTGATGGGAACAGGGAGCGTGGGTCTGTCGTTGATTATCTGGATTTTGTGCGGACTGTACTCTATGATGGGAGCCTACTGCTTTGCCGAATTGGGCATGGCCATTCCAGTCTCTGGTGGGGATTACAATTACCTCCTGGTGTCTTTTGGGCCGCTCATCGCCTTCCTCAAGATGTGGATGGAGTGCACCATTATGAGGCCCTGCAATGTCGCTATTGTGGCCTTGACCTTTGGGTATTACATCGTCCAGCCTTTGTTTCCAGACTGTGATCAGTCTGCGACTGCAGTGACTCTTCTGGCGGCTGTTTGTATCAGTAAGGAGAATGAGTGTGTTAGAGGAATCTTTTTGTTAATACACAAAAGATGTTTTTTTTGTGACTGAAGGAGAGATATATGATGTAAGAAAAGGATGATGTTTGATTAAAATGCTTTCAGACTCTTGCCAAGTCCTAGAGTTTTGTACAGGTCAGAGTTGACAAGTTTGATTTTTAATTACAAATTGTTTGTCTTTGAGTGTGTGTGTATACATGAACGTAAGCTCCAGTCAACAGTTTGCACCACAATACTTAGGGGACACACACACACACACACACACACACACACACACACACACACACACACACACACACACACACGCATATGTGCGTGCATGCATGGGCACACACGTGCATGCACTCATGCACGCTCACACATGCACACACGCACTCACTCACACACACATACACACTCTCTCACATAGACACATACAATTATGTAAACTTGCTTGGTCTTTCAGAGATGTGCAAAGGCGCTGGAGGGTGGGGGTTGAGGTGTGTGTGTGGGGGGGGAGGGGGGGGGGGTCATTGAATATCATCATTGAATTGCTTCCACACATGTTTACACTCAAGTATGTTTTTACCATTGACTCTGTTGCTTCCCCTCCCCACTTTCCTACTGAGACCTCAATCCCCTGAAAATGGAGTGGTCTGCTATCCAGAAAGGACTCATAAAATGTGTCCAATGTTCCACTTTGTAGGGATGTGTGGGAGGTGAGAGAAAATAGCCTCCACACATCTTAAATAGAAAACACTTGGCAGGTGCTTGGCATGTATCGATTTTGATGTGGCTGGAGCATTTATGAAGAATTATTGGATCTTTCCCTTTGGTTTCTTCTGTCGTGGATCAGGAAATGTTGGGCATCTGGTTGGCTCAGATGGTTAGATCCCAAGTTCTCTGCCAAATGTTGCAAATTCAAATCATGCCAGCGCTGAATATAAAAATTGCTTTTCTCACTACCCATCTCAGTATGTTTTCGTTCTGATAGTGTAGTGTAACCAAATCTTAAAGAAATGTTAGCGAACCGCCCAGAGAACGTGGACAAACGAGTCACAAGACGAAACACAACATGTTTCGACCTCTTAGGTCTTCATCGGGTGAGAAATAAACGAATAAAACAACGAAAATTCACTTAGCTTTGATCGCTTCAGATCACTTCACAGGGTTCAGCGCAAGGAAGCCCACAGGGTTCAGCGCAAGGAAGAAGGCTTCCTTGCGCTGAACCCTGTGAAGTGATCTGAAGCGATCAAAGCTAAGTGAATTTTCGTTGTTTTATTCATTTATGTCTCACCCGATGAAGACCTAAGAGGTCGAAACGCGTTGTGTTTCGTCTTGTGACTCGTTTGTCCACGTTCTCTGGGCGGTTCGCTAACATTTATTTAAGATTTGTTTAGATTTCCGCCTGCAGTCGTCTCGCTTTGCAACTAGTGTAGTGTAATGTAAGGTAGGCTCTGTCCCTTCCCCCAGTCCTCTCCTGGGATGTTTTGTTGTGTCTGCTATGACACTGTGTTGGAAGCAGACTCCAGAGCGGAATGTTTTGGAAATGACTCTTTTACCAATTTCTTCCCTCCTTTTCCTTCCCAACCTTTTTCATGGCTAAATCCCACTTCTGTTGATCTGGTAAAATGATGACTTTAAGAGAATGAGTCTTAGTGTGTGTGTGTGTGTGTGTGTGTGTGTGTGTGTGTGTGTGTGTGAGAGAGAGAGAGTGAGTGTGTGTGTGTGTGTGTGTGCGCGCGTGCGCACATGCCTGCATGCGCTCATGCACACGTGTAAGGAGGGAGAGAAGGTGGGAGGTTTACATTTTTCGTAGTCAAATAGACTAGACAGTCAGAGTGTCATTGTTTTCAGTTCTTTGTGAAGTCAGGGATAAGAAGGAAGGTGTGGGAAGAGAGAGAGAGAATGAGAGAGAGAGAGAGAGAGAGAGGCCTGTTTTCAGTTGTTTCAGGAATTTATTTTACCTTTTATATGTTGATCAGCAACGACAGGATGTTGAGATATAAGTTGGAGAGAGAGAGAGGTTTGCGTTTTTTTTAAAAGAGCTTTTTCACTTATATTTTCCAAGTCTTTTCTGCCATGTAGAGTGGGGCCATGAAGCCAAGGATGTAAAGAATGAGATGGGAAAAGGGGGGGTGGGGGGAGCAAGTACTGTGTGTCAGGGTTGGTTGTGGCTTCACTGTTTTGGGAGGCAGGAGAGAACCCTGAAAATCAGATTATGAGCGGTTTGCCCCCCTCACTCAGAATGACAGATGGCTGGCTGGGGGGGGGGGGGGGGGGACTGCCTGGAAGGGAGGGAGCAAGGGAGAGATAACTGAATGATTATTGATTCCTTGGTCATCAGTTCTGGTAATCCAAGCCTTTGTCTGTCTGTTTCTCGTTCATTTAAATCAGTTTCTGATAAATCCAAGCCCTTCCGCCTGTCTGTTTCTCGTTCATTTCTCTTTACCACTGTTTCTCATTGCTTCTATCTTTTACAGCCCTCCTTTCAGCCCTCTGCTGTCCTTATCCATTTTCTGGTTCCTTGCAGTGTGTCTCCTTCTCCCTTTACTTCCACCCTAGCAGTGTTCCAATCCCACCCCACGCCACTCTCACATTATTTTACCTCCAACATCTGCCTCTTTTCTTTTCTTTTTTTTTTTTTTTCTTTTTTGTTTGTCTCACTTTTTCTTTCCTTGTCTCTCGTTTTTTTCACATGTTCCACTCACTCTCTCTCTCTCTCTCTCTTGTCTGTCTGTCTGTCTGTTGTCTGTCTGTCGTTCTCTCTCTCTCTCTCTCTTCTCTCTCTCTCTCTCTCTGTCTGTCTGTCTGTCTGTCTGTCTGTCCTCTCTCTCTCTCTCTCTCTCTCTCTCTCTCTCTCTCTGTCTGTCTGTCTGTCTGTCTGTCTGTCTCTCTCTCTCTCTCTCTCTCTCTCTCTCTCTCTCTCTCTCTCTGTGAATAATGTACCAAGTAATTTTGAGCATTGAACATGATTTGGGCCTTTGATTTTGTGTACATATTGGTTATATTTTAGTCTTCCATTGACTGCTGTTGTTTTGACATCTAATGATAATTACCCAGTGATTGCTTTTATTTGAGGGCAAGATGTTAAGAAGCTTTTATTGGAATATTCTTTTTCCTCATTATAAAAAATTGATTGTTTGTTTGCTGTCTCTGTGTCTCTCTTTCTCTCTCTCTCTCTCTGTCTTTTTCTCCCTCCCTCCCTCCCTCCTCTTTGAAGTTTTCCATTCTCATCCTTCTATCCATCTCTTTTCTCTAGTGTCCTATTTTATTCTGTTCTTTCTTTCTTTCTTTTCGTTCCCCCCTTTGTTATGTAACCTTCATACACACTGTTTTTGTCTGTCGGCAGTCATTCCCTGCTAGTAGCTCCCTCCCTTGACCTCCGTTTACCCTAAGCCTTTCCTTGTTTTTCTCATTGTGTTATCAGCCTTTACCTTTATATTTTCAAGTTATATGGAAAAGGTACAGCAGTCAACATTTCTTCATATTGTGTGCCACAGAGGGATGACTTTAGAGAATGCCCTGTGATTGGAGGTGATCTCATCATGATAATGCCGGACATCTGGGACTGGCTGGCTAGACTACAGTTAATCAGTTAATGGAACTTTGGGGAGCAGAAAAATCTGTCTGCCTGCCTCTGTGTCTGTCTCTGTCCGAGTGTCGGTCTGTTTTGTCTGTTTGTCTCTCTCACTCTCTCTCTTTTTCTCTCTCCCTCCCTCCCTTTCACTCCCTGTCTCCGTCTCTGTCTCCGTCTCTTTGTCGCTGTCCCTGCTCCCTCCCTCCCTCCCTCTCATATAAGTTATTTTAGTGCTGAGAAGGCAAAGAGTAAGGTAGAGAGTGCTAAAGGAGATAGATTTGGAGGAAAAAAAAGAAGAAAATTTACAGCCAAATCAGGGACCCTGTGGACATGTCCACCAAGAAAGACCACTCCCACTACTCACCACTTTACAGTCCATAATGCTGAACAAGCCAACCCAAACAGACAGGCACCTGAGGACACCCACATGGCAAGCGTCATCAGCTTTGCAGTCCTCATGCAATGCTGATGGGAACAGGGAGTGTAGGAATGTCATTAATCATCCAGATTTTGTGCAGAATGTACTCTTGCCTGGGAGCTTGCTGCTATGCAAAAACAGGCGCTGCCATTCTAGTCTCAGGTGGGGATTACACTTACCTTCTGATGTCTTTTAGGCCACTCGTTGCCATCCTCAAGATGTGGATGGAGTGCACCATTATGAGGCCATGCAACATTGCCATTGTGGCTTTGACTTTGAGCTGTTATGACCCCACCTACTTTCATTTCCAAACAGTGAGCATGCAGCGACTGTTCTGGCAACTATTTTCATAAGTAAAGACAATGACTATCAGAGAAAAATGATGAGAGTGTGTGTGGAAAAATATATGAAATTGAAATCAGTCCAGTAACTTTTACTACTGAGGTTTGAAAAATGCATGAAGTTATTCTCCAAAAAAAAAGGAGGGGAAAAAAGAAAAGGAATATGTAACTAATTTGTTTCCTGTACAATGTGTTGATCTGTGTGCCAACTGAGGGTATTGCAAACTGCATTGGCTTTGAAATGATGTGCCTTCGGTTGTTTAATGAAAATTGCCAAGCTTTTTTGTCATGTAACATATGACAGTGATATATGTAATAACACATAAATGATTATATTTGTATCTGTAACTTACAGGATAGATTAGAAATAAAGACAAAAAAATCTGTACATAGCAAGTGCTGCAAGTTTTGCTTAGGAAGAAATTTGCCAACTGATGTGATTTTATGCTAAGGAATTTTGTATCTTTTTTGTTTGGTTTGATAAGCATAAGAATAGCATTTGGCAAACCATGCACGCATGCATGCACACATGCACACACACATGCACGCACACACGCACACACACACACACACACACACACACACACACACACACACACACACACACTTCTCCATCGTGAAAGTCTCTCTCTGTCCTTATTCACAGTCTTCTGTTATGCAGAAAGAAAGCTCAGTGGGTCTCCTTTGCTCCCCTTTCTGGGGATGTGTGAGAGGGAAGAGGAAATGGAACCTCAATTCATCAAAAAGGAAATCTGATTTTAAATGGAAAACACTTGACAGGCGTCTGGCAGGTATTGATTTTAGTGTGGCGGGTATATTGCTTCCTGAATACTGAATTGAATTTGCCTCTGAGTTTTGTTTTTGACCTGGAAACTAACTTGCGGTGTTCCACACCATCACCACCACCCTGCACACCCACCCACACTTCTTTTTTCCTTCAGCAAAGTTCCAGTTCAATTGAAGTGAGAAAAAGAATTGCGACAGAGAGTTGTTTTGTGATTTAAATCCTTGGGGAAAGTAGTAAATGAATTTCCATGCAAAGTCTTCCCTCTCTGTCTCTCTCTCTTTCTCACTCTCTCCCTCCCCCCACCCCCTTCCCCCCCATCTCTCTCTCTGTCTCTCTGTGTGTCTGTGTCTGTGTGTGTATGCAAAAGGAAAGGTGTAATGACATGAAAGGTCAAAAGAGGCATAATGACATGACTGTAAAATCTGTATCACATTTTCTTCTCTACATCAATCTATGATAAGGTTAAGGTTCTATTCGCATAGCCTAATGGCCGAAGGTGCAGTGAACTGTCAGAGGTACACTGTGTGTGGGACATGACCTGATGGAGGACAGAGCCCATTCCACTCCTTCCATTGCCTGTAACTGTCCCTGAACTGAATCAGGTACCCATTTACTGCTGATGGACAGAGAAGGGTTTCAACCCGAGAAAATCTGACCCCAGCGTTAGTCCAAACTCAGGACTGTCAGTTCCGCTGACGCAAACACTTTAATCATTTAACCAAAACCCCTCTATTAAAGAGATAATCTGTAACTTGCTATAGTAAGATTTCCAGTGTGAATATATCGTCAGATTGTGGCTTAATCTTGCATACAAAACTTTCAATACAAAACAATAGAAAAATTCTGGACTTCCTGTAAGTTTGAAATGTTAATAAGAAGTATTTTGATACTATAATGGAGATGCTAAAAACTTTGAAATCTCAAATGAACCAGTACCTTAGAAGGTTGTCATTATTGGTGGCTGATGATATGTGGGTCATAGTTGGAAAGGCGTCCTCAGATTGGGTAGTTAAGACAGACTGAAGTGCAGGGCACCTTGACATGGGCTATGCTTTGAGATGTTTTCTTCTTTGGAGGTGTCGTGATAATGGATGTACCCTCACAGCCTCTTTATCAGTAATTGCCGTGACCATCACAGTTAACAGCAGAGGGAGCAAGAGACCTCATTTAGAGAATGGCTTTTGTTGGTGAAAGGTGTTCAGAGGAATATGTGTCTTTCTTAGAGTCGGCTATTATCTTTTTTTTTTCAGTGTACAGGTGTTTTGTTGCTCATCTGGCAGGGTAGTTGATCTGGAAGAGTTGTGATTTGATTTTCAGAGAGATTACATACTGTGATGTATGTCAGTTTCTGTTAACTCAATTTCAAACGAGGTTTGTGCTTCAGCTCAGATAAGGCCTGTGTAGTCATTTGGGCATGATTCCAGCATTGTGTTTGAGAGTCTTTAATTTCCTCATTCATCGGCTAGAACTATTAGTGAGATTTCTTTTCATCATTTTTTTTTTCTAAATAATTCTGCCAGTTAGAATAGCCAGGTTGTGTCTCCGAGGATGATGTTGTTTTCTCTTCTCAATAGTTTCTGGGTGTCTGTCCATTCTGATCGATAGAGCACAGAACTAAAGGCTTTGCCAAAATGATTGGTGAGATAATGTGATATAATGCTTTGATGTGTAGCATCTCTCCATGATGTCTCTACCGATTAGTGTGAGTGTTTAACAGGCGATTTCCTTCAGAGCAGTAGGTGGTGGCTTGGTGGATTGCATGACAGCTGTAGTTCTTCTTTTGCAGTTTTTTCTGTCCGAAGTAAGAAAGCGGCAGGACCCTGGGCACAGTGTTGCAGAATCATAGAGTGAAAAGGTTTTAGCAACAAGACATGGATTACGACACAGTCAGTGTGAATACCCTCCCCCTATTCTGTTTGGCATTTTGGGAGCTGCATTGTGACGTGTTATTCCTTTCATGCGTTTGTTAAATCTTAAATCTGGCATTCTCATATCAGAAAGAAGGATTAAAAAGATAAACGCAGATTACTCAGAGAGAAAAGAAATAACAAGAGAGCAGAAGAGAATTAGCAGTGGTGGATTAGAGAGAGCTGAGAAGAGTGAGCAAGAAGCTGAGATAATGCAAAACAGGTAGCCTAAACACATACACACACACACATAAACACACACACCCCACACACACACACACACACACACACACACACACACAACACACCACACACACACACACACACACACACACACACACACACAAAAAAATTTACAACAAAAGCCACAACTCCAGCAGGAACATGATGTCCAAGACCAAGAGCTGTGGTTATCCACAGACCCAGAAACATTGAACAAAGCAGTGCTGTGAAAGAGAATCCAATGGAGGTGCCATCAAGTCATAGCAATACAGTTGAAATCAAACCTCAGGAAGAAAACCTAAGTCCCCACAAATGCAAGCCTGTCCAACTAGAGCGCAAAATCTCTCTCCTGAACGGCATTACGGTTATAATGGGAAGCGTCATCGGCTCTGGAATCTTTGTCAGTCCTCGTGGAGTGCTGATGGGAACAGGGAGTGTGGGTCTGTCGTTGATTATCTGGATTTTGTGCGGACTGTACTCTATGATGGGAGCCTACTGCTTTGCCGAATTGGGCACAGCCATTCCAGCCTCTGGTGGGGATTACAATTACCTCCTGGTGTCTTTTGGGCCACTTATCGCCTTCCTCAAGATGTGGATAGAGTGCACCATTATGAGGCCCTGCACAGTTGCTATTGTGGCCTTGACCTTTGGGTATTACATCGTCCAGCCTTTGTTTCCAGACTGTGATCAGTCTGCGACTGCAGTGACTCTTCTGGCGGCTGTTTGTATCAGTAAGGAGAATGAGTGTGTTAGAGGAATCTTTTTGTTAATACACAAAAGATGTTTTTTTTGTGACTGAAGGAGAGATATATGATGTAAGAAAAGGATGATGTTTGATTAAAATGCTTTCAGACTCTTGCCAAGTCCTAGAGTTTTGTACAGGTCAGAGTTGACAAGTTTGATTTTTAATTACAAATTGTTTGTCTTTGAGTGTGTGTGTATACATGAACGTAAGCTCCAGTCAACAGTTTGCACCACAATACTTAGGGGACACACACCACACACACACACCACACACACACACACACACACACCACACACACCAGCACGCACCATATGTGCGTGCATGCATGGGCACACACGTGCATGCACTCATGCACGCTCACACATGCACACACGCACTCACTCACACACACATACACACTCTCTCACATAGACACATACAATTATGTAAACTTGCTTGGTCTTTCAGAGATGTGCAAAGGCGCTGGAGGGTGGGGGTTGAGGTGTGTGTGTGTGGTGGGGGGGGGGGGGGGGGGGGGGTCATTGAATATCATCATTGAATTGCTTCCACACATGTTTACACTCAAGTATGTCTTTACCATTGACTCTGTTGCTTCCCTCCCCACTTTCCTACTGAGACCTCAATCCCCTGAAAATGGAGTGGTCTGCTATCCAGAAAGGACTCATAAAAGTGTCCGATGTTCCACTTTGTAGGGATGTGTGGGAGGTGAGAGAAAATAGCCTCCACACATCTTAAATAGAAAACACTTGGCAGGTGTTTGGCATGTATCGATTTTGATATGGCTGGGGCATTTATGAAGAATTATTGGATCTTTCCCCTTAGTTTCTTCTGTTGTGGATCAGGAAATGTTGGGCATCTGGTTGGCTCAGATGGTTAGATCCCAAGTTCTCTGCCAAATGTTGCGAATTCAAATCATGCCAGCGCTGAATATAAAAATTGCTTTTCTCACTACCCATCTCAGAATCATGAGTATGTTTTCGTTCTGATAGTGTAGTGTAATGTAAGGTAGGCTCTGTCCCTTCCCCCAGTCCTCTCCTGGGATGTTTTGTTGCATCTGCTATGACACTGTGTTGGAAGCAGACACCAAAGCGGAATGTTTTGGAACCTTTTACCAATTTCTTCCCTCCTTTTCCTTCCCAACTTTTTTCATGGCTAAATCCCACTTCTGTTGATCTGGTAAAATGATGACTTTAAGAGAATGAGTCTTAGTGTGTGTGTGTGTGTGGTGTGTGTGTGGTGTGTGTGTGTGTGTTGTGTGTGAGAGAGAGAGTGTGTGTGTGTGTGTGCGCACATGCCTGCATGCGCTCGTGCACACATGTAAGGAGGGAGAGAAGGTGGGAGGTTTGCATTTTTCGTTGTCAAATAAACTAGGCAGTTAGAGTGTCATTGTTTTCAATTCTTTGTGGAGTCAGGGATAAGAAGGAAGGTGTGGGAGAGAGAGAGAGAGAGAAAGAAAGAGGGAGAGAGAGGCCTGTTTTCAGTTGTTTCAGGAATTTATTTTTACCTTTTATATGTTGGTCAGCAACGACAGGTTGTTGAGATATAAGTTGGAGAGAGAGAGAGAGGTTTGCGTTTTTTTTCAAGAGGTTTTTACACTTATATTTTCCAAGTCTTTTCTGCCATGTAGAGTGGGGCCATGAAGCCAAGGATGTAAAGAATGAGATGGGAAAAGGGGGTTGGGGGGAGCAAGTAGAGTGTGTCAGGGTTGGTTGTGGCTTCACTGTTTTGGGAGGCAGGAGAGAACCCCGAAAATCAGATCATGAGCGGTTTGCCCCCCCCCCCCTCCCCCCCCCCCCTCCCCCCCCACTCAGAATGACAGATGGCTGGCAGGGGGAGACTGCCTGGAAGGGAGGGAGCAAGGGAGAGATAACTGAATGATTATTGATTCCTTGGTCATCAGTTTCTGGGTAAATCCCAAGCCCTTCTGCTGTCTGTTTCTCGTTCATTTCTCTTGACCACCGTTTCTCATTGCTTCTATCTTTTACAGCCCTCCTTTCAGCCCTCTGCTGTCCTTATCCATTTTCTGGTTCCTTGCAGTGTGTCTCCTTCTCCCTTTACTTCCTCCTTAGCAGAGTTCCAATCCCACCCCACGTCACTCCCACATTATTTTACCTCCAACATCTGCCTCTTTTCTTTTTCTTTTTTGGTTTGTTCTTCCTTTTTCTTTCGTTGTCTCTCGTTTCTTTCACATGTTCCATCTCTCCTCTTCTCTCTCTCTCTCTCTCTCTCTCTCTCTTCTCTCTCTCTCTCTGAGTCTCTCTGAATAATGTACCAAGTAATTTTGAGCATTGAACATGATTTGGGCCTTTGATTTTGTGTACATATTGGTTATATTTTAGTCTTTCATTGACTGCTGTCGTTTTGAGATCTAACAATAATTACCCAGTGATTGCTTTTTTTTGAGGGCAAGATGTTTAGAAGCTTTTATTGGAATATTCTTTTTCCTCATTATAAAAAATTGATTGTTAGTTTGTTTGCTCTCTCTATGTCTCTCTTTCTATCTCTCTCTGTCTTTTTCTCCCTCCCTCCCTCCCTCTTTCTCTTTGAGTTTGAAGTTTTCCATTCTCATCCTTCTATCCATCTCTTTTCTCTAGTGTCCTATTTTATCTGTTCTTTCTTTCTTTTCGTTCCCCCCTTTGTTATGTAACCTTCATACACACTGTTTTTGTCTGTCGGCAGTCATTCCCTGCTAGTAGCTCCCTCCCTTGACCTCCGTTTACCCTAAGCCTTTCCTTGTCTTTCTCATTGTGTTATCAGCGCTGTGCCACAGAGGGATGACTTTAGAGAATGCCCTGTGATTGGAGGTGATCTCATCATGATAATGCCAGACATCTGGGACTGGCTGGATAGACTACAGGCTTAATCAGTTAATGGAACTTTGGGGAGCAGAAAAATCTGTCTGCCTGCCTCTGTGTCTGTCTCTGTCTGAGTGTCGGTCTGTTTTGTCTGTTTGTCTCTCTCACTCTCTCTCTTTTTCTCTCTCCCTCCCTCCCATTCACTCCCTGTCTCCGTCTCTGTCTCTGTCTCTTTGTCGCTGTCCCTGCTCCCTCCCTCCCTCCCTCTCATATAAGTTATTTTAGTGCTGAGAAGGCAAAGAGTAAGGTAGAGAGTGCTAAAGGAGATAGATTTGGAGAAAAAAAAAAGAAGAAAAATTTACAGCCAAATCAGGCACCCTGTGGACATGTCCACCAGGAAAGACACTCCCACTACTCACCACTTTACAGTCCATAATGCTGAACAAGCCAACCCAAACAGACAGGCACATGAGGACACCCACATGGCAAGCGTCATCAGCTTTGCAGTCCTCGTGCAATGCTGATGGGAACAGGGAGTGTGGGAATGTCATTAATCATCCAGATTTTGTGCAGAATGTACTCTTGCCTGGGAGCTTGCTGCTATGCAAAAACAGGCGCTGCCATTCTAGTCTCAGGTGGGGATTACACTTACCTTCTGATGTCTTTTTAGGCCACTCGTTGCCATCCTCAAGATGTGGATGGAGTGCACCATTATGAGGCCATGCAACATTGCCATTGTGGCCTTGACTTTTAGCTGTTATGACCCCACCCACCTTCATTTCCAAACAGTGAGCATGCAGTGACTGTTCTGGCAACTATTTTCATGAGTAAAGATGATGACTATCAGAGAAAAATGATGAGAGTGTGTGTGGAAAAATATATGAAATTGAAATCAGTCCAGTAACTTTTAATACTGAGGTTTGAGAAATGCATGAAGTTATTCTCAAAAAAAAAGGAGGGGAAAAAAGAAAAGGAATATGTAACTAATTTGTTTCCTGTACAATGTGTTGATCTGTGTGCCAACTGAGGGTATTGCAAACTGCATTGGCTTTGAAATGATGTGCCTTCGGTTGTTTAATGAAAATTGCCAAGCTTTTTTGTCATGTAACATATGACAATGATATATGTAATAACAAATAAATGATTATATTTATATCTGTAACTTACAGGATAGATTAGAAATAAAGACAAAAAATCTGTACGTAGCAAGTGCTGCAAGTTTTGCTTAGGAAGAAATTTGCCAACTGATGTGATTTTATGCTTAGGAATTTTGCATCTTTTTTGTTTGGTTTGATAAGCATAAGAATAGCATTTGGCAAACCACGCACGCACACACACCCCACACACACACACACACACACACACACACACACACACACACACACACACACACACACTTCTCCATCGTGAAAGTCTCTCTCTGTCCTTATTCACAGTCTTCTGTTATGCAGAAAGAAAGCTCAGTGGGTCTCCTTTGCTCCCCTTTCTGGGGATGTGTGAGAGGGAAGAGGAAATGGAACCTCAATTCATCAAAAAGGAAATCTGATTTTAAATGGAAAACACTTGACAGGCGTCTGGCAGGTATTGATTTTAGTGTGGCGGGTATATTGCTTCCTGAATACTGAATTGAATTTGCCTCTGAGTTTTGTTTTTGACCTGGAAACTAACTTGCGGTGTTCCACACCATCACCACCACCCTGCACACCCACCCACACTTCTTTTTTCCTTCAGCAAAGTTCCAGTTCAATTGAAGTGAGAAAAAGAATTGCGACAGAGAGTTGTTTTGTGATTTAAATCCTTGGGGAAAGTAGTAAATGAATTTCCATGCAAAGTCTTCCCTCTCTGTCTCTCTCTCTTTCTCACTCTATCCCTCCCCCCACCCCCTTCCCCCCGTCTCTCTCTCTGTCTCTCTGTGTGTCTGTGTCTGTGTGTGTATGCAAAAGGAAAGGTGTAATGACATGAAAGGTCAAAAGAGGCATAATGACATGACTGTAAAATCTGTATCACATTTTTTTCTCTACATCAATCTATGATAAGGTTAAGGTTCTATTCGCACAGCCTAATGGCCGAAGGTGCAGTGAACTGTCAGAGGTACACTGTGTGTGGGACATGACCTGATGGAGGACAGAGCCCATTCCACTCCTTCCATTGCCTGTAACTGTCCCTGAACTGAATCAGGTACCCATTTACTGCTGATGGACAGAGAAAGGTTTCAACCCGAGAAAATCTGACCCCAGCATTAGTCCAAACTCAGGACTGTCAGTTCCGCTGACGCAAACACTTTAATCATTTAACCAAAACCCCTGTATTAAAAAGATAATCAGTAATTTGATATAGTAAGATTTCCAGTGTGAATATATCGTCAGATTGTGGCTTAATCTTGCATACAAAACTTTCAATACAAAACAATAGAAAAATTCTGGACTTCCTGTAAGTTTGAAATGTTAATAAGAAGTATTATAATACTATAATGGAGATGCTAAAAACTTGGAAATCTCAAATGAACCAGTACCTGAGAAGGTTGTCATTATTGGTGGCTGATGATATGTGGGTCATTTTCAGGATGTATTTTGATCGAAAGTAGGGATGCTAAAAACTCTGTCAAAAAACTCTGTCAAAAATCTCAGAACGAATCTGTGGTTGAGGAGATTATTACTGATCACTGATCATGATTTGGTCAATGTATGTGAGTTGAGCAAAATTGTTTTGACAGCACAGGACTGGTCCCAGTTGGAAAGGCATCCTCAGATTGGGTGGTCAAGTCAGACTGAAGTGCGTGACACCTTGACATGGGCTATGCTTTGAGTTGTTTTCTTCCTTGGAGATGTCGTGATAATGGATGTACCCTCACAGCCTCTTTATCAGTAATTGCCATGACCATCACAGTTAACTACAGAGGGAGCAAGAGACCTCATTTAGAGAATGGCTTTTGTTGGTGAAAGGTGTTCAGAGGAATATGTGTCTTTCTTAGAGTCGGCTATTATCTTTTTTTTTCAGTGTACAGGTGTGTTGTTGTTCGTCTGGCAGGGTAGTTGATCTGGACGAGTTGTGATTTGATTTTCAGAGAGATTACATACTGTGATGTATGTCAGTTTCTGTTAACTTAATTTCAAACGAGGTTTGTGCCTCAGCTCAGATAAGGCCTCTGTAGTCATCTGGGCTTGATTCCAGCATTGTGTTTGAGAGTCTTTAATTTCCTCATTCATTTTTTTTTTTTTTTCTAAATAATCCTGCCAGTTAGAATAGCCAGGTTGTGTCTCCGAGGATGATGTTGTTTTCTCTTCTCAATAGTTTCTGGGTGTCTGTCCATTCTGATGGATATAGCACAGAACTAAAGGCTTTGCCAAAATGATTGGTGAGATAATGTGATATAATGCTTTGATGTGTAGCATCTCTCCATGATGTCTCTACCGATTAGTGTGAGTGTTTAACAGGCGATTTCCTTCAGAGCAGTAGGTGGTGGCTTGGCAGATTGCATGACAGCTGATCTTCTTTTGAAGTTTTCTGTCCTAAATAAGAAAGTGACAGGACACTGGGCACAGTGTTGCAGAATCAGAGAGTGAAAAGGTTTTAGCGACCAGACAGTGGATTATGACACAGTCAGTGTGAATACCCTTCCCCTATTCTGTTTGACATTTTGGGAGCTGCATTGCGACGCGTTATACCTTTCATGCGTTTGTTAAATCTTTAATCTAGCATTTTCAAATCAAAAAGAAGGATTAAAAAGATAAACACATATTACTTGGAGAGAAAAGAAATAAGAGAGCAGAAGAGAATTAGCAGTGGTGGATTAGAGAGAGCTGAGAAGAGTGAGCAAGAAACTGAGATAATACAAAACAGGTAGCCTAAACATACACACACACACACACACACACACACACACACACACACACACACAACACACACACACACACACACACACACACACACACACACACACACACACACACACACACACACACACACACACACAAAAGAAAATTTACAACAAAAGCCGCGACTCCAGGAACATGATGGCCAAGACCAAGAGCTGTGGTTATCCACAGACCCAGAACATTGAACAAAGCAGTGCTGTGAAAGAGAAACCAAAGGAGGTGCCATCAAGTCGTAGCAATACAGTTGAAATCAAACCTCAGGAAGAAAACCTAAGCCCCCAGAAATGCAAGCCTGTCCAACTAGAGCGCAAAATCTCTCTCCAGAACGGCATTACGGTTATAATGGGAAGTGTCATCGGCTCTGGAATCTTTGTCAGTCCTCGTGGAGTGCTGATGGGAACAGGGAGCGTGGGTCTGTCGTTGATTATCTGGATTTTGTGCGGACTGTACTCTATGATGGGAGCCTACTGCTTTGCCGAATTGGGCATGGCCATTCCAGTCTCTGGTGGGGATTACAATTACCTCCTGGTGTCTTTTGGGCCGCTCATCGCCTTCCTCAAGATGTGGATGGAGTGCACCATTATGAGGCCCTGCAATGTCGCTATTGTGGCCTTGACCTTTGGGTATTACATCGTCCAGCCTTTGTTTCCAGACTGTGATCAGTCTGCGTCTGCAGTGACTCTTCTGGCGGCTGTTTGTATCAGTAAGGAGAATGAGTGTGTTAGAGGAATCTTTTTGTTAATACACAAAAGATGTTTTTTTGTGACTGAAGGAGAGATATATGATGTAAGAAAAGGATGATGTTTGATTAAAATGCTTTCAGACTCTTGCCAAGTCCTAGAGTTTTGTACAGGTCAGAGTTGACAAGTTTGATTTTTAATTACAAATTGTTTGTCTTTGAGTGTGTGTGTATACATGAACGTAAGCTCCAGTCAACAGTTTGCACCACAATACTTAGGGGACACACACACACACACACACACACACACACACACACACACACACACACACACACACACACCACATATGTGCGTGCATGCATGGGCACACACGTGCATGCACGCTCACACACGCACTCACTCACACACACATACACACTCTCTCACATAGACACATACAATTATGTAAACTTGCTTGGTCTTTCAGAGATGTGCAAAGGCGCTGGAGGGTGGGGGTTGAGGTGTGTGGGAGGGGGGGGGGGGGGTCATTGAATATCATCATTTAATTTGCTTCCACTCATGTTTATGCTCAAGTATGTCTTTACCATTGACTTTGTTGCTTCCCCTCCCCACTTTCCTACTTGGACCTCAGTCCCCTGAAAATGTAGTAGTCTGCTATCCAGAAAGGATTCATAAAAGGTGTCCAATGTTCCACTTTGTAGGGATGTGTGGGAGGTGAGAGAAAATAGCCTCCACACATCTTAAATAGAAAACACTTGGCAGGTGTTTGGCATGTATCGATTTTGATGTGGCTGGAGCATTTATGAAGAATTATTGGATCTTTCCCCTTAGTTTCTTCTGTTGTGGATCAGGAAATGTTGGGCATCTGGTTGGCTCAGATGGTTAGATCCCAAGTTCTCTGCCAGATGTTGCGAATTCAAATCATGCCAGCGCTGAATATAAAAATTGCTTTTCTCACTACCCATCTCAGTATGTTTTCGTTCTGATAGTGTAGTGTAATGTAAGGTAGGCTCTGTCCCTTCCCCAGTCCTCTCCTGGGATGTTTTGTTGCATCTGCTATGTCACTGTGTTGGAAGCAGACACCAAAGCGGAATGTTTTGGAAATAACTGTTTTACCGATTTCTTGCCTCCTTTTCCTTCCCAACTTTTTTCATGGCTAAATCCCACTTCTGTTGATCGGGTAAAATGATGACTTTAAGAGATTGAGTTGTGTGTGTGTGTGTGTGTGTGTGTGTGTGTGTGGTGTGTGTGTGTGTGTGTGTGTGTGAGAGAGAGTGAGAGAGAGAGAGAGAGAGAGAGAGTGTTCACGCTCTCTTGAATTTGAACTGACCATCTTTTGACTACTGATCATTGTCCAGAACAGAAAACAGCCTGTATGAATTGATGCATGCCCTCTGTGTGTGTGTGTGTGTGTGTGTGTGTGTGTGTGTGTGTGTGTGTTGTTCATACTCTCTTGAACAGATCATCTTTTGACAACAGATTATTGTCCAAAAAAACACACTGCATTTATTTTTTGTTGTGTGTGAATTGATGCATACCATGTGTGTGTGTGTGTGTGTGTGTTGTGTGTGTGTGTGTGCATTCATTTGCATGCATGCTAGTCATATGATGTCACATGTGGACTTCATTTTCTGAGTTTTGTGTCCCTGTGTGTTCCAGTGGTGCTGACCTTTGTGAACTGTGCGGATGTGACATGGGCCACTCGGGTTCAGGATATCTTCACCTATGCCAAGATTCTGGCCCTCGTTCTCATCATTGTCACCGGATTCGTCCAGCTGGGGCGTGGTAGGTTTCCCCTCCCTTCCCTCTCTCTCTCTCTCTCTCTCTCTCTCTCTCTTTAACTATTTTGATCTGCTCTTGTTTAGGTTCAACTTAAAACATGACTTTAGGTCAGGGTGTGTCATGATTAACACACAGGCAGTCGGGGATTTCTACTGCTCCCTGTCCTTTGTCATGTGCAGCAGGCTTGAGGAGTTAGAAACAGCCTTGTCCCTTTCAAAACATACAATTCATCTGCTGATTTTTTTTTGTTTTTTGTTGGCTTCAGTCAAAAATAAATATTATCAGGAGCAAGAGGGGTGGGAGATCAGGGTGGGGAACAGAGAAGGCTTCGCTGGAGTGAATTGTTGTCCTTGTATAGTCTGCTATGAATGGAGAAAACTTATGGTATGGTTGAAGTCCCCCCTCACCCCACCCTCTCCTCCCTTTTCCCTTTCTTTCCTGCTTTTACAGAATTTCGGCCATTTTTGTTTTGTTTTAGTTTCTTGCCTACTTCAGTCGTCTCATTCTGCCTCTGAAATGCACACTGACCCTCCATTCTGACCTCAAGGTCGAGCTTGGATGGAGAGTTGCGGCAGGGTGCATGCCTGTACCAGACAAGCTTCCAGAATCAAAGACTGTGATGAGAGGTTTATGCTAGCCAGCGTTTATACTTCCTACTGCTAAGATTAGTTAGCCCGTTTATCTTCGCTCTTTTATTGTAATTCTTTTGTTCTCTTTCCATGTCTTTCTGCATTTTGTTATTGTATTTCTTCATTATTCTCATTATTCTTACTCCAGTTTGTTTATCACCCGTATCAGATCATCGCATGTATCAGATCGTCAAAGCTTATTCTATGCATCATAAAGGTTTGTTGGGTTCATATGAAGCATATGTCTTATTTCTGCATCTACTTGTTTCTATCTCATCCTGGCTTTTGGCACATGTAGTCATAAACTGGAGTCGTTATGTGTAATTTGGTGCCTGTCTGTGTCTTGACGTTCTGCTGCTAAAAATAACGTTGTTCTCCTTTTCCTACCCTTCTCTTTATTATTTTTTCCCTCTCATCCTGTCATTGTTACTGTCTGTCTTGGTGAGAGAGTGGGTGGTATTGGCATGGAGGCGTGTGTATAGAAATGGGAAAGGTTGAGGGAGTACAGTGACAGCGGGAACAGTTTTGTTGTTATAATGATTGTCATTAAAGTTCAAGTGTATTGCTCTGTGTGTGTATGTGTGCGTGGGTGCGCGCGCACGTGTGTGTGTGTGTGTTTGTGAGAGAGAGACAGACAGACAGACAGCGTTTACTCTTCAACGTCAGGAAAATTGTTGTGATGAAGATGAAAACCATGATGTATTTAGAACTGTGAGTATAAATGAAAAGATGAAGATGAGAGGGACATCGGCTCCACAGTTGTTTCCTCATATTTGTTACTAGCATTTTGCTATTGATTTGTTAAACGCTTATCTTGTCTGAGCTATAGCTATTATTTTAGGAAATCATGTATGTCTGCACATGCATATGAATCTGTGTGTGTGTGTGTGGGTGTGTGTGTGTGTGTGTGCGCGCGTGTGTTTGACTATTTTGTAGCTTTGTATCTTTTCTGTTTTAATGACATCAGACATGTTTGCGTAAATGAACCAGCCGCCGTGGCGAAGTGGTTAGCGTCGCGGACTCTCGGCTGGGAGGTCGTGGGTTCGAATCCCATCAGAGTCGTGTGGGTTTTTCTGCCCCGACCGGCTCCTACCCAGAGTTGAGTTTGCTGCGGACTCAGTTGGGAAGACTGGGACCACACAGTCGAGTTTCATCCACTTAATGGATGTGTTTCTGAGAGTGTTGCTCAAATTTCCTGACCAACACTGCAGGTGCCTGTGTCTCTCGGGCCTGGTTGACGCCGGGATATATTATGAAAGGAAGCATCGAGTACAGCCCTGTCATGTAGTCTCAGACCGAAATGGAAATCCGTAGCATCATCTTAATCATCCTCATTCTCATCGATCAGCATTAAAAAAAAAAAAAAAATCTCAGGGTCTGTGGCCCTTCATGCTCCGCTCTCATGGTGACCTCAGTTTCGATGTCCTCTCCACGTCTGTGGCCTTGGTTTGGTTCCGTCAGGGTCACCGGTATTGGCGGGTCCATGGGGGCTGTTGTTGGACGGGCGTGGTGGCGCCCTCCGGAGGGAGAGTTCACTCGCGCCGGCTCCACGACTAAGCAATTATTGTCGTCAGTAGGGGGCTTAGTAGGTGGTGTCCTGCATATGTTAGATCAGAACAGGCGCCACTGAACACCACCGAAGTGACTCGGCAGCAGTGCAGTGTCTCCTCCGGTGGGTTGCCTCTTGACGACTTGACATTGACTGTTCCCTGTGGATTGCCGGTGCCGGGGCTGCGGCGGGGCCGACCGGGCTGTGGCTGTGGACGGGGTGTCGGAATGAGCGGTGTGGGTGCACTGCCTCTGAGGTGGCGCAGAGGTTGGGACAGGAAAAAAAAAAAAAAAAAAAAAGTTTGCGTAAATGAACAAGTTGTGTGTGTGTTAGAGAGAGAGAGAGATCCTATGTGTGTGCACACTTGCATACGTAATGCTTGTCCTCTTGATTCATTCATTAATGGAATATTTAGATATTGTAGTCAGTTATCTGTTTTCTCTTATACAAACAAACTGATTGTCTTGTGTATTTATTTTCAGGTGAATATGAATACTTCCAAAATGCATTTGATGACTCCAAAACGGACATAGGGGAGATATCGTTAGCATTTTATTCAGGGCTGTTTGCTTACAATGGCTGGTAAGTACAGCACAGCACACATCCATGGATACACTTTCACTCACACTCATAAATACAAACACTCATTGTTAGAGACAAACAACAAAAGGAATCCATTTGAAGTTAATGTGCAAGACCTGGAATAGGTGTGTGCATGGTCACATATGTGTATGTGGTGATAGAGTTGAAAGTATGATCAGTGCAATAAGATTGAAAAAAAAAGTCTGCCATCAATGTGTACTGATTAGCATAAACACCATACATGCACACATGCATGCCTGCACTTTGCATTCACATATGCATGTATGCACGTGCGCACACCACACTATTGCATGCGCATGCATGCACACATGCATGCGCGTGCGTGCGCGCGCGCACACACACACACACACACACACACACACACACACACACACACACACACACACACTCACTCACACTCACACTCACTCGTACACACAGAGGGTAACCTGACTAACTTGATAACTAAATATTGAATTGAAACAAATTTGATAATGTCCAGACCCACTATTCAAGTCCTGACCAGATGGTCAGAGTCTGTGTCCACACAGCGCAAACACTGATTGTCCCATCTGTCCATGAGTCCAGCACTCATTCCAGATCAAGTTTCAGCTCTATGTGCTTGGATATAGTCTTATTTCTGGAATATTAAGCATACAGGAGTAAACAAGCAGTCTTCTGTGCCATGAAATCAGCGTGTCTTATGTTTCACAACAGCAGTTTTCTGTGCCATGAAATCAATGTGCCTTACATTTCACAATGCCTTATTTATAGATGGAACAGATTTTTCTCAAAGATCAAGGAGTGCTCCCTGTAACATTTGTCTTAAAGATCATTTGGTGCTCCTTGTATCGTTCTAAGCTTCTTGTCAACCAAAATGTGGTACGTGATATGCCTGCACCCAGAGTTGAAGATGAAAATAAATACTGGAGAAAAATAAATCAGATTATGAGTCAGTGTGAGCCTATATACTCTGTAATCCAGTATAGAAAGAAAACAGCGATGTGTTGTAAAGGGGATAGCATAAGGAGAATGAACTTTGCAAGCATGTGTGTGTGCATGCAGTGGATATGTGTATTGCCTTGACCAAGTATATTTGTGCATGTGTGCGTGCGTGCACATGAGAGAATGAATGAACAGGTAACAAAGGAAGAGAGCCGGAAATATACAATGAATACAATTGTGAATAATCTTTGTTTCTGTCCATGCAGGAATTACCTGAACTTTGTGATTGAAGAGCTGAAAGATCCCTACAGGTAATCTTCATTTTCCTCATCCTCACCTTTCTGTTGCCATCCATCGCAAAATCCATCTGTCCTCATCAGCAGCTGATTTGACTGCTTGTATTATCATTTCTGACACAACACTTCCACTACTTCTTGTATGATAAATTGCTTTTCCAGTCTTTTTGTGGAAAGGAAGATCTTGCATTGCCCAACATCCCTCATGATGGGGGAGGTGAGTGATCGTTCATGAGGGCTGCACGCGTTGGCATCAGTCTCTTCTTATTATACTTAATTTGTGTATTAATTATTTGCTAAAGAAAGTTTTTGTGCAAATTAGTGTGTGGCTCTCGGTGAGACGAACCCGTCAGTATGATTTGCAAGTATTTTTAATGTGGGATTAAACCTCAGCGGCGAAGAGAGTGTTTCGTCATTGCAAGCAGACAGCGCTTCAGTGTAAACAACATGGCGGAACTGTGTATTCGAGAAAGGGATGTACGTGAGCGGTCACTGTGCTGAACTATTCAGTTGTTTTGGATTATGTGCTCTATGTGCTTCGTGGGATTCCTGATCGCTCTTCGAAGATATGAGCAACATTGGTGCTTGGTTGCTTAAGAAACAAAAAAGGGTATATTCGTCTACCTCTGACGAAAGTGACACGAGTTTAACCCGTTCACTGCTTGAAAATGTTACAAACAAAGGCTTTCCCAGTGCCAGGGAAATCTAATGATTTGGGGGTAATAATTAACAAAAAATTCTAGCTCAGAAACTACAAAAGATATAACAATGAAATATATATGATTTTTGAAGGAAATTGAATGAAGATTTTGAATCTGGGCTTCTTTTGTTTTAATTTTGATAATAAAAAATATTTAGGCATTTAGATTTGGATAGATTTTTTTGCACGATCAAAAACATATGTATTTACCACTACAGCTTCACATCCAAAAAAGAACACAAAGCAAAAAAGTAGAAAATAAAGTTTGTATTGTCACACTACACATGTAGATGAAAGTAAAACAGTTTAGAAGTCTATCAAGATGCTCACACTCTATGCAGACAGGTCAGTCCATGACCACGCCCCCCTCCCCCCACCACGCCCCCTTGCTGGACTTCAACCCTCTCTTTCACTCCTCCTCTTCTCCTACCTTTCCCGCTGCCCCATGTCACGCCGCGAGCAGGCCACGCTCCCCTCTCGCGCTGACTATCACATCACTGGCCACTGGCACGCAGTGCAGAGTACACACTAGGCGAGCTCGTTCGACGCTGGCAAACCAGTCAGCTGAACACACACTGAGGTCACACAGCCCGACTCAATAACTGACCAATACGGTCGGCAATTCCATCACAATCATCATCTCACCTTCATGCTCGAGTAAGTCGTTGAATAAAAGATTATTGTCTTTGTCAAAAATGATTAGCAGAGCCTGCTCAGCTGTGTAAATACGTTGATTTGGTCGCTACGCTTGTTGAAGGTTGCGCCGCCATCTTTGCAAGCGAGACGAAGTGCTGGCTGGTCATCCAGTCAGTGATGAGAATAACTGGGCTTTCCCCTCACGTGTGGTCATTTGCATATCATTTTAATACTACAGACATATAAGGCTTACTACGCACACTCTATTTAAGTCCGTTAATAGAAATAGTAATGAATGAAAATTCAAGAAAAATGCATGACGTCAGTGGACGGCCCATAGGCACTGGGAAAGCATTTTTACTTCGGCGTCAGCTGACAGCTTATAGGCACTCTTCGGGTTAAGTGAAAAACAGGATAGGAAAAGAGCGAATACAACAGAAACAGAGACAAATACTACTGAGATGGCTTTCCAAGAAGCATTGAGCAGTGTAAATGCAAAATTACAGGAAGCGATAGACACCATCAACGAAAAACTGTCGTCTCTGTCGACAAAGGCGGACGTGGAAGAGATGAGGGGTGAATTAAAAAACCTTACAAATACATTTAAAGAAAAAATAGGCAAGATGAAGGACGCTTGTTAGATATTGAGTGCATTGCACAGAAATTAGACACAGAAGTTGCACAAGAAAAAAAGAAGAGCGAACACACTAAGGATACAGTCAAACACTTGGATATCCGTTTAAGACAGTGTGAGAGAGAACAGAACGATTTACAACAATACTCAAGAAGGTGGAATCTCAGAGTGTTTCGCGTGCCTGAACAGCAAAACGAAACTGCAGACGACTGTGTCGAAAAGGTAGTGCGCATCTTTACGGACAGTGTGGGGGTGAAGACGACCAAGGAGGAGGTGGAGGTGGCACACCGTACAGGCCAGAGGAGTGGCGCCCGAGCCAGACCCATCCTGGTCCGCTTCTTCGACAGACGCAAGAGAGACGAAATTCTTCGGAATCGTCGCAGACTAAAGCATAAAGGTGTTGTGATTGGGGAGGATCTCACGCACATGAACTATCAAGTACTGAAACATGCAATGGATCACTCCTTGACAATGTCGGCTTGGAGCGTAAATGGAAAACTTTTTGCGAAAGTGAAAAATGGACGTGTTGTGAAACTGACAATCCACAGTGATCTTGACGAAGTCTTCAAACGAGCGATGAAGCCAGGTGACATGAGCCCTGAAGACACGGACTCCTAAAAACATTGAAAAGACAGGGAAGTGACTTCGTTTTTTTTTTCCCCTCTTCTTCATTATGTTTACTTGACTACTTTTTTTTTCCAAAACAAACATGTCTATTTTCATCTTCCGTTCTATTAATGTTGTAGACATACCACAATGCTTCCCATCAGTGGATTATTGAGAAGCTGTATTCTCGGTTAAATCAATGTTGCTGTAATGTAGTAATGTTTGATTGTGTTTGATTGTGTTGGTGGAGTGTTTGGCTAATGAATTAGTGGTGACTGACAGGTTATGTGACAGACTGATGCGATGATTGATTAAAAAGATCGATTGGATATTGGAAATAGTTTGATGGTCGGATAGTTGATTGATTAGATAGTGGAAGATCTGTTTGATCTGTTGATTTGCTCATTCATCGATCGGACAATTGACTGGTCTTTTGTGTACATTATTAAAGACCAATAGTTGATGAGAGGTGAGTGGATGAACGGGTCAGATAAACAATTGATCAATCCAAAACCCATAAAATGCTTTTATTGAATAGTGACTGTGTCAGTATACAGTAGATGTGTAAACCTGTAAGGTAGATTACTTTGGTTCATTAATTTTCTTTTCTTTCTTTCTTTTTTTTTTTTTTTCTTTTTTTTTTTTTTTTTTTCATCGATCGACTGGTTGTGGATGGAGTGAATGCCTAGTTTGATCGATTGGCTGACAAATTGACAATTACGGTTAAACCTGCCCTCCTAGATTGTCCCCTTCCCACCCTCGCCCAGCATACATATCTTGTCAGTTATTTCTGATTACTGCATTATTTTGAGAGGGAGTATCATTTTGAGAGGCTAATACTTTGTGTAATTAGTAGCGTTGTTTGTGTGGTTAGCCTTTTTTATCCTCTCTCCTTCCTGGTCATATTGTTGGGTTTGTTGACTGACTGATTCTGTTACTAATGATCTGGATGATTGCATGATGAAGTAAATGTATAGCTGGCTGATAGGTTAATCAAGTAACTGAGTAATTGATTGGATTATTGATTTTCTGATCAGTTGAATGATTGAATAATGAAAATATATTGATCAGCATACATTCACACTTATTATGACTGATTGAAGAACAAATCAGTTGATCGATTGATTTACTCGATATGTTTTTTGCTTGTTGATTAGACGCTCAATTAGTCAGATATGTTCACATTATATGCATTGATAGATTGTATGACTGATTGATGAATAACATGACTGATTTCAATGCAGTGATCAACGTGTATCCCAGTCTTGTTGTGTGATTGATTGATAACTTTTTCTTGCCAAATCTGATAACCAATCAACTCATATCTTCACATGCTTGCGTGATTAATTGGTCAGTTATTTTGTTCATGACTTCTTTCAGTTGATTGATGCTTTGATTGTTTAACAATTACAGTTGGATAGATGTTTGAATTCCCTCATTTTTATTAACATTTTTGGATGTGCTTGCTTCCTTGGACAGACTTTTTTTTTTTTTTTTTTTTTTTTTTTTTGTTACAGTGTATGCAGTCTTAGTGTAGCTGACAGGGTCTGTCCCTCTCGCTGTCTTGCTCCCTCCCCCCCCCCTCTCTCTCTCTCTCTCTCTCTCTCTCTTACCGCTCTCCCTCTCCCACCATCCCTCCCTTTCTCTGTCTCTCTCTTTATCTTGTTCTTGCCCTTCCTCTCTCTCTTCCTGCTATCCCTCTCCCCCTCCCTCCCCTTCTCTGTCTCTGTCGCTCTCTGTCTTCTTCCCTCCCTCTCTCTCCTCCCCCCTTCCCTCTCTCTTTTTTCCCCTCCCTCCCTCTCTCTGCTTCTCAGCCTCTCTCTTTACCCCTCCCCCCCCCCACTCTCTCCTTCGCTCTGTCCTTGTTCTAATCCTTTTTACAGATTCGCCCCCCCCCCTCCGGTTATCTCTTTCTTCCACTTATCACTTCATTTCTCCTGCTAAAATTTCACACACATTCTCTCTCTCTCTCTCTCTCCTTCTTTCCCCTTCTCTCTCTCTCTCTCTCTCTCTCCTTCTTTCCCCTTCTCTCTCTCTCTCTCTCTCTCTCTCTCCCCCCCCTTTCTCTCTCTCTATTTCTTTGATCATTCCTTTACTCCTTTTTATCGGTTTCCTGTTTTTCTTTGTCCTTCCGTCTTCTACCCCTGTCCCCCTCTGGTGTTGCTTCTTTGCTCCCTCTTCCCCCTTCCCCCACCCCCCATGCCTCCCCCACCGCCCACATTCAACAAACATCTCAAAATGGAAAGGGAAGAGATGGGGGGGGGGGGGGGGGGGGGGGGGGGAACAACCAACCGCTAACGGGTGACCCATTGACTGATCAAGGTCGCAGGAAACTGACCAATGGTTGATCACGATTTGAACAGATGGTAAGAGTTCACGTGGATTTCTCTCTCTCTCTCTCTCTCTCTCTTTCGAGCGCATTGCGGTGGATGGGGAGAGACTTCTACACTGAAGTCGATCGGTGTGACAATTTGAGAAGAAAAAAAATTGTTTGTTTGTTGTTTGTTTGTTTGTTTGTTGTTGTTTTTTTAACAGGCTATGTTTACATGCTATGTTTATGTTTCAATGCGACAGGCTATTTCTTGGGATTTGTCTAATGTGCATTTTACTGTCGATGGTTTGTTTGACTGACTTTATTGGTAACTACTTCATTCCTAGTTTGTCAGTGCTGGCTTATGTTGTTGACGACTTTGTAACTACTTATTGTCTTGTTTGCTGACTTGTATTGGTAACTACTTCATTCTAGTTTGTCAGTGGCTGGCTTATTGTTTGTTTGACTGACTTTATTGGTAACTACTTCATTCCTAGTTTGTCAGTGGCTGGCTTATTCATGGTTTCCTTTCACGCAATGTAATAGGATTTGTTTTTTGATTGATTCACAGACTGGATAACAAGTACAGTTGATGGAGACCCTATTATTTAGTGTGTGTGTGTGTGTGTGTGTGTGTGTGTGTGTGTGCGTGCGTGCGTGCGTGCGTGCGCGTGTGTGCATGTGTACGAGTGCGCCGCGTGCGTGCATTTGGGAGTGTGTATGTTTCCTCATGTGTTCTATGTCACTGGTCACCGAAATGCTTAATGAGCTTTGGAAACGAGATTGAACCTTGTTGCTATGTAATTGCCAGCATGTTATCGTTTCTAGCCATGTACATGTTTATTTGATTTATAGAGGAAGACTCATCGCTGTATTAACATGTCATCTTTACTATTCAGTTCTTCATATCAAACGTTTATAGAAAAATCTGCACGATCAGCACAAATAGCCTACTATTTATGGGAGTTACCATCTATTCATGGATGGAACGCTTAAAGATAATGAATGTTTCCGATTGCTATCAATTGTAAGTATATATTGTGAATATGAAGTTTGTGAAAAATCTGAACGCTATGACATGACTCTGCTCATAGAGACACTTCTTCTGCCGTGAATCAACGATCAACACCGGCACCTGAAATTTTCTGATTTGCTGCTTTTTTATCTTTTTCTTTTTTTTTCCCCTCTAGAACTGTTTAACCTTTTGTGATGTATGTGTGTGTGTTTAATGGCGAAAACTGCTTTTTGAAAACGATGGGCAATGTCTGTGAAAGAAACTTGTTTCTTTTGTCTCTTCTTAGTGAATTTCATCAAGTCGTAACATTTTCTGCTAGTGTTCCTAATTACTGGAGCTTACAAACAAACTGTGAAAACTTGGACACTTGTTATCCCATTTTTGACTTGATTCTTGTGCTTACAGCTGTCTTTAGTAAAGAAAGGTATTACCAACCATGGACAGTATCACGATTTTGTCATTAAACTGCCAAGGTCTGGGAGACATGTATAAACGAAGAGATGTGTTTCACTATCTAAAACAAAAAAAATTCTCTATCTATTGTCTCCAAGATACTCATTTCAATAATAAATTGGAAAAATATGTAAAATCTGAATGGGGATTTGAATGCTTCTTTGCGTCCTTTCGATCAAATGCAAGAGGAGTAGCAGTCCTGTTTTCAAACAACTTCGAATTTAAAATAAGAAATATATACCGTGATGAAAATGGTAATTTCATGATTATATCCTTCTCTACAATGGAAAAGGAAATACTTTTAGTTAATGTTTATGGTCCGAATAGAGACGATCCATTGTTTTATAGAGTGTTAAAAGATAAAATCAAGAGTTATAAGAATCATAATATCATTGCAGTGGGAGACTGGAATATTGCGATAGATCCACATATCGATTGTTGTAATTATAAACAGGTTAATAATCCTAAAGCTAGAGAAGAACTACAGAAAATGACTGAAGAATGTGGATTATCTGATGTTTGGAGGGAAAACAATCCAGAATGCAGACGCTATACCTGGAGAAAATTAACTCCTTTAAAGCAAAGTAGGCTCGATTTTTTTCTATTATCAGACACTTTGTTCTGGTACTTTGAAAATACTGATATTCTTCCAGGATACCGTTCTGACCACTCCATGGTAACATTAACGCTAAAATTCGGCAAAACCGAAAAAATTCATAATTTTTGGAAATTTAACTCCTCTTTACTTAGGGATAAATGCTACGTAGAAGAAATAAATTCAGAAATTTTTGATGTTATTAGTGAGTATGCAACTGCTCACTACGACAGAACAACAATAAAGGATGTCCCTAAATCAGAAATACAGTTACAAGTCTCCGACAAACTTTTCCTTGATTTTATGCTGATGAAAATCCGTGCAAAAACAGTTGCTTATGCTACTATGAAAAACAAGAAAATGAAAGACCATGAAAACAAACTAATAAAAGATATTGAAACATTAGAAAATACAGAAAATATAACTGAAAATGAAATTATCATGCTTAAAGAAATGAATACAGAACTCGAAGCCATATGAGAGAGGAGAATGGAAGGAGTATTGTTGAGATCAAAAGCCAGATGGATTGCAGAGGGGGAGAAGGTTTCGAAATATTTTTGTAATCTTGAGAAAAGAAATTATATTAGCAAACAGATGACAAGATTAGTAACTAAAGATGGACATTCCACTGAAAACCAGAAAGATATCATGAAGGAAGTTAAGTGTTTTTATGAAAACTTATACAAGGAAAAGGACGTAGAAGAATGTGAAATCTCGGACCTTATAAGAAATGTTCCCAAACTATCGAAAGAAGAAGAGCGATTATTAGAAGGCGAAATTACTTTAGAGGAGGCAGGTTTTGCATTAAAAAACATGCAGAACGGTAAAAGTCCAGGGACAGATGGATTTAGTGCAGAATTCTTTAAGTTTTTTTGGAAACAGATTGGGCCTTTTGTAGTGAGAGCTTTAAATGAAGCATACAAGGATGGAGAACTGTCCACAACACAAAAAGAAGGATTGATCACTTGTATTCCCAAAGGTGATAAACCGAAAGATTATATTCAGAACTGGCGCCCTATATCTCTCCTGAATGTTGTCTATAAGATAGGTTCTTCATGCATTTCAAACAGAATAAAAAAGGTTTTACCACAGTTGATAAATGAAGATCAGTCTGGTTTTATGGCCAACAGATACATAGGCAACAACTTGAGATTAATATATGATTTAATTACTTATCTAGATGCAAAGAATATTCCAGGTTTACTTCTAAGCATTGATTTTGAAAAAGCTTTTGATTCTTTAAGTTGGAAGTTTATGTTTAAGATCTTAAGAGGATATGGCTTTGGAGAAAGTATTTGTCGATGGATTGAGACGTTTTACAAAAATATAAAGTCAACAGTTATTGTTAATGGAAATACTTCCCAGTGGTTTCAGGTAGAAAGAGGATGCAGACAAGGAGACCCACTTTCCCCATATTTGTTTATTCTTTGTGCGGAAATTTTGGCAATAATGATTAAGGAAGAGGAATTGATCAAAGGAATTCATATCGGTGACACTGAACACAAAATTTCTCGGTTTGCCGATGATACTCAGTTATTTAATATAGGAGATAAAACTTCATTTGAAAAAACTATACTTCTTCTTGATCGCTTTGGTAGAGTGTCAGGACTGCATATGAACAGTAGTAAAACACAAGCAGTATGGTTAGGAAGCAAGAAAAGATCACAAGTAACTTACTCTCCTCACTTAAAAATGATATGGAATCCTCTTAGATTCAAGATACTAGGTGTATGGTTCACTCAAGATCTTAAGGATTGTGAAAGTATTAACTATAACGAAAAATTTTCTGAAGTTAAAATACTGTTAAAGATTTGGTCACAAAGAACCATTACCCCAATAGGTAGAGTAGCTGTTTTGAAATCGCTTGTTTTGTCCAAATTAATACACTTATGGATATTACTCCCAGATCCACCAGACTACTTCATAGGAAACCTCCAGAAACTATGTTTTCAGTTTGTTTGGAATGGAAAACAAGATAAAATTAGTCGGAAAACCTCTATCAAAACAACGAAACAGGGTGGACTAAACATACCTGACATAAGGAAATATATCTGTGCTTTGAAACTGTCATGGATTAAAAAACTAAAAACCACAAACCATAAATGGAAATGTATAGCAACAGAAATATGCCCGATTCTTTCATTTCTAGAATACTATGGAACAGCTTTTGATTTTAAGCATAAAAACATGAGCACCTTTTGGATGCATGTACTGAAAGCATATAAGCTATTCCATTTTAATGTAAAACCCAAAACTTGGAATGAATTGCTTTCTGAACCGATTTTCTACAACGAAAATATAAAAATTGGTAATGTAGTAATTAAACATAATAAATTGATAAGAAAAGGAGTGTACGCCATAAAACATTTTTTCAAGACTAATGGAGAATTTATGACATTTGAGGAATTTTCAACAAATCATGGATGTAAGATTGATTTTGTCACGTTTAATGGTATTATATCGGCAATTAAAGAATATATGTAGTAAATATATAATAAGTGGAATAAAACGAAATACAGACAATAACAGATTTTTGGATATACCAAATGCATTAAGACATATTTATAAGGTATCAAAAGGATCAAAATTACTGTATGAAATTTTAACAGAAGACAATGTCAGACCTAATTGTTGTTTGAAATGGACACAAAAATTAAATGTTGATATTCCTTGGAAAGAGGTGTTCCTTAAAATACATAAAACTAAAGATGTTAGATTAAAGTGGCTACAGACTAGAATTGTTCACAGAATTATTGCAACAAATGTTGTTTTAAGTGCAATGGGGGTATCTGCCACAGCAAACTGTTCGTTATGTAATGAAGCAAGAGACTCTATTGAACATTCTTTCTGGAGTTGTAAATATATTAGATGTTTTTGGACCTCTTTGGAAAAAATGTTCAATGAAAAATGTGAAAATGTTTATGATTTAAAGATTTCACGTGAACTGGTACTTTTTAATGTGGATAACCATTCTAATACAGATAGTATTTTTGACTTTATAATAATGTTTGCTAAACAATATATATACAAATGTATATTAGAAAAATCCCCACCTAACTTAACTATCTTTCAGAAGCAGCTGAATAAAAGATACAAGATAGAACAATACAATGCGAAAATTAATGATAATGTGTCTAGGTTTACTACAGAATGGAACTTTTATACACCTTTACTTGTCACTGTATAATTGATATGTGTATGTGTGAGTATATATATGTGTGTGTGTGCATATATGTGTGTGTATATATATATATGTGTGTATGTATGTATGTATGTGTGTGTATGTATGCATGTGTATATATATGTGTATGTATATATATATGTATGTATATGTATGTATGTATATATATATATATGTATATATGTATGTATATATATATATATATATATATTATATATATATATATATGTATATATATGTATATATGTCAAAATGTTCTTGCATACTCCATGCCCATTTGCACATGTTTTCGCCATCCCCTCCCCTCCCCTCCTCCTCCCCTCCCCCACGCCACAACTTGATAGTCATGCTGTTCTTGTCATTGTTGTAGGTATTGTTGTTATCATTGAGATGTTATTGCTGTTACTATTACTATTGATGATGATGTTACTTTCAGGAGTATGATAATCTCAGATATCCCCTTTCGTATATATGCCCCCTTCCCCTTTTCCCCCACTACCCACTCCATGTGCCCCTTTCCCGTTTCTTTCTTCATTTATGTGTGTGTGTGTTATTGTTTAAAAAAAATGCAATAAAATGTTTATTACAAAAAAAAAAACATCCCTCATGATGCTATGTAAATATGACATTCGAAATAGACCTCATTCTTATGTAATCTGTTTATCAATTTTCACACACATGCATGCACGTACACAGACACACACACATGCGCGTGTGCGCACACACACACACACACACCATGCTCCCCAGTAGCAACATTTGCTTTGAATAGAGAATATAGAGAATAAGCCCAGTGATTGAACCCGGTGTCTTTCCTCACATATATTTGATGGTAGCATGTCATCACAAAGATGTCAGTTTTTAGGACTGTGCCTGGAAATTTAGTCACTACGTATATTCACATTAACCTAGGTTGTTTCATGTGGGTTTTTTTTTCTGATTTACTGGCGTGATATCTAGTCCATCCTGCCCTTTACCCCCCACCCCCATCCTTTCTCCACAGAAAAAAAGAGCAGAAGAATTTAGGAGACACAAAGGGTAGTCAGGTCACCAGCATGTGAAATCTTTAGTATGCATTTCATTTTCAGAGTTTTTTTCATTTGTTCATTACTTTAGTTCAGATTCTCTTCCCCCGATTCCTCCCCTCTTCTTTTCCTACATCTCTAAGGTGAATATGTTTGCAGGTTTGCTATGTGTGTGTGAGCATGTTGTATTCATGTGCAGGAACCTGCCCAAGGCCATCTGGATCTCCATCATCCTGGTGACCACTGTGTACACCCTGACCAACATTGCCTACTTCACCACCGTCAGCCCTGCCGAGGTCCTCAGTGGTGCTGCTGTCGCTGTGGTCAGTCTCCTGAACTTTCAGCCTCCACCATTATGACATCACCTTCATTATTGTTGTCAAAGTTGTTCATGTTTGTGGTACTTCATTCAGTTTACACAGTTCTCAGTTGGGCAGCTATCCTTGTAGGAAATCACTGAGAGAATATTATGTCCACCATGATTGAAAGAACTCCTGACGTAATGTTTTTTCTCCCTGTAACTCCTTTAGTGTCCCAAGCCCAAAATTTGGGGAGCCAAAACATGCATTTTGCATGAGAAAGGGAGAGTATTTCCGTCAGTTTTGGAGTTAGTCTCTCCAGTTGTTATCAGAGAAGCTGGCTGGTTTGTATCATTTCATCTCTGAAAATATTCTGGGTTATTGGAGTTGCAGGTATGGCAAAAAAAAATTGTCCAATCTGTGGCAGTGAAGGGGTTTTGAACAACATTCTAGCAGTGCTGCTGCTGCAACAATGTTGAACCGAATAACTTGCCATTATCATCATTATAGTTATTAAGGTCGTTTTCCTTATAATTCGGGCATATCCAGTTCTGGCTAATTAGCCTCAATTAACTTTGTGATTTAGCGAAATGTCATGGTCATCGTTTTCATTGTATGATATGATCAAGGTGCTGTTCACACCATTGAACTGCTGGCTAAATCCTTGGTACATGTTTGGGATCAAGGACTCGATGGGCAAAGCACTGTATAGTTCATGCTTTTTTTTTTAGCCAAGCCAGCTGCAGAGGGCCATGCTCATAGTGAGTGGCTCATTACATTTTTATACCATGGAGCCCATTGTGGAAGCTGTGAATGTTCTGTGCATATTGGGAAGACACAGACTTTACTGTTGTAGGAAACCCTGCCATATGAAAATCTTCAGTATTGAACTTAAAATTGGTCATCCATGGAAGTCAGTGAATGCCACCCACAAAGCAAGGCAGCTGAGCATTTTCGGTCAGAATTCAAACCAGTGTTATCGTTCTCATTTTTCTCATCTGTTTTAGACCCTGTATTGTTATTGTTAATGTTTTTGTTTTGTTTTCGTTTTCTTTGTGGGTGATGTTTCTGTCTTTTTTCCCTTGTCTTTTGTCAGGCTGCAGTATGAACCAATGTGGAAAGCTTGATGCAAGTACAGTACAGTCTTCTAATGTACAATTCCAAATAGTTGATATTCCAAAGCCAGTTAACCCCACCCTCCTCTTCCCGGAACTTTTTTTTTTTTTTTTTTTGCTGTCCAGTCTTCTGTGCTACCTTAGTGGCAGTGCACCCATGCCGCTTATTCCAACACCCCGTCCACAGCCTGGCCAGTCCTGCCGCAGCCCCAGCACCGGCAGTCCATAGAGAGCAGTCAGTGTCAAGTTGGCAAGAGGCAACCCACTGGAGGAGACTCTGCACTGCTGCCAAGTCACTTTGGCCGTGTTCAGTGGTGCCTGTTCTGATCCAGCATACGCAGGACACTACCTACTAAGCCCCCTACTGACGATAGTAATTGCTTAGTTGTAGAGCTCTCCCTCCGGAGGGCGCCACCATGTCCGTCCAACAACAGCCCCCATGAACTTGCCGATACCGGTGATCCTGACGGAACCAAATCAAGGCCACAGACGTGGAGAGGACATCGAAACTGAGGTCACCATGAGACCAGTGCATGAAGGGCCACAGAACCTGAAACTTTTTTTATGCTAATCAATGAGAATGAGGATGATGAAGATGATGCTACAGATTTCCATTCCGGTCTGAGACTGCATGACCGGGCTGTTCTCTACGCTTCCTTTCATAATATATCCCGGCGTCAGGAAATTTGAGCAACACTCCAGAGATGCATCCATTAAGTGGATGAAACTCGCCTGTGTGGCCCCAGTCTTTCCATCTGAGCCCATAGCAAACTCTACTCTATTCTGGGTAGGAGCTGGTCGGGGCAGAAAAATCCCACATGACTGATGGGAATCAAACCCACGACCTCCCAGCCGGGAGTCCGCGAAGCTAACCACTTTGCAACAGCAGCTGGTTCAGAACATCTTTCTTGTCGTCTTATTTAGGTATGCCTTTGACTCATTTTCATTTAAAGTATTTCCAAATGTTGTTGCTCAGGGTTTCCTACTCTACTGACATCTTTCAAATTTGGCTTGGGGGCATGCAACACATATGCCTCTTGACAATGTAAACTAAGTCAAACTGACATTGTTCTTATGCTCATCAAAAAGTTTAGGCAAGTTTGGAGAAATGGAGGTACCCTTCTTAAGATCCTAAAAGTCTATAAGACTGACTTGGGTTTGTGTAAGTTTGAGTTGATGTTGCCTTCTCAAAAAAAAAAGAAAAAAAAAAAAAAGAAAAAATTTATGATTGTTTTAAGTGAAGTCAGTTTTCCACCTTGATTCAGAGACTAACTACTAGACCTTTTAGATTATTTGACAGATAGTAAGATTATGATGAGTGAATTCTGCTTTTATTGATCAAAATAGATTGTCCATTCTCTGAAATTTATACACTTGTTAACAATCTTCAGTATATCTTGAATATGAAAATCTGATCTAATGAGGTCCTAAATGCCTGTACAAAAGTTTATATATTTTGTACCTTTTTTGGGTACGAACCTTCCTGAGAATGGTGACAGATAACACGACATGCCTTGTGTGTGGCAGATGTTTTCCAAGCGCTTGTACAGCTTTATGTGGTGGATCATGCCCATCTTCGTGTCCCTGTCCACTTTTGGTGGCGTCAACGGCATCCTCTTCACCACTGCCCGCCTGTTCTACGTGGGAGGTCGCGAAGGTCACATGCCCAAAGTGCTCAGTATGGTGCAGCTTCAGCGACTGACCCCTCTGCCAGCTGTGGTCTTCATGGTCAGTGCAGAATGTCCATGGAGGAATGGTATTGTGTGCATGTTAGATCCACATGACACAGGGGAATTAGGAGTTGGTGGAGGGAGGGGGTTAGGGGAGGAAGGATATCTGTGTATGTCTGTGTAAGCAAGCGGGTGAGCATTAGAGTTTTTTTTGTTCATGCTCATGTGTATTCATTACCTACAGAAGTATTTATGTCTTTGCAAATAACCAGACAAGTGCACAGAAGGTAATGAAAAGACCTATTTTCAAGTGAGTGTGTTTATGAACAAACAAAACTGTAGAGGTGAATTTCAGGTTTTGTCATAAATTCCTTTGAAAATTTGGCTTATCTCTCATGGGAGACCGTCAGCAAAATACCATTGTGTGGCACCACCCACTTTTTGTTTTCTATGTACATGTTTTTGCTCTTTGCAAGTGGAAATGTGCCACGGATGATTCTCTGGTTGTTTGCACAAAATGCATGCTGATCATGTAACATCATTTGTTACATCTTTCCAAAATTGAAAAAAAAAGAAAAGAAAAAGTAGTTTTGACATTCTGGGGAATATTTGATTCATAAAGAAGTCTTAGGTCCATTTTTTGTGTTCTGTAGAGAGTTCAGATATATAAATCAGAAGCAAATCAATAGAGAAGATGGCATCTTTTGAATGAATTGACATGAAATATCTAGTAAGTGACCCTTGTGAGCTCAAAGCAATATATTTAATGGACTGGGGTGTTTTTTGTTCAGGGCTTGTTGTCGCTGCTGTACCTGGCCTCCTCGGACATGTATGCCTTGATCAACTATGTGGGATTTGCTACCTGGCTGTCAATTGGCATGGCCATCGTGTCGCTCCTTGTCCTGCGCCGCACACAGCCCAACCTGCCTCGCCCCATCAAAGTGCACCTGGCCTGGCCCATCATCTACACCATTGTCACAGTCTACCTGGTCGTGCTGCCTCTCTACGCTTCTCCCACTGAGACGGGTGGGTATTGGGTTGGTGGTTCAGCCCCTCTAAGCTTCCATTGTTGATTTTTGTATGGGTTTGTATACACAAATGCTGGTGCCTTTGTGTCGCTAGATATTAGTCTGTGAATATGTCCCAGTGGGTGAGCATTATGTGTATGCATGTGTATGTGTGTGTGTGCATGTGCTGATTGTGTGCCGATTCCTAGATAATTGTTCCGAATTTGATGAAATGGTCCCTCGGATTTCCACTTCAGTGGAAAACAGAATGCAAATGTACGTATGCTTAGAATTCAAATTTTATTCTAGTCTGTTATATCAGACTTCTTTGTGTGATTTGCTGGTTTTTCTATCCTTTCATGCTTCACTTTTATGCTGAGGATTTTTCTTGTTTTATCATGGATGTAATTTTTCTCTAACCCCCCCCCCCCCCCCCCCCCCTTCATTTCAATTCTTTATGATCAACTCTGAAACACCTAACACTTTTAGGATGGGTCACTTGTGGTGCAAGTTGTATCACTGTGAGAAATCTCTGATCTACTTAGACTACAAAGGACAGAACTGCCATAAAGGCTTAATTCTTAAGAATGTATTGTTTTATTCATGCTTTTCTTTACAACACAATTTTCTCCCATCATTCTCTGAAAAGTTGCTGTGACTCGAATTTCAACAATTCTGTTGGTCATGATTGAAGAATGTGTGTCTCAGCATATATCTTGAATTCATTGCTCATGGAATGAGGATGATTTCCGAGTTTGTTTTATCATTTAACGTAAAATTTATTGCTTACCTTTTGTGTAGAATTTGATTAACTGCATTTGCCAGTATGTAAATGATCTGATGCCATTTAACATTCTTGATTTAGAGAAAAAAAACCACTTTTGAACCTGGCAAAAGACTATATATTGCCAATATTCATATTTTGTCATTTGTTTGGTGTACATTACATTGTCATCCCATTCTCCATGCTTTGAAATACTGATGCTATCTTTGTACATGTGCAGGTATTGGCCTTGCGATCATCTGTACTGGTATACCAGTCTATCTTATTTTTGTCGTCTGGAAGTCAAAGCCTAAAGTCTTTGACAATTTCATGGGTAAGTTGTTCTTTCCACAACCTAAAGAGGCAGTGTTCGAGTTTACACACATACATGAATCAAAAGGAGCACATAGATCAAAGTTTGTTGACAGACAGTAACTTTCAATAACAAGTCATTTGTTTGAAATCAGAATAATAGGATGGACAGCTTTGGTAAATCCACAGGTACAGACATTGGTGTGGTCATTCAGTTGCCCTAGCAGGACCCAATGTCAGGTGTAGCACCTGCAGGGAAAACGTCAATAGAACAACAGCAAACTAAAAATAAGAACTAGCTTTTTCGTATCTTTAACTGGCCTGTCCAGGGGCCATCGCAGTCCATGAGAATTCATCCTGAATAGCACAGTCCACAACACTTACTTGTCAGTGAGGGGTATCTAAAACCAGCCAGCCTTCCTAAATGTTTACACAGATAGCATGTTGACGATCTCATCTAAAAGTCCATTCCTCTTGTGTTTTGTATGTGAAAAAGATTATTAACAAAAAGGTGGTGGTGTTGTATCTTGAGACCACAGAGCATTGGCCATTTCTTGCCATCTGCAGCATAATATTTGTGGAGACATGATATTTTTCATGGCCTAGTTAGATTCTTTGCTTTGATGGGATCAGAACTTTTCAGCAGGGATAGTAGGGGTCAGGATTTCAGTCACAACTTATCTCAAAGGAGCAATGCACTGATTCTCCTCTCCTGCAGTAGCTATAGCCGCAGATTTACTAACGTATTTGTGAAATATCCAAGGGTTCTGTCTTTTTATTTTGGGACATGAAATTACCTATATGCTTCTGGATGTCTGTTGACATAGCAAGAAAAGATCCCATGCTCCTCGGTGAACTGACTTGCTGCTGTGGTGTACTTCAAGGTAGATCTCTCTAGGGAGAAATATACAGTATTTTTACATGCTGGGGGACAGAAAGTTAGATTCTGACAAATTTACCCCATGTCGTTAACATCAGCCAGTCTTTTGGAATCATTTTTCATCATCCCAACAGAAATTGCCCTCGATACATTTGGGCTGCTTTCCATCGATCTGCGAAGTACAGTGCCACCTTTTCCTGTGTACCAGTTGAAAATGATATTAGTGCAGAATTTTGCTAGGCACAAAACAATTTTTGTGGCATGTTATTTCTTGTGTGGCAGGTGCAGGGTGCTATACACAGGATCTCCCATTATTGTATTGCTTAATCAAGACCAGCATTCAGATCACCTCTGATGGATGTATTGAAGAGAGACAGAAAGAAAAACCAAAAAACAAACAAAAGAAAAATCTGTCCCATGCGAATTCTTCAGTATGGACCCAAATCTTTTTATACATGCAACTTTGTTATCCATAGGCCACCATTTGGCTGACTGGAAACCAGTGTGAACATTGAAACTACTCGTGGATTTGCCCTTTTGATCATAGTGGTCTCTGTGGATATGAAGGCTTTCGTTTTGCATTTAACCTGCTAATAGCAAGCAGGGCCTTGTGGTATAACAGGCGCTTGTAATCACAAATTCACCAGTCTGAAAATCATTGTGTATGAATCTATATTGAATTGCCATTTTGATTTGTCTTTGATTTTTGCCCTGAACATTTCTTCCATTTACTTTGACCTCAAAATTTAATTGTTTGTAGATAATTGATGTAGTAAAACTTGAAGTCTGGTTGTTACAGACGTGACTTGTTGCAGACATGACCAACAACAATGTCTTACTCTGCAGCACTGTATATGCCTCTGTTGTATTATAAGGCAATATATGCATGTTGCAGATGGAATGACGGTGTTCCTGCAGAAGCTGTTGGTAGTGATGCCAGAGGAAAAAAAAGACTAGGAGATGTTTGTGTTGTTGATGACTCTACCTCAAGGGGAAGAAGTACAGAACTTGTGTGGTTCTGCTACACACACACAGCTGCTTGTGATCAAACTGACAAACATTCTCATGTAAAGTTTTGGACATTGCCATGGTGACAAGATCTGTTAAAAGGCTAAACCCCATTCCTTTTTTTGCATGGCATTTTTGGATGGGGTCACTGCACTGACGGGTGGATACTGCAACCGTGTGCTTGTCACTTTGAACACATTGGGAATGGTATCAGTGCTCCTGGGTAGTCATTGACTAAATTTTGTCTCCTCCCATGCTTTGTGTCAGAGAGAGGAAAAGTAGATTTGGATCAACATGTATATACAGTCTGGTGTCAGTGTTAAATGTCAGGAAGACCTGCAAATGTAGCAGATTTTTTCCCCCTCGTAGGGCCTTTTGCCACTCAATTGCCAAGATTTTATTAGAGACCTGTGCCCAACTGAAGAAGAAAAAGAAAAGAGGACACCTAGAAGGAACTTCATTTGTATTTTACAGCTTTATACATGTCGGTCACTCAGTACCTAGAGGAACTTCATTTGTATCATAAAGTTTTGTTCAAGTGTCTTGTCACTCCCAAGGAAGGGGAAAAAAAGGAGAAAGGTTTAACTTTCAGTTCATACAGCCAAAACTGGTGGCGAAGAGAATGTTGATTCAACTTGATGTTTGATTTTAAGAAACATGAAAAACTAGCAAGCACAAGCTTGCTATCCTTTTGATGTTTTTTTTTTTCCCTGTTAGGGATCACATTTTAAATTGTTTTATGGCGACCATATAAAGATTTTGTTACAGATTGTATCAAGGTCTTTTGGCAGGTGAAGAAAACATTAAGACCAATATTTTAATTCCCCCCCCCCCAAAATGAATCTGAGGTGGAGTTTGAAAAGTTTTATCTTTTATGTGATTTTGATGAAGTTTATGAAGTGTGGAGTTTTTAAATAGCTTTACAGATGAGTTTGAAAATAGTTTTACAGATCAGATAGTTTATTTAATGGGTGATCGTTGTGTGATAAAGTTACTCATTATGTGTGTTTGTATATGTGTGTGTGTGTACGTCTGTTTACCCCAAAATGCGCTTTACCCAGAAATATGCAGCCTTTCTGTTAGAGATTTTGTACGAGAGATTCCAGCCTATGTTTCTCTCTGCTTTTTCTGGTGTTTTATGGCAGCTTTTTTTTCTTTCTCACCCCCTGACAATCATTTCCCTTTTTTTTTTTTTTTCCCCATTTACCTCCATTTGATACCATTGCTATGGTATGTGTTCAAAGTATTAATTTCACCCAGTTCATATGCTTGTAGTTGAACAAGGAAGGGGTATAATGAATAGTTATGGTCTTTCCACCCCCTTCCTCTCCTGATGATCAGTTGTGAATTGCGATCAACAGAAAAGTGAAATGCATGACCACATTTTCATAGCATTTATAAGATGTTTTAGGTGCGATTGAATGAAAGATATGTAGTCAGCATCATCCAGTATTTTGTGTGTTGAAACTGCCTTTTTTTGATCTTGCGTTGTTGAAAATGTGTGCATACTTAATTTTCGGTTTATTTTAGAATTCTTATGGCCCCCCCACCCACCCCCATTGCTTTTCTTGATCAGTTGTTTACAGATTTGTCATTGCTTGCAGTACAGGATCTTCTGTTCAGTGCCACAGACTTGTGAAAATCTCATATGCTGTACAGCTAAAATGTATTGAACAATACATACATTTTTTCCCCCGATGGAGTGGTCCTTTGAAACATTAGTTTTCTCTGGTGTCGGAAGAAACAGGGTGGTAGTTGTTTTGGGCGACGAGTGTGAATAGAATGGCATGGTTGTTCTGAATTCACTTTAAGCAGTGTAACGCTTAGTGTGTGAAGTATAAATATTTAGTGGAAAGGGCATCAGCCAATCATGTTGGTTTCCATCAACATTTTGTGCAAGATGTTCACAAGTTGACCCAATTATGAATATCTGTCGTATGTTAAAAAAAAAAAAAGCTCCAGTTTGTAATGAAAAATGATGTATGTTACAGGGTTCTTTTTTTATGTATGCAGGGTTCTTTCCAAGTAGACATGAACATTATGTCAGCTCATATGTTTCATTATATATTCTTACTTAGTCTGACTATAACTGCATTTTTTGTTGGTAAATGTTTTTGACTGTCGAGGAATGTATAGCAGATGCCTTGTGTATTTTAATTGATGAGTGGCTCATCCAGCTTTGGTAATCTGAAGCTGTAACAGGCTATTACTGCAGCATACCTGGGCCACATCTTGTAATCTGTCTGTTAACTGTTCATGTCAAAAATCTTTATGCATTTCTTCATAGTACGTCAGTTTGCTGTGCAGATGGACATGAGAGAATACATTGGAACAGGGTGGTGTAATAGGCTGTCCTTAAAATGATTTTTTGGGGGGAACCCATTGAAACAAAACATTGTGATCCATGTAATTTTGGACAACAGTGTGATTAGTTGCATTTTAAAAGTTTGCTTTGGACATAAAAGAGAATATTCACTGGCAAAAGACAACCAGTGTGATCTCCAGTTTGTTGCGGAGAAAAAAACTGGAGAAAGAAAAAAGTATTTACATTTTTCATGTTGTTCATGCCGTTTTTTCATGTTGAATATACTCATCATGAACTAAACCATATGTTGTAAATCATTTGAGAGATTCATTTACCTGTGCCATTTTTTTTTTGTTTGTTATTCCTATTTTAGAGGGGAAAAACTTGATCAACTCCCCTTTCAGGTTGGCCTAACCTTGTAAAGTGAACTGATCCATTTGTAAGGCATTTTACCTTTATGGGACTGCATTGTGCATAGTCATCAAGTTACGATTGTGGAATGTTTATACTTGAGAGTTCACTCTGCTGTTCTGAGTCACACTGTATGAAACAAAAACTTGACATGGTAGACGGAGACAATTGCAAGTCCTGACAGTAATGTAGCATTTGCTCATCTTTTTCTTGTTAAAGGTGCTGTGGCATCCTAAACTGTGCTAGCTGTAGCAATGGGTTTAAAAAATTTTTTTTTTTTTAAAGGTTATCATCCTTTGTTACAATAGACTAAGAGAAGTGCTTGGTGTGCAGCCCACAGTCATGTAACAGATTTTGTCACATGGTCCGAATTCAACACGTTTTGATTTTATCATTCTATATGGAATCTGATTTTTTTTTGAGACTAAGAACAAAAGAGCCAGAAGTAACAAGATTTTCTTCTCTTAGAATATGACAGTGCAATCATGTAGATCTCGACATTTATAGCTGAGACAGGGAGACTGAATTGAACAGCAGTATAACTGGAAACAAACCCAAATGAGAACACAAAATGAGGTGTAAAGAAAACAAGGTTTAAGAAATGTGTATTCAATACGGAACAGACAAGCATATTTTCAATAAATGCCTTTTTCAGTCGTCATTTAGGAACATTTTTTTTTTTGTCTGTTAGTTGCGTGTTGCTTGGAGAAATTTGTCACCGATTCATTTGTCTGGTTCATATTTTATATGAAATAAATGTTACTTTGCTCCTTGTTTTGTGTGTTCATTTGGGTTTGCAGTCGAGGCACTGGATTCCAGGAAAGATTGCATTTGATGCGAAAGCCAGTGATTATGAGACGCAAACAGGAAGGGGTGGGAGAGAGAAGAAAACTATAGATGAAAGGTTGTACAAGAGGAAGGCAACCAAGATCATATTTACAGTTGAGCAGGAAGGTTACCGACATTAGTCTACTTGGACAGACATTCTGTGTGTATCTATTATGGTTCAAATAAGCAGCATTTTTTTTTTCTTTAGGTCAGTTTATTTCTGACCACTACTCTGTTTACTGTAATGTAGTGTCCCTGTTGCATTAGTTTGTGTCTTGCTATTCCTTATTTTTTTTAATTATATCAACTAGAAATGTTGAAAGACACTATGTCAAAAGGGGTACACTATCATTGCCAGTTTCTTGATTTCTTATCGTTTAGGAAGTATTATGTGTTCATTAACTATGTTTTGACAATTTAATTTGACTGAATAAAGTGAAGATTCATCATGACTGAAAACATTATTTCTTTGTTTGAATAGAACAGGAGGAACCCTCTCGATTCTTATCAAACATTTTAAGTAGCCAAGCTGTATATTCAGGGAATGTGTCTAAACACACCACCAGTGTGTACATATTTTAATTTCGTGTCATCCATTGCACTTACATGTGTTGGCCTACTCTTCTCTGAAAGATGGAATGGGGTTATTTTTTATGTGTTTGTTCCTCTTTTAGACTCTTAAGTTTGTCCAGAGGGCCAGGAGAATCCACAGATGTCAATACCAAAGTGGAAACCTTTTCAAATCTGGCTTCTGAAAGTGGGAACCAATCTTTGAACAAGACAGCTACATTTTGCCCACTAACTCAATCAGGCTTGCTGCTCGCTTTTCAAGTTGATTACATCTGAGTTCACCCATTCGAATCCAAAGACCTCTGTCACACAACATTTCCAAGTGAAGAGATGAAAACTAAGAGCAATCAACACTTCAAATCATCTTACTACAAATTTTGAAGAAAAAAAAAGAAAGTAAACACTATCCTCAAACAGAAGCCGATGACCACTGTGCTGTGTCTATTACCTGTATGGCTTTTAAAAAATATTTTATTACTCTTTATTTTGTCCAATTTAGTTTTAAGGAGGATGCCTGGCACTCCAAGCACAGCCTACTTTAATCCGACATAAAGTTTAGCTATCATGTCATTATGATTATGTCATTTCTTTACCCATTCAGGTTGCGACTTTTTTTCTTTCTCATCTGTACAAGTCTGACGGCAATAGAAAGGCTCTGTAATTGTTTTCAGTTTCCTCAAGGAAATATCCTGCGTGTGGACTAGTCCATATCCACTACACCACATCTGCTAAACTAACAGATCACAGTGCACAGGATTTACCATTGAATTGACAAGTTAATAACCAAAATGAAGTAACAGAAGCCTGACCTATGCATTCGTCCAATGTACTGGCCACACATTAGCCCAATGCACTGCTTTATGAAGTACAGCTGCAGGAGTTTGTGTGCATACTTGCATGTTCGTGCATTCACACAGTTTACCAATAATTGTGCATTCAAATTTCAAGATAATGACTAAAATAATTTTTTGAACAAAAACTTTATTGAACTGCTCAAATGGAAGCATTACTTGTCTGCACTTTTTGTGGGGTATGGGGAGCAGTGGGAATGGGACATAACTGGCCTATCCTCAGAGTAAAAGGAGATAGCAATCCAAGCCTCTTTCAATTCACTTTCACCACAGCTCATCATTTTTTCACTTTCTTTTCCCCAACCACCTCACTTTATGAACTGGAATGTATGCACAGCCTTCAGCACTCTGGATTTTAAGATCTTGAAACAAGTAGTATATGCAACTGAAGAGTGGAACTTGGGACTCAGCAGCTCCTTTCCTGAATTGTGCAACACGTGTCCACTTGTTTCACTAATGGACGTTACCCCGAGTCTGGCACTGTACAGTTATGTCAAACCACTATTTCCAAACTTCTTGATCTTCTGGAAAGGAGAAATTCAGAAACAAATACAAATCGTCGATCAAAGCCGATACTGTCAATGCCTCTGTGACTTTCTGCACGGCTCTGGAAAACACTCATCCTTACAATCTATCCACAGCACTAATGGGATGGGACCACTATCCAACATAAAATAATCTGACTGAATATTTTTCCCCACAGAGAAGTTAATTGAAATGGATAATATGTATTGTGCGTTGACCTTTTCTTCTATTTTTTTTTCACTTCTTTTTAAACAGATTGGTTATCACTCCCTTAAGTGAGTTAACTATAAAAACACAAACAAGAAGTGAGAACAGAACTCGAGTGTAAAGAACTGCAAATGAAATCTGTTATGTGGACAGAGACCAGAGGGTTCTGAAATGAAGATGTTTCTGTGACAGTCAAGGAAGAGCGAGATAGAACCTATCTCCCATGATTTTACAGAACTGCCAAGAGGGGAAGCTTTTCTTCCCAGCAAGAGCTAGAATGAAGAACACCACCTTTCTTCCCCACCCCAAATCTAAGAACTGATCATAGCAGTAAACGAGTGACCTTTTACACTGACATTTAGCTGACAACACAAATGTAGAGAAAGTATTCTTCCTAAACTGTCGGTCAGCAAAGAGCTTAGTATTCTTCTCCACCTTCTTCCTCTCCCTCCCCCTCCACAGAATCTACCCCGACCTCCTCAAAGTCTTTCTCCAGAGCTGCCAGGTCCTCACGTGCCTCCGAGAACTCGCCCTCTTCCATGCCTTCGCCAACATACCAGTGGACAAATGCACGCTTTGCGTACATCAGATCAAATTTGTGATCCAGTCGGGCCCAGGCTTCAGCGATGGCAGTGGTGTTGCTCAACATACATACAGCACGCTGCACTTTGGCCAGGTCACCGCCAGGCACTACGGTAGGGGGCTGGTAGTTGATTCCTACCTGCAGACACAGTAATAGTATTCACTTTAAAAGGGTCTACAGCCAAACAGTTGCAAAATGAATCATGCACTACATGCCCCTGCTAATTGAGAGCACAGTAAAAAGCACTTGAATCTCAATACACCTTGATTTTAAGTACCAGATCATTTGAAGTTTTTCCGATGTCCCAGCCAAAGGTAATCTCTCATTACAAAAAATCAGATAGTTTATATTCATATGATTTCAGTAACGGCTTAATTTCAAGTGCCGTCTTTGTCTCCAGTGATGCTGGGTTTGCTTGATTTCAAATAGATTGTATAATTTCAAATCTGCACAACTGCAAATGGTACATTGTTTCCGATATATCTGAAAACGAGTTATTTCCACTTTTTACTCTCAATTTTTATGTTTGTCTTGACTTGCACTCTTAAACAGGATTTGTGCTTTAGATCTGTTACAGACTGTGCATATGTAGTTTGTGTGCACGTGTGCATACTTGCACGCTTCAAATTTAATTCTGAAAGCAGACTGCTTAAGTTCCCATTTAAACCATACAGTCTGAAGTAAGACAATTATTATGAGCACATTATTTCTTCAATCTATCTGTTACCAAACATATCGGGGGGGGGGGGGGGGGGGGGCCAAAAGTAGCTCCAACTAGGCACCGAGTCCTTTTCCCTTTTGTTATTTGAGACACACGTGCAAAATTTGTCTTCTCACAAATTGCTCATCAACATCTTAAGCACCACCACCACCGTATGCTGCTTCAAAATGCGCACAACATGAGGAAGAAGTTCAACTTTTTTTGAGTAGCAGAGCTGTCCACATAAACATGCATTTATCGATTTCAGAATTGTCAAAGCAATCTTTATGGATTATATGTAAGGACTATACTGTATCATTTTGTGCTAATTCAATTATATTTGGACAAGTCTTTACAATGTCCAATCTAGTAAGCAAGAAGGCAGAATAACAGTCAGTAGATATATTCTATCCAACAAATGTAAATCTTACTTCAAGTTTCTTTTCATATTTTATACTAGATGCTGGGGGATAATCAGTATATACATTCTGAACTACAAAACAAACGCCAATTCCGATTTCATATATTCATTCATAGAGTTATATCTGATACAGAGAGATTGTTTCTAAAAGCCAAGAAAAACTTCAAGACAAAATCTGTGTATATACAATTTCTGGCAACCGTAAAAACTAGACTACATAGACGATAAATTCACCTTTCTTCTGATGTTCTAAACATAATTATGTACAACACTGAACTAGCTGGAAACACATGCTACCTGCACTTTTACACTTAATGCAGACTGTTGGCCATGTACAAGGGCACACCCAAATGTTTGCAGAAACTGTGGGAGATGTGCAAATTGGTTTATATTCACAGGATTTACGCGACAAATACTGAAAAACAAAAGAAGAAAAAAGAACACCCCGCTCCTCCTACAGACTCGTTATGAAAAATTCTGGTTCATGAAGTTTTTTTTTTATATAAATTGTAATGTCATGCCAAAGCACACACACACACACACACAAAAAAAAACCCATCTAATTTAAAGTCTTGTTAATTATAAGTCAACTGGATGTCCCAAGGCACTTGAAGAATTGCTTTAAACTCCAAACATTACTGACAGTACATGGCTACTTTAAGGTCAGTAATTATTTATCGCCTCTCTTCAGTCATACGGAGTCACTTGAGTATCAGCGTGCGTCAGCCAAGAATTGTCAGTTGGTGCCCAGGCAGGCCAAGGATAGGACAGTGAACACGACACACAACAAAATTATTAAAGATCCCATACATAATACATTAAATAATAAAATCGAAAAACAGTTGATAACAGCTATCAGTGAAGGTTATATACTTGTACATTTTGTTTATCTTAACATAAAATAACCTAGTTTGAGGGGTAAGTACAACATCCTTTTTTCACCCTCACTCGTTCCCTGCTTGCTACATGGCCGACATCGTGCATGTGCATGCGTGGGCCCGGTACCCGACAGAATCTGTCCTAATCTTATGACGGATTCGCACACTAGTAGCCCCTAATTTGCCCAAATTTATACTCGACAACAGAGGCGTTATCCAGCAGAGACTGGTAGATCTCATTCCCTTGTGTAGTCAGCAAGAGACTGACAAAAGATCAGCAGAGACTGAACTTTGAGTCAGCAGAGACTGAAGCAATGGCCGAAGAGAGCCCTGAGCGGCAAGAGGCCGCGACTGTGGCATTCGCGGACCTGCAGTCACTTCACGCAAAAATGTCTGGCCGCTAGGATAGACTTGAAGCCATGCTGCAGAGAATCGCTGGCCAAAGTCATTTGGGTGAACAACAGCCCAACAGAGCAAGAAAGCGAGCTTTGTCACCAGAAAACCGGCACAAGGGGAAGAAGTTGCACGCAAAAAGCACAAAGGAATTGTCAGAGTCGGAATCTGAAGGAGAGGTAGCAGATGACACGCTCTCAGCAGCCGGCTCTGACGAAGATTTGCTAGGGGAAATAGATAAAGCTCTTGATGATGGTGAGGAGACAGCACCACCAGTCTCCTCCTCCCTAGCACAAATCATAAACAAACGCTTCCAGTCTGGACTGTCAGAGGACAAACTGAAAGACAGGCTCGGTAAGTATCAAAGGCCAGAAAACTGCGAAGCGCTGATAGTGCCGCGAGTCAACACCGAAATTTGGAAAAGTCTTCCAGCAGAGGCCAGAAGAGCTGACATCAAAAGCTCGCATGTGCAAAAAGCACTGACAAAAGCAGCAATAGCTTTGACAGACAGCACACAAACAATACTCAGGGCACAACGCAACACTGACTCACAGACATCCAAGAAAATGAAAACAGCCATTGAAAAGAACACAGTCAGTCTTGCACTCTTGGGACATGCATCACATCAGCTATCACTCAGACGCAGAGAGGCCATTCGCTCACATTTGCACCCTTCTACCACAGGCATTTGTAATGATTCTGTGCCAGTCACAAAATGGTTGTTTGGTGACAACTTGGCTGCGTCACTCAAAGAAATTAAAGAAATGGACAGGTTGGGCAATACTCTTGCTGCTGGGGGGAAAACAAAATATAGAACATCTGCAAACCAGCAATAGAGGCGGCAACCCTTTTTTAGGACAGAGAAATACGGGGCGATGGCTTCGGTACAAAGGTGGCCGTGCGAGTTACAGACACAAAGCGGCAGCCATGCGAGCTCGCGCACACAACACGGCCAACAAGAGGAACTGGCAAGTTTAGCTCTGCCCACTCAGCCAGCCAGCGAAGTCGTAAGTGCTTACTATCACAGTCTCGCACAGCTAAGGGCAGAATTAGAGACAGAGATGGATACGTTTCAAGGTGGCAGGCTCCAACATTTTCTGCCCGTATGGGAATCACTTACAACAGACCAAGAAATCTTACAGCTGATAAGAGGAGCCACACTGGAATTTGAAGAGAAAACTCTGTTATCCCCTCACACATGTTGTAGTAGTACACAACCTAGCTTAAACCAGGCGGAAACAAATATCATAGACAGTGAAGTGAATAAACTCAGATCAAAAGGAGTTATATCCCCTTGTACACCTGTACACGATCAACACGTGTCGCCTGTGTTTACAAGGCCAAAAAAGGATGGGTCAAATTGCATGATTCTGAATTTGAAAAAATGGAATCAAGATATTACTTACCACCATTTCAAAATGGTTACTTTGCATGTTGCACTTCAGTTAGTGACACCTTTTTGTTTCATGGCTTCTATAGACCTAAAGGATGCCTATTACTCCATCCCCATTGCACAAGCACATAGGAAGTATCTCAGATTCAGATGGAGAGGCCAACTCTGGGAATATAACTGTATGCCAAATGGTCTGGCTCTTGCCCCTAGGAAATTTACCAAAATGTTGAAACCTGTTTTGCCAAACTGAGACAAGAAAATCATGTCTCCACCAACTTTCTGGATGATTCTCTTCTCCTTGCAGAATCAGAATCAGAATGCATAGAGAATATCCAAGCCATAGTGCAGCTTTTTCGTTCACTCGGCTTCATTGTACACCAAGAGAAATCAGCTCTTAAACCAACCCAGGTTATTCAGTATCTAGGGGTGATTATTGACTCCAGAACAATGACAGTCACTTTGATACCTGAAAGGAAAGACAATCTGAAACACTGCTGTGTCCAGCTACTGAAAGCCAACAAACCAATTATCAGAGAACTAGCCAAGTTATTGGGAAAATGGTGGCAAGTTTTCCGGCAGTGAAATTTGGGCCCCTACATTATCGTCACTTAGATGGCAACAAAAAAGCTGCACTGAGACAAACAAAGGGAAATTTTGATGGACATACCACACTGACCCCACAATCCAAAGAAGAGCTTAAGTGGTGGATAAGTAATGTAGATACTGCTTACAATGACATCACACATCCAGATTTTGACGTTACTGTGACGTCAGATGCCAGTATGACAAGATGGGGATGTGCATGTAAGACACAGAGCTCTGGAGGATTGTGGCTACCAGTTGAAACTCGCTTCCACATTAATTACCTTGAACTTAAGGCAGCTTATTTCGCACTGAAGTGCTTCCAGGCAGATCTTGATGGAAAACATGTGCGCTTGCCGATTGATAATTCCACAGCAGTAGCCTGTATTAACAACATGGGCACAAGCCACTCTGACAGCTATAATGAGATGACAGCCACTATCTGGCAGTGGGCTGTGGACAGAAATGTATGGCTGAGTGCATACCACATCCCAGGGAAAGACAATACAGCTGTGGATGAAGAATCAAGGAAAATTAATGTGGATGCAGAGTGGAAACTGGATAGTACTGTGTTGACAGATGCAGTCTACAAGTTGCAGATTTCCTTTGAAACTGATTTGTTTGCTTCCAGAATAAACAAACAGCCTCACTGCTATGTCACTTATAGAGCCGACCCAGAGGCATATGCAGTTGATGCTTTCTCCTTAAATTGGGGAAAACTACAATGGTATGCTTTTCCTCCTTTCAGCCTGCTGCCCAGTGTTTTACAGAAGATATGGAAGGAGAGAGCGACAGGCCTGCTCATCCTCCCCTTATGGCCCACACAGGTCTGGTGACCGGTTGTACAGAAAATGCTGACCCAGGAACCAGTCTGTCTACCCTCCACACCTGCCCTGCTGACACTGCCCAGCCACCCGGGTCGCACTCACCGCCTGCTGCCAAAGCTACAACTTCTGGCATGCAGTGTAACAGGCGCACGTTTGAACAGGAAGGATTCTCCCCTGATGCAGTAGATCTTCTCATGAACTCCTGGAGGCCCACCACCAAAAAGTTGTACAATACATACATTAGTAGGTGGATAGAATATGCCTCAAAAAACGGTATGGCAGTGAGATCACCCACACCGCCACAGGTTACAAATTTTTTAGCTTCCATGTTTACAGATGGGGCAAGCTATAGTGCCGTAAATTCTGCAAGAAGTGCATTATCAGTTTTTCTGCCATCAGTGAGAGGAGTATCAGTAGGTAATTTACCAGAGATTTGCAGACTTGTCAAAGGGGTTTTTGAGGAAAGACCTGCACTGCCAAGGTACAGACACACCTGGGATGTTAGTGTAGTGTTAGATTACATGTGCTCACTTCCAGATGTAAATACTTTGGATTTGAAACAACTGACATTGAAAACAGTAACTCTAATGGCACTTCTTACTGGGCAAAGAGGCCATGCTCTTCATCTACTGAAAACTACAGATGTGCATGTCAGTGAAAGGAAGTGTATTTTACAGTTTTCTAGTAAACACAAAAACACTAAGCCAGGCAGTCACACAGAACCAGCAGAAATTCTAGCCTATTCGCAAAACACCAAATTATGCTTAGCGACGCACATACAACTGTATCTTAAGAAAACTGAAGCGCTCAGGAAAGGGCCAGAACTCTTTATTGCCATCCATAGACCACATGCTCCCATTTCCAGAAACACATTTTCTCGGTGGGTCAAACAAGTGCTGTGTCACGGAAGGGAAAGTGAGAGGTGTATGTGGAAAATATATGTAGTCCGTCTCCTTGTGTGTTCAGAAGGCGTGTATGTTGTTTGTATAACTAATAACCTCACTCTCTCTCACTCACACCTTGCGACAACAGACCAGTCAGGTACGGAGGAGTTTACACATTTAGTGCACCATGAGGATGAGGGGGAAAAGGACTTCCTTATAAATACTAGGGATGTCACATCAGCTATAGGTGAACAAATGAATCAATCTCCCTCAGGTGACACTAGGCAGATTCCATCCACCTGCTGGTTCAAAAAGAATACATAAACACTTTTCAGCAGTAGACTGTCCCATACACAAAATGTAGAAGACAGTTATAATATATATAATCCTGCTGTCAAAGGCACAAATATAATGTCAATTTTTCAGTTATATTAGCTACTACTAATTAGACCCATAGGCCTCTCTCAATGGGAGAACATCAGCAGATTCCACAACTCCCACACACAACACATCAAAAATCCTGATACTTCACATAATCAGAAATACAACATTTTTCCCAAAACATGTCATCATACACTATATACAAACTCCAGACTTGTCCTGAAAAGTAATGATAATTTTCCTGAAACATAGAATTGTTTACAGGACAAATACAAGTTGCTGACATAAAAGCAACCTGCGAATCAGTCTTTGATCAGTTCTGGGAAAGGCGCTGTCAGGGAAAAAAACCTGTGCACAAATACTTTAAAGAAATATATATTCCGACCTTATTCCTGCCGTGAAGAGGGAAGGAAGTGTGGCGGTAGTCCGTACCGCAGAAGAGAACACACGATACAAAGTCCAATCTCATGTGCTGCGCACAGAGGAGAAAAATAGGTCACAGAGTTCCAAGTAGCCCACTCCTGCGACTAAGCACCAAGGGAAGGAGGTGGGGGGTGAAGTTCGACATCTTCTCACTGAGGCGTAGTGAAGGAAGCTGGCCCGGTGGTACACAGCTCCAGGAGAAGAAGAAGGACTGCCAAACTGGGTCAGGCGACTGCAGGGGGAAAACGTCGGCTGCTACCGCTAAGGGAAGTAGCTCAAAGACAACCCGCATTGCTCGCCAGGGTGGATCCTCGTCCCGGTCAAGGTCTACATCAGAGCATAATAAAATAATCCCTTCTAGGAGGGGGTTGAAGAAAAATCATGCTCTGGTCAGCAATCGACAGCGCATCTACCAGCGGCAGAGGTCGGGGCTCGTCTGTGTGAAAACTGAAAAGAGTTCACCGACCGAACAAACTATAAGGGAGGTAATCCTAGTCGCCTTACTTCATTATACAAGCGGCCGATGCACCGATCGTGCCTGTGACATGCTGGCTGCGGCAGGAGTGGACACAGGGACATATAGTGCACACACAACGCGCGCTGCGAGTTGTTCGGCAGCTGCAAGTGAAGGAGTGAGCCTTGCCACCATCCTCAAAGCAGCTGGATGGTCGGCAGAAAATACCTTCACCAAGTTTTATAAGAAAGCGGTACTGTCTAAACCTAATTTTGGACAGGCTGTATTAACAAGTTTGTTAAGAAAACGTGACTTCTGTACAGTATGTACTTGGCAAATTTCAGACTTCCTGGGGAATGTGTTTACAAATATTCTGCATTTAATTGCATGTGAATACAGGCCAGTAGGCACTGCAGTTAGAATATGTTTCAAGTTTGTGTTCAACATGTTACATTTGGTGATATTCACCTGTACTGAATTGAATTAAATTGATGTACATGTATTGATGACTGCAACTGGTTTTTGCAATTATGTGAAATGCTGCGTAGTCACTAGATGCTCTAAAATCTCATGTGACTCCGTATGACTGAAGAGAGGCGATAAATAATTGAAAAATTAAACTAGACTTACGTAGAAAGGTGACGTTTAATTTGAATTATTTAGAGCCTATCGTAAGGAGGGAGGAGTTACGTGCCCTCCCTATGTATGGCTCTGAATGTTCAAGGTCACCACTATGGTAAGTCTAGTGAACAGTTTGTTCACCCTCCCAAAGTATCTAGTGACTACTCACAGCTCTAAACACTGACTATTCTTGGCTGACGCGCTGATACTCACGTAACTCCTCCCTCCTTACGATAGGCTCTAAATAATTCAAATTAAACGTCACCTTTCTACGCAAGTCTAGTTTAATTTTTCAATTAAGTGTTACCTAGCACAAAACATGATTCTGAATCTAAACTGGGATGGAATTAATCTGCCATGGCACTTACTTTGAATCCAGTGGGGCACCAGTCAACAAACTGGATGGTTCGCTTGGTCTTGATAGTAGCAATAGCAGCATTAACATCTTTGGGCACCACATCACCACGATACAACATGCAGCAGGCCATGTACTTGCCATGACGAGGGTCACACTTCACCATCTGATTAGCTGGTTCAAAGCAGGCATTGGTGATTTCAGCCACTGTCAGCTGTTCATGGTAGGCCTTTTCTGCAGAGATAACAGGGGCGTAAGTGGCCAGGGGAAAGTGGATACGGGGGTAGGGTACCAGATTGGTCTGGAACTCGGTCAGATCTACGTTGAGGGCACCATCGAAGCGCAGAGAGGCAGTAATGGAGGAGACAATTTGGCCAATCAGACGGTTGAGATTGGTGTAGGTGGGTCGTTCGATGTCCAGGTTACGTCGGCAGATGTCATAGATAGCCTCATTGTCCACCATGAAGGCGCAGTCAGAGTGTTCCAGGGTGGTGTGAGTAGTCAGGATAGAATTGTATGGCTCAACGACTGCTGTCGACACCTGAAAATGCAGCAGACATCAGTTATGCCAGTTGATTTCATGAGGATCCACAATCACCTGTACACGCTAAGCAGTTGCTAGGCTGCTCCTGAACACCTTTACTGATTAAAGTTGGAAGAGCCAAAGGAGAGGCTTCTGACTATCTTCTGGCGTGATTTGTAAACATAGAAGTGACGAGTTTCTGAGTGTGACTGGCTCTCAATTTCCTTCTTCTCAGTGTTACTCTAGCTCCCCATTTGAACTGTGTGGACCCGATAACTGTCCGTCTTGCATAAACCCCAAGTTAGACCTATAGTGAAAACAAACACAATGCCGGTTCCTCTCAGAATATATGTGCTTGTTTTCTGCAAATGATGATGTCTAACTATCATACCTTAATTTACAAGAATGAAGGTCAATAATTATTGCAGCATAATAAACCTACCATAAATGTACTTTCTTTCAGTTGTCTGGATGCTAGAATTTTATTTTAATTATCACCCTCCACGACCAGTAACCCCTTTGCAAATGGTTACACCTGAGCATGAAAAGGATGTGGCACTAAAAGGGTTAAAAGATAAGAATGGGTGTAAAATGAGTGGCCTGTATGCAAACGGCACAAAACTGTTTCTTCTTTACGGCGGCCTTGGGAACATGGTAAATACTCTTTCAGGTTTGGACGATTTTAAGTGGTCCATTATCTGTCTGCAAGTCCCATTCCTCTTGCCAGAGGTCTTTGACATAAGCCTGGGTTTGGGGTTTCAGATCAGTGTGAAGGATAGACAATCTGCTCAACTTTTCTTTGTGGCACTCTTGGCAAGTTCATCAACGTTTCGTTGCCTCAAATGCCCATATGGCTAGGAACCCATGCAAAAACGAAGTTATATCCATCTGAGATTTCAGAGAAGTGTACAGTTCGAATAACTTCAGCAGTTGAGGGTGCTTAAGGTTACGGCCAGCAATGCTGAAAGGGAGTTTGACAAAATGAGGAAATCTTTATGTATGGATTTAGAAACCATTTCAAGAGCCAGGACCAAGGCTGTCCACTCAATGTAGATGGAGCTGTCAGTGGGAATGAGTTTAGAACATGTCTGAGGAGGATCTGTTATGAATAAAGGTTATCAACATTTAAAACAAATTCATTGAAAACAAGATCATTTAACGCTGTATTGAAAACGGTATGTTGGCGATGTTGCCATTTGGTTATCATTTTTTTGTTCTAAATTAATTTGAAACTAAACAGTTGAGGGGAGAAAAAATTTAACTAAAAAATAAATGAATGAAAAAATAAAAATAAGAAACAAGTCTCTGGTTTCAAACATAACGGAAATCTAAAATGGATTTCTAAATTTTCTTTGCTTTTTTTTTCTTAACGATGCCCTTCAATACAATGGCTGCACTAAATCAATATTTGTATTGATGATCTCTATTAACAAGCAACTCCACAAGCGATTTGAAACATGAAGTGCATAGCAGCCAGCCTTCTTGAGTTAAAAGTTCAGGAACCAGTGCATGAACATGGTGGTGGTGTGAAAAGGGGATAGCCTGGTTTGGGACTGAAAACATCTCTAACCCCCTTGTGTTTCAACCGATAAATGTTGGGGGTTAAAAAGAAAATGCATCAGTGTGTATGTATAAATTGCTAACACCCACCTGCTTTATTCTACAATACTTGATTGTCCTTGTTCAAAAATGATCCACAAAATTTCAAACAGATTTTTACCAACTAAATTAAGTATCTCAGGAATAATGTATAAATTAGGCATATTCTAGAAGAAAAAAAAAATCGAGGGCTGTCGGTTACACAAGTGGTTTATTGCTAAAACACAACTACAGTCATTTATCAATTTTCTACATAAAATTACCCAGTCTCATCTTCCATGCCACCTCATTGGCATTACCCCCGTGACACTAATTCCAGCTCTCCCTCCACAGCCTTATTCTGGCAAGTCTTTGCAGTCCTGGCACCAGCAACCCACCAAGCGCAGTCGATGTCACCATGAGACATACCACCAAAGGAGAACTGCACTGCTGCAGAGTCACCTCCTTATTGTTCAGTGGCACTATGTCTAATCCAACATGCGCAAGACACCACCTACTGAGCTCCTTAACCCAACAACTGCTGCTTAGCTGCAGAACAAGCATGCCCCTCTGCACTGCATCACCATGTCCATAGTGACAGTCCCTGCGAACTTGCCAATAAGTGACTTCAACATAAACTCACCAAGGAAAGGAAAGAAAACTGAAGTCACCACAAAAGCATGAAGGGCCACAGAATTTGAGACTTTCAATGCTATCAATGAAAATGGGGATAATGGATAAGATACTATGAAGTTCCATTCTGGTCCAAGACTACATGACTGGACTGTGTGTTCCTGGCATCAACCAGGCCTGAGAGATACAGGCATCTGCAGAGTCAGTCATGAAATTTGAGCAACACACTTAGAGACTCATCCATTATGTGGAGGTTTTAAAGATGCATCTATTTAAGTTGGTAAAACTCAACCGTATCACTAGCCTTCCTGACTAAGCCTATAACAAATGAACGCTGGGTAGGAGCCAGTTGAGATAAGAAAATCTCACAAATGAATGGTTCTAATGGGAATCAAAAATGACCTCTTAGCCCGTGTGTGTGTGTGTGTGTGTGTTCCCTTTTTCTTTCTTACATGTGTACCAGTTAGGCATAAGCATGTGTGTGTGTGTGTGTTCCCTGCTATTGGAGTAGTTGTGTTTGTGGCTGTTTCTTCCACTTTTCTGTTGGAAATATACTTTCTGGTCTTCAATTGTGAGTGGAGTATTTTTCCTCCCTTGTTGAGGGTTTGTTGGCATTCTTTCTTCATTTTTTACGTTTAGAAGGAACATATTCTTTTTTTTATTTTGCATTTTTTTTTGCACTTGAAAGTACCAAAAATTTGAAATTGTTGTTTACTTACCATTACTAACATGTTATGATATAATAAAAGTACAGTGTATCTCCTCCATTTTACAAAAAATAGTATGAGAATTGGTTGTTTAGTTCCGCTGGTATAAAATATGAGCTTTTTTGGAAAAATGGCTGGCGATGGGGATTTATGCAAAATAGAATGTCTGGCGGTGAAAGGGTTAAAGTCAAGCTGCACATTCTGAATTACAATGAAAAATTGTATGCAAATATTTTGGTTCGTGATAAAGATAAAATTAAAAACGATTACAAACTGGGTCAAACGATTACAAACTGGGTCATTCTATAGTCTCTTAACCTCTTCACTGCGCTGCTGACGTACAGCGTTCGTCATGGAAAGTGCCGTCTGCAATGCGCAGTTGACGAACGCTGTTCGTCATGATTCAACACTTTCCGTTTCGTCAAGCATTGCTGAAAATCCCTCTATTTATGATTTGATAAGCTCCCTTGACCACTCTTTGCTTTTGGTGTACCATTTGTTCAAGATAATTGGTTCATTTACATAATTTATGACAATCGATCAGCAAGGTACTGTGAAGTCCTACTTTCAGTATTCGAAGCCATGGCTGCCCCACGACGAAGCTATACAGTTGCTGAGGTTATTGACGAAATTTACCAAGAAGATAGTGGAGATGAAGATTTTGATCCAGCTGGCATCGAACTTCGTGAAGTTGATACTAACGACCCAGAGTTTGATCTGGAAGTGGAAGAAGCTTTGTTGAATGACTCGTAGTCTGAGTAAGACTCAGAGCATGGAGATCCAATCATTCAAGACGCAGGCGAGTGTATTTGAGAGATTTGTTCAATTTTATAACATAATGGTGTTGCTTTTCTTTTCAGTATAATTGTGAACAGAACAACCAAGTGTGTGTATTGTATGTCTGTACCGCTGATCAGGGCCGCGTCAGCGAGCGAGCCAGTCGTCAATGACCAGTGTGTTTGACCGACTTTCAAGGCGTTGGGCTCGTGTGCCAGTGTCAGTCGCTCGCTCGTTCTCAGTCACACTGGTTTGCTTGTGGTTTACAAGTGTTTCTTACTGATGTGTGCCCAACTCTTCCACTATGACCTGTGTGTGTTCGTGTGAGGGGCAGGGTGGGAGTAGGGGGAAATGTGTGTGTGTATGTGCGTGTTGATGATACTTTTTCTAGAAAACTGAAGCACACAGTGATAAATAACACTGATCTAAACAATGTTGCAGTGAAACTTGTTCAGAAGCATAACTCATTGGACTGTTTGCAGTGTTTGCTTGATGAAAATGAAAGGGGGCGTGCCATGCTAATGACCCAATTTCAGTTTGTGTATGTTTGTTCACTTATAGTGTGTATGTGTTTGTGAATATTTTCATAAACTGAAAGCAAGAGTAGATACAAAAAATTGTTATCATTTTGAAGTGATTTTGTATGCTGTTTATTTGTTTTGTTGGACTAACAGAAGGGGGTGCGGCTTGTTTACGCTGTGTGTGTTCATGGGTGTGTCGTGTGTGTGTGTGTGTGTGTGTGGTGTGTGCATGCGTGTGTGTGGTACATTTTATTTCATGAAATATTTCTGTGGAAAATTGAACTCTTGCTTTCAATGTCTTACAGCTAGGCTGATGCAGCATGGAGATGATGTTCAGCCTGGACCTGCTGGTGCTGGGCTTGTTGCTGGACCTGCTGGTGCTGGATGCAGAATGCACACATTGTGTTCAGGAAGGATGGTCACAGCAGCTCCTTCATTGACTTCCAGAAAGAAGTCATGAATGAGATGATTTTTGGCGACAAAGATCCAGCTAATGCTGAGGACGACCATGCTGTCAGGTTGTGTGCTCGACACTTCATCGGTGTGCTGCCCCCTACCAAAAATAAAGGCGGCCATCGAAGAGGTGCCGTGTCTGCTGGAAGAAAGGGCAGAGGAAAGACACCAGGTATTGCTGCCCAGATTGCCCTAGCAAACCAGGATTGTGTTTGGAAGACTGCTTCCGGAACTATCACACTCAGTGTTTCTACTGGCGACAGAAACTGGGAGATTTACACACCTTTCGTTCTTTGTGTGACTAGGCTGTGGTGTGGTGTGGCTGGACACTGCTTCATGGGTCTTTGTACACTGTATAACTCCAACACAAAGTGTGCTATAAACTGCTGTGAGGTCAGCATCATCTGATTATATCACGATTAACGTCTTCATTTCTTTATATTGCGTTTCAAGTTCATGTGTCATTCTAGCATATCATTCCATTATGTTATTGTTACAAACAGATTTTTCATTCAATCTCCTTTCATTTGATATCTACTTTTATGTAGCTATCTTCAATATCTTCTGAATTATAAGCAAATGAAAGTCATAGGCGTGATTTTTGTGTTTTTCGGAATTCTACAGGTGACAGAAACTGGGAGATAAATGCTTTTCATTCTTTGTGTGGCTAGACTGTGCTATGTTGCGACTGGACACTGCTTCCTGGATCATTGTACACTGTAAATCTTCAATACAAAATGTGCTATGAACTGCTGTGAGCTCCAGCATCACCTAATAACATCATGATTGATTTTTTTCATTTTTATATATTGCATTTCAAGGAGTTCATGTGTCGTTCTAGCATATCATTCCATTATGTTATTGTTACAAACAGATTTTTCATTCAATTTCCTTTCATTTGATATATACTTTTATGTAGCTATCTTCAATATCTTCTGAATTATAAGCAAATGAAAGTCATAGGCGTGATTTTTGTGTTTTTCTAAACAATTTCTTAGCATGGGACTTAGCAAAATATGATAGCAGCGAAGGGGTGAAATGAACACATGCACCTGCGCACACACACACAAAGAAAAAATACTCCAAACCCTACTTTTTCTGATAAAATCTGTAAAATTTTGAAATTCAGTATTCTGATAATGAATTTCAAACCAGGAAATTCCTTAAAAATTCTTGAGGGTTGGCAGCTAACATGTGCCGTTTTCAAAATCCAATGTTGGACCTCTACAATATTTTCAAAACACTTGCCTGAGGAGCAGGATAGATAGCAAATTCCAGTTTGGACTTTTTGCCATAGTCCACTGACAGACGTTCCATCAGGAGGGAGGCAAAGCCCGACCCTGTGCCCCCACCAAAACTGTGGAAGATGAGGAAACCCTGCAGGCCAGTACACTGGTCCGCCTGCAACAGTCCACATACAGTTAATGCAAAAATCTTTATTAAAAAAAAAAAAATAAAGTCAAGAGACTGGAAGGATGCACAGTATAAAGAAAACAGAACATACTTGAAACAACGTTAAATGGCATTCTGAAAAAGGAAATCTAGTAGGACTCCTGAACTAAACTTCCCTTTCATATAACTTCCTGGTGTGACCTTATTGAAATGACCGACCAACTTCACTATACGAATAGCCTTTTATCAGGTCTAATTATCTAATCCGACATATGATAGACTAATCTTGGGTCTGATAAGACTTTTGCACAATTCTTCAGCCACTGAATGACCAAAAAAAGCAGCCAAAATAGCATTACACTAACTGGCCCAACATTGATCTTTAATGACCACTCAAGAGTTCACAACCCTGCCACACTTTCGCATATTTCATCACCTTACAGGAAGAGCTGTCATCATGCAAAAGAGAAAAGGCAGCATGATCTTACAAGTATGAAACTAAATAATCCATAAAAGTGCAAAAAGGAAATGTAAATATAATTGCAAAATGCACTCGAGTTAGGAAAGCTTCAGATTCAAAATGCTTATAAAAGATAAAGGATCAATTTCAGCTCGACTGCCAAAGTTGTCCCAAATTTGAAAAATGATATATACTCATACACTGATTGAACAGTTTGCTAGCATTTCTGATATGGTGGACTGGAGGAGTGCAGGTGATGACAGATGGTAGATTCAGGAACCAATGGACTGCAGCCAATCAAGGAAAATATGGAGAGTACGAGATGGAGTCTCTTCCTTTTATTTAGTTTACTTTTATACAGCTTGCTTTCAGCACCCTAGGAAAATACCTTCCAGAAAACAGCGCTTATGTACAGCAGAAATCCAGGCCTAAAAGCCAGCAACACAATGCCACTAACGAGCCTTGCAAGGCTGAACCTGCCAGAAGTCTGCGCTTCCTATCACAGCGCCTATGTTCACTATCCATTCAAACGTAACTATTGACAAAAATCTCAGAGCCCAAGGAATAAAATGAAGTGCTACTTCCGATATATATATATATTTGTGCAATTAAGGTCAAAGGATAGACCCACTTAAACTTTTTTTTTTTTTCTTCATAGCAATTGTAAGTACTAACTGAACAGCATGAAATGTTATTACAATGCATGAATAGCAAGCATGTTATTTCTATCATACTTATAAATTGAGAGTCTATAAATTTTACAAAGTATTTCTCTCATTTTGAATAGAAATTAAGAAATATTCAGGGTTTGTTGGACAGAGACTAAAAAATTGCACTAACATTAAATTGTAAAGAACTGTTTAGCGGAAACATGGGCATTCCAATCTAATTTGTCAATGAGCATTATTACTCTATGTAAAATCTTAAAATGCAAATGCCTGAGAGCTCATAAAAATTGTAATTGGTAGAAAGAAACTCGTGGAGAGCGTGGCAGCAGAGAGTCCTCAGAAGAGAAGCCCCCTTCAAGCAAGTGTTTCGGCCCTTATCTCCTGACACTCTAGGGGGGTTGGGCCACACCCGGTTCATGACTCCGGATGTCCCTCTGCTGCCCCTTTTTTTTTCCATCTTGGGACGAGCCATGGCTGGGATTCGAACCCATGACCCTCTGGACATGCTCATTTTCCACTTAATGACTCGCGCTTTAACCACTGAGCCACAGGGACACCTGATATTTGTAGGGAAATTAAGCCTTATGAAGTTCACTTTTGTTCCTCCTTGACCAGATCCAGCTTGAACACCTCTCTGCCGCTTCTGCCATTGCTTTCAGGGCTCTGGTTTTTTCCTTCCCTGCAACTGAGAGCTGTTTCATGAGGCTGTATGCAGACGTTCCTACAAACCCCCTAGCTCCAATTTCTGCAGTGAGGATTTTGACCTGATAGCCTTCTCTCCTCAGGCTGTTTGCCAGATCAGCATACTTTTCAGTCTTGTAGATTTGAGCTGCCTCCATTCTGTTCTCATATGGCACCGTGAGCTCGATCATGATCAGCTGCTTGGTTGACTTAGAGTGGACTACTATGTCTGGTCTCATGCCACTCTTGCTGATGATCTCTGGGTGACTCTTCCATTCTGGGAGGTCTGCAGTGCACTCCCAGTCATCTGCCCCATCCAGCAGACTCTGCCTGCATGTTTCGAGTGGCACTGTTGTTCTTGGCCATGATTTGCTGCCTCCTGCCGTGAAGAATGTTGCGGGTGCTTTTGGAGTCCTGATTTTCCCTTTTATGGTGTTGGTACTAGCCCAGACTACTTGTACAATCTCTTTGAGCACTTGGTTGTGCCTCCATGTGTACCTTCCTTGAGCCAGGGCTACTTTACATGAGCTTAGGACATGCTCCACTGTTTGTTTTTCATGGCAGAGGGGGCATGCAGGATCGTCTGTTTTCCCCCACTTCACCAGGTTTGCATTTGAGGGCAGAAGGTCATATGCAGATCTGAGAATGAAGCTGATCCTGAGAGGGGCCATGTGCCAAATGTCATTCCAAGTGAGACTTCTTTGGAGTGCATTCTCCCACGTTGTCCATTGCCCTTGCTGGCTCTGCTGGACTGCTTTTTGGAGTCTTTTTTGGTCTTCTTCTTTTCTCATCTCCTGAATCATCATGTCTCTTTTGGCTTTTCCTTTGGCCTTTGACCACCATTCAGTTTTGGTTACCCCCAGTCCTTGTCTGTTGGTCTGTGTGTGTCCTGTTATTTCTCTGATCTTGAGACTTTCTTTTGCAGAATCCATCGCCTCTTGAACTTTCCATTTTCTGCCTGTCTTCAGCTGGGGCTTGATTGCTTCTACCACCTTGTCTCCTGAATCCTCCAGCATGCTTTGAAGTCTGATCTTCCCTGCTTTGTATTCCTCCAGGATGGATTTCAGTGGTAGTTTCAGCTTTGCTTGGCGACAGTACAGTGCTATGTCAGTCAGACAGGGTGGGACACCAAGCCATTTCCTTGTGAACTTGTTGATTTTGGCTTCCATTGCCTCCACCATGCTGGTGCAGATGTCGTATATCATCAGAGGCCATAGGAGCTTTGGTATCAGCATGAACTGCAAACACCAGACCTTGTATTTGCCAGGGAGCCCACACTGGTCAATGGTCTCCAAGCCTTCCTCCGCCATCTGCTTGGTTTCTTTTGCTCTTTGTGTGTCTTTCAGCGTATCATCATACCATCTTCCAAGGCTCTTGACTGGTTCTTCTGTGACTGTTGGAATGGCCTGGTTGGCAACACTGAAGACCACAGATCCGGCCACTTTTCCTTTCCTCAGTGAGAGACTCCGTGATTTCTTTGGCTTGAACTTCATTCTGGATGAGGCAACTATGTCGTCCAGCCTCTCCTGCACATGACGTGTCTCGTCTTCTCTGGATGAAATCACTGTAGTGTCATCCATGAAGGCCTTGAGAGGAGGCATCTTGTATCCATCGCCAAGGTCTGTTTGTCTCGCGTTGTTTGTTGCTGCTTTCAAGATGAGTTCCATTGCCAGCACGAACAGTATTGGGGAAATTGCACAGCCCATTGCAATGCCCACTTCCAAGTTGATCCAGTCTGTTGTGTACTCCTTGGTAGAGAACCGCATTGAGAGTCTATAAATTTTACAAAGTATTTCTCTCATTTTGAATAGAAATTAAGAAATATTAAATTGTAAAGAACTGTTTAGCGGAAACATGGGCATTCCAATCTAATTTGTCAATGAGCATTATTACTCTATGTAAAATCTTAAAATGCAAATGCCTGAGAGCTCATAAAAATTGTAATTGGTACATTACTGAATTCTAAAAAAGTGACAAAACACCTTGCATAAATTAAACACCGACTTTTGTGGTTAAGAGGCTACAAGAAACTCTTCATCGCTGACAAGCTTAACTATTCAGACACTATTCCCCACACACCCAGTATCCATCCAATGACCATTCACCAAGAACAGCCATCTCAAAAGTTTTCATTTGAACAATGGTATTCAGACAAAAGTTTCTGCTTTGGTTCATAAAATGAGCTGTTTTCCTCCAAGTCCAGTGTTCTGACTTGTATGAAATTAGTTCCATATACCCCCCCTCCCCCAAAAATCTTTTTTTTAACCTGCCCTTTTTTCCTTTTAAATCTGCATTTCCTATATATTCAAAGATGGATCTAGACAAATAAAGTACACCTGTCATTTTTATGAAATTATGGAAACTTGCCATTCTACAGAGATTTGACTGCACTGCTAAATTCGGCTGCAAGGTGAATTCTTAATTCAAATGAATGAAATGGCATTGGTGCTCTTTGCAGAGCCCCCACTTTCATGCTGTATAGCTCTAAAATACCCTCTGACATTAGTAACAACTTCTGACTGTGTAACTCCTCTTTATCACAAGTAATCCATGCATGTCTTCACCCTTTATGATCTTCAGAGCTTGCATGAACAACTTTTATGTAAGCAAGTATTAGAAATTCCAGTGGGTTTCTACCTTTTGCCTCTAGGCTTTGCCTGTCATTGTGCCTTGCAAGCAAACAGACAATAGATCTACTACCTGTGTTTTACAATGCTAAAGAACTTGCACTGAAGATTTTCACTGGGCCATCTGCTGAGCTGGAAGTCAATACAATGGCTTCTTAAGAATAGTGTTTTGTGCTTTGTCAAAAAGGTTGTTTTCTTTGACTCGCGGCTCAGACTATCATCTACCACTGGTTTTCACTACCAAGTTTCAGAATACTGTTGGTTCTACTTTAACAAAACCCAGGCTACATGGTTCTGTCGGTACAAAACCTTCAAAAACTATCTCCAGCCCAGCTTTTTAAACACTTACCTTATGTGAGAAAAAAAAATCATCCTGGTATTCTTTAGAAAGCCGAGCTGAAGGTGAAGATACCATTTATAATGTCTGAGAACGAGTGAACCCATCCCTTTCAACAGGATCAAAGCTATGAATCATCACTAGCATAAAAAAATGTTGACGTTTTCAGAGGTAGATTCAACAATCTTTTTCAAACGCACATACACAAAATGTTAGCATTTTTCATATATGCAAATTCTTAGTCTTACAGGTCATAGCATATTGATACTGGAATCATTTTAAGAAGCAATGACAGTTTAAATATTTGGAAAATCATATAACTTGTAATAGCTGAGAACTTATTTCCTTGTAGCATACAAATTTTGGCAGTCAATGTGTTTGGCCATCCCTGTGGTTGCTGACTATTTAATTCAATGGGTAGAAAAGAAAACAAATGCAACAGCCCTTCCTCCCCCTAAACAAGATGCATGCCCACACACTTCAACAGCAATAAAAAAAATCCACTTTACTTATTTAAAGTCCAAGAGTAATCTCAGCAAGTCATTTTCCCTATAGAAAGGCTGCTTGTTTAACACTGACCAGCTTCCTTATGCGATCCAGCACTAGATCAACAATTTCCTTGCCAATGGTATAGTGACCCCGTGCGTAATTGTTAGCAGCATCTTCTTTGCCTGTGATCAGCTGCTCTGGGTGAAACAGCTGACGGTAAGTGCCAGTTCGCACCTCATCTGTTTCAACAAGACAGCATTCAAGTAAAATAAATATTTTATCATTTAGCTTAACACACATCTCCCAATGTTACATATGCTCCCTTTAATTCACTCATGCAGACACCAGCAGACGTGCGATTCCCATTTGTACAACACACCACACTGTATAGAATGATTAATCCTGTGGACTAAACAACTAAGCAACATCTTTTGTGCATCCCCTTGTAAGAATAAATGAATAAATGAAAAGAGCTGGGAGGCAGGGAAGGTCTCCCAGTGAGTCATAGTACAGCACAGCAAGTTTTCTCTAAAAACCCTTTTATACTTTCCAGTCTGAACAGCTTATATCCACTTGGTTTCCATCACCAATCCTAAAATTTTGTTGGCATGGGTATGTTCAAACAGACATGTTATTTCTCAAATACTTTTCTACCAGGAACTCTGCACGGCTTCATTACAAGACAGGTTGAGTAAACTTATATGCATATGGTCAGGGTTTAGCAATTTTGTTGTTCATGTTCACTTCAGAAAATTTCCACCAACAATGTAGTTCTTTCTCCTCTTTGTAGTCAGCCTCCAGCTGTCTGTGACGTTCATCTTTCTGTTCTTCAATCTCAATCTTAAATTCAGAACAATGAGATTGCTTGCTGAGGTTAAATGGTAATAGTTGAGCCATAGCTTTGTCCAATATTTGTACTGTACCGTTCCTAAAAATGAATTAAAAAAATTTTTTTTAAAAGGAATGGGCAATGCTGAAATCAGTCTGATAGTAACTACAGTGAGGTTTTTCGAACATACGATTCTTTGATACCTGCATCATTGGCATGGTTTGGAAAAATTCCCGTTCTGCAGTCTTTCCAATATTTAGGAATTTATAAGCCTTCTGCTGATCACGTGCTTAAGCATGTTGTTGAACAGGCAGTATGACAAGATCTTGAGCATAAAAATTAGTGAAAGTAGTTGCCTATTGGTCAAAGCATCCAGCTGGCAGCCCAAGATAACACCAATGGTTACACTCCACAGGTGCAATTACTAAAGAATTTTGACCCCCCCCCCCCCCCCCCCCCCTTTTCTTTTTCAAATGTGCACCATCTTTGGTGAATTTTTGCAAAACATGTACCAAGCTGAAATCATGTGGGTGAACAGGTCTGCAAGTAACACAGGGCACTTGTATGGCTGAAATATAAACCACAGATGACGTTTGAAAAATTGCCAATAAGTTGGCATCAGGCTGCAGTGCAAATACGTCTCCAAACAGCTGGGCTTGTTCGAGTCTAGACTTGAAAAGGTCATCTACTCTTGAACTTTCTGAAAGGCCATCACATCAGCATCGAGGTTGCAACATGGGAGGGGAAGGGGTAGTCTGGTTGCTATTTTCGCATGAAATTTTCAAATGGCATGTCACATATCAAGCTTTCGCGCCAAGCTGTTGCAACAATGACAAAGTGGGAATTGGTCTTTCTCTCTTTCTTTCTGTCTTGTGGAGAATCGGAAAGGGGGTTGGAAATCATGCCTTTGCAGGTGTTCACAATTCAATCTGAGATGTTTATGATCAGCTTTTGATTAATATGAAACTGAAACAAGAAACAAAACTTACTCTAGGAAGAAAAGATTAACATTCCTTTGTTTCACTGCCAGTAGCTGCTCAATACATCTGTACTGCACAATTGGCAGTTAGAAAAACGCCACAGAGCTTGAACACACACACACGAGAACACATTTTGTTAAAAGTATACCATTAATTACACACACACAGCCACATATTTCATGAAAACATACCATTATTTACATACAGAATCCCACAGACATGCACACATGGTATCACTGAACACACACCAGCTTATTCAGTGACTTAAACACACATGGCGACACATCGTCTCACACACACACACCAACACATTTTAATAAAAGCTTGCACACAACAAACACAATGAAACTGTGATAGCCATCTGTACACACTGTCATAAACACACATGTACACAGCATACATACCACACATACGAGAGTTGTAAATAGTCCACTGTTTGCAAGATGAAATCACCAATCACAGGAAAGACATTATGTTTACTGCTTTTAACTGTTCAAACTGCATGAAAGCCCCAAGGTACTGATTTTGAAAATTTTGTCTCGTCCTTTTCTCTTCTTTTGTCCCCTCAGCTGCCAGGGGACATGTTCCCCATGGTAACTGAGAAAATTTTGATGCTCTGATAATTCATGATAATCACCGACATACATCAAATTCTGTCAGAGCCTTGATGTACTGATCAAATTTTGTCTAGTATTCAATGCCCACTGTGAGCAAAAATGAATGCTTCACGTGACTTGTGTGTTCCCCTACATGCAAGCATTGGAACTCGCCTTCAAGTACAAGTGCGCATGTAAGAGAGAGACAGAGACAGAGAGAGAGACAGAGACAGAGAGAAAGAGAAAGAGGAGGGAACAGATGACAAGAAGACAAAATACAACTTGAATCCTGTCATTGCTCAACTTACCCACAACAGTGGGTTCCAGATCCACAAACACAGCTCTAGGAACATGTTTCCCTGCCCCTGTCTCACTGAAGAAGGTGTTGAAAGAATCATCTCCACCACCAATGGTCTTGTCGGATGGCATCTGTCCATCAGGCTGGATGCCATGTTCTAAGCAGTAGAGTTCCCAGCAGGCATTGCCAATCTGTACCCCAGCTTGACCCACATGGACAGAGATGCATTCACGCTGCACACAACATAAAATTATAATTGTTGTAGCATTAGAAGCATGTGACAGGATAATTCACTTGTTTTGCCATTACATGCTTGTAAAGTTTCAGCCATTATAAAAATCATAATTCATTGATTTGAAACATTTCCAGCTGAAAACTGCTTGAGAGGGAAAAAGTCTTCTAAATGTTTACTTCTAATACAGTAGATTTCTATTATTCAAATATGTTGTCGAGTTCCTTTTGATGCTAGTTTAGTACTCAAAAATCACCAAGAAATCTACAGATTTTCAGAGCAGCAAATCCTCTAACCCCTACAAGGGCACTGCTCTTTTACACTGCCAAAGGGGATGGGGGTGGGGGGAGGGTCCTCAAAAACTGATTGAAAATAATATAGTTTTAAAAATTCAACCATTTTGTTTTCTGCCCCATTTTGTATTTACAGGAAGGGTGGCTCCTGCTCTAAAAGTACTATTTAATCCAACATATTTACCAAAGCCATTTCAAATACCCTCCTTGCCTTGCCAATTTTCATTCATTCCATATACATTATGCCTTCAAAGATTATAAGGCGTTCTGTAGGATCAGGGCTCCTCATCTCAATGTTTGAAGTGTTGCTAAACTCTTTGTTTTCGACTTTTAGGAGGTATTTTTAAAGATGAAAACCAGATACCTTACCCATGCAATGACCAGTGCACCAAGTTGAACACGTTTATTTGAATCAGATTTTTTCTAACCTCTGAATCCTGCCTATACATACTGTCATAGTCTCTACAGTTCTAATCTACAAGCTGTTTTTCTTGTCTGACCTTATGTTCTTGTTCAATGAAGCAACGATAGCTACCGTCCATCCACATTGATAAATTTGTCCAAGAAACATCCGCACCTCCTTCGCTGCTGCTGAAGATACATACTTTTCAAATACTGATCCCCTCCGCCCCCCCAAACAAGAAAAGCTTTTTTGTATGGAAGTAAACAGCTGCGTAGAGATACCAGATGCTATGGCACTGTGGTTAAATCAGATTCCTGACTTGGAGGTCATAGGTTTTCTTCCCAGAGCCATTTATTATGTGATTTTTCTGCTTTGATCTGCTCCTATCCAGAGCCAAGTTTGCTGTGGGTTCAACTGGAATGTCTGGGACTACAGACATGTTTCATCCACTTAAACAGATGGATCTGAGATTTTTTCACATTTCTTGACCAACACTGTGGGTGTCTGTGTCTCTCAAGCCTGGTTGATGCCAGGATATGTCACAAAAATAGATGTAAAGTACAACTATTCATGCAGTCTCACACAGGAATGAAACTCCTTGGCATCATGTTCATCATCCTCATTAATCAGCATTTTTTTTTCTTTTTTTTTTTTTTTTAAAGTCAAATTCTGTGACCCTTCATGCCCTGCTCTCATCAGGACATCAGTTTCAATTTCCTCCCCACATCCATGCCCTTGGGAAGTTAGTGCTGAGACTGCCATTATCGGCAAGTTCATGCTTACCATTGTTGGACAGACATTGTGGAACCTCCTAAAGGGGGACACTTATGCACACTAACCATGACTAAGAATTGTTATCAACAGGAAGCTTAGTATATGTTGTCCTGCGTATATTGGATCAGAACAGGCACCACTAAACATCATTTAAGTGACTGTAGTTGTGCTAAGCCTCCTCTGGCGAGTTGCATAATGATTTGACATTGCTGTGGATTGACAGTGCTGTGACTGAGGTGGGACAATGGGTTGTGGCTGTAGATAGGAAACTGGAATGAGCACCATGGAAGTAATACTACTCAAGACACAATGAAAGAGGAAAAAAAAAGTGTAGCGATTGTAAATCATCCGTGCTACACAACTGGGAAGGAAAAGGATACCCAGACATGCAGTCATCTGGAGCAATTTAGTTTAAATATTTGCAAGTACAACATATCTTAGATAGTATACTGCACATTATAATTACATGCATTTGATTTACAAGGGAAAAAAAGTGTAACTGAAAAAAAGAAGAAAAAAAAAAAGAAATCACTGAATATCTCCTTTTATGTTCAGCTCCCAGTTTTGGCTTTTTCCACCCTCGGGGTGAGCAGGTTCTTTTCTGGGGGAGGGGTGCAGTGTCGAAGGGTTATTTTGACTGCTTCTTGAAAATCATACGAGGAAAATGACAAAGGTACTATTATTTCACTTTGTCTCATGTTTATTGCCTACAAAATAGGTGTTTTTATCTTTCAGTCAGGATTTGGATCTGGACCAGTATCTGCACTTTCCAGGCACAGTGAATTTACATTACGCCTATTTGGGGGTGGAGGAGGTAGAAAAGTCTTTTGTCCTCCAAAACCATAAAATATGTATGTGTTTGTGCGCATTTTCATCTTCCAAATTTTTTTAAAGTTGGCAACAGCCAGTGATTGCCCTAGTAATCTTTAAAGCCAGTACGGCAAACTTGGCAAAGGCTGATGGATCAAACAAAACCAGTAAAAGTGATGCTCATTTTTGACTTAGCATTTTTTTTTGTCATGTCAATCAATAGGTTTACTTTTAAAACAAAAAAGGTACAATATTACCAGGACATTAAAAATTATTTCAAAATTCCATCATGTAATTCATCAGATCTAATTTCTTAAATGCACTTTTGCCAGTCCTGGCCCTTATCCGTGTGATGTGGTTTCCTCCGCGCGCCCCCCCCCCCCCTCCCCCCCAAAAAAAAACAACAAAAAACCCAAGCGCTAGTTGCAGTCAAGGCGAAATAATTTGGCCAGAGTAAATAACTGAAACCTGGTCATTACTTTAGTGTACTATGTCTACTGTAGGGCTCGCTAAAATCTGACATCCCAGCTTGGTATCCTGACTGACCCATGGCTTGGTCAGTTGTGTTAGTGCATGATGATGATCGGTTGATCATGATGATTATCACTACACAATCATTATCCTGACTGACCCTTGGCTTGGTCAGTTGCGTTAGTGCATCATGGTGACGATCATCACAACACAATCATGATTGCTTGCTTTGGACAAATGGACGTCAAGATTCACCGTTTGCCTTGATCACACGCACATTGAAAATATTAATGCAGCTACTGCAGGCCTAAACCGTAAGCTAAAATTAAAGCTAACTCACCATTTTGTCAGATTAGCTCCGGTCTTCCCTTTTGAATCGGACCGTGTAACGCCGTTCCAAATTCAAATGATGTCAGTTGACCTGATGTCACTGTTTTAAGCCTTTCAGGATGACGTCTTTCTGCGTTGTCGTTCTGTGATTGGTTAACATGTGATCACTGTCGTTCGCACCACACACGAAATTAATATAAAACTTATGTATTGTAAATTGATTAAACAGTTTGAAACGGAACAAAAATAATTCCTGATTTTTTTTCAAATGTTCATTTCTGTTTCACTTTAAACTGCATTCTTTGGTCCAATCTCGGACGCATGTGACGGAAACAACCGGGGAAACCCGAGATTAGATTTCTGGATCTAAGTCTAGGCCTACAGAATGCGAGGGAATTTTTTTCGATTTTTTGTGTTCGTGGAATACCATAATGCAGTTTCAGACATCACACAGAAAAGTATCATTTATGTCTCAAACAAGAGGAAAAGGCACATAAGTGAATAACTTACTGGCAAATATTGAGTAATTATCAGTCTTGGGGCGCAAAAATCCTGATCAAGAGGGGGGGAGGGGGTCGCTCTTAAAAGTATCACGAACAGCAGGAAGATCTTAAAAAAGGTTAGGCCTATCTAAGTTTGCGGCTACGATATGGGTCAAATCTAACGAGGTTAGGGTTAGCTTTAGGCAGATTCACTGATGACAGAATTGCATACAACGTTTACCAACTGCAACCCCCACCCCCCCCAAAAAATCGTACTCAGTCATTAGCAAGAAAGGTCACTCTAACAACTATCATAACAGAAAAGATTTTATGGTTTTTCTTTCTTTCTTCCTTTTTTTTTTTTTCTTTCTTTTACAGTCTGAAGGGTTAGGTACAGAAATTCAAGTTTGTGTTGTGTTTGGTGGATGCGCTAAATATAACTTGTGACATTTTCACTCCCTTAACCTGAACAAAAGATTTGTGCGGGATTAAGTCGTGAGAAAATTATCAGGATTCGTGAACAGAAGTGCATCCACTCCTGATTGAGTTGACCGGCATTCACAAGTGCATATTTCACTCTCCTAATTACAAAAAAGTAATAACACAATTGACCAAAACAAACCCCCCCCCCCCCCCAAAAAAAAAAAAAAAAAAAAAAACCGCTCTTGGCTACAAGATAAGTATTCATACAGCAATGTCGTACTAACAAAAAGAAAATTGTCCTTTTCGCACCGAGTAGCCGCTTTGTGGAATAAACTCCCTACTAACGTGAAATTTACACAAGATACTAACAAATTCAAGAATTTTCTGGATTAAATTCCAAAATTCAAAGACCTTTTTATTGACTTCGATGACTGAATGCCTGATTAGGCTCTCTCTAAGTGTAATGAATGCGCAAAAAAACACCTATACTTTAAAATACTTTTCAAAGAGGGGACGTAAATAGCCCCGAGGCCTAGGCTGCTGAAAGCCAGTCCCTACTACTACTACTACAAGTACTACTACTTCAAAATGTTACGAGTTTTCTTTAAATCAACTTACGTTTACTCAAATCACACACACAAAAAATGACTTTTCAAGTTGGATTCCCAATCTGAACAAAATAAAAAATAACAATAACAATAATGCTAAGTTAGCAGGCTTTAAAACAATGTGCTTACATCTAATGATGCATATATATGAAAATTGAAATCTCAGAAGACTAGAAATTGTCTGATGTTATACATTATATTTGATATTTAAATCTGAGCTATAACGTTTGTTTTATTGGCGGGAGAAAGGTGTATTCGTGGTTTACGTTCACCGTAGCTCAAAGCTTGGGCCCAACAGACCCCCCTTTTCACTTTAAAAGTCACACACACACACACACACACACACACACACGACCTGAACTTTTAGAGATGTTTGAACTGCAACCTGACTGTTTCATGCTTTTGCAAACAAATAAGCTTTGTTTTTAATACCCACTTTTCATACGCTGGTCTCACTGACCTACTCATTTTAATGAAGGAAAACGTAATTGATACTTTTCAGTCCTATATCGCGGGTTTCACACACCAACACTTTCTAAAGGATTATCATACATCGGATTTTTTTTATATTTTTTAACGTCTTTGGCAACACAGTTTATCACATTTCCCCTTATGTTCAAATACATGAATCATGCTGTTCGGTGGTAAATCAGTTCCATTCTCACTGTCTGTATTCGGCGTCTGTGTGCACGTGTGTGCATGTGCGTGCGTGCATGCGTGTGTGTGTGTGACACCGTGTGTGTGTGTGTGTGCATGTGTGTCCGTGTCTGTGTGTGCGTGCAAGGGAATGGGAAGAATATAACAAGTATTAGTGTAGGTGTAGTTGTGCATTTGTCCGAGAAGTATTGTTCATGAGCTTGTGCGCATATGTGTGTTGGTCACTCTGTGTGTGTGTGTGTGTGTGTGTGTGTGTGTGTGTGTATGTGTGTGTGTGTGTGTGTATGTGTATGTGTGTGTGTGTGTGTGTGAGGGAATGGGAAGAGTGACAAGTGCAGGTGTAGTTGTGCATTTGTCTGAGCAATATTATCCATAAGCTTGACGTTTTACAGCTGTGGAACAAGAAAGACAACGAAAGAATATGCTTGGGACTGTGCAGAAGCTTCCAACAACATCTGACAATGGCAAGGCAGAATTAGAGAAATCAGAAGATTCAGATCAGAAGAGTCTTCACACATAGCTGGCACTCAGCTAAACAGCAGAGCCTTCAACGCCAATTCGGCCCGGCTCTAGACAAGGAAGAAGGAAATGTGAATGTACGTTTTGCACGGCCCCAAGCTGCGTACCATGCAGAAGATAATATCAGCCTGGGGTATGAATCTGAGACTATAAAAAGAGACTGGCAGAACTATAGGAACAAGGAGACAGGCAGGCACCAATACAAAAAGAGACGCAGACAGAAATGCATGAAGAGAAACGGGTAACATTCAGCAAAAGAGACAGGCAGCGATTCAGGTAGAGAAGCAAACAGCAATGCAGAAACAGAGGCAGACAATGTACAGTAAGCGAGCATACTGGAACAGAGGCAGGCAGAAATACAGGAAGAGAGGCAGGCAGAAAATCATCCAGGAAGAGCAGGCAGCAATACAGGAAGAGAAAAAGGTAGTAATAAAGGAAGAGAGAACAGCAGCAATACAGGATCCACGCAGAAGACAGCAGACAGCAATGTAGGAAAGGAAGCAGGGAGCAATACAGGAAGAAAGGTCGGTACTAATCCAGCAAGAGAGGCAGGCAGAGACCAAAAAGGCGGGAAGCAATACAAGGACCAGGTTGTATCAAAGAAAGAGCACAAACCAATACAGGAAGAGCGGCAGGCACAAACGCAGGAAGACTAGTAGGATAATACGGTATGAAAGCACCACTGGAGAGCGATGAGAAGAATGCTATGAATAAGGTACAATTCGAAAAAGAACGCACAGAAATTGTGTCTCAAATAAAATTGAAATAACACACACACACACACGCATACATGCATGCACACACACACACGCACTATATTCAAATTACTAGCTAGCTGACACCATACCTATAAGATTATGATCCATTCTCGTTTTCAGTATTTTCATTTGTCTGTAAGTAGTCATCAGACAAAATGGCAGGCAAAAGAATGGATGGAAAGAATGAAGAATTGGACAAAATGGACTTCTAGAACAGATGCACCGACACAATGTGTTTGGAACAGCAACATCAATGATGAGCAGAAAAAAAAAGATAAAGCAGCTTTCCTCACACACGAGGTTTGATGACAAACCCACTTATTCGAGGACAGCATATGTCGTGTCCTTCCTCCTGTCAGGGACACGACTATGAAAAGCCTTAAACTGCGATACATTCCAAATCGTTTCGATACAGTCAATAAATTATTGGTATCATTTCATTACAAAGCCCCCTCTAGTAGTAATACATGCTCAAATAACCTAGACAAGTACTGCTTTGATCGAAGATCTGGAAACATTGTACCATGAAAGCTGCGCCTGTTTTAAAAGAGTTATCCGATTCACTGGGATGACCAGCAGAGCAAAGTCATGATCGAACTCCTGTGGCGGCAGCATCCTTCTGTCTTCGGGAGACGATGGTGTAGCATGATTAAACTAGTCACCCATATTTGAAATAAAAAGAAAATCCAACTGCAACTATTTAGAGTCAAACAATTCTGTGATTCACCAGCCACTTAGATGGTATAGTTGCGTCACAGGTGCTAGAATGGGAGGTTGCTGGGTCGAACACCATAAGGTCCATGTTTGTGGCATTTTTTTTTTAAAGCTCTTGTGGACTTCTACTCAGAAAACTGAAGTCACACAGTTGAGAGTCATCCACAGGACGCGTTTCTAACAGCGTGGCTCAAATTTCCTGATCAACAGTTCAGATGCCTGTATCTCTTGGGCCTGGTTGACATTTGAATATATCATGATTTGAATATATCATGAAAGAGTCATCTTCAAGTCAGTCATGTTGTTTTAAGATCAGAATGGAAATCCTCACTGATTATTATGTGAAAGAACCTCAAAGGATGGAACCCTGCCCTGTTCTTGTGATGACTTATTTTGATTGCCCTTCCACATCCATGCCTGTGTCAACCTCATGTCAAAATTTTCAGTGTCAACAACTTCAAATTTTCAGTGCAACTTTGCAAGACAGGCAATGTGCAAAGCCAAGACCATTGTCACTCCTTGAAACAAAAATCTGTGGCAAAAGTCTCAGAATCAAGTGGTAAGTGTCAACAACAAAGAAATCAATCACAAGCACCTAAATCTTGAACTGATACGACTTCAGCCCCCATCACACTCATCCCACCTGCTGTGTGTAGAACCTCCTGTGAGCTTCCAAGGGTATTGCTACAATTTTGTGACAGTTGGCAGAGCAGAGGATGATACAATATCAGTTTCAAATATCACGATTACATTCAAGGAGACCACAGCATACTCCTCTGTCCTAGAATTTGCTCTATAGTATAACTAAAGCAGTGCAGGTCATTTGATCACTGATTGCTTTGATGTAAAACATGACTTCAGTTTGGCTTCATCAGATCAGTACTGTGATATTTATGAGCTCTGAAATCCAAATTTCAAGGATTTTAAAAAGACTTCTTGAAAAGGTGTCATCAAATTTCATTTATAAGGACTTACAAGGACCTGCATGAACCCTGGAGACTGATGTATGGAGGAGTCGTTAGGGTGTGATTGGTAGGTTTATCATTCAGCTTATGAAAGACGTCACAAATTATCATGTGTATTATTATATCTACTAATGCTGCTGAAAAAAATAATTAATAAATAAAGAAAAAAAGTCAGTTCTTGTGATCAGCAGCCGAAGCAGCAATTGTCAGGTATAAAAATGTGCCATCAGACCAGGACTTTGCAACAGTGAAGCACATTCTAATCTCACACTGTTCTGGAAAATAGGTTTTTAGGATCATTGCATGACATTGACAATGCTGACAAGATCGCCCGAAATTTGTTTTATGTAGACTTGTGTGTGTGTGTGTGTGTGTGTGTGCGTCTCTCTCTCTCTCTATATATATGCAGGCATATTGCACAGGCTAAAGAGGGGAGAAAAAGTTTTGTGGTGCGAGTGCTTTGCGATGGATGTTTATGGGAAAACAAGGATACTGAGTCAGGCATTATGACCACATATCTAAATCTTAAGAGCAGGTTTGAGTTTCATGGATAGTCGTGGCAATATCTACAACAACAACAAAAAACCCATGATCGAGGAAATGCCTGTGTCTGTGTGAACTGAATTGAATGTACATGTTTATATTTGATGTGGATGTCATACTTGTCGATGTACAAGACGATCATCTATGTAATTTTCGACAGTGCTAAACATATGTATGATATATTTTTGCTGTATTTTAATGTTAAAATTTATCCCAAAAAAATAAATATATATATGTATATTATCAATGAACACAAACTGCCAACAGATGGAAAAGATTATCTGGAAAAAAGATATAAGCTTTGTCAGCAAGTGCTTAAAAGCAGAGAAGTGAAATCACAATATTCAAAGCATAAATCTGAATAATGGTATACATTTGTGAAAAATGAAATCACACACTAGCGACAAGAAAAAGACACACAGTATGCCTGTGCTCGTAAACACAAGACAGCTAAAGAGAACGTCCGCCTTGGCTTAAGGCTGCATCAGACCAATTGACATAGGCTAGAACACCAAGGCTACATCAAAATGTTGTTATGCTCTGCATAGTTATGCAGGGATTGTCTTCAGTCATGACAAGCTCCTAGCATAACATTATCAGCCTCCAAAATCCCTCGAAGTCGGAGTGTGGCTGCCCATGTGGCAGGGTAATCAAAAATGGTCACACACATAATGTCCCTATCCCTAGCTAATGCATTTGTACCATAGTGTTCAAGTACTTCGGCTGTTCAGATGATCCCTGGAGTCTTTTAGCCAGCATACAACAACAACAACAACAAAGAGAAAGTATTGGAAAGAGAGAGCCATTACATTCTGAACTGTAAGTAAGTAACATAATGACAGGCAACAAAATCATGACATACAACACAAATTTCAGCTTGAAACTTTATTCATGCATCATATGCCATTGATATATTTTGTACAAACTATGATTTGGTTATTAAGAATATACCATTTATACAATATAAAACAAATACATAAACCATCTTGTCATACAGTACATTAAAAATAATTCAGTGTTATATACTTTCCCAGTATAAAAATCTTAATATGCTATGCTGAGGTATGCAACAAACCTTTCACATCCTGTTCATTCATAAGGAACGTAATGCAATCAGAACATTCATTTCAGATATCTGCTATCCTTTACAAGTGAAAAGATATTTCTTCAACATTCATACATCACAAGCAGTTCATACAGTCCTGGTCTGAAAAATTACACCCCCCATCCAAAAAAAAAAAGAGCCACCATACACACACACTAAATACAAATGAATAAATACAAATCAAATTCCCTTGAAAAAGCAGTTGGGTGTTAAATGTATAAATCAGCAATGCTAAAATAACAATTTTTTTCAAAACTTCATCTGGCTGCAGGGTTATGATGAGATACCCAAGATTTAAGGTTAAAATTCCATAGGGTAATAGTCATAGGGGCAGTGGAATGTTTGAAGTTCACCATGTCTAGCTCACGGCTTCATGTGAAGCACAGCCAAACACCCTGTTGTTGCTTCGATCTTCCCCGAACAGAATTCCGATTTACTGCTAGGTGTACAAAAGGTTTTCAAGGTATAACAATCTGCCCCACATTTGGTTTGAACTCAGAACGACCATCAGCTCAGTGGCTGAATACCCTTTTGACTGAAAGCCTCCCTTGAATATGCAAGTTTAACACACAAAAAAGAGAGAGTAAATGAGTGAGAGAGAGAAAAAATTTTAAACAGACAAACCAGAAGTATATGTCAGCAGATATGAACAAATGAAGAAAGACCAGTCAATATAATATCTAAAAAAAAAAAAAAAAAGGGAGAAAAAGGGTACAAGGAATGACTTATGTGCATGCATGAAAGTATGCCACAGTTAAGTCCAGAATCTGTCAAATATTTATGTTGAACTACACACAAAACAAAGAAATCTATTGGTAAACCTGAACCTTAAAACATCCTGGCTTAAAATCTTCACTTTCATATAAACCACCACCACCCCCTGTAAAATCACACACACAAACAAAAAAAGGATAATAAAAAAAAGGTGGTATTGGGAGAAAAGGGGAAGGGGGGGGGGGGGGGGGGCATGGGAGAGCACTACCTTGGCCACTAATCCACCAGAAATCAATGCTGTAGATTTGATAACGTTCTTTTTTCCTTTTTTCTTGTGATTAAAAAGAAAGTTTGTCAACTGCATGCATCCACACACACAAAATCATGGCCCTTCTTTGAAGTCCATTCAAAACTGCTTGAGATTCTATCCTGTATCATTGAAAGGGTGATGGGTGAGGTATGCAAGTCCACACGAAACTGCTGCCAATTTCTTATTGAATGCATTTAATCAGTTACAAAAAAAAGAAGAATCTGGAAAAAAAAAGAAAAAAGATTAGATCTACCACACAGGGATCGACCAGAGTTGGGGAAAATTACAGAAAGACAACCCCCCTCACCTCCAAAAAAAAACCACCATCCTTACCCTGGTTTAAAAACCATCCAACCCCTCCCCTCCTCTAAACAAAAACAACAACAACAAAATTTTCACTAGGTTGTCATGAGCTCGAATCCCCTCTCCCTCACTGAATCCTTTAACCATTCCTCTCAAATAAACTGATCCGACAAGGCACCAGGAACACGGCAGATGAAGCCGCCTCCAACAAAGACGACAGAGAGCTGTCCTGATTTGTGTTCCAACAGCAATCATGAGCGCAAGAAAGTGAGCGAATACACTGTCTGGTGGCATTCTAAATGCTATGTGTGAGGTCTAACGAGCACGGCCAGCTGTATGAATGACAGTTGTACTGAAGATTGTGTATATTGGTCACATTTGTTTTGTTGTTGACCAAATCCCTTCTTTTGTCATCACAGCTCCAGCTGCACAGTCAAAGTCATTTAAACTGATTTTGCCACACCCCCTAAACTTTCATGTATCGTTATGGACTGTGCTTAAATTAGACTTTGCCCATAAACGCATTGTATACATTAAGTTAAAATGTCTCTTTTCTAGAAAAGGAGGAGGTATTCACTTTCTTCCCCCCAGCCATGTGCTTCTAGAAATAATCAAATTTTATCTGCTGTGGCAGCTGTGTTGAAGTCAAGTATTGATACAAAAATGTATGAACTACAAAGTTAGGCATATAATGAATAATAAATCATTAAAATGGAAGATAATGAAACATTTGAGTGACTGAATTTTACAGTTCACTCGTTGAGAATCGGAAAAATTGTGACAATGAGATTTTCACTATTCCTGAAAATTTGGAACTATTCATTTGAAATTTCATGGCTGGATTATAACAATTTAACATGTGGCGATTTTACTGTGTTGATACTAAAACATATGCTGAGAAATGTTTTCCTTTGGTTTATTATTTATAATCAACATCTCAATCCTCACAATCTTGAATTTGATCGACTCTTTGATTTCATTCGATGTATGACAAAGTATGCGCGCTTGTAAGTGTGTATGTGTTACTGTTTGTGTCACCATCTGCATTGCACAAGTACCTGCTCATGTGTTTATTTTAAAGTTTAAAACCATTGAGCATGGATTAAAAAAAAACCTATTTCTGCAACAAAAAAAAACAAAAAAACAAAACAAAAACAACAAAAAAAACACCCCTTCCATTCATGGAATATTAAACTTTTTTTTCTTTTGCCGACAGTTCATTGTAAACAATTCATTTCCAATCATTCAACCAGCTGCACAGGTGTAAACTTACAGAATTCTCAAGGTCTCAGCTATTCCATACAGATACCAATTCACTTGAGTTGGACTTGATGGTATTACTGACCTAAAGCAATGATGGCAAATTTTTCATGAGCTGAATAAAAAGTGGTCTTCATTGAAGATTTTCAAGTTAATTAAAAACATGACTTCATACTCATACAAAATTCAAATTTGTAAAAGAATGAATTGTTCCGCCACACATCTTTCTAATCATAATTGATATTGTCAGAAACTACATTTCTTTTCTTTCATAATGCTCATTACATTGTGTTTGTGTTCTCTTCATTCAAGAAGTATGTTAACAACACCGACTTCAAGGAAATCGCTATAACACAGAAACTGGAAAAGACTAAACCTCTCCACCACCACTCCACCAGCCCCTCCTGAAACACACACTCACACAGAAACAGCAAACTAATGAACAAAATTAATACACCCCTAAAAAAACCCCCAAAAAACCCTCCACAAACAACAGTACTGTGGTCTTATGATATAGTGTCTGTACAGAGGCAACCATACATGCACACTTTCATGCTCAGTTACATAATGCCCAAGCTAAAGCTGACATCATATACATATCCCGATTCCAAAAATTTCAGGACTATCGTAACAATGAGCCAAAATGTTCAATTTCATCCTGTTGATTCAAGATCCCCTGTCTGTATTATCATGCTGATATGAAACGCTCAACCTTAAAAAAAATCATTAACCTGCAAAAGTAAGTAAGTGAACCAGCAACAAAAATTTCTATCATGATGGAACCTCACATTCAGCTAAGGTTGTTCAGCATGTTCACTTCAAACTGATGTTAACCGCCTCAACTTTGATAAGAAGGCGCAAAGGGGAGGGGAGATGCGAAAGAAAATGTATGCAGGGAGATGGGAAAGAAAAAAAAAAAACATATAAAGAAAAGAAAAGAAAAAATAAAAACAAAGTGAGGAAATGTTCAACAGATCACTTGATGCACTCTGATCATGGTGAAGAAAAAAATATCTAAACACTCAAAAACAAAACGAAACCACCCCCCATCCACACATCTTTCTCTTAAAAACAAACTACATACACTTGAAAACAAAACTGACGGGAATCGAACAAAATTCAAAAGGCACCTGCACGTCCATGAATAATCCTTATACCCTGTTGAATGGATAAAAATAACTGCTTTGTATACTTATGAATGTAATGATTAAAAAAAACAACAACAAAAAGCCAGCGACTAAAATCTATACCCAAAATAAAAACAACAAAAACTCTACCCCACCACTGATCTAATGCTAAGCTCTCCAAAATAACACCACTTCTCCTCACCATTAAATTGAACATATCAAAATCCATAAAAGGTTAGTAACCTACAATAAAACAAACCCTTGAGCTTACATTGTGCACAGAACCATGCCTGAATCCCAGTTGCAAAAGAAAAGAGGGTCACAAGAATCAAAATGACAACGAAGAGAGAAGAGATGGACAATCCACTCCTATTTGTACACTTGAGAGAACAGGCGTCTACCACAGTCGTTCAGGACAGATGTGAGTGAAGATGTGAGTGAACAAGGGTGTTCTCCCTTCTGTTTCAATTTGACTTCACGCCTGATGAGCCAGGTTCTTCTGACAGATCTCCAGTCTTTACATCCTCCATCTTCTCCTCCTCCTCCTTTCTCGATGAACCCTCTTTTCTCAGGTCCTCCCTCCCTGAATTACTTTCTGTCTTCGCTGAAGAGCTTCGGCCTGCAGTTTTGGAGTCGTTCACATCAGTCTCCACTGCAGCTGTTGATGATTTCTCTTCGACGGATTCAGCCTTCTCCTTGTTTCTGTCCTGCACTACCTTCCACTGCAGACTTCTGCGAAGCTCCTGCCCGATGCACTTGGCAAGAGGAGGGGGTACTGCATTGCCCACCTGGAAAACACCCAACAGTTTGAAGTGAGACTGATGTTTTCTGCACCATACACAAATCCAACAATTAACGGACTTTTGAAGGAAAACACAAGGTTGTTACAAGCATTGATAACGCATCTGTCTACTTTCTGTAGTCAAACCTTTGGGAACCTGGAAAAAGACCAGCTTTAAAGTGGCTGATACAAGGTTTTAGAAATACTTACCAGAGCAGACAAGCACCAAGCTCCTCATCGATTTGGATATTCCTTAGACTATTAGGAAACCCCGTCAAATGGGAGCCAAGTCCTGCCTCTCAGTGTACCCTCAACTATCCATCCCTCAACACAAGTGATCTCCGAAATAATGGCAATCCTCCCTATCTCCAACGATCACTATATCAGTCAAGCAGTTTTACTCCTAGCTGCTTGAGCTGTTCAACTGTGGGTACTACACATAGGTGACTGTCGGCATTCACAGTGGATCAAATCTAAATGCCTTTCCTCCCCTCACCCCTACTCCCTTCCACCCCTCCGACCTTGGAAGGGTTGCCATCTATGTCATACAAACAATCTGCAAATCAGCTTTGAATTAAAATAAAAAAATAGACGTCACAAGCACTGACTGTCACAGCTTACATATTGACGAACTGACTGAAAACAATTTATTGTCAGATTAACTCAAGGTTGTACTGACATAAGAAAACATTATGAAAAGAATGTCAACATTTTTCATTCAAAGAAAAGGAACATAATTAGCACACAAAGACACACACACACACAGAGCTTCATAACTTCACACTTTCATAACTTCTTCACACACACACAAAACCACTGAAGTTATGACCCCACTTGTAGAAGCATTTCTTGATCCATCTACTAACTACCCAAAACTGTCCACAACCAGCATGCTACATCTCGAGAGCATCTGTAATGTAACCCACCAAACTAAGGGCCCACACACGTTTGCAATGACACACACACTAAACAAAACAAAATCTGCTGTCAAAACACCCACACACTTTCCCCACCATGTTCCAGATCACACCATAAGCAAGCTTTTTTTTTTATAAGTGCATGTTAAGTTTGTGGGAACATGGTCGACAGATATGAAAGGAGAAAACGCTCTGCGCACTCCTGTAGTCCCCCCCCCCCGTTGTATTCCTTGTGATGAAAAAGGGAGCGTATGGATAAGGGATACTGGCATGTTCCAGTGTATGAAACAGCCTAATCACTGTTTCTTGAAATACTGCCGTATGATCATGTCTGAACTCTTGCTGGTTTTACTTCTAAAATTTATGTTTGTACGCTAACAACCACACACACACATGCACACAAAGGATATCCTGTTATCAGGTACAGAATGTGTATGTATGCAATCATTAGTCAGACATGAGACAGGAGCAAGCGTAAAACGCCTGGAAAAAAAAAATGCCTGAAAATTTTCAGGTCCTGAAACCGGCACTGGATCTTTAGGTGGGCCCCAATGACACTTGCTTGCTTCAAGGGGTCAAAGGGTCAAGCCTTTTTCCTTCACATGCAAACTTTTAGCGAGTTCAGCAGTATGCTCAAGCCATTGACACCTACAGTCTTCAAAGATTTTTCTCCACGAGTCTGGAGGTGCTGGTCGAAGCGACAAACCAAACTGGAATCAGGTAATGGACTTGAGTGTGAACCTTAAAACCTGTTGGTCTTAATCTTGCAATATATCCCATATTCTCTAAGCAGATTCATGCAAAATTCAAGAATGGTCCTGAAGACTTTTAACCCTCTGCCTACCTCATGACTTTGTGCTACATGACAATCAGAATACCTTGCTGAGTGAGGTAACTCTGCTGCCTACCTCATGACTTTGTGCTACATGACAATGAGAATACCTTGCCGAGTGAGGTAACTGCTGCCTACCTCATGACTTTGTGCTACATGACTATGAGAATACCTTGCTGAGTGAGGTAACTCTGCTGCCTACCTCATGACTTTGTGCTACATGACTATGAGAATACCTTGCTGAGTGAGGTAACTCTGCAACACATATACACTCACCCTAAAGAAACCTCAATAACAAATTTCCTTTTTACTCATCAACTGCATAAATTTGATGAAAAAAAATTTACAAAGACATCACTCCATCTCAAAACAGTCCTTTTTTCCCCATATGTAGTGAACTAGTACATGAGGGGAAAAAAATGAACAAACTAATTCTACTTCAGCGTTCTTGGTGCTGAAACAATTTTTTCTGAATTCACTGAACCCACAAAATGTCAGATTAGGACATAGTGATTTTCCAAGTCTAAACAAAGTACGGAAACCTTCAGGAACAACCTAAAGCCCTCAAATACACTCTCTTCATCACCATTGTATCAGAAAATGAGTTCTAGAAGCTGCATAGTTTCTTGATCCGCCATTATCCCTTAAAATCTTCGCGAAAACAGCTCAACTTCGAAAATTCACAGCAGCAAATCTACTCCACCAAAACTCTTGCAACAAAAAACAAAATGGCATCTGGAAACGGTCCAACAGGAAGACTCTTCTGTCGTAACTGCATTCTGGGATATGCGATAGTGAAAGTGAAATTCGACCCAGTATTCAGCAGCTGATCTTGGTTTTCAGAAAGAGGAAATCTCACGGTCGATCTCTGTCGATGCGGTAGGCAGTGGGTTAAAAAGCCTAATTTCAGGCTAAAATCTTTAACCCGTTCGCTGCTTGAAAATGTTACAAACAAAGGCTTTCCCAGTGCCAGGGAAATCTAATGATTTGGGGGTAATAATTAACAAAAAATTCTAGCTCAGAAACTACAAAAGATATAACAATGAAATATATATGATTTTTGAAGGAAATTGAATGAAGATTTTGAATCTGGGCTTCTTTTGTTTTAATTTTGATAATAAAAAAATATTTAGGCATTTAGATTTGGATAGATTTTTTTGCACGATCAACAACATATGTATTTACCACTACAGCTTCACATCCAAAAAAGAACACAAAGCAAAAAAGTTGAAAATAAAGTTTGTATTGTCACACTACACATGTAAATGAAAGTAAAACAGTTTAGAAGTCTGTCAAGACGCTCGCACTCTATGCAGACAGGTCAGTCCACGACCACGCCCCCCTCCCCCCACCACGCCCCCTTGCTGGACTTCAACCCTCTCTTTCACTCCTCTTCTCCTCTGCCCCGTGTCACGCCGCGAGCAGGCCACGCTCCCCTCTTGCGCTGACTATCACATCACTGGCCACTGGCACGCAGTGCAGAGTACACACAAGGTGAGCTCGTTCGACGCTGGCAAACCAGTCAGCTGAACACACACTGAGGTCACACAGCCCGACTCAGTAACTGACGAATACGGTCAGCAATTCCATCACAATCATCATCTCACCTTCATGCTCGAGTAAGTTGTTGAATAAAAGATTATTGTCTTTGTCAAAAATGATTAGCAGAGCCTGCTCAGCTGTGTAAATACGTTGATTTGGTCGCTACCCTTGTCGAAGGTTGCGCCGCCATCTTTGCAAGCGAGACGAAGTGCTGGCTGGTCATCCAGTCAGTGATGAGAATAAATGGGCTTTCCCCTCACGTGTGGTCATTTGCATATCATTTTAATACTACAGACATATAAGGCTTACTACGCACACTCTATTTAAGTCCGTTAATAGAAATAGTAACGAATGAAAATTCAAGAAAAATGCATGACGTCAGTGGACGGCCCATAGGCACTGGAAAGCATTTTTACTTTGGCGTCAGCTGACGGCTTATAGGCACTCTTCGGGTTAAAGTCTCATGACTGATTTGTTGACGATCTCAGACTCCAATTGTTCACTGTCCATCAGAACCTACAGGAAGTCACGCTGCCATACAAGCGAGTCCACCTCGGACCCAAATCCCTGCCTTTACAGAATCTCCAGAGGCTAAAAAGGGCACTTCAAAAGCCATGTGAATCAACAACATATCAACTTCCAGAACACCATTTTCTCCAGGTGCACTACCTATCTAATCTCCATGCAAATACCTGGATTCAATGTTTCAACACACTCACATGTACGTATGCACAGCAGTGTCAATATGCCATACACTCACCTGTCGGTGTTTGTCCAGGATGTTGCCGAAGAAGCGGTAGGTGTCAGGAAACCCCTGGGAGCGAGCACACTCCCTCACGCTCACGACACGGTGCTGCTCCGGGTGGAGGACGCGACCCTGAACAAACAGTGTGATAACACATCAAGGTTATGTCTCTTCCAACACATTTCTGTTATCTCCTCAACATCCTACAGTCGTATCTCTTCAACACACTAATTTTTCCGTCTTCAACACATTTCTATCATGTCTCTAACACTTTATAGTCACAACTCTTCAAGCAGTGTCATCAGCATGGGAAACAGATTTGAGGAAGGACGGGGGTGGGGGTGGGGGTGACCTTTCCAGACAACAAAAAACCTGAACTGTACAAAAAAAGAAAAAAAAAAGGGTAGATCTGTAACGGACTGGTAACTTGCTCTATTTTTTTTTCTATATCGGTGGAAAAAAAAGAAGTTTTTTTCACAAGACTGTGGGGATGGAGGGTGTGGGTGGGTGGGGCGTCCACGAACAGATATGGATAAACTGGTTAATTAAAAAAAGAGGTGGACTGGCAGATACACCCACTGCATACCAGTGTACGGTGAAGCCTCTCAGTGTCAACCATCTTACTAAATTTCCATCCTAGCAATGACTGATCTTGTTCTCCATAATTCCTTTTGTTGTTGTCTTATAAACAATTTCTTCTGAGTAAGGAATCTCACTCCATGCTTCTCCTTCACAAGTCTTTTTTTTTTTTTTCTCTTCTACATCATTTTACTCCTGTCTATCCTTGATTTACATCCCACCTAAAACCCTGTCCTACCTGTTTTCCCATGGGCTCGGGGTTGGTGACAGTGGTAGAGAAGAAACCGTCCCACTGCAGTCGGCCATACAGCCCCGCCCAGTGGTTGTGGCGGTTGCCCGTGTGCGGCAGACACCACGGGATCAACGTGTTGAACTGCCGGTCTGTCGGGTCGCATGCGGCTCCTGTGGCGCAGCTGCACACGCCGCGCAGACTCCCGTCTTTGCTCTTGCCGTTGCGCTTGTCGTGGTGGGAGTAGATTCTGTGACGCAATCATTGACAGGCGGGTGAAAAGAGAAGAGATGATGTAACATGATGTTTATATGGTATGGAAAGGATGTGACGATGAAGAGAAAACTGAACTGTGTTTCGTAACAGTTGAAGAAAGAGAGGGATGGGATGTGCACTATGTTAAACAAATAAGAGGGTTGGGTAACCTGGTCCATGTTTTAACAGTCAAATGACCAAAACCTTATACCATTAGATTTAACGTAAAATAAAGATAGTAGTAATTTGGTTTATATACAACATACATTTTATCAAATCCATCCATAAATGGTTATTATTTACACTCCATAAACAGAAATTAGAGCTGTGCCCTCCCCCCCTCCCTAATGTATGTGTCACAATTGTGTAAATATTGTATAGGCATTTTGCATGTACATGCTCAGAGTTTTCAACATTTAAAAAACACACACACATCTTTCTAAATAAATCATTTCACAATCAAGAATGGGAAAAAAATGACAACATACACTCTCTCCTGCCACTACCCCACTCCCACACACACACACACCTCCGTACACAGAGAGGGATTACTAGCACTCACAGCTTCTGTGCCTTTGTTCCATCCGACAGTCGAGAGACGATGTTAGGAAGGTCTCGCCAGTCTGATCCAGGTGCCAAGGGGATGCAACTCATGCGTGCTGCTACCAGAGGGCTCATTTCTTTGCAGATGTGATCACGCAGCAGAGGCTGCAACTGTTTGCCACGGATCTGGGGAAGTACAGACCCATTCAGTTTCACTTTTCTTGTCTAATAACACCTTCCAGGTATTTCGTTTCATTCATTATTTTCTTTAAAGCATGGTTTTCCTGGGATTTCTAAATTTGTAATTTATGTACATTTAGTTGCTTGTTTGATGCTTATGTGTGAGCCCAAGCATGTGTGGGCGTTAAGTTTCAGAAAAAGATAGAAATCAGAAACACAATCTTCAAAGACAAGGATTACAGAATATCTATATACAGAAAGACTGTTTCTAGGAGAAAGAGAAAAAGAGAGCGAGAGGGAGGGAGAGATATTTTGCATACATACATGCACAATGCACGTTTTCTCTTTCAACAGATATATATTCTAGAAGTAAATCTAATACTAAAAACAAAACAACAAACAAACATTCACAGCTGCAAACCATCTGGAGCCAAAATCCAAGAACCAGTCGATGATGGGGGTGGGGTGGGGCTGAAGAGGGGGCAATCTGGCTTCTGACTGAAAATGTTTTAACCCCCTACTTGTGAATGTAGGGATTAATAAAAAGTGTTTTCTTTTGTAGTAGTAGTAGAAGTGGTTCTTTCTTTTAATGTCTTTTCACAAATTTATGTGACCTTAGACATTTTCTTCTAAATTACTGCCAACATTCACATAAACATCACTTGCGCTTCATTCTGCAATACTTATCAAATCTGTTTACAAAGAAAAAAAAAAAGAAGATCAAGTCCACAATGTCATTTTAAACAAAATTTTATAAAGTTCAGGATATTTCTTTCACAAAATTCATGATTTCAGGAATGATTTCTGGAATAAGGAACTTTCAGAAAAATGGCTGGCATATATGAGCGTAAACTGTTACAAGGAAGGGGCTTTAATAGGGAAGATATTTTTTCTGAATTTTTATTGAAACACCACTGTAACATCTTCTTTACCAGTCTTTGGAAGTGAGTCTGCGTGTCTCCCTTGTATGCTGTCTCCTCTGCCTTGGCTCCATTTTTAATTGGCGGCAAATCACTCATCGCATCCTTCACTGTAATTGTACGGTACGGGGCAGCTCCAAGTCGGGAAATACAGTTAAACTGAAACAAAATGGTTGCTGATCAATACAAGTTCTGCACAGAAACATATGGAGTGCGGAACAACACAAAAATCAAATAAACAAAACAAACAACAACAACAACAAAAAGAAACACTCTCAAAAACAAAACAACAACAAAAAACACCCATCTCTGCTTTCTCACTGTCCTGACTAAACTTTCAGAGTTCTGCCAGGTGTTATAAGTAATAACCTGGAATAAGTGCGACCTATCGGCTCATGCACATTCACCTTTTCTTAAAAACGTACCTTAGATGAAAATATGAGACTGTGAATCAACCCAGTCCCCCCCCCCCCCCCCCCCCCCCCCCCCCACCCCAGTGAAGACATTGCCCTCTCATGACTTCAATCCCATCTTTGACATTCTATGACTGTTGGAGGCTTTTAAAAGCTTTGAATACTGCATATAATCACCGTATCAGTGTCACCCTGAATTTAACTTAAAAAAAAAAAATCCATTACTTTGTTTCCAAAAACATGAATAGCTGTGAGGCAGTCATGGTAAACATAGACAGCTTGCGTATTTGGGTCAAGTAGTAGTCGAGACAGGCTGTGATGAATTTAAAAACAAAAGCATATTATTTTTGTTACTTGCCATGCTTTAACAGAAATGCGCAGACACCGACACTGTGACACCTGCCCCTTTCTATTCCCCATTTCTCTGTTATGATAATTTTCTGCTCTTAACTCCACGGATATATGCATAAAAGAGGGACTTTCGTTCCCCCCCCCCCCCCCCCCAGCCAAAAACATAATCATCCCTTAATATTTCACCTAGTAGATCAAGTCTAATAAATTCTAGCCAAAGCGACAGCCAAAACGAATAAACTGGGGTCTTTTTTCCCACCAATTCCTTCATGGAAAAAAAAAAAAAGAAAAAGAAAGAGAAAAGACACTTTTAAAATTAAACATCATGAAACCGATTTAATTTCTACCGTTTGTTGGTTAATTTGGAGTCTAATCACTCCAGGTGATATTACAAATTCTGTCCGTTCTCTCGGTTCTCTTTCCTCTGATTCAAACAGCTCTGACCAAAGGCACTGTTGACCTCTTTCCCTGACCTTGACTCGAGGTGATAAGATGACTTTTGTCTGTTCTCTTTGCTCTCATTCCAGTAGCTCTGACCCAAGGCTCTGTTCAACTCCTTCACTGACCTTTTTGTCGTCCACCACGACGGAGGTCTGCATGGCGCGTGGTGCAAAGGTATGCAGGGGCTCTGGGAAGGCAGGTAACTTCTCCCCTGGGGCTGCCGCCAGAATGATGGCTCTGAAAATGTGCCACGCCTTAGAACCACGCAGGTGGGCTGACAGAGGCACCAACCAACCAACCAACCAACAAACACGGCACACCAAGGAAGACACAGGACGAGTGGGTAAAGTGAGTTCAATGAACAATGATTTCATCTCGTTAACTCTTTTGAGTCATAGAGAAATACAGAAATATGTAACAAACATGAGATGGCGGGTACACAGAGGAAGAGCAAAGAAAGTGAAATTACACAATAGAATCTGAGTGTATCAAATCCACATAAAAGCATACAATATAGGGTTGACTAGATAAGAATGAAAGTAAGCGTCCGTAGTTATGTAAATAAGTGTCATTAATTCCTGTCAATACAAAACAAAGGTAGTTTACAATAAAATTCATTATACATACAAAGGAAGAGAGAGAGAGAGAGAGACAGAGACAGATTACTGTATCAATTACACACATACAGCATACAGTATATGACAATGACAGACCACAATTTACAATGCCCAGATGGAACTGACTAGACCAAATGCACTGCTTTGAATACATGTTGCAGAAGCATTATACTTTTGTATAGCTTTCATCAAAGGGAAGCAACTTCTGCTCCAATGCTGAAACAATTTCACGTCACATGAAAGTTTTTTGGAACAGTTCAGAGTTAGGTGCAAAAAATTTGTTTTACCATGGTAACACCAGAGCTATGGGTAAATAATTCTTTCATCAAGGTAGCACTAGTAGCTTCCCATATTTGTTACTGACTATTAATCTCTTCCTTCCTTCATCAAGTTCACCAGTATCTCTACCTATAATCAAAGGTACACATTTATAGGACACAAGACTGAAAACCCGTGTCTTGTCATCTCCACATTGCACAGCCTTAATTAATCAGAAGAGCACATCTAGACCTCGTTATTGTATGTAGCATCACAAAGAGTATTTGTGATGCTGCATGCAAATACAGGTAAGCTGCCAGTCCCAGTTTTGTACTGCACACTGATAACATAATTCAGGCTAAGGTTTGTGGCTTTCTTTCTCGTCTTTTTCTAATCAAATTTTTTTTTTCATTTCGTCCACCACACTTCCACTGAAAGTTAAAACTAAATTTTCTCTAATTTTCATTAATGTCATCATTGATTACCTCACACGGCTGTTCAGAGCAAGCCACTTAGTTTTGAGAGGAAGGGGAGTTTACAGCTCGCCCACAGCTGCAGAGGCCAAGCCGTGAATGCAGGTCAGGGAAAGGGGTGTTTTTTGCAGGCTGCTCCCCACCAGCCAGCTAACCGTGCTGTACTCGGCAAACTGAATGTCATTTCTGTAAAGCCAGTCTGGCAACAATGTGTTCGGCATTGGTGAGCGGCCATTACAAGTGGGGCTGTTAGTTTGATAATTAGTGGTTGTCATGAAAAATGTAACATATCTGTGCTCTTGAGATGACTGAATAGGCGAATTCCCAACAATTCTTTTAATACCAAACTCGACTAGGTTTATTTTCCTGTAGATAATGTAGATACGGCATGAAAGCTTGTACACAAGTGGTCAGGCGATATTCAAACAATGACAACACACATTGTGCAAAAATGACATCATCACTTTCTGGGAACTTAATTTTCCCTAGTGAACTAGTACACAAGTTTGATACATGCCTCTGCTTGGACTACAACAACAAAAATGTTGGATCAGAAATGTGTAAGCCTTGTTTGTTCAGCCCTTTAACTAAGTGTCTCGCATTGGACGGAAAAATAAAGCTGTGCTCAGAGTTTGAATGCATCTATCTCACAAAAAAAAAAAAAAAAAAAAAACTGATAATTTTCCCGCGTTTTGCTCTGAATCATCTCTATTTCTTGATCAAACTCAACCTCAGTCTGTAAAATTTGATCACTAACCATGAAAGCAAATCTTTAACTGAGAAAGAGAACAGCAAACAGTTAATGACAAACAGGAAGAGTAACTCTTGCTCCTACGATTACACACTCACAGAATTATGGGCAAGTAATTGTCTGAACAAAGGACCAAGAGTTATCCTTTTTTTTTTTTTTTTTACACAAAGTGCATTCTGGAAACTTCCAATTTTTTTTTTTTTTTGGAACAGTTTCTGCACCTGAAGCTAAAACCATCCCATCAGAGGATTTTAGCATGCTAAAAATAAACTACACATGCCCACATTTTTCAAATTTCCCGAAGCACAATCTCGTTTAGCTGAAACTGGTCTCTTGGCCCAAAACTAACTAAAAAAAAAACAGAAAACAAAAACAGACAAAAAAAACTTACATCCACATCAACTCATGAGCACATACTAATTCTGTTAGGGAGTTTCTGCGTCATCATGGGGGCACCAATACGTGTGGCCTCGCCCATGTACCCTACACACATAAGCTAAGCCAGGAGACCAGACAACATAGTTTATGGGCCAGATAAATGAGGTAAATCACTGAATAACTAGAAAAGAAAGGTTTGTGAACAGCGTATCATGGACAAGACTTACCAGTTGCCTAAGCTGCGCATTAACCCAGTGCTCTGGTCAGGCCTTCATATCAGTATTTGTAAGATATTGTGAAACACTGGTAATCCATAATCTTGCTTCTTGTAAAGTGGCATCAAACCAAAATGTCCACAAAACATATTGGTGCAAAAATCTAGTTACTTTCTGTACTTTGTTAGTACTAAGTAGATCTGTTCAAATTTGAGTATTTTTCATCAAACGTGAAAATGTTTTCCAAAATGTCCACAAAACATATTGGTGCAAAAATCTAGTTACTTTCTGTAGTTTGTTAGTACTAAGTAGATCTGTTCAAATTACATTTAAGAGTATTTTTCATCAAACGTGAAAATGTTTTCCGGAAAATGTCACTGTTGCCCACTGTTTCTTCCCTGAAAGGTGAAGGATTCCCATCTTGGATTCCCATCTTAAGACTGGCATTTCAATGAACTGACGACAGTTGTGTCTGTGGCAAACGTCTCCCTGTCCCGTCTCTCACAAAAGTAAAATCCATAAGAAAAAGGAGGACAAACGGACAAGACAAACGAATTTGTCAGTAACTGCGACTACATCAGACAACACCTTCCTTCTCTTTGTTTCTTGGCTGTAAACCTGCGCCTCAGACATGAATAGTAGTACTGCTCAGGAAGCTTTATACATGGCTTACGTTTTGCTTACTTCTATTTCAGTGTGCCCCCTCCGGTTCTGTGTGATGTCTTGACCTGTTTACAGTAGGTGAACCCTCTGGTTCATTATTAAAAAAACAAACAAACAAACAAAAACCCTCTGGTTCATTATTCTTTTATAAAAAGAAAAAGAAGCAAAGATGGAAAGAAAGAAATGAGAAACTTTGGAAAGAAAACCACCAAAATGTTGATTATCACTATACACATCAAAGCTTCGATGGTCACTATGCACAACAAAAAACACTGTAACAGTGTCAGGCCAGTCGTCTAACCAACCAAAACTGAAAAAAAAAGAAAAGAAAATGAAGAATGGAAACCAAATTTCTTGTTCACTGAGAATACATTGACTTCAGTTTTCTTATTTTCCCTATGAACTGTAAAACCCATGTTGTGAACACACCATAATCGGCTATCTCACCTGCGTCGCGTCTGTGCCACACCATAACTGCCTGCCTGCAGCACGCCAAATGTGCACTGGTACCCCATTCGCACCAGACATCGCAACGTCAGCTTCAGCACCATACTACGTTTGAAGGACACAAAGTTTCGCACGTTCTCCAACACGAAGAAGCGTGGACGGTAGTAGTCGCAGTAACTAAGGTAGGAAGCAATCAGTGAATTCTGTCAGAAAAGACAGAAAAAAGAACACTTGTGATTTTCAAAACTTGTTACTATGAAGTCACGGGGGGAGAAGTCATCTGATTTTATACACAGATGATTATGGGAGGAATTCTTAATGCCAAAATTTCAATTCACATAGCAGTTCGTAATTATGAGCTGTTCCTAAAATTTGCATACACATACAAACATGCACAGAGCTTTATTTGTGAACATGTCTTAAGATACATTTAACTTTCAACCATCTGCGTTATGTTTTGTTCAGTCATAAACCCCTTTCTGTACAAGTCTCCTTGTAGAGAATTCTGTGGCCCAGGCCTTGCTGGATTGACACACACCATGACAGGCTGTACAGGCACTCTTCCTCTCCTTTCAAACTTTGGTGGCAACATGTGAGACAACAGTAAGAATCAGCTTCAAGATTACAGAGGATTCCAGAGTTTTCGAAACACAAAGTGACTACAACGATCACTTGTAATCATGACCAACACAAAAACAAACACATGGATAGCAAACCATCTACACAAGATTTTTATGCAGAATTTGGTTTGATTTTTATCTCAGATTTTTTACTGGTAATTTTCAAAAAAGGCGATCAAGTCTTTAAAGTTCATTTGAGTTTGTTTAACGCTTAAAAAAACAAAACAAAACACGCACACAGAACTTAGTAGTTAGAGAAATGTTACATAAAAAACCTCCTACATATGGGGTTAAACAAATTCCAAATACTACTCTCTAGTAAATTTGCATGCACGAGCATATGGACCAATTTATTTCAGTAAGTGTTTATTCTTATCAAATGCATAAAACTGTCTACATTCAAAAGTTGATCCGAAGTATGAAGAAAATGCAACAAAATTTCAACAAAATACTCACACACACTCAAATAACCTAGTAACTATCTAAAATAGACACAATAGGATCTGAAAATCCATTACATCAAGATGTATGCACTTGCCCCTACTGCAATCCTCATGACAAGAGTGGGAAAGAGGAAGGGAGGGAAGGAAGCAAGAAGAAAGAGAGAATCAAGAGAAAGAGAAAGAAGAGGAAAAGAACGGAAGAGGAGAAAACGAAACTCTTGACCTAAAAGCATGCCTTAGGTAAGTCACCTTGAACTTGGAGTACTCGCGTGAGTTGAAGCGGTTCATTCCGGAGAAGCCTTGACATGGAGGTCCTCCACACAACAGTTCCACATCCCCCTTCAACGGCAACCTCTGTCCAAGGTCGTCTGTTGTCTCCCCCTGAAATCATTCCCAGTTGGTGAAAGCCACAGAAAAATCTTCTGGAGTTCACTGGGGAAGGCAAAGGCAGAGAGAGAGAGGGGGGAGCACTGCTAACCAACTACTGATCAATCAGTTGGTGCATGTGTCTGTGTGTTCGTGTGAAAGAGAAAAAAACAGAGACAGAGACAGCAAAAGGTTTCATCAAAATCAAAGCAAGAGAAAAAAAAAAAGACCGTCAGTCTAGTGTCTCCTTACCCAGTGATAATTCTTATGCCCAGATGTGTGTCTCTGACGCATAAACCTCCCATCTGACGCACTGGAATTCAGGCAGTGTGTCACAAAAACGTATGAAAATTTACCGTGACGCACTGATTTTCTCCTGTACGCATTGCAACTCTGAGCGCCACATCACACAAAAGGGCTTTCGTCCTATCTGCCATGATCGAAGTTAAAAACGTAAATTTCCTCGATGTGTTACCACATTCTGAATCGATGAACAACTTCCGCTTGAGAATTTTTCTCTACTGAAAACCAACAAGAGTTGTTAAAACAGACTAGGCCTATCCAGTCTATGACTGGACCACAAGATCAAGTGATCCAGCTAAGTGGGAAAAGCATGGAAAACTGAAGGAATTTCAGCTTTTGGAATCAAAATCCGACAGTTCAGCTGTGGCTCGTGGGTGATAATCCAGCGAATGGAACAGAAGTCAAATGATCTGTGCAACATGACCAGTTTTCACTACATTTTCCAGCAGTTATTAATGGTGACCCCCTAAATATTTTTGTGACCCCTGTAAATTTTAGAAGTGAGTTTTTCGTATCAAGTCTGACCCCCTAATTTTTAGGAAATAATTATCACTGTTACCTGTAGAAGTCTGTATCTGTGCACATACAAGCATTGGTGTTGATGCTGCAATACAGAGGCCGGTCCATCACGTGTTTTTCTAGACACAGCACAGCACTGACATGCTGCGCTGATGCTGATGTTTATCCAGATCTGAAGATCTGTACTATCAGGGCAGGGTGAAGGGATTCGAAAGAACCAACACCATGTCTGCTGCACAAGCATGCTACAGGAAACTCGTCGGTGCCCACAATAAGGCAGCACATACCGATGTAAAGCTAAACAGCGCGATACATGTGCATACTAAAATCCCATTTGCTTGCATGCTAACAGATCACATGCTTGCCAAATGGCCTATGTAATGTGCAGTAATGTGACAAATGAACGCTAAAGGGTAATACAAGTATATGTAATGTGCAGTAATGTGACAAAGGAACGCTGAAGGGTAATACAAGTACATGGAATGTGCAGTAATGTGACAAAGGAACGCTGAAGGGTAATACAAGTACATGGAATGTGCAGTAATGTGACAAAGGAACGCTGAAGGGTAATACAAGTACATGGAATGTGCAGTAATGTGACAAAGGAACGCTGAAGGGTAATACAAGTATACAGCAAGTCCTTAACTCTTTCATTCCTACTTTTCTATGAACCATTACTTCCTCTTGATCCTAGATTCTTATAACACGAGTATTCCCTTCATTCCTGGATTTAGAGAAAAAAAAAGTGTAAAGTGTGAAGTGCCACATATGCAGTAACAAACTGGCCAGAATAGAGCGGCGACCACTTTACCGCGCTGTAGGGGCCATCTGGCATCCATAAACACTGCCTCGCGAGCGACCCGGTCATAATGTGTACCGATGACGCGACTCGTGCGAAGTTCAAAGCGCTTGCCACGAGAACTGATTTTCCGGGCTGCAGGAAGGAAAGGAGGGATTTGGCGTCATATACTGTACCATGTCAGACCATAGCATTCACAGCAGTTAGTTCTGTCAGGCCGAAGATTTTGTGTGGCTAATGCAGTAATAAGACAGTCACGTGACGCCCACCCTACTTCCGCCGAAGGAAGAAGCCGGTGTAAACTTCCTGTACCATCATTCTCTCTCGGCCTGCCGTCCAAGCAAGATAAGTCTTGTGCTCTGTCTCGCCTTTTCCTTGCCGTTGTGTTAAGATAGCCTTGTGTTTGCTCCTTGCTTGTTTTGTTGTGGCTTGCGTGCTGAACCCTTGTACCCTTGCCGGTGAGGCTTTGGTTTGGCGTGTTTTATTGGTTTTATTGATTTTATTACCCATGCTTCTCGCATTCGTGCCTTGTTCTCGGCATTCGCGACTTGCCTCCGTGCATCTCGCAATTCGGAATTCAGAGCTACACGCCGGTTCCCATCTCCTCGCTTTAATTAGCCTTACGGCCATTTGTCTGCGAGTCCCATTTCACTTCTCCTTCCATTCGGATTCCTATTCGACGACCTTCCTCGTCGTTCACTCAGTTTCCATTCCTCTCGCCGGTCGTTCCGCCATTTTGTTTCGACCGGCCATACCGGCGACACATACGATCAAACGGCTTCGATCGAACAGCGCGACTTCTGCGCACTTCCAGTGCCCCTCCCGAGGTTGGTTGAGCTCTTCCTATCCCTCGATCCACCTCTTTATCTCCCCTTTGCGATCGTGCGTTCCGTGTTTGTCTCGCCACCAGTGCCCAACATGGTGAAGGACACTAACGGGTCGAGCCGCTCCTTTGTTCAGGAGTCGCTCTCTGCCCCGGAGGACCCGAGTGTCAATTCCAGGGGACAAACCGCTCACACCTATGAGCGTACGGTCGGTGTGGAGGAGGGTTCCGCGCAGGGGACGCGCGACCATCGTTACGATTCCTCCTCTTCCCGATCGGCGGACACACGATCGTTGCGATCGAAGTCGAACAGGCAATTGGCCAAATCGAACTGGCAATCGGCCATCATTGCCGACTGTTTTTCTTTCGATTCTGCCTCTAAATTTAAATCCAAAGGCAAGGCCCCCATGAAAGGACCTGCCCGTTCAAAATCTTCCCGTTCTTCGGCCAAATCGCCTGTTCACCTTCCATCGCACAAGGAGACTCTCGCCTATCATGCTGCGTCCGGCGATCATCGGCCCCTGGGGACCCTTGCCGAGACCCGGACCAGCACGGGTGACGACTCGCGGCCGGAATCACCGCCCGTCACCTGATCAGATGAGACTCGTGACGCTAGCTACCCCCCCACTAACGCCACGCAGTCGAATCACGCTCTCCCCAACCGTGTCCGGGTTCAGCCACTACCTGGACACGAGGAGCGTCATCACTCCGGTGGAGGGGCTGTGGGCAGTCTTTGGTGTGACCCCCCCACTGACAACCACCCTGGGTCAGGGACGCAGGCATCGACCAGGTCGGATCTGCGCCCTCACCCCCGACGGTCGAACCACCCCGATTGACCGTTGAACTTTCCCCTAGGGGTACAGGACGTTGGGGAGCAGACTTCTTTCGCTCCCCTGTTGGGCAACGTCCACGGTCCCGTTCCTCCGGGGGGAGGATTGACCAGCGGGACCAGGGGTAACCCTTCGTCCTGAGGTGGACCCGTCGCCGCAGCCATCCCAGTCCGCTTCCACACGGCCAGGAGGCTCGGCTACCGCACCATCCACCGGCCACCCTGCCATGCAGGGGGCCGGCACGGACCGCACCCGGGAGATGCAGGAGGCAGTGCTCTCCCTGGGGCGGGTGCGAGACAGCTTGCCTTTTCGCTACCCTCCCCTTGGTGCCCAAGGTTACCCAGGTCCCCGGAGAGACTCTGCCCCAGGGCCGCCACAGCCCGTCGTACTCCCCGGGGACCGGTGGATCTATTCCCCCGAGAGGAATCAGTGGCTTAGGGCTGACTCCCTTCCCGACTCCTTCTCCGGTCGCATGTGGCATCCGGCCTCCCAGAGCTGGATCGACCTGGGCCCCACTTCCTCTCGGGCGCTGTCCGATCGGCGATCCCCTAGTCTGCCCACCGAGTATGGAGCCACCAGGGACCCGTCCTCGTTTTCCCCCACTACCCAACAAGGGCGGGACTCCCACGCACCCCTGCCCTGGCCCTCCGAAGGTGGATCTGATCATCCCCTTCAGGAATACTCTGACCCACAACTCGAGGACGGGGTCGAGGACTCCCTCCCCCAGTCTGGTGACCTTTCCATCCTGGAGAGTTGACGTCCAGATCTTGTTGTGAGGGAATCCCCTCCCTCTGACAACATTTTCTCCTTTAGCCGTTTCACTGGGTCCCCCCCTGCCCAGCGATCACGGCCAAGGATAGTCACCCCCCAGACCCTCACTCCCTTGTGGGACAGATCGGCATCTTTCGCCAGGGGTGCACATGACATTCCCCCACCGGGGATTGACTTTTGTCAGCCCCTAACGCGGCTCCGGTAGGAGTTTTCCTCAAAGACCCGCGTCATGGCCCCCATGTCTTTTCCCTCTTCTCTGCCAATCCGGCCACCAGGGACATTGCCATTTCCCCTGCCGACCTCAGGCTCACGCCCAACCTCGCCCCTCCCACTTCCACCCCTGTTTCTATCAAGAACTTGATGGAGTGGGACAGAATTGCCAGGACTGGCATTCTCCACACCACCGCGGGACATGCATTCATTGACATGTTCCTGCAGCGAGCGGAGGAGCTCTGGGCAAAGGAGGGCGGCACTGCCTCTGTGATTCGGACCCGGACGACACTGAGGCAGATCCTAGCCTATTCGGCGACCCCCTGATGCATTTCCTTGTCAACAAGACATCGCATCACCTTGGGGCTGCGGCGGACAGCGCAGCCAGGAGTCACTTTAACTGCCTGTTGGCAGTGAGAGATGCTGTGTTATCTCAGGCCAATCTCTCCCCGGTGCTCAAGGCGGCCTTACGGTGCATCCCGGGTCAGGAACAGTCACTCTTCGGCTACTATTCTACTGCTGTCATCACCCATGCAGTCGAGGAACGCGAACAGGCCGCGTCTTTTGCAGCCAAAGCCCCTCCCCAGCATCATCCTCGCCAGCATCGCCCTCCTGGACCCTACTCCCGTCCGGCCCCCAGACCTACCCCAAACAGGCCCCCCCCTCGCACCTCAAGGCCCGCCAGACGCCCTACTTCCGCCGCGCCTTGGTTGAAACCGAAAACCCCCCGACAGAATTTTCGGTTCGGCCAACAGGCCTGGCCTCGGAGGTGACTAGCAGACTCACCTTCGGAGGAGCGAGAACTGGCAGACTTCTCGCCCCTCCCCGGCCCCTTTGGCAGGCAGTCTGTCCCGACATGCCCACTAGTGGCGGCGTATGGGACTCAACCCCTGGATAGTGTCAGTGTTACAGGAGGGGTTCCGTCTGCCCTGGGCACACGATCGCCCCCACCTGCTATCCTCTCCTCCTCCTTCCCCCAGCGATCCCCCCCCCCCCCCCCCACTATCCTCTCCTCCTTCCCCCAGCGATCCCCCCCCCCCAGGCGGAGGCCCTTCGCCTGGAAGTCGAGGAATTTCTTCGGAAGGACGCCATCACCCATATACCCCACCCCAACCCCGGGTTTTACTCTCACCTTTTTGTGGTTCCCAAGTCCTCGGGAGGCTGGAGGCCCATCCTCGAATTTTCCCCACTCAACCAGTTCCTCAGACCAACCAAATTCAAGACGGAGACCCCGGCCCAGATCAGAGACTCCATCCACCATCTGGACTGGGCCACTTCTATAGATCTGAAGGACGCTTACTTTCAGATCCTCATTCATCCTTCCCACAGACGATACCTTCGGTTCGTCTGGCGGGGACGGGTATTTCAGTTCAAGGCGCTCCCCTTCGGACTCTCCCTGGCTCCCTTCCTTTTCACGAAGGTAGTCAAGGAGATGGCCGCCCTTGCCAGACAGGAGGACATTCGCCTCTTGGTTTACCTCGACGACTGGCTCGTCTTGGCTCCCACTCAGGCCCTGTGTCAAGCCCACACATCCAAACTTCTGCGCCTCTGCTCCTCACTAGGGTTTGTCAGAGATTCTCCTTCCTGGGCATGAGTTTCGACAACCACCTCCATGCTAGTCTCCCCGACCCTGGAGAGGTCCACCCGCCTGATGGACCTCATCTCCCACCTCCGCCTCTCTCCCCTCACGTCGGCAAGGACATTGTCCTCCCTTCTGGGGATGATGGAGTCCCTGTCGCCTCTCACTCCCCTAGGAAGGGTCCCCAAGCGACAGCTTCAAAGGGAGTCCGCCGTCGTTGGTCGCAGACCGCCGACCGCTGGGACCAGACCATTCCCCTCGGGCCTTGGTTCTTTTGGGCCACGGAGAAGTGGCTCAGCCCCTCCACCCTGAGCCCCGGAGTTCCCATCTCCCTCCCATCCCAGGCCCTAGAACTTTACACAGACGCCTCCAACTCGGGCTGGGGGGCCCATTTGGAGAGCAGTCATGCCTCGGGGGTGTGGAACCCATTGACCGCCCGTCTTCACATCAACATCCTGGAACTGGAGGCGGTCAGGCTAGCCCTCCTCCACTTCCAGACACTGGTCTCGCACCGATTTGTTCTCCTTCTCACGGACAACACCTCGGTAGCCTGTTACATCAACAAAGGGGGGGGGGGCACGCTCCATCAGTCTCTCCCTCCGGACAGAGGCCCTCCTCCGCTGGTGTCACACGCAAGGAATCACCCTTCGCGCGAGACACATAGCAGGGACGCACAACATCCTGGCAGACTCTCTCAGCCGCTCTGGGTCCATCCTCCACACGGAATGGACCCTCAGCAGGCATACACTAACCTCGGTGTGGGAACATTGGTTCACACCCATGTTCGACCTGTTCGCCACCCGATTCAATCATCGTCTACCAGTGTATGTGTCTCCCGTCCCGGACCCTCAGGCGTACGCGATCGATGCCCTCTCCCTCCCCTGGTCCGGCCTCATAGCTTACGCCTTTCCCCCCTTCCCGATCCTCCACAAGGTCATCAGGAAGGCGAGACTCGAGGGACCCAGGCTCATCCTCATAGCCCCATGGTGGCCCATTCAGTCCTGGTTTCCGGACCTCAAGTATGTGGAGTTTGTGTTATACTCCCTGTTGGCTAATATACTTACCATGTCAGACCATAGCATTCAACGGCAGTTAGCCAGCTCTGTCAGGCCGAATTTTTCTGTGGCCAATGCAGTCATAAGACAGTCACGTGATGTCATCCCACTTCCGGCCCCGGAAGAAGCCAGTGTCAACTTCCTATACGTCATTCAGCGAGGCCTGTGTGTATGGTAACCCCGAGAACCTTGGCGCCAGAGGGGAAGGTAGGGAGGGAATTAGAGTCTGACATGGTAAGTATATTAGCCAAACAGGGAGTATAACACAAACTCCCCATTTTGGCGTCATATACTGTACCATGTCAGACCATAGCAGAATTTAAAGGAATCGGAGGAGGGCGAGCGCCCTAGTGGTTCTTGGGGTTGACCGATATGGCTGCATTGGCCGCCACAAAGGAAATCCCCTTAGACCCATCAGCTCTGGTCACGCGGATATCCCTCAGGTAAAAATTAATGAAGGGATTTTCCGAACGCCAGTAGGCTGCCTCCAGAAGGTGGCGCACGGGAACAGAGTACTGGAACGCTGTGGAAGTGGCCAGTGCTCTGACCTCGTGGGCCCTGGGTGATAGGACAGGGAGATCCTTGTACGCCTGAGCGTAGGTAGATCTCACCGTCTTGGAGAGCCACCTGGAGATAGTTCCCGCCGAGATATCTCTAGTATTGTTGGGGTTGAGGGAGATAAGGAGTCGTCTCTGGGAGGAGCGCCTGGGGGGTGTGCGTTCCCAGTAGTACCTGAGACACCTGGAGGGGCAAAGGTCCATGTCTCCATCTTTTTCTCCCTTTCCCAAGATGTCCGTCAGGGAACGGATGACGAGGAAGGGTGAGGGGGTGCCCGGTTCCTGATTCTTTGCCAAGAACTCCGGAAGGAACTTGAGAGAGACTGAGCCGTCCCTGTGGAAGGCGATATCTCTGGGGTCACCGCTGAGGGCGTGAATCTCACTTCGTCTTCTGGCCGAGGCCAGGGCGAGGAGAAAGGTGGTCTTAAAGGAGAGGAGGTCAAAAGGAATAGAAGCAATGGGTTCAAAAGGGGGTTTTCAGAGGGCATCGAGGACCGTAAAAAGGTCCCAGAGGGGAATGCGCCTAGGGGACTGAGCTTCCCGTAGAGCAACTCCTCTAGACACCTCTCTGAGCAGAAAGTCATTGTCAAAAGAAGGGCCCCCCAGTTGACGAATGGTGGTGCAGATAGCTGATCTGTAGCCCCGAATGGAGCTAGCCGACAGCTTAAGGGAAGAGGATAGGTGGGAGAGGAAATTTCCTATTTGGATGTTGGAGGGGCAGTCATGGGGAACAGAGTTATCTGAGCACCAGGCTATCCATCTCTCCCAACGGTAGTTGTAGAGGGACTCGGTGCTGGCTCTGCGAGATGCCGAGGCTAAGTCCCGTAATCCCTGAGAGGCCCCTGCCCCGGCTAGTGTGTCTAGGACGGACTGGGGTCTGTCCGAGTGGGGGGTAGATGCAGATGTTCGCAGTTGGGCTGGCATAGAAGCCACGCGTGTAGGCGAAGCATCTTGGGATTGGAGTGAGGAAGACCTGACCGGGGTTGTCTCAGCATGTCCCAGCGAGGGCTGAGCCGGAGGGGGGGAACGTGGGTGAGGGACTTGAGGTCCGGGAACCAAGACTGGGTCGGCCACCATGGCGTTACGAGGATCAGCCTGGGTCTTTCCAGCCTCGCCTTCCTGATCACCTTGTGTAGATGGGGAAGGGGGGAAGGCATACGCCAGTAGGCCCGTCCAGGGGAGGGATAGTGCGTCGACTGCATACGCCTGGGGATCTGGAACGGGGGAGACGTACAGGGGCAGGTGATGGTTGAACCTGGTGGCAAACAGGTCGATCATGGGCACAAACCAATGCTCCCATACACCCGACAGGGTATGTCTGTTGAGGGTCCACTCCGTGTGGAGGAGAGACTTCGACCTGCTGAGGGAATCCGCCAGGATGTTGCGTTTCCCTGCTATGTGTCTCGCGCGGAGGGTGATTCCCCGCGCGTGACACCAGCGAAGGAGGGCCTCTGTCCTGAGGGAGAGGCCTATGGAGCGGGCCCCTCCCCCTTTGTTGACATAGCAAGCTACCGACGTATTGTCCGTGAGTAGGAGAACAAGTCGGTGCGCGACCTTGTGCTGGAATTGGAGAAGGGCTAGCCTGACCGCTTCCAGCTCCAAGATGTTGATGTGGAGGCGTGCAGTTTGTGAGTCCCACTCCCCCGAGGCGTGACTGTCCTCCACGTGGGCCCCCCAGCCCAAGTTGGAGGCGTCTGTATAAAGTTCCAGTGGTTGGGTTGGGAGGGAGATGGGGACCCCGGTGGAGAGAGTGGCTGGAGTGAGCCACTCCTCCGTCGCCGAAATGAACCAGTGTCCGAGGGGAATGACCTGGTCCCAGCGGTCGGAGGTCTGTGACCAACGTCGGCGGAACTCCCTCTGAAGTTGGCGTTTGGGGACCCGCCCCAGGGGAATGAGGGGAGACAGGGACTCCATCATTCCTAGGAGGGAGGACAGGGTTCTGGCCGAGGTGTGGGGTGCCTGTGACAGGCGGGAGATGAGGTCCACTATGCGTGCAGACCTCTCCGGGGTCGGGGAGACTATCATGGAGATTGTGTCGCAACTCATTCCCAGGAAGGAGAACCTCTGGCTGGGAGTGAGTTCGCACTTGTTGGGGTTTGTGACAAACCCCAGTGTGGAGCACAGACTCAGGAGGCGGGTGGTGTGGGCTTGGCACTGGGCCCGGGAGGGGCCAAGATGAGCCAGTCGTCCAGATACACTAGGAGGCGGATGTCCTCCTGCCTGGCTAGGGAGGCCATCTCCTTGACCACCTTCGTGAAGAGGAAGGGTGCCAGTGAGAGGCCGAAAGGGAGGGCCCTGAACTGGAACACTCGGCCCTGCCAGACGAACCGTAGGAATCGTCTGTGGGCCGGGTGAACCAGGATCTGAAAATAGGCGTCCTTCAGGTCTATGGATGTGGCCCAGTCGAGATGATGGATGGAGTCTCGGATCTGGGTGGGGGTCTCCATCTTGAACTTGGTGGGCCTGAGGAACTTGTTGAGGGGCGAAAGATCTAGAATGGGCCTCCATCCTCCCGAGGCTTTTGGGATCACAAAGAGGTGAGAGTAGAAGCCGGGGTTTGGGTGGGAAACCTCCGAGATGGCCCCTTTTTTGAGGAGCTCTTGGACTTCCGTGCGAAGAGCTTCTGCTTTGGCGGGGGAGGGTTCGTTGGGGGAGGGAGGGGGAGATAGCATGAGGGGGGGACGCTCGTGGGCCCAAGGAAGGCGAAACCCTTCCTGTAGCACCGCCACTATCCAGGGGTTGAGGCCCATACGTCTCCACTGGTGGGCATGCCGGGAGAGGCTGCCCGCCAGGGGGGGCGAGGGTCTGGGCTGGTGGGTGGGGGATAGGGCGAGGGGGGGTGCTACCTGATCTAAGTCCCCCTCGGGCTGTCTCCCTAGTCAGCTCCGGGAGCGTGACTGTTGGCCGAACCGAAAATTTTGCTGATGGGGTTTTGGCTTAGGCCTGGGGAGAAGATTAGGTCGCTTGGCGGGCCGTGCGGTGCGGGAAGGCGATTGCCTGGGATAGGGTCTGTGCCTGGGGAAGGAACGAAGTGGGGGTCTAGCAGGGCGTGGCGGTGGCCTGGGCGCAAAGGACACAGCCTGCTTGCGTTCCTCAACTGCTTGTGCTATGACGTCAGCCGAGTAGTCGCCAAAGAGCGACTGGTCCTGGCCCGGGATGCATCGCAGGGCTGCCTTAAGCGTCGGGGAGAGAGAGGTCCGCGCCAGCACGGCATCTCTCGCGACCAACAAGCAGTTGAAGTGGCTTCTGGCTGCGCTGTCCGCCGCAGCCGAAAGGTGATGCGAAATCCTGTTAACTAGGTGTCGCATGAAAGGATCGCTGAACAAGCGAGAGTCAGCTCTTGGTGCGCCTCAGAGCCCGAGTCCCCCGGTACTGGGATGGCACCATCGTCCTCCGGCCATAGAGCCTCCGCTCGCTGAAGGAGCATGCCCAAGTAGGTGTGTCCCGCCGTGGTGTGGAGGATGCCCATCCTGGCTACTCGGTCCCATTCCTTTAGGTTCTTAAAGGAGATGGTGCCGGAAGTAGGGGGGGGGGGGGCAGGTGGGGGATCAACCGACGGTCCGACTGGGAAATGCCCATCTCCCTGGTCACGGGATTGTCCGTAAACAAGGAGGCGACTGAGGGGTTCTTGCGGTCCCCGAGGAGGAAACCGACCTGGGCTGCATGTGGGGCCGAGAGGGGTCCCTGTCCTGGTGGAGGGACGGCATGCGCACCCCTGGCGCGAGTTGCTGGGCCTTCCCAAATTGAGGAGAGGGACTGGGGGGCAACGATCTTTGGTCTAGATCTCTGGGCCGGGGGGGGGACCGGCGAAATGGGAGAGGGAGAGAACTTCATCAGCGGGTGCGGCCTCCCTCCTAACGTGGTCTGGTCGCCACCGTTCTATCGTGCGGACATCGTACAATGAGGTGGAGGCTAGCTCCTCCTCATCGTCCGCCTCAGGGAGGTACTGGTCCTGAAAGGGTTCGTAGCACCCGTCATCAGGAGGTAAGTCGAGGGGTGCCTGTAGTGTGTCCCCGGTGGCCCTATAATCGGCGGCCGGGACATCGTCCTGCCGATCGGACAGCGCCCGAGGAGGGAGACCAAGGTCGACCCAGGCAAGTGAGGCCGGGTGCCACATTCGACCACATAGCTGGTCGTGCTGGGTGTTGGCGTTAAGCCACTGGTCTCTCTCGGGGGCATAGAGCCACCGGTCCCCGGGGAGGTAAACGGGCTGTGGCGGCCCTGGGGTGTGGGCAGAAAGTCCCCGGGGACCCGGGTAACCTGAATCACTGTTGGGGGGGTCTTGAGAGGCGGGCCTGTCGTCCCCGTCCAGGTCCGTGCACTGCACCATACACGTCCTTGGAATGGGCCTGGGAGGGCCATAATGGTACGGAGGAGGATGCGGAAGTCGAGCCCCCAACCCGCGAAAGTGCGGATTGGTCAGGATGCGGTCCCGTGTTCCTCCCCCTGGAGGAATATGTCAGGTTACCCTTGGTCCCGCTGGTAGATCCTCCCCCCGGAGGAGCGGGACCGCGGACGTTGCCCAAATGGGGATCCGAAAAGGTCGGCTCCCCAACGTCCAATACCCCTAGGGAAGAAGGTGACGTTCGATCGGGGTAGGTCGACCGTCCTTGTGCATGGGCACGGCCGGGCCCATGGCGCGGCGTGCCCGCACGCCCAGGATTATGGACACCACCGAGGTCGTGCGTCGGGGTGACCATAAGGCTGCTTCCGGAGTCGAAGCACTCCTCAAGCTCAGGTGTTGGCTGCACCTGTGCCCGGTGGGGCCGAGCGCTATGAGTGCACGTATCAATTTGGGGGGAAAAAGAGATACATGACTCATCAAGGCGAGTGACGGATGGTGATTCCATCCCAGATCCGTCACCCGTGCTGGTCCGCGGCTCGGCAAGGTGCCCCGGGGGCCGAGATTCGCGTGACTCAGCATGATAGTTAGAAGTCTCCGCGCGAGTCCGTAGGCTAGAGGGCAAGCTGGCCGATGGAGAAGGGGTGGGGGAGGGCGAATTCCGTTGGCTAGTCTTTGCTCGGCAGGGCCCCTTGAGGGGAGCCTTGCCCTTAGACTTTCTGGGCAGCACCTTGAGGGGAGCTTTGCCCTTAGACTTTGCAGGCAGATCAAATGAAAGGCATTTTGAAATGGTGGCCGCTTGCCTATCAGCCTTGGGACGCCGCGGTCGTGCGTCCGTCGGTTTGGTAGACGAGGAAAGATCACGCGTCCCTTCCGCGGAGAAGTCGTCTCTGTCTACCCGAACTGTACGTTCATCAGTGCGAACGGATTGCTCCGAGATGGAATCGACCCGCGGGTTCTCCGGGAAATTGAGCGAACTCCGAGCAGTGGAGTGGCTCGACCCGGCGGTGTCCTTCACCATGTTGGGCACAGGTGGATAGAGCAAACCCGGAACACACGACCGCAAAGAGGAGAGGGTGGCCGATCGAGAAAATCAATTAATCTCGATCGTCCGTGTGGTGTCGTGCAAAGTGCTCGAGAGATCGACTGAAAACTCGAACTACCCGTACACGCCACCGGTCGTGTGACTGGTATGGCTATTAATAGCAATCTCTACACGTGGAGTATCACTGTGTATAGGTGTGATAGTTCTTGGGCACTAAATCTTAATAAGCAGATCAGTGTCACGCACCCTTACTCGAACACGTTCTACCTGTGATGGGTAAAGAGTACAGGTGTGATAGTTATTGAGCACTAAACCTTAATAAGCGGAACCAGCACAAAATGCGTGCTGAACCCGAGGCTCGGCAATATGGTGGGGGAACACGACCGGCGAGCGGTGCCGACGATCGCGAGTAACAAAGTCGCGAGAGTGCCGGTAAAAGAGACAAATCTTTTAATAAATACGCTCCCACCAAGAGCCTCACACGGCAAGAATACTCAGGGTCTAGTGCAAGCCACAACTGAATCAAGTATAGAAACAAAACACAGCAATCTTAACACAAAGGCAAGTATAGGCGAGACAGAGCATAAGACTTATCTTGCTTTGACGGCAGGCCGAAGATGAATGACGTATAGGAAGTTGACACTGGCTTCTTCCGGGGCCGGAAGTGGGGTGACATCACGTGACTGTCTTATGACTGCATTGGCCACAGAAAAATTCGGCCTGACAGAGCTGGCTAACTGCCGTTGAATGCTATGGTCTGACATGGTACAGTATATGACGCCAAACCCTCATTCACGTTCCCCCTCTCCAGTTGAACGCCCGGTAGGACATGCTCAGGCAACCCCGCTCGGGTCGCCCCCACTCCAATCCCCAGACGCTTCGCCGCCACGCCTGGCTTCTGTGCCAGCCGGATTGCGAGTATCTAACCCCACCTCCCAAGCTGACAGGTCCCAGTCCGTCCTTAACATCCTCTCCGACGCCGGGGCCTCTCAGGACCTCCGAGACCTAGCATGGCCTCTCGCAGAGCTAGCACTGAGTCCCTTTACGATTACAGATGGAGGAAATGGGTCTCATGGTGCAAAGAAACTCTGTTCCACACAATCGCCCCTCAAATATCCAGATAGGAAATTTTCTGTCCCACCTTAAGCTATCAGCCAGCTCCATACGGGGCTACAGGTCGGCCATCTGCACGACCATCCGCCAACTGGGCGGACCGTCCTTTGAGAATGACTTCCTTCTCAGAGAGATCTCTAGAGGAGTGGCCCTTCGTGAGGCCCGATCCCCAAGGCGCGTTCCCCTTTGGGATCTTTTCACTGTACTTGACGTTCTCAGGAAACCACCTTTCGAGCCTATCTCCTCCCTCCCCTTCGACCTTCTTTCTATGAAGACCACCTTTCTCCTCACCTTGGCCTCGGCCAGGAGACGAAGCGAGATCCACGCTCTCAGCGGGGACCCCAGAGACATTGCCTTCCACAGGGACGGCTCTGTCTCCCTTAAGTTCCTTCCCAAATTCCTAGCTAAGAACCAGGAACCCGGTAGCCCCTCCCCCTACCTCGCCATCCGCCCACTGGCGGATATCCTAGATGGAGAGAGCTGTGGTAACATGGCTCTGTGCCCTTCCAGTGTCTAAGACACTACTGGGAATGTTCACGCCCCAGGCGCGCTTCTCAGAGACGTCTCTTTATTTCCATCAACCCTAGGAATAAGAAAGACATCTCAGCTGGCACTATCTCTAGGTGGCTGTCCAAGACGGTCAAATCGGCCTATGTCCAGGCGTCCAAGGCTCTCCCCGTCTTGTCCCCCCGGGCCCATGAGGTCAGAGCACTGGCTGCTTCTGCAGCTTTCCAGCATTCTGTTCCCCTGCACCATCTCCTGGAAGCAGCCTACTGGCGTTCGGAGAATCCCTTTATAAACTTTTATTTAAGGGACATCCGCATGACCAGGGCTGATGGTTCTGAAGGGATATCCTTTGTGGCGGCTAATGCAGCCATATTGGTTAACCCCAAGAACCACTAGGGCACTCGCCCTCCTCCTTTTGCGATAAATTCTGCTATGGTCTGACATGGTACAGTATATGATGCCAAAATGGGGAGTTTGTATTATACTCCCTGTTTGGCTAGTATACTTACCATGTCAGACTCTAATGCCCGCCCTACCTTCCCCACTAGCGCCAAGGTCCTTGGGGTTACCTGGCGTGCAGGCCTCAACGAATGAGGTACAGGAAGTTTACACCGGCTTCTTCCTTCGGCGGAAGTAGGGTGGGCGTCACGTGACTGTCTTATTACTGCATTAGCCAAACAAAATCTTCGGCCTGACAGAGCTGACTAACTGCCGTGAATGCTATGGTCTGACATGGTACAGTATACTAGCCAAACAGGGAGTATAATACAAACTCCCCATCTTTGTGCTGCCCGGTTTTCCGGGCTGCAGGAAGGAAAGGTAGGATTTCTGCAAACCGGAAAACCGGGTCGTAGGGATGAAAGAGTTAAGCGTACAATCACACTGAAGGACTCAAGGCAAAAAAGCTGGCAATAAGCATGCTAGTAAGAACACAAGTTCTCTTAGGAAGAGCACTCGTCAGTAAAAACGTGACATCAGATCATGTTGGAGGCACACAAATTACCTGCAACAGCCTTTGCAAACCAGACACATGAAACTCAACTAAAATGAACAAGAGCACATGAGGCAGTCCACCAATACTAAACTGATGAACATCTCCACACTGGAGACCGTATACTCTACTCACATCAATAGCCTTCCGAAGCAGCAGGTTGCAGTCGTCCGTGAAGACGGTGCACCCCGGGTTGTTCAGACGGAAGGCCTGGGCCGCTGGTTCCTCCTTTTCTATGGCCCAGCGAGACTCGGCCATACCCGCTTGGTGGAACCCCTCAGACAGTCCTGATATCCATGTGATTTACATTCATAGATCATCAGAAGGACCGCATGATAATAAACTTGTGAACAAGCAACTACACGATAATAAACTTGTGAACAAGCATGTGTAACCATACATATGCTAGTGTTCAACTCCCTGTACGAGCCATTCTCTTTTCTTGACATGGTCTTTGCTTGCATCCCAAGCCTTTCGCCTTTAATCCTTAAGTATTTGACCGACACATACCCTCCATTCAAAACTGCAATTTGATTCTGTATATGATGCTGTGTGCAGAGCTGCCATCTTCTAAAGAAACTTGACAGGAATATTTCTGTGAAAACTGAGAGGATTTCTGACATTTGAGAGGAATACATTGCTATCACACTCAAAACAAAACAATGACATTCCAGACACTTTATTTCCTTTCCTTCTGTCAAGTGTTTTCATGGAATCACTGTCTCAGCCAACACACAGTTGCTCTTTTACATTTTTGAAGCACTCTGTCACTAAACTTCCTCTGATGACTTGGGTCATTTTTGTCCTTCAGAATTATCAGCGCCTCTGCAGTGTCTTGACCCATGGAGGGACGGAACCTGTGAAGTTCTTCCTGACAAGGCTGAACACTCTCACAGGCCGAACTGCTGACTGGGATCAGCAGCACTCCCATCATGACAACACAAAGCAACCTGAATCTGCTCTTCTGCTCTAGTTTCTTTTTCTTCTTTTCTGTCTCAGGGTTAACTCGGTCCAGCAGGTCGTTTTGACATAATGGTGGGGGGAGAAACTGAACCACAAGTAAGTTTCCAAAAACCTCTCTGGCTATACGAACGGTAGGTTCGTAGATGTGCAAACAAACACACAAACCTTCTCTTCTCCTGCTAGTAGAATTTTTTTTTTTATATACATCAAACAGAACAGCGGAATGATGCACATTTAAGCATTATGCATTCCTCCCAAAGTGGGATGGTTGGCAGCTCTGAAGATCAACACACACACACACACACTGAGCAATCTGCATCAAGCAGTCAACTACACTTACCACCACATCCAGCAAAAACGTCCAAAGTGCGGAGACGATGAACTGGCAACTTGTCCTCCGGCGTTTCCTCTTGTTCTGCGGTGCCAGACTTCCCTTTGCCTTTCCCCTTGCCCTTGCCTTTTCCCTTGCCCTGCACGGTCCGTGTCTTCATCAGAAAGCATCTCACCCAACATTCCCCATCCACTACACTACCCTGACTGTACAAATTAGCAGGCCCTGCAGCTGTCACTCTTACTGCTCTGGACAATGTAGTACATTTTCCTTTGTTTATATCCTTTGCTTTCCTGCAATACGTTATGAAAACTGGAATGTGGTGCAACTGTCAACTTCTCTGAAGTGCACAGAGACACATTAAATTTGATGTCAAAGCTTAGTGTAAGAAAGAAAGAATCCCTCACACTAAACACAGAACTGGTGAACACTCAAGTTCACAAAAACAACAATAGTCCTAGAACCACACAGGAGTTCAAAATCAGGAGCAGACAACTGACCTTGCCTTTTTGGCCCATGGACAGAGCGAATGAAGGCGGTTCTTCAAACTCCATCTTCTGTGCATTGTACGCCTGCAACGTCAAAGAACAACAATACCAGTCAGACGTCAAGTACCCCCTACACTCTGTCAATGCTGCCACCCTCTAGAGCAATATTAACAAATTAAGCTTTATGTTTTAAAATCTTTGTCTAATGTGCCTGATTTTGCTTGTAAACAATGAGTAAACATAATGGCAATGACTGACTTGGAATGAACGAACGATATATTAAAGTACAAAATGTTCAGATCCTATAACCCAATGAAATTTCAATATAAGGAATCCAATTTGACGAATTAATACTACATTGTCTACTCACAATTAGAAAATACAGAAAGAAAAACAAAGAAGACAAAGAGAGAAAAAATTGTCAATAAGATGCAAATATATTAACTGTAAAGGCACACAGAGAACAGAGAGAATAGACCGACAGGGAATCAGAGGGCACAGTTAAAAGTCCAGAACAGACACACACAGAGAAAAAAAGTGGGGAGAAAGAAGGCAAAAGGACTCAAAAAGTCCATCAGAATTATCAATTAAAGCTGCCAGGACCTCGGTGAAGTAGAAGGTATCAAGCTCTTGCAAAAAGAAGTTGTCCATGTCACCCTCGATGAGGTCGCCACACACCACCTGACACTTCCCCTCCACCTGGGCAAAGTCCACGACCGCCTCTGACACAGCAAAGAAATGAGGGATGAATGTCAAGTGCCATCGGGAGACAAATAAGATTTGGCGAAATCATTGTAACAATACAGGGCAAGTTTACTCAGCGTCATATCTGGAACATTTAATATACACTTTGGTGCTTTACAGAGAACAACAAAGGTAAAAATCAACACACATGAATATTTTCTTTAATTATGCAGATATGAATTGATCTAAATGCATGTACAGGTGTCTTTGGCAGCAGAACACCACTACCACAGTAAACGGATGTACCTTACATATGTACTTACATCATGTTAATCTGAGGTAAGCACACAGGTATTTAAAGTGTGTGTCAATAGGCCTCAACTTGCATGTCAAAGCTCGCAAAAGTGTGTGGTGTGTGTGTGTGTGTGTGTGTGTGTGTGTGTGTGAGTGTGTGTGAGAGAGGGAGAGAGAGATAGAGAGTGTGTGTGAGAGAGAGAGAGAGAGAGAGAGAGAGAGAGAGGGGGGGGAAGCATGTGCATGCTTGCCTACTTAGTAGAGCCATTCATTCTATGCCTTTTTGAAACATTGTTACTGATCTTATAAAAGTGGTGCAACACATGTGCTTATAAATGAAAACAGGTACATCAAAATACATCTCCCATACACGATCTCAGAGACAAATGTGTCTTTCACACATACACACTCACCCTCACTGCTCCAGTAGAGTTTGTTGAGGTCAGAATGGTAGGCCAGAAACATGCCCTTGTGGGTGTTCTCAGGTCTGGTCACACACGACAAACAGCATGCTTAGCGACTGTCCATCCACATTGTATCACACCTTCCTTGTATACACACATAAAGGGTGCGCATGTTGTGTGAACATACGGCTTTTTTTTAGACTGGAAAGATCTTTGATGCTTTTGCTGGGTTTTTTGTTGTTGTTATTGTTGTTGTTGTCTTGGTCTCGTCTTGATCTTATCTGCGCAATTCCCTAACTCTGATCTTCACTGATCTCACCTTACAGCGTTCCTGAACTGATTTTCAGTTCACTGATTCCAGCTGTAAAATTTCCTGACTTTGATTTTCCATTACTTAAATATCTTGTGATACTGCTATCTGTAATACTTGTAATATTGCATGACTTGACTTCATTGATTTCACCTGTCTCTTGTAATATTGTTAACTGTAATACATGTAATACTGCATGACTTACCTTCATTGATTTTACCTGTAACATTTCTTAATTCATTCTTCAGTTAACAACTTCATCTGTGAAAATTTTCTTGATCTTCACGTCACAGATATCTAAATGAAATTTCCTAAATGTAATCAAACATTCACCATTCTCACCTGTAAAATGTTCCGATCCTGACCTTCAGTTCAATTATCTTTAAGCGTACAGTTTCCTACACTTCTGATCTTTCGTTCAATAATCTCACCTGTAAACTTTCTTCACTTTGACCTTCATGTTGCTAACTTTACCTGTAAAATCTGACTCACTGATCCTCACTGTAAAATTTTCTCATTCTGATCTCCATTCCACTGATCTTGCAAACAAAACTTCTCTGACCGACCTTCAGTTAACTCAACTCACCTGCAAATAATTCTGACCGTAATCAGACTATTGTAACACCTAAAATTTCCTGACTTTGATCACAGACCTCACTTGTAAAATTTACCAGCTGTAACTTTATGTTCACCAATTTCATCAACAAAAAAAAACCTGACAAAGATTTCACTTTTAAAATTCAATGACTTTTCCCCCCCAGTCTGCTGATGTTACATATCAAATTTTGGAGGTTATTGATTTTACCTGTAAAATTTCCTGACTTTGATCTTCAGTTCCGCAACGTTGACCAGTTGTGAGTTGCTTGACTTCTTGCAGAAGATCTGCTCAATGCGAGCAATGCGGTAAGGCTCAGGGCAGGTCTCGTTGGAACCCTTGACATACTCTGTCTTCCTGTAGGCTTCTGGGTACACCTCTTCATCTACCTGTATACAAAAACGATTTTTGTCAATGAAAATGAAGACGAGAAAGCAGGGCAGTGTAAGGAAATTAAAGAGTGAATGGAATTCTGAGCATGTGTACGCTGAAATCACTAAATGTGAGTATTCACAGATATCAACTCACTCACACACAAGGGAGGGAAGGGAAAGAGGGTGAAAGGGGGAGATGGTGATATGGTTAGAGAGAGAGAGAGAGAGAGAGAGAGAGAGAGACTGACACTGACACAAGTTTATTGAATAGGCCATAGCCCCTTTCAATGGGGGGAGATAGCATGGACTACTGGATTCATTGCACACGCGCACGCATGCCCACACACATACATGTAAGCACGCGCGTGCGTGCGCCCGCAACGGCATTTACATGCACGCACGCACACACACACACACACACAACACAGGCGTTCACATGCGATTAATGTACACAACTTGAGAAATCATCGCGATTCATCATCGTTTGAACATCCTACACCGTCGTCACAATAGCTATCTGTTTTCATTGGAGTTAACAGTCTGAAGTCGGAGCTTCAATGAGAAGAATAGAAACTTAGAAAAATCAAGAATGTTTTCCTCTGATAATTTTAAACATGCTAAACTGTTACTCCCAGCACAATCGCTATAGACAATATTTTGCATATACTTTTGTCTATAACCTTTGTATAGCGGGCATTCAAAAACAAATTCGCATTCAAAAACAAAGTAAATTTCTGTTTCAAGTTTGTCACTACAAAGGGGACAGTTCCAGTTCTCCGTATTTTTTGAGTAAAGGTATTTGTGAACATTAATCTGTGATACTCCCAGCCTAAACTGGGCAAGTACATTACGATATGTGTTCATCCACAGGACATCCACATACTTCTCTCTTCCAAAATATGTTTTATATTGTTTATATACAGAAAATCTACCACTATTTTCCAAGTGGTCATACCATCGGAAACAAAAGGAACTATACAACCTTTCCTTAATACAACCTTTCCTTAAACTCTTTAAAGAACAGTTTCTCTTGTCCACAACCAAACAGAGAGAGAGCAGTGGTGCACATCTGGTCTAAAATGTCTTTCCTGAAAATTGAAAAACTAGTGGCATCTCAAGATATTAAATGTCTACATCAAAGCATCTCATGTAACACTTTCTTCAGGCAGTGGTCTTCCAGAATCCACGTCAACTCCCTTGAATTCATGCTCAGTCACATGCAAATGCACCTATAGACTTCCAAACAACCCTCCACAAAAGGATACAGATGTAAAAAAAAAAAAAAGCTGCTTACCTTCCCATTCTTCTGCTTGGAAGGTTTCTCTGGTTTGATGGTGAAGCCGAAGGAGTCCGGCTGGACATAACAGCAGTCGCCAATGCTGTACTGCTGGCCGTTTTTACGCACGCTGGCAAAGTACTGGCAGCCTTTGGCAGGGTTGCTCACATTGTTCAGCTCCTCCCCCACGCTGGTTTCGATTTTCTGAAATCACACGCATACATGCGTAGCTTTCGTTTTCAAAGGAAGATCAGGAATCTTTGTCATACACCCTGTTGGGTTAAGTACCCGTAAAACGTATCTTTCAAGCTATGACCAGTTTACTAACCCTTGTCTGGTCATGAATTGTTGAAGGTAGTGTTGTACCAAGACGTACCAAAGACTATCGTAAATCATCGCACACTTCCGATCCACAGCTGTATCCAGTCCCTTCCATTCCATGGCCAAACGTTGAACAAAACACTCCCATCAGTCTGGTTTTTTTTTTTTCTTGCTCCATCTCACCTTCACATTTTGGATAAATGCTCAAGTGTTCCTTTCTTTCCTTTCCAAGCCAACCACAGGTGTTTGATCTGTCAGCAATTCTAAATCCCGATTTAAATCAAGTGCAACACCCCCCCCCCCCCCCCCCCCCCCCAACTGCCTTCTTTATCTCTGATCACCTTTGTGCCCTGCTGTTTCGACCATTATGCCTCGTTTACCTAAGAATGGCGCCAAGGGCAACACCCCTGGTGATTCACCTGTCAAGAGAATCCACTCTTTCCCTCCCCCTTTGATACTCGTTCTTTGCTTAGTATCAGTGATCAACAACGAAATAAAAGTAAGAGCCCAAGGTTGCTATGCTTCATCCCAACAGATCTACAAGAGAGATAAACATGAGTGCTAACACTGAATGATGATGGTAGAAGTGTGAGGGGAAATAATGAAGTAAAAAAAAACAAAAAAAAACCCTGATGCTGTACAAGGGAAACAAAACCTATAAAAAAAATTTTTTTAAAAACCCCACAAATGCAAAAACCAGCAAAAGTATCCAGATAAGGTGGCGATGTTGTATAGCTGTGAATGCGCGCTAAATTACTGATTATATACCTATTTTTTCTCCAACATTATTTCCTTTTTTTTCTTTTTATTAATTAATGTAAGTTGTCTTAAAATGTTTCCAATTCAGCCAGCTTTTTCCCCCTCAAAAATGGCAGTCTGACACAGTACAGGTATAGTTCATGATACCGTATAGAATTTTCTGCCTGCAAAACCACCCCAGTGTAGACTGCAAGCAGACAGGGTAGATGCATGCCTAATGTGATGAAGCAAGGTTACACAACAAACTGTTGTCAATATAAAATTGTTGGGGAAACAACAAACTGTTATCAATATACAATTATTGGGGAAACAACAAACTGTCATCAACAAACTCTTATCAATATATAATTGTTGGGGAGACAACAAATTATTATCAATATACAATTGTTGGGGAAACAACAAACTTATATAATTGTTGAGTTTTGTTTTGAAAACAGTTTACCCAAACAATAATTTCCTTCCATGTAAGGAAGTTTTTCAGCAATGGAGAGCTTTTTCTTTTCTTTCTTTTTTTTTTTGAGACAAAAACTAACTGCCGTGGAATGCTATGGTCTGACATGGTAAGTATACTAGCCAAACAGGGAGTATAATACAAACTCCCCATTTTTTCCCCTTTGTTACATGTATGCGCATAATGTCCAAAAAGTTCACGCTAGAAATCTCAGAATGTTGAAAAAGAGCAGTGAAATCTTCATTAACTCATTTTTCAACACATTTTCATTTATATTTTACTTATTGATGGAAAGAACATCAGGGTGTGGACCATAGCTTTCAAAAGACTTCCAGCAGGTGGAAAAAAAACAAACAAAACAGAAAAATCAGCTGAATAAGAGGACAACTGACATGCCCGATTAACCTTTGTGACAACAAATTCAGCGCAAACATATCAAAATGCACACAGAGACATAAGCATGCACATGCACCCCTGCATGCACAGACACCCCACACACCTTTCTCTGCTCATCAAGGCGATGACAGCTGAGACAGAACCTGGGGCCCATTGTCGTGACCATGAAGTCATCAACCGTGGGGGGGTCTTCGAAGCGAGCGCAGTCCGCGTCGTACCTGAAACCACCGAGTGTATGATCTAACCATTAACAGAGCAGCCACGCAGAATTCTGCGTGCAAGTGTGCCTGAGCAGTGATAGGTTGACAAGTATGGGTAGTAGAGTGGAGGGGGGAAGGGTGAGGGTGCAGTATGCGGTCAGTGAGGTAAAGCAGGGTAAGGAAGAATGTGGAGTATAGCAGGTGAGAGTGTGCATGTATGTGCCTGTGTGCGTTTGTGCACGAGTGCCATATGAACATACTGCACAGTTGGGTGTGAGGAAGGACTGAAGGGAAACAGAGAGGCAAGAAACAGCCTCAGATCACTTCACCATGCACTGAGTGAAATGTAGCGAAGACACCTTCAACGATAATTGTGGATGCTACATTCTCATATAATTCACGCATATCATGACACATACATTGGGACACCACAGAATGTCATGGTTTTGGGTCAAACGTGCCGGCTCACAACAAGCAGCTGTGAGAAAATCACATCTCAGAACATTCTAGAACAGCGAGAGCACAGACATCCAAAGTCAAAGCTCACAGCAATTCTCAATGTTTTTTGTTTTTTTTTAATCTGGATCCACATGAACATTTAATGGGTTCATCCTTGGACCACCTTCCATCTTTCCACCAGAATTCAATAAAAATTGGTTCAGTTGTTCTTATGAGTCTACAAACCAACAGACACTGGGTGAAAACATCTTTTTGGTGAGATAAAAAATTAAATGAAACTCTGATCTATACCCACACAGAGCTGAACACAATCTCCATGCAACAAATGTCAGTATATATTGGCAGGTACTGCAACATCTACCTAAGTATACTTATACCCAAGTACAAATATACCCAAGTATAAATCTTACAGGCAAGTTCACCACACCACAAAGAGAAAAAAAAAAGGAGGGGGTAGGGGAAGCCCCCAGATGAAAAACAGGAGGGGGTGAGGGGAAGCCCCCAGATGAGACTAATCTTCAACATAGAAAATGGCAGTTACTGGTGCAACATACAACTTGCAGACGTGTGCTGTCTGTTGAAATATTCACCATCTTGCTATGCAAACACGTCAGTCAAATGGCCTGTGTATCTGTGCCTGGATGTGTGCATGCATCCATCCATGTTGTATGTGTGCATATATATGCTTGCATGTGTGCTAGTGTACAAGCTTGTACATATCCGAGTGTGTAAGCGTTGTGATGAATCATCCATACACATGTAATTATGAACCAACAGGACTGTTTACTGACCATTTCTGGTAGAAGAAGGTTGCTCCGTCGTCCTCAGTGACGACCCTGTCGGTATCAGGGTCAGCCGCCCCTCCAAGTGTTTGCCAGTCTGCAGCTGGTGCCTTGTGCAGCACCTGAAAGTGTGCAGTATGTAGTATATCAATATATAGCATTGCACAACAGTGTGCAGTATGTTTGTAGCATATCAATATATAGCATTGCACAACCAACAGCGTGCAACATTTTTGTAGTATATCAATACATTGCACTGCACAACAGTGTGCAGTATGTAGTATACCTATACATAGCATTGCACAACATTGTGCAGTATGTATGTAGTATACCTATACATAATATTGTACAACAGTGTGCAGTATGTATGTAGTATACCTATACATAACATTGCACAACAGTGTGCAGTATGTATGTAGTATACCTATACATAACGTTGCACAACAGTGTGCAGTGTGTATGTAGTATACCTCTACATAACGTTGCACAACAGTGTGCAGTATGTAGTATACCTCTACATAACATTACACAACAGTGTGCAGTATGTATGTAGTATACCTATACATAGCATTGCGCAACAGTGTGCAGTATGTATGTAGTATACCTATACATAACATTGCACAACATTGTGCAGTATGTATGTAGTATACCTATACATAGCATTGCACAACAGTGTGCAGTATGTATGTAGTATACTTATACATAACATTGCACAACAGTGTGCAGTATACCTATACATAGCACTGCATAACAGTGTGCAGTATGTATGTAGTATACTTATACACAGCACAGCACAGCAGTATGCATGTAGTATACCAATATATAGCATTGAACAGTGTGCAGTATGTTTGTAGTGTATCAATAGAGAGAGAGAGAGAGAGAGAGAAGCATTTATTTTATTTTTCCCCATTCACCCACTCAAGCACATACTGTTAGGCAGAATTATCTACCACTGCAGATATGAATGCTTATCTCCCCCCATTTCTTCAATCTAAGACATAAGAGCAAGCTTTGTTTATAATTGAGTATATATATATATATATAAAATTGCACAACAGTGTGCAGTATATATGTAGTATGCCAATACATAGCACTGCACAACCAACTGTGCAGTATATATGTAGTATGCCAATACATAGCACTGCACAACCAACTGTGCAGTATATATGTAGTATGCCAATACATAGCACTGCACAACCAACTGTGCAGTATATATGTAGTATGCCAATACATAGCACTGCACAACCAACTGTGCAGTATATATGTAGTATGCCAATACATAGCACTGCACAACCAACTGTGTGCAGTATATATGTAGTATGCCAATACATAGCACTGCACAACCAACTGTGTGCAGTATATATGTAGTATGCCAATACATAGCACTGCACAACCAACTGTGCAGTATATATGTAGTATGCCAATACATAGCACTGCACAACCAACTGTGCAGTATATATGTAGTATGCCAATACATAGCATCGCACAACCAACTGTGCAGTATATATGTAGCATGCCAATACATAGCATCGCACAACCAACAGTGTGCAGTAGGTAGTCTATCAATACATAGCATTGCACAACTAACAGTATGCAGCATTTTATAGTCTATCAATACACAGCACTGCAAAACCAATTGTGTGCAGTACGTATGTAGTATGCCAATACATACCATTGCACAACCAACAGTTTGCAGTATGTTTGTTGTCTATCAATACGTAGCATTGCAAAACCAACAGTGTGCGGTATGTAGTATGCCAATACATAGCATTGCACAACCAACAGCATGCAGTATGCACGTAGTATGCCAATACACAGCACTGCATAACCAACAGTGTGCAGTATGTATGTAGTATGCCAATACAGAGCACTGCATAACTGACTGTGTTCAGTATACACATTATCACACATCAGTACCTTGACTTTAGCGATGATGCTCTCGGCAGTGGTGTCATCACATTCGTCTGTCATGAACACTTCCAAGGGGTCTGACGTTTCTCCCAGGACCGTCTCACTTCCACGCCTGGTCACACACACACACACAATCAATGTTATCATCTTTAAACACATGACAAGTAAACTTTATACACACAAATACATTCTAACAATCTGAAAAACAAATCTAGATCATACACATACGAACCATGCTCCCATGCTCTTCTCACACGCAGAAAGCTCTGGCAATCACGGATGATACGAGTGAAGAATGCTTCTAACGTCTGAAAGGGGTACACATAGGGTGGCACTCCAAAACTTCTAAAATTTCATATACCTCCATCAATGTGCATTTGCCTGAATATACACTTTTTGCCTGTATCACCCCACACAAGGATGTGTGTTGTACCAAAATTTGACTAAAATTGTTTATGACAGGCTTTTCCGACTTCTTGAAGTTCTGCAGCTAAACTGTAATTACTCTATACATGTCCAGTATTCGAATGCTGACCATTAACGTAATGTATCTGGTGAAAAAATGAAAGTTGTAGAAGTAAGAGAGAGAGACAGAGACAGAGAGAGAGGGAGAGAGAGAGACAGAGAGAGAGACAGAGAGAGAGAAAAGACAGACGAATCATTGATTGTTAACAGTACTCCTGTGGAGTTATGTAATCCACCAGATGCTAAAAATAATTATCTCCACTTAGACCGTCTCAAAATCGCAAGAGTACTTCTCCGCGTACTCACTTCAGAACTTCTGTTCAATTTCCCCCACCCACCTCTTCTTTTCCTTCCCCTCCCCCTCGTTTTTCTTCTTCACTTCAACATCATAGCGACTGACGTCGAGGCAAACGCAAGTTTATGACTGGCTGTTTTACGTCAACAATGCGCAATGACGCGGATAGTCGAGAATGAACATCACATTTGTCAAGTAAGCCCGGAGGAGACTCATATTCTGGTAATCAGGACAGCAGCATCAAAGTGGGAAAAATTCCTCCAAAACGGAAGGGTTGGCAGACGTGCACACACAAACACACACAACTGTTGCAGTGGTTCAAACGCAGGTGCAGAATATGGACGGTGACAGACAACAGAGCGAGACTGCAGAGACACTCACAGGAACCAGTGGACATGCAGCTTCTTCTCTTTGTGGCTGTCTTCAAACATGTACTGCACCCGGGCGATGTAGATCGGAGAGGACTGGTCATTGGGCCAAATGGAAACACAGTCGCCGCAGGTGATCTGCAATATCATGATCAGAAAACCACCACCATTATAATAACAGACGTATTGAATTCTACAGGTACAAAAGCCCACAAACTCAATGAAGTCAAAACAAATTGTGTAGTCTATGCGTATATTGTCATGACTACCATCTGAAAACCGTCTTTTATAATCAGTCCAATAAACAGCATGCTTATTTGCGCACTCATCATTAGCACAGCCTGGTCCGTCACATCTGCCATTCATTGCTATATTTGTAAATACGGGTTCATACTGATATGAACAACTGAGATTCCACGCTTTTTCTTTACCTTCCTAGTGCAAGTTCTTCAGGAACTTTCACTGTCTAACACGCATTTCACTTTATATTCTGCTTCACCGAAAACAGTCCTTAGCACATTTTTCACGATTTTCATAATGAGGTGTGCAATAATTGCCGCCAGCGCAAATCATGAATATGGAAAAAGGTTGTCAACAATGCTCTTGTCTTGATTTGCACGAGAAAGAAGCACACCGCACCCTGTAAAAACAGTTATCTTGTTGTACGTGCAAATGCTCATCTTTTCTAAGGAAAAGAACCACCAAATATAGCAGTCTGAAAAAAGATGAACTATAACAGAACGAAAGCTTAACTTGTGCATCAGAGACACCAGGCATTTCCAACAACATCGACACATCAAAGAGAAGCATGGAACCCTGCTAGGCTCCTCTTGGATACGTAAAACTACTACATAGAAAAAAAAAAACACTCTTGAAGCAACAACATCCATCAGGAGTGCAACATTTTGGTTAGCTTAATACTCTTTTCAGAATTAGAAATAAATAACTAAAATAAATGTTCAAAAAATAAATAAATAAAAAGATGCCCCATTAACTTCAGAGTAAAAAATTGGAGGTATTCAATGAAAAGCATTCATTTCCTTTTAAAAGAAATGTATTATCAAAATAGCTAGAGGATAGAAGAGAAATGACCATCTTATCGATTTGAAGACATTCTCCATGAAATTCAGCCCAGTGATGGTAAAGAGAAAGAAGACTGGACTTCAAAAACAAATGTCATTTAAATGATCGTGTGAAAGGATCATCAGCTGCCACAAAAAGAAAAAAAAAAAAAAAAAGGGGGGGGGGGGGGGGGGGGGGGGAGGAAGGGGGAGGGAGGGCCCTTAAGAAGCAGAAAACCAAAGTTTAACGAAAAGGGAACCAAATTATTCTCTCACAGAAATGGCCATTCTTTCATGGGCAACTTCTCTAGCTGTATTTACTGGAGGAAAAATGCTTTCATCCCTTGCTCTTTCAATTCCTATCGGCTGGGAATCCAGATGTAAAGGTTTTCATTCATGCTGAGCAGGATTAAAACATTTGGACGGGCAAGTATGATGAAACAGAAACAGAAGCAGCAACATGCAGTGAACTAAGAACGAAAAAGTCTTTTTTTAGGTCACGGAGTATACTGCATATGCCATCAAAATTCAGCGTAAGGGCATGGAGCAAACTGGTCTTACCTTGCAAGAATTTCAACACGTTTTATCATGATATCAAAAACAGGTCTCAGAAGAAAGCAGAAAAAAAAAAAAAGATAAACGCAAGATGGAATGTTTTTACCTACCTCTAAAAAGATGTTTCTTACAGCTAAAAAAGAAGAAGAAGAAAAAAAAAATGAGGAAAAGAAATGACTCACCAAATGGTCGTTGATCTTGATGGATGGATAAAATGTTCTCCTTGCTGTCTCGGTGACAGGGGACCCAACCCAAGTGGCCTTAGTCTTGGCATTACGTCCAGCTTCATGATGTTTTCGTCCGGTATTTGTCAACTCCAACTGTTTGAAATACTACACATGATAACTGGTCAGACACAGTGACAAAATTTGCTTTGACCTACACTTACCAAACTTGCTTTCTTTTCAATGTAAATGAACTAGTATGAGTATTCAGGTTCAACAACAATATTCTTAAAAAAGGACCGAAAGTGAAAGTAAACATAAATAAAAGGTCAAGAAAATGGCAAGTCGAACAAAATGTAACGATTAAAGTAGCTAAAAACCTGCACACATCAATTCATTCCACCCACCTTTTGCAAAATCAGCTACTGGCTACATTCCAACATTGCCACACACTGCTCCAAAACAAAAACCACGACAGAACCATCAACAACCCAAACGATATCATACCATTGTTCCACATCAAAGTGCCCCTGTTTCGCTGTGTTAGGCATACGTGTGGTAAGAGGACGATCCAAAAATGGACAGGGTTTTTTTGCTACTGTCCAGGACCAAGAACGATGGTTCTTGTGGAGCTGACAGGGGGCCTGAGGCCTGACAACTTCGGCAGCGCATGAATACATCCATTGGGTGGCCAGCTGCTCCCGAACGGGGTCAGGCGCTACACGTGCTGTCAGGTCAACAGGAAGCCCAGCCCATGTCGAGGGGAGGGACGGCACGGAAAACTCAAAGTGACCAGCACATCCACCTTCGATTAGGGAGGTATCGAAACCTACACCAACACTTGCACGCATGCATATCTGCATGGTGTGTGTGTGTGTGTGTGTGTGTGTGTGTGTGTGTGCGTGTCCAAGCATGCTTGCACTCATGAGAGAGAGAGAGAGTGCAAGTGTGCCAGAGGAGATGGGGGTGAGGGCAGTGGAAGCGGTGGAGGGATAGACTCTCATGTTAGAATCAAGTTCGGCTCATTATTTACTGCCATGGTACTTAACATGGTAATAATAAGAGCCACTTTGCATTCACTGTTTTTCCCTGCAGAGTTGAAAAAAAAAAAGGAAGAAAAAATTGGATATAATACTGTGAAAAATGGTAGACTTTCACACCTGCATTTTACAGCCATATCCTTCAGAGCGATCTCATGCTGTTATCTATACACTACATATAACACCGCCACCAGTCCTACCTGGCAGATGTACACCTACTGTCAAAATTTAGTAACCTGAACATTTTTTTAAAAAATCATTGACTGTTCTGTACGCACCTGATCTGCTTTATCTTCATCGTCGTCATCATCATCCTCAGCATTCTTCACAGCCATATTTGGGCACCTATGGAATACACCAGAAAAAAAAACACCAATGAAATTAGAAAAAAAAAAATGATTAGAATGCTGGCTTTTTTTTGTATTTAATCTAATCACCCCCAAACCTGACACCTCCAGAGCTTTCGATCTCACTATATGCATAAAAGCAAAGCACAAAGCAACCATTTACAGCTGCAATCCCTGGATTACAGAGACATATAGATAACACAGATTACCCCCATTATTCTTGTGTTTTGAAAAGGCTTAGCTTCTCAAAATTAAGGCAAAACCAAAAAAAGACTGACACAAAAAGAAATCCATCATCTACATGAATGCATGCAAAAGAAAGGACCAAAAAATCCCAACTCCTTGGAAATGCCATAAAAGTGATCATTTATGTATAAATGAAAGCAGCAGAAATACACACACACAAAAAAAACAACAACTAAAGATTATCAAATTGAAAAACTAACCACAAAAAGACCAGAAAATACAGAAAGTGAAAGATACGAATACTGAAGATATAAAACAACCAGCTAACCAGAAAATATGACGAAAAGACAGTGAAGAGTTGGGTAGAAAGATGCAGAGAAAGACTATATATATATATATCACAATGCCTTGTAAAATGAGAATAGAAAACAAGGCAAACAGGAGAGGACGAGAGACAGACAGCAAGACGGGACTTCCGCAAGTCAGCAAAGATAGTGGAAGGATGGGAACAAGAAGAGACAGACAGAAAGACAAGAAAAAAAAACAACAACAGCCTTTTGCGATGGTGGTGGTGGAAAGAGGACGAACAAATGGCAGACATAAAGAAGGGTATGAGACCAGCCTTCTGTGAAGGCCGCGTGAGAAGAGAAAAAGATGAAAGAAAAAGAGATAAGCAGTAAGACTGGTGATAGAAAACAACCAGCCCGCTGGAAATTTGGAAGAAAGACAGGGGGTCGGAATAGCTCAGATGGTAGAGCGCCAGACTCATAATCCAAGGATTGAGGGTTCAAATCTCCGCCAGGCCATTCGGTACAGGGTGATTTTTCCCTCGGAGTTAACATTAGTTCTGACTCCATTTCCCATACAGTCCTTCCAATGAGACTATAAACCAAGGTTCCGTGTGTGAACGCATGCGTAACATCTTGCACACACGTAAAATCCCATCACCAAGTTTCGGAAGAGAAGACCAGTTTGGCCGTTGGTATGGATGACACGTTACACACAGCATGCACCTTCCCCGAAGATGGGAGTATGGCTGCCTTAATGGCGGGATAAAAAAACAGTCATACACACAAAACTCCACTCCCTTTGTTGGATAGATGGGATTAATACTTGCCTGTCCATATAGAGAGAGTCCGCAGGAGTATTAGCCTGCATACGAAGAAGAAGAAAAGGAAGAAAGACGGGAAATAGGAAAGACAGGCAGACACACACACACACAGAAAGGCATGATGTTTAATTAAGGAGCCTTCTCAAAAGATAATAGAGGTGAGGCAGAAAAAACACCTTCTGCACAGATATGGGAATGGAAGGCAAAAGACAGAAAGACAAAAGATAAAACGCAACCAGTCATCCGCACGGATCATAGAGAGATTTAATACAGACGGAAAAGGCAGGCAAGAAGGCAAAAGATTTAAATAAGGCCTCTAGTAAAGATAATGAAAAGAAGAGAGGACGAGGCAGAAAGACGGAAGATACTACATAACCAGTCCTCTACTAAGACAGCAGAAAGAGGAGAAGAGACCAACAACAACAACAAAAATAATACAAAACACAAAAAAGAATTATACAAAACAATCGTTCTTCTGCAAAGATAGTGGAGAAGGGAGAGTAAAAGAAGAAAGACAGGAGTTACAAATCAACCAGACATTGTGAAATGGGGAGAGAAAGAGACAGAAAGACAGGAGATACAGAACAATCAGTCGTCTATAAACATTGTGGAAAGAGGAGAGGAAGAGACAGAAAGACAGGAGATACAGAACAATCAGTCGTCTATAAACACTGTGGAAAGAGGAGAGGAAGAGACAAAGACAGGATATACAGAACAATCAGTCGTCTATAAACACTGTGGACAGAGGAGAGGAAGAGACAGAAAGACAGGAGATACAGAACAATCAGTCATCTATAAACACTGTGGAAAGAGGAGAGGAAGAGACAGAAAGACAGGAGATACAGAACAATCAGTCGTCTATAAACACTGTGGACAGAGGAGAGGAAGAGACAGAAAGACAGGAGATACAGAACAATCAGTCGTCTATAAACATTGTGGACAGAGGAGAGGAAGAGACAGAAAGACAGGAGATACAGAACAATCAGTCGTCTATAAACACTGTGGACAGAGGAGAGGAAGAGAGACAGAAAGACAGGATATACTACTCAATCACTTTTCTACAAAGGTAGTAGAAAGAGGAGAGGCAGAGACAGGTAAATATGGAATACAAAGATACTGGAAAGAGAGGAAGAAACAGAAAAGACAGGAGTTACGAAACTACCTGACTTCTACAAACCTGTGAAAAGGGGGCAGGGTGGACAGGAGTGGGGGGTGGGGGTGGGGGTGAGACAAAAAGACAGGAGATATCAAACCAGCCTTCAGCAGACAGGAGAAAAAGCAAGGGACAAGACAAGGAAGACGAGAGATTCAAAACCACCATCTACAGAAAGAGTGTGAAAGACAAGATACAAAACAACCAGACTTTCTGCAAAGACAATGGAACGCAAGGACAGAAAGACTGAAAAACAAACGGAGTGGAAGCCACCTGCATCAACGATTTTAGAAAACAAACGAACAAAACAAGCCATATGAAAGACCCCACCGTCTGTTGATACAGCTCTGCTTGCCACGGCCCGAGCCTCCAAACTTCACCATGTCCAGACAGGCTGAGCATGAACCACAGTCAGGTAGCTGGCACACCTGTAACACACCAACAGGGCCTACATTTCAGCTTTTTGCTCCTCAGACAACTGGCACACCTGTAACACACCAACATGGCCTACATTTCAGCTTTCTGCTCCTCAGACAACTGGCACACCTGTAACACACCAACAGGGCCTACATTTCAGCTCTTTGCTCCTCAGGTAACTGGCACACCTGTAACACACCAACAGGGCCTACATTTCAGCTCTTTGCTCCTCAGACAACTGGCACACCTGTAACACACCAACATGGCCTACATTTCAGCTTTTTGCTCCTCAGACAACTGGCACACCTGTTACACACCAACATGGCCTACATTTCAGCTTTTTGCTCCTCAGACAACTAGCACACCTGTAACACACCAACATGGCCTACATTTCAGCTTTTTGCTCCTCAGGTAACTGGCACACCTGTAACACACCAACAGGGCCTACATTTCAGCTTTTTGCTCCTCAGGTAACTGGCACACCTGTTACACACCAACAGGGCCTACATTTCAGCTTTTAGCTCCTCAGATAATTGGCACACCTGTAACACACCAACATGGCCTACATTTCAGCGTTTTGCTCCTCAGATAATTGGCACACCTGTTACACACCAACAGGGCCTACATTTCAGCTTTTTGCTCCTCAGATAATTGGCACACCTGTAACAACACAGCCAATACAGCAACTGTCCAGCCTTTTCTTATCAGGTAGCTGGTATACCTTCAGCAAAATGGATTTTTCAATGTAATTTTGCTGTAAGAATTACTAGCACCGATAAGGATAAACTGCAACCTCTCTTCAATTAATATTACTAAGGACATGCCTAGAAAATTTCACAACACTGCATTTAAGCTATTCATATTTTGCATTTTGCAATGTAACTCTAGTTTCAACCTTATATTAAAATCACCCCATCTGCTGACGAGTTAATAACTGATCTTTTCGTAACTTTGATTCAATCCAAAATTTCTTCCCCAAATGATTCGCTCACTTGCAAGTTTTCGCAAGTCAAGATAAGGACCAGCTTTCAAACTATGACCATCAAATCCAATCCAAGGCACACCAAGACCAACTCTTATGTCAAACCCCTACGCCTGTCACCGCCTGTCAAGAGTGTAGGAATCCTAACAGGGAAAATCAGGACCGAAATGGTGGAAAGATGGTTACCTCACAAATTCCGCAGCGCCGTTTACGTTCCTTGTTCTCCTTCTCGTTGTCGATCTGGTCTTGGAACATGGAGTTGAAGATGTTGAGCACAAGCTGCGTGACGGTGGCCTTGGAGTGGGTTACCTTTTCCTTCTTCGTCTTGACCCGCATCGACTTGTGGATGGCTCGCCTGCACAGAATCGGTCACATCTCAACTTTTTTTGTAACAGACCTTGTAAAAAAAGAGGCGGAAGGATAGGAAGCAGTTCGGGGAGAGACAAAGATAAAGGGGGGGGGGGGGGGGGGGAGAAAGTGGAGGGCAATAAGGCAAGAGACATTCCGGAAGAAGGGAGGGTATTAATCAAGCAGGAAAAAAAAGGAGATGAAAACATACGAAAAGGAAAATAAGGGAGCTTTACGAACAAATGTTCCCAATCTTTGTAAAATGCAGGTGGGTGGGGGAAGATTGTTCAACGTTTTTTCTTCCAGATTTTTGTAAAAGTGCGTGCGTGCGTGTGTGTCTGTCTCTCTGAGTGCGCGTGTCTGTGTGGTTCCGTCTTTTTAATGCCAAATGTGTACAAAATATGGCAAAATCGTATGGGTAAACAGGTCTGTAATTCTCATGTATCTGTAACAGATGATGGTCTCTGTGGGGGACAAGATATTGTGTAAGCCCAGAAAATTCAGCCAAACTGGGCAAACCAACTCCTCATAGCATGCTAAAAGTTTGACATAATATGACAGATAACATCTAATACATTATACCATCATATCCACAAACTGCTCCACTGCTTCAACGTCACTTAATGAACTGACCTTTTACCCAGAGTGACCCCAGCCAGTTTGATGAGTGCCCTCATGCATGGCGTAGTGATGAGCAGCGCTTCGTCCTCATCGGCAGCATCATCATAGTTCTGAACCTGATCATCGCCCAAACCAACCTCATTCAGCGTTACACTGTCTACTGCAGGGGGAAGTCAACCCACACTCCCCATTTCACACATTTCATATTAATAAAAGCACCCACACAAAAAAATTATCATAGTGACCATGACCTTCACTCAAGGGCAAAGGTAAACACACATTTGATCAGTATACACTGGCTAATATCATTGCTAATCAACAAGATTCTGTGACAATCTCAGATCTGTAAACACGAAAACAAACCATGACAAATAATTCTTTTTTAATCTAGTAAAGGTAAATCACACAATCAAAATCTAACCAGTTTACAGCATATAAAATAAAATATTCTAGAATTATGATAGAGCTTAACTCTCTTGACAAGCATGCACCCGCTAGCGCCCGACCGGAAATCACACTGCCAAAAGGCTGAGTGCCTGCCAGCGCCCGGTAAAACACGTGGCAACAATGGGCGCCGCCATGTTTCTCATAGAAATGGAAGTCTCGCGAGAACGTGACTTCCTTCTTCCTGTAGCCATTCACTTCCGTTTGCAAAAAAACGTGAGTCGATACGTGCCGAAGTTCTCGAGTTATGAATTTTTTAAGTTTTGTGGTCGAAATGCTGTTTTTCACCATGGCTAACCTTGATTTCTGCCGTTCTATAATGAGATTTAGTAATGAAGATACTGTGATTTGTGGGATTTACGGCATAAGACTTAGTGAAAGTGCTGGGTGATGAAGCTTACAGTGACCTAGATTTCGACTGGGATGAGGTTCCAGATATGATAAACGACAATTCGGAAGAAAGTTCTGAAGAAGAAGATTTTTTTTCCCCAAATAAATGGCTCATGTGACATTCTTCAAAGTTATGATATAGCAACATATATATTCGTAGGAATTTTTAAAATGATTTTCATTTCATTATTTCCTTTCCTCTCTTTTAAATTAATTTTTAAATGGGTAACCATGTTCAAATTACGGAGTTACTTATCTTGCCGATGGTTTTCGGCGTAACTAAGCTCAGGTAAGTGTACACTGAAGAGGGTTAAAGCAAATCAAAACACTAGGAGAATATTCTAGAAACGAAGAAATGAACAAAAGTCAATCTGGAAATTTACAGAACTGCTGCATTCATCCATAGTCCGTCATTATTCCATTAGACAATTAAATATCATGTGGACAAACTTTACAGGATTTCAAAAGCTAAGTGAAGGCATTGACCTGTACCAACCAGCTATGCAAAGCAAGTCTGATTTGTTTGTTACAGTTATTCTGAGATCAATTTAACATGCTGTGTTGGAATCCATTCAACAAGTGACACAGCAGCCAGATTGCACTACCACCACAAATTATGCCAAAACACCTTCATCTGAAGAAGAAACATGAAAAAACACTTTTTAACATTTAATCAAGACCTATCTTGTCGTAAATTATCTCCCAAACCTACAAGTATATTAAAACAATTACGACTGATGACCAAGTCAACAACTTTTGGAAAAACACTGTGAACATCGAAAGTAGCCCAAGACAGATCTGCCCCAACTTTCTCACGCAGATAACAACAGCAGCTCACCATGTCCACAATGTACTGAGCGTGTCTGAGCAGGGAATCCTCGGTGAAGCTGGAGATCCCCGAGGGTGGTACAGTGGTCTGCAACAAGCCCCAAAGTGTTCATTTCATTATTATGTCATCCGCTAGCAAACCAAGGCAATATAAATGGCTAAATGGTAACATTTAACAAAGTAATAGTCCCTTTTATAAATCAAAGACAAAAATGGAATAAACGTTGTGAACAGCAATTTAAATGGAAGCAGAAGGGAAGAGCGAGAGAAATGAATTATACACTTTTGCATAGTTTATTCACTACCTTCAGTGCGAAATTTCCTGACCTACCCAGATCAAATGATTTTGTCTTTGAAGATAGCACATGAAGTAGAAATATCAAAACATCTCCTTTCAATATATCTCTGTGGGCAGTCTGCCATCACCAGTCAGTAAACCAATACGGTACCAACCTGTAACTTGTTCAGCAAGTCTTCATATGAGGCTTCCTGGTTGCTCTGCAGGAATTCGATGACAACCTTTGACATATGACATTTGACCTTCAGTGCGTCCATGAAGGGAATGTAGGCAGGGGACGGCGCCATGAGGTAATATTCCGCATAAGCTGTGAATATAAAATGTATTGGTCAGGAAATTATTCTTTTTTTTTTCCAAATGAAATACATTTTCCTTCATACCCCTCCCTCCAACTAGCTGAATGTTTCAGTAAATTAAGAGTTCTTTCTTTTTTCTGCTGAAAAATGATATCATTACTAAAAATTCTCTTTTCTACATGGAAATCAGAAGGGCAAACAAGTCCAATAACCCAACAATGTGAGACCCTGAAGAGTAATATTTTCCTTATTTGTTCAGATTCTAAATAAGAGCACATCTTTGTCTTAATTTACCTGTAGAGATACCAGTCAAGATGTTTTCTCCCCTTTTAAAACTCACCTATGGAAAGAAGCTGCCCTTTCTATCAGAAAATTCTGTACTTAAAAAATGCTTACCTGTAAAGATACTGATCAAGATGCCCCTCAAAATTCACTTTATACACATTAACCAGGGTCTTCTCTATCCCATAAAAGCTCATCTATGGAAGTACCAGTCAGTGTTTTCTTCTCTCACTTCTTACCTGTGGAGAAACATCATCAAAGCTGACTCTGGAGACATTGATCACAATGTTTACTTCCCTGAAATGCTTACCTATGATGTTGATCACATTTTCTATACTGGCAATGCCCACATGAGGAAATATCAATGTTTTACATTCCTCCAATAACCAGTTGTGAACATTGCCATCACAATGTCTACCTTGTCAAAGCCATCCTGTTGAGATATCAATCATGGAGTCCCCCCCCCCCCCCCCAACTTATGTGTGGAAATGTCAAAGTGTTTCTACTTCAAAGCTAAGTAGTGGAGATATCAATCGTGGCACTTTTCACCCCAGTAATGCTCACCTGGAGAGACGCCAATCAAAGCCTTTTCTCTCCTGTCAAAGTTCACCTGTGCAGATACCTATAATGAAGACTTCCTGCCTCATCTAAGCTCACTTGTGAAAACACCTATCAGGGCCTTTGTTTTATCCAGACAAAGCTTACCTGTTGAGATACTCATTACCAACATACTCTACCCTTCCAACTTCACTTGGTAGATACACCAATTTGGGCGTTTTCGGGGGGTGAGTTCTCGCTCACGAGTGGTGCAGTTGCTGGTTTCACGTCTCTGTGCATAATTAATTAATTTTGTCTTAATTACGAGTGGTATTGACATTTCAAGTGCACAGAAATTTCAGTAAGTGATTAACGTGTCGACCAGTATGATTTGTTAGAGAAGCCGACGGCGTTTTCTGCCAAAACCTCACCTGTGGAGATGCCAATGAGGGCGTTCTCTCCGCCATCAAAGCCTGTGGTCCACCACTCATTGATTGGCCCAATCCCCTTGCAGGGAATGCCTCCTGCAACACCCCATCAATCATCAGCCTCAACCAACATTTAACAACATGACAAATGCACAATACAAAAGCCTTACCCAATGCACATTTGGAAAGCTCACACACACAAGGTAACAAGGAAACAGAAGACAACGGGGAAAGGGATTCTGGACATCAATTAAATAAGTGAAGGGGAGGGTTGAAGAATGAGCAGGCTGTTCAGGCTTGGGATGGTGTGTGCATGTGTACGTGTGTGTGTGCGTGTATGCCTGTGTGCGTGCGTGTGAGCATTAGCGTGTGTGTGTGTGTGTGTGCATGTGCATGTGTGTGTGTGTGTGTGTGTGTGTGTGTGTGTGTGTGCGCGCTTGCATGCATATTTGTATGTGCATGCCCACGCCTGTGCATGTGTGCATGCATGCGTTTGTGCATAAATCCATGTACAGTATTTTAACCCGTTCGCTGCTTGAAAATGTTACAAACAAAGGCTTTCCCAGTGCCAGGGAAATCTAATGATTTGGGGGTAATAATTAACAAAAAATTCTAGCTCAGAAACTACAAAAGATATAACAATGAAATATATATGATTTTTGAAGGAAATTGAATGAAGATTTTGAATCTGGGCTTCTTTTGTTTTAATTTTGATAATAAAAAAATATTTAGGCATTTAGATTTGGATAGATTTTTTGCACGATCAAAAACATATGTATTTACCACTACAGCTTCACATCCAAAAAAGAACACAAAGCAAAAAAGTTGAAAATAAAGTTTGTATTGTCACACTACACACGTAAATGAAAGTAAAACAGTTTAGAAGTCTGTCAAGACGCTCGCACTCTATGCAGACAGGTCAGTCCACGACCACGCCCCCCTCCCCCCACCACGCCCCCTTGCTGGACTTCAACCCTCTCTTTCACTCCTCCTCTTCTCTTCTGCCCCATGTCACGCCGCGAGCAGGCCACGCTCCCCTCTCGCGCTGACTATCACATCACTGGCCACTGGCACGCAGTGCAGAGTACACACAAGGCGAGCTCGTTCGACGCTGGCAAACCAGTCAGCTGAACACACACTGAGGTCACACAGCCAGACTCAGTAACTGACGAATACGGTCAGCAATTCCATCACAATCATCATCTCACCTTCATGCTCAAGTAAGTTGTTGAATAAAAGATTATTGTCTTTGTCAAAAATGATTAGCAGAGCCTGCTCAGCTGTGTAAATACGTTGATTTGGTCGCTACCCTTGTCGAAGGTTGCGCCGCCATCTTTGCAAGCAAGACGAAGTGCTGGCTGGTCATCCAGTCAGTGATGAGAATAAATGGGCTTTCCCCTCACGTGTGGTCATTTGCATATCATTTTAATACTACAGACATATAAGGCTTACTACGCACACTCTATTTAAGTCCGTTAATAGAAATAGTAACGAATGAAAATTCAAGAAAAATGCATGACTTCAGTGGACGGCCCATAGGCACTGGGAAAGCATTTTTACTCTGGCGTCAGCTGACGGCTTATAGGCACTCTTCGGGTTAAACAAAGGCTGGAAATCAACTTTCTGATCAATACAAAGGGAGAAAACTGCAGCAAAAGCCACAACAATACTTTTCCTTACATATATGTTCAAACATATAAAGTTTGACCATTATTTTGCCAATTCATCCAGCAGCATTTTCAATATAGATATCTCATAATATTCTCTTTGCAGAAAAAAAAAAAAAAACTTTGGTAATACTCTTTCTGCAATCTTTGCAAGCCTACGTCTTCTGCACCCTTTTTCACATCAGAATACATCAGGCATCACACTGTCAGGGCAGTGGTCCCGATAACACATCTGCCTGCCACCTACCTGACCTGTCAGCATTCCAAGACTGATTGTCAGTTTGTCTTTTTTTGTGTGTGCAAATTTTGAGATTCTCATGAATGCAGACTTTGTTGGCAAATAGCACTTTTAATACAATCTGAATCATTTCAGCATACATGGAAGGTTTAAGTTGTTTTTGAGTTTGTCCGTTTTTCTTCTCCCACACACTGTATATCACAACACATTGTACAAGAGGGCTTTTTTTGTTTGTTTTTTACCTTAACAAACAACATGTGTTACTAAATTGTTACTTACTGGAAATAACACAAAGTAAGACGCTACTTCTTTTTTGTTGTTTGGTTTCCCCATCTAGAGTCAATGAAATATTAATGAAAACTGGAATGTGATACCGATATTCAAAATTAGTAAAGATACCAAAAATATGGGGAGTTTTTATCACATTCCTTGCTTGGAGAAGTACAATTACCATTCCAAACTCTTTCCAAGCTACCACCAGTTTGCCGGCTCAGACTGGGCAATTTTTGGTGGCGAACACGGAGCAACAAAGAAATTCTATACCATCATCAAGCATTAGGAGCCATGTCGACACTTTACCTTCGTAACCAGGATCCTCTTCATATACCGGCTTGAGGTAGCCGCTCACAAACAGTTCCTTGTTCTTTTCCAGCAGGCCTGTGTCAAAGGATGTCAGGTGACGGTTCTTGTCATACACACTAGAAAGAAAAACCAACAACAAAATGCAAAATCGTTTCTAGTAGCAGGAGGGGAGAAAACCAAAGAAATGTCACGGAGACGGGAAAGAGTTCCTCAGTCTGATGTAATATCGCACTGCAAAACTTAAATCATAAACATTCTACCAGATGCAAAGGGGTTCGCCTGATGACCATTTCCTTGTAGTAAAACAAAGTGCATCTTGATGTATACACCATAGCTGCCAACCTGTTGGAACACAAATTCCTGTGAGAAGGCGGGGATCCGGGGGCTGCCGTAGGCCCCCGGTGGGGTGCAGGGGCAATGCCCCTGCTGGGGGTCTGGGGGCAATGCCCCCAGACGCTGATGGGTACATGCACATTTGGAGGTAAAAAAAATTAGCTTTTCTGGGGTCGAAAAGGGGATATTTCTTCCATCTCATCATGCTAGAATTAGACATGAACAGTACTGATAGCAAAGCATACAGATTACAAAAATTACAGTCATCACACATTACTCAACATTAGAAAGCACTTCAACTTACCACTTCAGTACAAGTAAACTGTGGCTTGACAGGTTACGCAGAGAAGAAAAGTCTCCAGACTAATGTCCATTTGTGTTGCTCTTTGCTCCTAGATTATCTAGCTACGATGAAAGATGCTTTGGAAGTCTTGGTTTTTCAGTCTGTATACAATGGATACCACCAATATTGCAATTTTCTTGTTTCATCATCCCTGGGTATCTGATTCTCTATAGTCTTGTAACAGTAAACTGAAAGTTTCTATCAAGATGTTGGTAATCATCATCACCATGGTAATAAAGAACACACAAAAATGGGGGGAATCACTAAGGAAAAATTTCTTTCCTACAATGTACACCTATATCTGTTCAGAACTACACTTTTTTTTCACAACCTGTCAGCCTAACAGGAGGAGGATGCTGAAGGGGGAGGGGGATTGAGTTGTTCTCTGTCCTTGAGGGCATCTGATGTTGCCGACTTCGCTTTTTTCAACAGCTCTATTGGAAACTGCTGCTCATAGCAAGCCCCACTCATGTTGGCTTTGACCATGTACCAGTCATGGCATCATCGCCGCATTCCTCTTGTGCTTGGCAGAAGAGGCATGAAGTTCGATGTCTTTTTTTCCACCATGTGAAATGTTGATGTCAGTACGGCATTCTTTACAAAACGCATGATATTCGTCTCTCTTGGACGCATCAATGAAGGCGTAGTCGACTTTGTATCGCGGCAAAAACTTGACTTTTGCCCTTTTTTTCGAGTCCATGTGGCACTGCTTTCCTGAAGCCATTTTCGCGCGGATGGAAGTACCGGACGGAAGTACCGGGCGGAAGTCGATTTGTTTTTGTAAACCGATGTGTCTTTTTACCGACACCTTGCGAAAAATTACCGAAACGTGAAGTGATTTTTGATTTTTCGGGAAAAAAAGACAACTTTCAGGATTTCCTGTCAGATTTTCATTTTCGGGAGTTTCCCGAAAATTTCGGGAGGGTTGGCAGCTATGATACACTGCTTCGTATACGCTGCTTCAAATTCAGCATAAAGGGATCTCATGAAGTAACACTGTGCCAAATCATGAAGACTAAATTCACTTCTTTTTGAAAGAAACATAATCATCAATCTTCAAATGAGCAATGATTTGAAGTTTGACCTAAGTAAAAAATTGCAAGGTTTTGTGTATATTTACGCAAGTGTGAGAGAGAGAGAGAGAGAGAAGCAGATGAAAACAGAGGGAAAATGAGATAAGGAAAATGAGGACAAAAGAATATCGCAAGGAGGAGGAGAGAGAGAGAGAGGGAGAGGGAAAACGGAATGGTAGGAGAAGGAAAGTGAGAGAAGTATACCCTGTTGGAGAGATATTTCCAAAACAATTCCAATGAGTAAAGCAATGCAAACACACACACACACACACACACACACACACACACACTTAATTCACTTACGTGAAGTGAGTCAGCTTGTGCTGAGGGCGGTCATCATAGCTGTCCATGATTTCTTCCTCCCCCGTGAAGAGTTGGAGCTTGGGGTCAGTCAGTGCAATGAATTCCTCCACCTGTTACACACAGCATCAGGGAAATGAGCTCTTTCATCACTCGCTGTCCTGCACATGCAGTATGTTCTTATCGTACAGCCACTCTATTTCAGTGCTTTCTACTCCCATCGTTTCTGAATCAATTTCCTCACTAATTTTTACAAAATAAAAATGATTGTGGTTTCAAGATTTCACCGTAACAAATAAACTGAAGAGGTTTTTTCTTTATTTTTACATGACAGAAGTATTCACACTGATACAAATGCCACAAAAATGTTTGTACGTGTTGTCAGTTTGGTAGCATTGGTGAACTGTGAAAGGACCAGGGCTTCCACTGAGGAAAACCAACAATCCCTGATATTCTTGGGGAGTCTGGGGATCCCCCCCCCCCCCCCCCCCCCCCCCCCCCCCCGAAATTCTTGGGGAGTCTGGGGACCACCACCCCCCTCCCCCCATCTTAAAAAAAAAAAAAAAAAAAGAAGAAGAAGAGGAAGAAGAAAAACTTCCGTTACATCACTACACTGGACAGTGAACTGCTTGGCTGAGGTAGGTGAGGTAAGGTAATGTTTGTTATAGCCCAGCCGGCCGCAAAGGGCCACATCAGGGCTGTCACCACGCTGAAGTCAGCTCACAAGTAAAAGACAAAAAACAAAACAAAAAAACAACAGAAAAACCATTCGCACATCTTTAAAATACACCTAAAAACGCACCAGAAACTTCTTTAAAAACCTTTCTTTCGTAAAATCTTAGATCAGATGATAAATGTTAATCTCTTTCAGATATTCAAAGATAATGTCAGGTGGGACATCTCCGAACAGGGTTTTCATGGACTCTGCAATAAACTGTTTGTATCAGGTTCCTTCTGCCACACCCTCCCCCTTCCGTTCCCCCTCCACCTATTCCTCTTGTGTTTCTCCACCCATAGCATGGTCCATAACATCGGTACACCTCCTTTATCAAATCTTGCTTCAACACGACCAAGCGTCCAGAAAGTTTTCGCAGCTTCCTCCAGCTTGCAACGTCACAAGTACATCATCCTCTTTTCAGTCCAGCCACGTCCAGGACCATTTGTTCGTACAACCTCTTTCCATCTCTTTCACTCTGACACCATTTTGCCAGAGTGTTTTATGGCAAACTGACAAATGCAATAGGACAGTGTCCACAGCGCATGTCAAAAGATGCGCCTCAAAATATCAATGGTCCTCGAATACTGTCAGCAATCAAAGGCATTCTCGTCAAGATTCTACAATGTGCACTCCTTCCGGATGCCATGTTGAACTGAAACAAGTCTGGTTATTGGTTACTGGCTTTCTGCCCTTCACTTACTGTCACTGAGCGCTCATGTGGGTGCCTCACATCACTGTCTGATTAACTTCAGCTTTTAAAGCCCATTCTTGGGTACAGACTGGAAATCCATGCATCCCCTATCTTTATGTATCCAAGTGTCAGGCACTTTTAAGTCCAGCTAACTGAACTGATTATAATACGGCTCACACACAAAAAAAGTGTATTTGAGAGCAAGTTACTGACAAGCACAGATTTTCCATTTTGATTTTGTCCAACAATTTTTCAACTCACTGTACCCCTCCCTTCCTGCCTGTCCCTAAAATCAAAGATGCAGGCCTGTCAACCCCTAGACTTGAGATGAACACTCTTCAATAACGAAGAAGACTATGTGACAGTAGAGAGGAATCTACACGCAGCACCACACCCCAATGTTAAAAGCTTTTATTTTCCGTTTCCAAATACCTCTATTTCTTATTTTTCAACATTTAGCAGTCTTCCAAACTAAAAAGAAAATATTCTGCAATTCTAAATACTTTAACGTCCATTTCCTTTTTTCAACATTAAAAAAAAAAACATTCACTTTTTTGTGTCTGTTGCTTTTTTTTTTTTTTTAAACTTCTGTGTCAGTCTTTATACCTCTACCCCTCACCCCATCTTTCTTTTTTCTTTTTCTTTTTCCCAAGCAGCGACAGAATTAAGTGAATACCAGCAAGATGAATTCCTCCAGAAATGAAATAAAGAGCTGACAGATCTGAAGACGACTGCCTGCTACTGTACCACAGAACAGGACAAACGAACGACTCACGGCTTCATTGCAGTCTCCATGGAAGAACTTGAGTTCGGGGTCCTCCAGCACCTGTTTGCACTCGGAGCAACGTGACTGCACTTTGGGGGCAGGTAGCTTCACCTCCACCGACCTGAAAATGGGTCAGATGGTCACGACAACCGTACCTGGAATGGTCAAGGACAGTGGTGGAGACTGGGCAAAGACAGGGTAAGATAGATTTGTGAAATACAATAAAGTCTGCACCGGCATTCAAGGGGAAGCAGTTTCAAAATACAAATTCTTTTATGTTCTGATCACGTTAGTCCGCAGAGGAATCCTTAGTTGAAGACAAGGGCAATAACCCCTGACCGCCCGGTCGGAAGGAGGGGAAGGGATGGAATGGCCGCTGTTTGTTCAAACAGCGCAGTTCTGCCGACAGCTGCCAGCTTCCTCGCGCTAACCTCCCACAAGCTTTCCTCCCTACGCGTAATGTGATACTAGCTGTCTGGCTGATAGTGTGTTGAAAACAGGATGCTGTGTTTCTTCATTAATACTTTGCACCAGAGTGCAACAAACTGTGGTTGATTGATGTCACTGCATTGTGGGGTCTCTGACTGACAGAACGATACCAAACATGAATGCGTCTTCTTTCATACACACTGCTGACAAGCACCACAAAGATTTGCCAACAAAAAACGATTGAAACAGACTAACACACACACACAAAGTGAAATGAAATTTCAACTCAGTGGAGAGCATGCGTTCCTGAATCTCCTGATACATATTGGACATGGATATCTTTCCTTTACAACTGACAGAAAATTATTCGCGGGACTCCTACTTGACAGCCAGTACTGGGCCCAAATAAACAGTCACTGTCGGCACTGGTCAGCTTCACTGGGAACACGGTGGCGGTTTCCCTACCACGGCCTAGGCATGTTTTGCTTGTTTATCTGTGTGTTCTACGTGCTTGTGACGCATACCGAAACTGATTCTATCATAGCCACACCATGCTTTTAATAAAGCAAGATTTTAGCATGTCACACATGCAGATGTCAATTATAAACAATGAAATCTTTCCCACCTGACCTTGTGCTTTTGCCCGTTCGAATCATTTGAAACTTGATGTCACATATACATACACCAATGCAAAATGTTGTCTCATTTTCATCTTCATGGTGAGCCTACTCACGACTGGGAGAGAGAGAGAGAGAGAGAGAGAGAGAGAGAGAGAAAGAGAGAGAGAGAGAGAGAGAGAGAGAGTGCACACACACACACACACATATTGACAGAAACCCACACACCAACAGCGGTCGATGTGACTGACAAACTGACGTCGACACACTTTCATTAGTATCTGTACATCCATAATACTTTATGGATTAAAAAAAATATTCTTTTTAATATTTTATGCCCCCCCCCCCCCCCCCCCTGACAGTACACTAATGGTGTCACTTTACATGATTCATTTTTTCAACATTAACTAATACTAGAAAGACATTTCAATACTGGTTTGTTCCGATAGTCAAAGGTCTACTCCTTTGAAAGTTTGATGACTTTGAAATACGTGTATAGTTGGATTAAAAAAAAAAAAAAACTTGCTTAAAAACATGCTGCTCATCAAGAAAGAAAAACAAAACTTAAAACCTGAAATCCAGATCGTTTTTTACTGAGGGCACAATATAACATGAATCATGAAGCCAGCATTAACTAGCATGTCCACTCAAAAAGTGACCAGTGATGGGAGGGCAAGAAGTTCAGGTTACCTCGTGGACATCCGCTTTTTTCCTACCAGCCATCATTGTTTTCTACACTTAAGTGGCAATCCAGAGATTCTGTCCTGTATTTTCACTACTTCTCAATTCATCCAGCAAAGAGTATAACTGTTCAAGTAAACAGCTGTTCGTAAGAACAGTTCTGGAACAGATTAGCACTGTGTGTAACAACGGCAAAAGAAACAAACTGCAGCGTTACTGGAACACGACAAAAAAGCAGAAGAGCACACAAAACAAAGTGTGAACTAACGCAGTTTTAATGCACGACACAAAACAGGACAAGAAATTTTCGGCAATATGCCTTCCTCAGCGACAAAAAAAAAAAAAAATACAGACATAAACATGCACAATACTCCCCTTGTGAAGCCAAAGTCCTGTTTTGTGTCGTGCATTAAAACTGCGTTATTTCACACTTTGTTTTGTGTGTTCTTCTGCTTTTTTTTACTGTGTGTAACAGTTAAAAGTTAACTATAAGACAGAAGATTGCATACTCACACATGTTCTTCCCCTTCCATCCTCCGACGTTTGTTGCTGGGTAGTTCCTCTACCTCTGCCTCGTCTTCATCGTCCTTGATCATCGTTTTGCTTGGAGCCTCCTTTTCACCTTCCACTGTCATGGGCTCTTCCTCACGCACATCAGATCTCCTCTTTTTGGCCCTGGGAGTGACAAAAGAAAAGACTGACAATTTCCCCCAGTCATACTATCATTTCTACACAGCTGCTAACCTCGGTGAAACAAGATCAGTAACAAAGCAGCCATCATTCGAAAAGCAAAATTTGTAATATAGCTGCCAACCTTGGAAAGCAAATTTCATAAAATGGCTGCCAGCCTTTGGGAAGCAAATCTTTGACATGGCTGCCTATGTCTGGCCCCTCGGATGCGTTTTCTTATTTTCATTCTTTTTTTTTTCTGCTCTAAGCAGAAAACAACTTCTCAATGGAACTATGAAATGAGAGAAAGCTGTCATATATAAAAAAAAAAAAATTAAAAAATGAACAAACAGAAATGGTTCAACTATGTTACAACATCTACATAATTTGTAAGTTAAATCATGCAGATAAAGACACCAACAAAATTAACAAAACAAAACAAAACTCTTGGGTGCTCTAACCTTTTTACATTTTACCCTGCCCCAGCCCGCTAACCGGAAATCCCCTGCATTTATTTAAACCTTCGGCTGCCCGTTGTCCTTCACTCAGACCTGTTGGTGATTTTCCATCACGCGTTGATGCACACCCACTATGAAAGATACTTACCCCCCAGGCCAAGCTAAACCACAGAAAGAATGGTGCTACTTTTGACACAACACAACTATGGCGCTTTCTGTGCCTTTAGAAGTATGGACATTTTCGAATAATAGGAAGAGTTTCTCTGTGAGATATTTAAATGCTTAAGGGTTACATATACAACATAAGTACACCAGACATGCTTCAAGTCTATATGCACAATCATACCTCAGGCGATGTTCATTTATCCTCTTACATGAAGTCCAGTTGAAGGAAAACCACCTATAACCTGAGCCCAAACTCAGATCCGATTCAGTATCAGTTTCCTTTGGATACATGTAAGTGCAGTGAAGAGGCTGCAAAACTTCAAAAGTCAGTGCCACGTACACACGCTGTCACAGTGTCAGTTGTTGTCGTCGTACCCAGGCTAAAAGACTCCAGGGATCACCAAACAGCCAAAGTACTTGAACACTATGGTACAAATGCATCAGCTGGATGAGAACATTACGTGTTTGACCCTTTTTCATTACCCGCCACATGGGCAGCCACACTCCGACTTTGGGGATTTTGGAGACTGATAATGTTATGCTGGGAGCTTGTCACAACTGAAGACAATCCCCGCATAACCATGCAGAGCATAACACTTTGATGCAGCCTTGGTCAACTGGCCTGACATAACCTTAAGCCAAGGCGGACTGTGTCAGCGAGTCTGTGCCATCCTAGACATACAACACCAATCAGTTAGAATCATGAACAAAGCATACCCAAGTATCACTTATGAGACAGTCAGATGACAAGACGGAAGAAGAGAAGACACATACAACATACCCTGGTCCAAACATGGAGGTTATGGTTGGCTGTTGCTTGTCAGATGACAATGCAGACGCCAAGCGGCCTTTCCTGCGTGGGGGTGAACCTGTCAATAGTTGATAAACGTTTATACCATCACACAATGACAAACAACACCTCAATAAGTACACACTAAATACAGAGATCTTTAGATGTATTCAGCCTCTACATTTTACAAGACCATTTAATTCAGCATTTATGTATACTTTTCTTCAGCATTGGCCAAGAATTATCGTATAGAAAAAAAGTCAAGTTGATATGAATTAAAGCTCGTTCTGTGTCCCAAAACACTTCACAGATTTTCACCATTTTGTCTCCAGCTTGATGTCTTCACTTTTTTTCATTACTGTCGGCGGCTACTTTCAACTTCATCACACTGACACATCACTAATTTCAGTCCATGATTACCAGAATCAGATTTAATATTCACCAACACATACACACATAAATTACTGGGAAATTCAGTTTACAGTTCGTCACCCAGGTGGCAGCCTGAACATTTCCCCGAGCAACAGGTAACTATTCCATGCAATGTACACAAACTTTGACACCCACAAATATAGCATAAACAAACCTGTCAAGAGAAACAGACACACAAAAGAGCGCTGGTCACCTTCGTATGACATTGTTCGTCCCTTAAATTAATGCAGTACCTTCACAATAAGTCACATAAAAATTGCCTTTGCTTCACTTTACACACGCTGACTTTCAAAGCCTGCTGTGCATCACTTTCTTAGCAAGGTGTCAAACAACTTGAAAAAAAAAAACGTCAGGTTACTTCAGCTTCCACTGTGAAGAACCTGTTTTGCTCGGAGGTCAGCAAAATCTTAGCATTGTAATACTGATCCACCAATCCCTTCTCCCATATGCCTTTCTGAAAAAAGTTCTACAAAAGAAAAATGATCAAACTATGGCAAGACTTACTCTCTTCCACAGGCGAGTTTTCAGCAGACTGGGAGTTCTTGCCCTTGGACCTCCTTTTGACCTTGACCTTTCTCCTGACTTCCACTGGCTCCTCCTCTACCACTGGCTCCTCCTCTTCCACAGGATCATGAATCATCATCCTAACCTGCAATGACAATGGTAACGCATGCCACTGGCGTTAACCAGGAAGCATAAAGGCAGTTAGTCGTAGTTGTCGGTAAGGAAACATTCCCCAAGTCTGGATGTACTGGCTCGCAGTTCCTATGGATGATAGATGCACAGATTCTGGTTAAAAATTAGTTTTGACTCACTTTCTGCACATACAAGCATCCTCCTTGCTTCAGTCATGAAGGTAATGGAGGAAATGAGAAGCAAAACTTCATGTTAAATAATAAAATTACCTTTACAATCAATTCTTTTTCTTTTTTTTTTTAAAGATCATTGTATATCTTTATAAATGCACTAATTTAGAACATCAAGTAATGTTTTTTGAAGGCAAAAAATGAAAACAAACACAAAAAAGTGTTTGTGGCATTTCAGAACATCTGAATTTGTTTTTCTCTTAATCTTTATTATTCACTTAACCATGATGTATAAAGAACTTTTATTTTAAAAAAAACAAACACAGACAAAAAATTTTTTTTTCAATTTCTTTTTCATTTTAACTGAAGAAAGGTCAAATGTTGAAAAGCAATTCACGCATTAAGACTTGATTATACGTTGAAAAGCAATTCACGCATTAAGACTTGATTATCACCGACATTTTGTGTCCGTATGACACAACTCTAAAGTTGGATGGGGTTGGGGTGTGTGGGTTGGGGTCCAATGTGAAAATAAATTTATGCATTTAGACTTGGATGTCACTGACATTTGACATCAGTCTGAAACAACTTGGAAAAGTACTGTTTAAAAAAAAAAAAGAAAGCCCTCGTCATTACCTCCTGATCCACTGCAGACGTTGCACCACCGTCTTTCTCCTCCACACCATTATCACTGTTCTGTCCATCTTCCGTTGGACCGGCTTCATTAAAAGCCGACTTTCCTCTTGTTGAAGGCTCGCCATTCACAGCACTCTCCTCCTTACGTTCCGTTTCGTTGTTTGCAGATTCTCCTCCGACATCGGATTCAGAGTCGGACTGGGACATGGGCTTGGTTCCTTGGAATTTTGGCGTGTTCATGGGTTCGAATCCGGAACAGTCTGCCGGAGGTTGCAGGGCGTTTTCTAGGACTCGGGCAAGTCTCTTGAAGTAGCCTTTCTGCAAACAGTTTACCAACACTAGTTTTGCTGAATGTCTGGTCACAGCTTGAAATGCCCATACATCCCACTGTCCAGGAGAACTAAGTCTTCTAAACGACAGGCTGAAATGTTCTCTCCCCTTGTCTGTTAGGCAACCAGATTCTGACTATGTGTGAGAAAGGGCGACTGAGAAGTCAACTTCAGCGTTGAGCACCCTGCCCTCCTCCTCTCTTCACTCCCACCACCTGTACTCCCCTTTACTTCTCCCTCTTGGGCAAGCATTATAATGCGCAAAGCATGCCTTCACTGAAGAATACCTCATGATTTGTCAATGTTAAACTGGTAGCTACTCTTACTGATTGACTCTCCTTTTTTCTATAGGAAGGGCAATTATTATATAAGTATCACAGGAATTAAGAGATATGTTGTTTTTTTCCCATCTACTTGTGCCCAGGACAACTGGAACTTTATCTGGGATTTTCTACCTCTAAGCTGCAGTGAGTACCTAAGTCCACTCAACGTGAACAACTCACAAGAAATGAATGAGAACTTACTTCAGTGAGAACCGACTCACGCAGGTCAGCTTCCGCTTCCTTCAACTGGTCTTTGGCAGAATCCGAGAGAACCGGTTCCAACAATCGGCACTTCTTCTTCCAGTATCCCTGCCATCGTTCAACACACTGATGACCAGTTTTATTCTCACCACTTCTTTTCTTTCTCTCAAAATGCATCTAACAGGCACTAAAAGTCTCATCTTGTCATCATATGTAAATTATAGTGGTACTAAAACCTCATCTAACCATATGTAAATCATATTTTTTGCACAATTCATTTGTATTACATTTATCAAAAACATTTATACTCCTAATCAAGTGAATGCTCTATGTGTTTACATTATACAAGAACACAAATCAAATTAGAAGCCAAACGAATTCGATAACAGGCAATACACAAAAATGCACCACACTGTCCAAAGCACACCTCACATCCACGCGTACCATCGCCCTCACCCTCCCTCTCCAACCGTCACCCACTTAAGAAAAACTACTTTAAAGAAGCTCAGGTATATATATATATATATATATATATATATATCACTCCTGAAAACAGCACTGTATTACCATAACTAATTTGTTACTACGGTCACCTGAAAATATCAAAACCATTCAATTCGTTTCTTTACAACTGAACTAAGTTTAAATTCAAATAAAAGCAGAACACAAAGTTATTCAATTCAAACTTTATAATAAAGACTTAAGTCATCATCTGGTTTAAAATCATGCATATATTACATACAGATATATACACTGACTTTTTTTTCCCCATTTACTCTAAGAAACTATAAGCCATTGCCCCTAAAATGCGTCTTGTCCCTGATGAAAGAGATGTAGTCACTCACCTTTTCTGTCAACTCTCCATCTTTGAATTCTTCCTCAATCTCAGAAAGACTGCAACAGCCAAAATTAAACATTTTTCTTCTCATATACATAACCAAAAAAAAACAACAACAAAACCCCCAAAGAAACACAAAATAAACCCAAAAATAAATCTAAAAAATGTTCCTCTTTTTCCTTACGTTGTATGGTGTTGTGCTCTTCTTCTTCCGCTAGTCTCCAGCCGTCAACATGGACAATTACCGACATTTAAAGGATTCAGAATAAACGCAGCATAGGAAAGAAATGTTCATTTTGTTTGACTCCGCCCTCTCAATCTCAAACTGCTAAGGGACAGAGAAAGAATATTATCTGAGGGCAGAAAGATCCACTCTCAGACACTTCTGAAAACGGGAGATTTTGTGGTAGTCGGAGCAGCAGGGAATGTGTTGGTACTGCTGGTTGTGGTGGCAGCTTCTGCTACGGGAGGGCTGTGGTTTCAAGCTGGCACACCTCACACATGCGTGTCACTAGCGTCAGGAATGGATTTTATAAAGCATGGTGAATCTTCAGGCACACTGTCATTTCTCATTGTCAAAGAAAGCTGTGACTAACCTTGTCGAACACTTTGACAAACTCCACAACAGGAACATTACTACTCTTTTCAGTTTTCCACTACTGTAGACTTTTCCTGTAGCTGGGTGGAGCAGGAAGAATTTGCAGAAGCCATAGTGCCGGCTGGATATAATGCCTCAAAGTGACACATGACAACATTAACATTCAAAGGTGTGCTCCAGTATTTTTGACGAGACACAAGTGAGGGAGACAGATTTGCAGTTTGATGCCTTGCAGTGTTCTCCCCTTTTGAAGACAGGGTGACCAGCACTTCTTTTCAATCCTCGGGGACCTTGTTTGTGTGAACAGAATAGTGACATACATGCGTTAGTGAGGATGGGGGCAACTTCTGCTGCCAGCTCCTTCATAATTCGAGGGGTAGCACCATCTGGATCAGCTGCTTTGTAGGGTTCAGGTTGCCCAATAACTTTTCCACCCCTGTGGTATTAATGGGAGTCAGGCATCCTACATTTTGTCCAAACTCATCCTCCTGCATTTGATACCCGTGCTGAATGCTGAACATAGTGTAAAAATGGGTGTTCAACACTTCAGCTTTTTGTATCTGATCTATCACAAGTCTTCTGTTAAATTTAAGAGATGGGACTCCACAGTTCATAGACTGTTTGCAGTTTATATACGTCAAGAATTGTTTCTGGATGGGTTTGTAGTGCTTTTCAGTTCATAGACTGTTTGCAGTTTATATACGTCAAGAATTGTTTCTGGATGGGTTTGGAGTGCTTTTCTATGCTAGTTGGGGAAAACGGGTTTTCAGTGTAGTGCCAATGGGAATGCTGAAGCCGCTTCTGGTTCTGCGTGTTGTGCTTGTCCACTGCCATGTCTAGCTCCTTGTAACCTGTTTTCTTCATTCACCTCTCAGTCCTACCATGGTTCCCCTTGCATTTGCTTCATTCTAGGATATCTATACAAAGGAGTCCATACGTCTCCACATCTCAGTGGAAATGTGCCCAGACAGGCTTTTTTAAGTATGGTTCTGAAGTGTTGCCACAGTTCTTCAGTTGAAGAATCACCCAGAGTGGGAAAGTTTTGCCATAATGGTATCACCAACTGTTTCATGACCTAGTTCACTTACCCTTAGAAGATCATAAGATGATTAACATTCTGTAGTATGTCAGGTCTTGTCTTATCTTCAAAGTACACAGCCCCATTGTCTGAGATGCCTAGGGTGACTACCACTCTTGTGATTTGGGAGTGCAGGTTAGTAATTTCAAGATCCAGGGTACTGCTGAGGCGAGAGAGTTTCTGTACATCTGGTCTATGTCCTACAAAAGGTTGATTAATTTCTGGTGGACAGTAAGGTAGGTGGAATTAGGGATTTTTCTTAATCATTGAAAAAAGTTTAGGGTGAGCAGGAAAAAAAAACAACAGGGTCTTTCAGGCTACCATAACCACAACTTTTTTGTTGCTTTTCATTATCATAACTTTCAAACAGCTGCTTGAACTTTAGGGAATGTCAAACATAAAGCCATGAAAGCAAATTTTGAACTAGTGCGATAATGTCATATTTAAAGCTTTAAATAGCCCTTAAAAAAAAAAAGTCATAAAATGATTAAGACACTATTGCTGTTGTCATTATGAAAAGTAAAGGTCAACGTAGTCAGAAAAAAAAAAAAAATCACACACACACACGAAAAAGAAATCAATGCACAATCTGACATTTTCTTCCGAAGCACATCCTACAAACAAGATGAATGCATACATGCTGATGCAGAGCACTCACCTATATTTAGGTCATTGGTTTTAACACCTAAATGTAAGTGTGAAAATTTGGTAACGGTCGTGAGAAGGCAAAGACAGGCCTCGCCTTTTTCAGTATTTTGGGGTTTGGTTTTTCTTTTTCATAACCTCTCAAGAAGAGGTTTGGAGACCCATCCACTCGAAATTTAAAGAATGTGACTCAAACTCTGTTTTTCTAAACTCTTTCAATTACTTTGCTGGAATATATTGGAAGCAGCATAGTTTGTGATGAAGTCTTGACCTGCTCTCAAAGAACAGAAAGATGGATCAAATTTGTACAGTCAATCTTTCCATTGATGAACATTTCCAGTAATGCTTGTTGTCCAGTTTTGAAAATGCCCCAGACCATGTGTCACTCTTCTGAATATCATTACCCTTCTAAATCAAAACATCTGTATGGCATAAATATAATAAATTGTTTACCATCATTTGTAGGTTCGTCTGGCATAGGGATATGGCTTCCGTCTCTTTTTTGATGACCAGGCATACATATAATATATATTATCCTCATGCCTTTACTAACTAAAACACATCATTTGGAATAAATATTAAGTGTTCTATCTCCTTTATTCATATTTCTACATATCAATATTAAAATATACATACAAAACCGACGTAAAGTTGCTTGACTGACACAGCTTAAACCTGGAGATAGCTGTGACTTGATAGTGTAAATCTTACCACCAGTAGGGTCATGACCACAAAAAAAAAGCTCTATTTGCAGTAAAAAGTGGGGTATTTTTTGCTCCCATAAGAAAACCTAACACAGAGTAACTTTTATTCAAGACTGGCACAGCCTTTTAAACTTGAATAAAGTCAGACAAATACATAGATGAACGATCTAATAGTGGGGAAAAAAAACAAGCGCAGGCCAACAACTGAACTGTCTTTAAAGTAATGACTTGGCAAAGATTTGGACTTAAGGAGGGGGGGAGGGGCTCTATTTGATTAAAAAAAAAAGTCAGAAAAAAATTCAATTAAATGCTGCAATTAGTATCTCAATGGGAATCCCGTCTGCTAAGAAACTTTTTAAGTGATTAAATTTTCCCTTAAAAAGTTGAAATGCACTTGATATAGGCGAGTTGGGATTTAGTGTCCACCAAAACAAAGGTCACGGAAGGTTATGTCAGGTGATAACTCACCAAGTAACAATGACTGACACAACCCATTTGCCTGTCATCTCAGAGCTTTGAACTTTCTGGATCAAAAATGGTGTGACCAAACAAATCCAATAACAAGAAACTGCTGACACTCAGGAAAGTGAGAACTCTGCACCTTTCTATATTACCAGGATTGAAACTGTCCTTCTTGGGGCTTTTGTGGTGAAGGGAAACTAAAAATAACTGTAGTAGTCTCAAACAGATTTGCGTTCTGCCAATCGACGAGCAGGAATGTGTTTTCTATGGCTGGGAATCATGAATGATTAATGAGAAACCTCACACACTGTCCGCACTCCTGCGGGGGTAAGCGAAAAGGCCAGTCACATTCTCTCATCCACTGCATTGTGGTAGCAACAACGAGCTTGTCACATCCTTACCGTCAATCATGGGCTTACCATGATTTGTCCCGTCGGAGCATCTCCAATGGTAATAATGCTGATACTAGCTGTTTACTAGACTGTTTACTACTGATCATTTTCTCTTTAACGTCTGTACCATTAGAGAAAATGACAGATACTACACCCCAAATCTTAACATTAAACAAGCATTAAGTGCAAGACGTGCAGCTGATCCACTTGTTCTTAGTCAAATGTTAAGTGTAACTTAAAAGTAGTGTTGAGCACCAAGTGACAGAGAGGAGAAGCCTAAGATTCATTCATTAATCTTTCCGATCAAATGACCCTACAACCGATCACGTCAACAGATATTTGTCACAACACATTTACCTCTTTTTTACTTTATCCGAGAGCATCGGATCTTCGACCAGTGTTCGCCCTGGCATGCTGAAAACTTCGCAAGCAATCCTCAGTGTCGACTTTCCCGCGAAGTCTTTTCTAACCGGATATGACGACATGATTCAGTGACCCGTGTTGTGATGTCTATTAGACGAAAACTCGTAGTGGTTAAAACTACAAACGCGATTTTCTCTCTCTCTCTCTCTCTCTCTCTCTTCTCTCTCTCTCTCTCTCTTATGTCTCCTTGACTGATTGTTATAAACAAGAATGGAATGATAAGTTATCAAACAGCGATAGATATTCTACTTACTGCTCGTTTAAATCGTTGCTGCAGCCTGAAAAATATCTACATGATATTACTATTCCGAGATTTCGAAATATTTTTCTCAATTTCGGCTAGGAGTAAGCGATTTAAATGTCCATAAAAGATACAAACCCAACTCTAAAAACTGTCCATTCTGCGATCAGATCGAAAACGAATTACATTTTTTGCTTCATTGTCCATCTTACCATGGCTTAAGAGAAAAGTATATTTCACCCTTCTTCAAAAACGTATATCAGTCACTGCTAACCTTTTTATTGCAGAATGAGAAAAGAGACGTAACCCGCTCTGTAGCCATGTTTATTTTTTATGCAATGCAAAAAAGAGAACTACTAGAAATGTCTAAAAATTAACATTGTCAGCGGGAAATGTTATACCTGCTTTTTCGGTTTTTTTCCCGCTTCTTCTACACAGGAAATGTTTTGCTTGTTTTGCTTTGTTCTTCCCACTCTTCACAAGTGGTGTGTGTGTGTGTGTGTGTGTGTGTGTGTGTGTGTGTGTGTGTGTTGTTGTGTGTGTGTGTGTGTGTGTGGTGTGTGTGTGTGTGTGTGTGTGTGTGTGTGTGGATGCGACGTGCGCTTGTTTTCACTTGAATTCTATGGTGTTCATTATTGACCTCCTTGCAGATAGGTCGGTGGCCTTTGCAATTAAAACTTCTGAGTCTTTTGAGTCTCTCTTATGCTGCATGGGGACGCAGCCGGGTTATGTTTTTGAACCCTTGGTGGCGAGGATATATATATATATATATATATATATATATATATATATATATATATATATATCGCAGGGTGTAACTGTGATTGGGGTAGCTAGAATGATCGACGTCACCTATCACCTTTCCCGGAGTCTTGAGGACCGTTGCGGCGCCACAGAGGACTTCGCGACCAGCCTCTCCGGTTCACAGACGCTCTCGGGCAGTTGCTGAGTGTGAGATCAGTCCATGCACTGATGTTGTTTCCCCATCTCTTTCTCTATCTTCCTCTCTTTCAGCCTCCCCGCACTGTTCCTTGTAGAACGGTTTTGGAAAGTCCTGTTGATCTTGTGACATGACCATACCCTCTCATTTTCCTTCTTTTCACTGTGGGCAACAGGTCTTCGTGTGATCCAATGGCTCGCCTTACTCTGGTCTGGACCTCCAAGTTGGTAATGTTGTCTTTGTATGAGATGCCAAGGATCTTGCGGAAGCATCTCATCTCTAATGTCTGAATCCTTCTCTCGAGTTCAGCTGTCAGAGCCCACGACTCACAAGCATAGAGAAATATGGCAATGACCAGGGAGCGCATTGGTCTGAGCTTGGAACTGATTTGATGTTTCTGTCATTCCTTCTTCTTCTTCCGAATACTGGATAGGGTTCGATGAACATTAGTATCCAATGAATGAGTGATGGTTTAGAGCTGCATGGTTCTCTATTTGGGGTTTTAGATGGATCTTAGTCTGACTAGCGCTGCTGTCGTTTGTGCAACTCTGGAGAGCACTTCACGTTTTGATCCCTCATCTGAAACAAGGGCCCGGAGGTACTTGAAGTTCTGAACTGTCTCTAGTTTTTCTCCTTTGATAGCGATGTTGGCGCTGATGCCGTTGGTGTTGTTGGTCATAAGTGTCTTTTCGGTGCTGATTCCCATGCCGAAAGCAGCAGAACATTTGTCAAGGCGCTCTGCTAGGTCGGCTAGTTCCTGCTCTTCTCCTGTTAGTCCGTTGATGTCATCAGCAAAACGTAGGTTTGTTACCATTCTGCCAATAATGCTTGTTATTGTACCTTGATGTCCCACTAGTGCGTCAGTCTTAATCATCTACATGTGAATCTTGAAAAGAGTGGGTGAGAGTAAACAGATTCACGTCACTTGAGCTCTTAAAAGTAGAACCAACCAAACAATCAAAAATCACCAGGACTAAACCCGGCCTCCAGTGCACCGTCACGCCGGCCCCAATTAGTTTCTTGCCCTGTCCTGATGTTGCATACGGCAGAATGTGTGACAAATCGACAGATTTAAACCTTTTCAGGCTTGTCCTGATGTTGCGTGCACATACAAAATATGTAAAGGGGCGATGTTTTCATAGCAGTAGCTTTTTCAAACTAAACGATAAAAAAAAAAAAAAAAATTTGGGGGGGGGGGGGGGGGGGGCTGGAAATAATCAGAGAAGGCAGAGGTCAAAGTGGGAGAAAGAAAAGGGAGGCTACTTCATTTGCTGTCATACATGGGAGGCAGTCATACGCTCTGTCATGCGCACTGGCTGTCGCAATCTCAGACTGATCTCTCGGTGTTCACTTCTAGTTTTTAATTCTTATTACTGACCTAGAACAGCTCATGAAATATCCCAGCTGTGACTGCAGGTCGCAGGGCACATCATCGCCAACATTAGGTACATCATCATCAGCGGCAGCAGCAGCAGCAGCATTAACAAGATTTGATAGTCATTGTCCGTGTGAGCCGTTTTGTTATCTGGCATCCATCCTTTACATCTTTTGTGAACAGGAAGCTTAAGTTAGATATGGAAGGACTGCATGTGCATTGTGGGTCTGTATATGAAATTTCATTCACCGTGTCGATGTTTAAAGCACACTGGTCCCTTTGACCTTGAAAGAACGTGAAGACAAACGTCAGATTATGTTTACCAAAATACATACTTATGAGTGCAAGTCTGTATTGGACAGAGAAAATCATCGTCAGTTCACATACACACATGAGCGCGCACGCAAGCACACACACGCGCGCACACACACACACACTTGAGAAAGAGAGAAAGGGGAAGGAGGGGATCACCGCTTGGTTATCTTCAGTTGGAAATAAAACAAAACAAAAGAAAACCAAAACAAATAAACAAATCGACAACAACAACAACAACGACAGCAACAAACAGCGAGAGGAAAGGCCTACGCGTCAAGCCATTGCATCGATGTTCGTTTTCTGTTTAATCTTTCATTCCACTTCAGTGGCATTACTCCGAGACCGCTCATTCCTGCCCCCCACCCCCCATCCCCCTTCCCCGCCCTCCACAGCAACACCCCAATTTGTCCCGCAGTTGCAGACTTGGCTCCGACGATCCACACGGAGCAGTCAACACCCCGTCTTCACAAGGCAATCGATCGGAGGAGACACCGCCCTGCTGCCAAGTCACTTCGGTGGTGTTCAGGGGCCATAGTTACATGTCGTCGGTAAACTTACTTCCACAACGAGATGACCTCCTGGGTACAAACCGTGTGGGTTCAGCGCAGTCTACTTTCGTAACTATATTCTCTGGGTTTTGTCTCGGTTTCTACCTACGAAGTGTCCAGAAATCAAAGGGTGAAGGTCAGATAAAAAGAGGGATTCCCTCCTTCTGCGCATGTCTAGAATAACCCCCAACCTTCTGCGCATGCCCGCAAACACGCTGACACAGACACACACAAAATGGTTAAAAAAAACTACAAACACCTGGAGTAAGTGCAAAATATATTTCGCTTTATTTAAAGCTTCTTCAGTTGCAACCATGGACCAAACTGAAAGGATGAAACACAGAACTTAAAACGTAAACAACTGAATTAAAATCAAACACCAAGCCTATTTAAAATGCACGGGTTTTTTTCAGTACAAGAGTTCAGTAGCTGAACATGATCAACACACACAACCACACACCATACCTGAGCGCTAGCGCGCGTGCGCACATGTATATCTTCCTGAACAATAATGAAGGCAGGCCCGTGAATCACCGCGATAAAAAATCAAACTGAAAGAGAGGAGGGAGGAACTGGGCGTGGAAAGGTGGGGGGGGGGGGGGGGGGGGGGGGGAGAAAGAGGGAAAGCCTCAAGTTTAACCTAGTAAAATTCAACTGTAAGTATTCACACACACACACACACACACACACACACACACACACACACACACACACACACACACACACACTCACACACACTCACACATACACACACTCTCAAACTTAACCTGGCAAAACATGAATGTAAGCATTAAAACACACACACACACACACACACACACACACACACACACACACACCATGTTTAACCAAGGAAAATCTGACTGTAAGCTTTAAAACACATACACACCCAAACACATACACACTCACACACATACACACCCACGTACACATATACATACACTCACACCCACAAACACACACACACACACACACGCGCGCGCGCGCGCACCCACTCATACACACACGCACACGCACACACACACACACACACACACACACACACACACACACACACACACACCGGGGCTAATCCCAGACATTCAGTCCAGCCGGGTACATAGTTTTTAGTTTGTACCTCCAGAATCTTTCCCTCTGCTTGCGCACTGCATGGGCTGCTGGTCCTGTCGCCCCGATCTGCTCAATCACGGTTACTCTCAGGTCGTCCAGATGGTGGTCTGTTCTCTGGAAGTGACGAGCGACCAGCGTTTCCCTTTTGTCCCCCTCCCTGGTCGTCGCTTGTCCTGGGGGTCCCCTGCGCTGAGCCTTGATGTCTGAACGGTGACTGTGGAATCGTTTCTTGACTGCCTGGCCTGTCTCACCCACATACTGGACATCTCTGCAGCGCGCGCAGTCCACCAGGTAGATTACGTTCTTGCTGTTGCATCCTACGTTCGTCCTGATGGTGAATTTGCTTGCGGTTCTGACACTGCTGAAGGTGCAGGTTTCTTCCAGATGTCGCTCGCAGAGTATGCACCTTTTCGCTGAGCATTTGTAACACCCTGGCCTACTCTGGGCTTTGGGTGTAGGTGGGCAAGAGGGCATCAGGAGTCTTCTTAAGCTGATGCTCTTCCTTTCTCCAACAATAGGGGGAAGTGGCATAGCCCGCTTCATCCGTCGGCTCTGGTGTAAGTAGGCATCAGCTCTCTCAGCCATCTAGCTATAGGAGGGTGGGTGGGGTTGTGGGTAATAATAAAAGGGACTCTGTCGGCTCTCCTTTGCTGGCAGGTGTATTCCAGTGTCTGCTTACGGGGAATGGCCGACACCTTGGCGATAGCTGCTTGGAGAAGTCTCTGTGGGTACCCCCGTCTTAGAAGCTTAGCTTCTAGTTCTTTGCTTCTAGTCTGGAAGAGGTCATCTTCGGAGCAGATCCTTCTTAGTCGTAGGCACTGGCCATACGGGATGCCTCTGACACAGTGCCGGGGGTGGCTGGAATGGAAAGGGAGATACATGTTCACATCAGTGGACTTTGTATGGACGTCAGTGACGATGCGGCCGTCCACTAGGCTGATGCTGACATCCAAGTAGGGCACGCTGGTACGGCCATAGTTGCAGGTGAATTTGATGGTTTGGTGTTGTTCGTTCAACCACTCGACGAACTGCAGAAGGCTCTCTTCTCCGTGCATCCACAACAGAAGGATGTCGTCTATGAAGCGGCGCCAGTGTTGAGGATCGATGGTGTAGGGGGATGTGGATAACAGACGTCGCTCCAACCAGCCCATGAATATGTTAGCAATGGCTGGAGCCATCGGTGTGCCCATGGCTGTGCCCTGTATCTGCTTGAAGAGTTCACCATCAAACTCAAAGACATTGCTGTCAAGAACATGGTTGACAACCTGGAGAAGTGTGGAGATGGAGGGGATGGAGTCCGAGAGGTGTGTCTGGTTTTGCAGCATTTCACGCAGTGATACTGTCACCTCCTCGTGAGGAATACTAGGGTAAAGGGCCACTACGTCAATAGTGGCGATCAGTACCCTGTCTCCAAAGGGCTGCAGAGTGGTCTTCCAGTCCTCCAGGAGTTGCAGAACGTGTGTGGTGTCCTTCAGGTAAGAGGGTAGGCTGTGCACGACAGGCTGAAGCCAGTGGTCCACCAGTTTGGAGAGACGTTCTGTGGGGCCGTTGATGCCGGAAACTATAGGTCGGCCTGGCGGGTTTTGTTTGTCCTTATGGATCTTGGGTAGATGATAAAACGAATGTGTTCTCACGCTGTCTTTGTCTATTAGTCCCCATTCATAAGTCTTGAGGTCAATGGCGTTTTCTTCATGAAGCTGGTTCATGAGTAGATTTGATTTGTTCGCTATGTCAGCAGTGGGATCTGCGTTGAGGCGCTGGTAGTGACCAGTGCTGTTCAGTTGTTTGAGGGCTTCTTGATGATACTGGTTGAAGTCCTGCACCACCACAGCGCCGCCTTTGTCTGCTGGGGAAATGCGTAGGGTTCGGTTCTGAACCAGCTGTCTCAACTGGTGAAGGGCGGTTCTGCTGGCCTTACTCAGGTTGTGGTGCTGGGGACCCTCTGCAACATGGGAAGTCACCTTAGTCACCATGGCGGAACTGTATGCCTCCAGAGCCTCGTCTCTTCCTTTGGGGGGTTGCCAAAAGCTCTTTTTATAAAACCGAGGTCGAGAAGGAATGAGGGCGGGAGTGTCCTCATCAAACCAGTACTCTTTGAGTCGGATCCTCCTCAGGCCTTCCATGGTGTCATCCAGTAACTGCTCTTCGTTATACGAAGTGGGGGTGGGACAAAACTTGGGTCCAAACGCTAGCAGCCGTAACTGGTCTTCGGTGAGTTGTACTGATGACAAGTTGACCACCTGCTTCTCATCTGTAGGGATCACCGTTTTCCTACGTCTTTTTCGGAAGTGACGATTATTCTTTTGGGGGGAACCCAAGTACTGAGGGTTTAGGGTCTTCAAACCCTGGGCGCGAAACGTGTCCTGATCAAACAGGAGTGACTGAAGTTTACTTTTCTTAGTATAGTTGTGTTGTTTTCTGGTTTTGCTAGCTCTAACCTTAAGTTTAGAAACAAACTGTTGATAATGTTCGTTACTAACCTTACTCTGGAGTGAACTTTTCAGCTGTTCGAGCTGGATACGCAGGGAGTCGACTGACCTCACATAGAATTCTCTGCACTGTTTTGCTATGGAAATCTCCGTTGAAGACAGCGTTTGTTGAATTCCCTTATGTAGAGTGTGTACCTGGGGTAAAGCTGAAAAAGCAAATGAGATTCTCATTCCCCTAGGTGTAACATGTTTCTTCAGGCAAGTTCGGAGAAAGCGTTGATGAGAAGAGTACGTTTCGATCTTGGTGGTAAGATTCAGTCCATGGTTCATCTCTTTTCTGGGTACGTCAGATCCGGTCACGTCCGAAGACGAGTCGAATGCGGAGGGGTTCAAAAGGGTGTCCATGGTGGAGACAATGACGAGTGTCGAGAGATGATAGAGATTGCCACAGGTGGATCCAGCACTGGATACGATGTAGTTCCTCCACACTTAGTGGGGATAAATCAGAATGGTTAAAAAAAACTACAAACACCTGGAGTAAGTGCAAAATATATTTCGCTTTATTTAAAGCTTCTTCAGTTGCAACCATGGACCAAACTGAAAGGATGAAACACAGAACTTAAAACGTAAACAACTGAATTAAAATCAAACACCAAGCCTATTTAAAATGCACGGGTTTTTTCAGTACAAGAGTTCAGTAGCTGAACATGATCAACACACACAACCACACACCATACCTGAGCGCTAGCGCGCGTGCGCACATGTATATCTTCCTGAACAATAATGAAGGCAGGCCCGTGAATCACCGCGATAAAAAATCAAACTGAAAGAGAGGAGGGAGGAACTGGGCGTGGAAAGGTGGGGGGGGGGGGGGGGGGGGGGGGGGAAAGAGAAAGGGAAAGCCTCAAGTTTAACCTAGTAAAATTCAACTGTAAGTATTCACACACACACACACACACACACACACACACACACACACACACACACACACACTCACACACACTCACACATACACACACTCTCAAACTTAACCTGGCAAAACATGAATGTAAGCATTAAAACACACACACACACACACCACACACACACACACACACACACACACACACCATGTTTAACCAAGGAAAATCTGACTGTAAGCTTTAAAACACATACACACCCAAACACATACACACTCACACACATACACACCCACGTACACATATACATACACTCACACCCACAAACACACACACACACACACACACGCCGCGCGCGCGCACCCACTCATACACACACGCACCGCCACACCACACACACACACCACACACACACACACACACACACACACACACACCGGGGCTAATCCCAGACATTCAGTCCAGCCGGGTACATAGTTTTTAGTTTGTACCTCCAGAATCTTTCCCTCTGCTTGCGCACTGCATGGGCTGCTGGTCCTGTCGCCCCGATCTGCTCAATCACGGTTACTCTCAGGTCGTCCAGATGGTGGTCTGTTCTCTGGAAGTGACGAGCGACCAGCGTTTCCCTTTTGTCCCCCTCCCTGGTCGTCGCTTGTCCTGGGGGTCCCCTGCGCTGAGCCTTGATGTCTGAACGGTGACTGTGGAATCGTTTCTTGACTGCCTGGCCTGTCTCACCCACATACTGGACATCTCTGCAGCGCGCGCAGTCCACCAGGTAGATTACGTTCTTGCTGTTGCATCCTACGTTCGTCCTGATGGTGAATTTGCTTGCGGTTCTGACGCTGCTGAAGGTGCAGGTTTCTTCCAGATGTCGCTCGCAGAGTATGCACCTTTTCGCTGAGCATTTGTAACACCCTGGCCTACTCTGGGCTTTGGGTGTAGGTGGGCAAGAGGGCATCAGGAGTCTTCTTAAGCTGATGCTCTTCCTTTCTCCAACAATAGGGGGAAGTGGCATAGCCCGCTTCATCCGTCGGCTCTGGTGTAACGTAGGCATCAGCTCTCTCAGCCATCTAGCTATAGGAGGGTGGGTGGGGTTGTGGGTAATAATAAAAGGGACTCTGTCGGCTCTCCTTTGCTGGCAGGTGTATTCCAGTGTCTGCTTACGGGGAATGGCCGACACCTTGGCGATAGCTGCTTGGAGAAGTCTCTGTGGGTACCCCCGTCTTAGAAGCTTAGCTTCTAGTTCTTTGCTTCTAGTCTGGAAGAGGTCATCTTCGGAGCAGATCCTTCTTAGTCGTAGGCACTGGCCATACGGGATGCCTCTGACACAGTGCCGGGGGTGGCTGGAATGGAAAGGGAGATACATGTTCACATCAGTGGACTTTGTATGGACGTCAGTGACGATGCGGCCGTCCACTAGGCTGATGCTGACATCCAAGTAGGGCACGCTGGTACGGCCATAGTTGCAGGTGAATTTGATGGTTTGGTGTTGTTCGTTCAACCACTCGACGAACTGCAGAAGGCTCTCTTCTCCGTGCATCCACAACAGAAGGATGTCGTCTATGAAGCGGCGCCAGTGTTGAGGATCGATGGTGTAGGGGGATGTGGATAACAGACGTCGCTCCAACCAGCCCATGAATATGTTAGCAATGGCTGGAGCCATCGGTGTGCCCATGGCTGTGCCCTGTATCTGCTTGAAGAGTTCACCATCAAACTCAAAGACATTGCTGTCAAGAACATGGTTGACAACCTGGAGAAGTGTGGAGATGGAGGGGATGGAGTCCGAGAGGTGTGTCTGGTTTTGCAGCATTTCACGCAGTGATACTGTCACCTCCTCGTGAGGAATACTAGGGTAAAGGGCCACTACGTCAATAGTGGCGATCAGTACCCTGTCTCCAAAGGGCTGCAGAGTGGTCTTCCAGTCCTCCAGGAGTTGCAGAACGTGTGTGGTGTCCTTCAGGTAAGAGGGTAGGCTGTGCACGACAGGCTGAAGCCAGTGGTCCACCAGTTTGGAGAGACGTTCTGTGGGGCCGTTGATGCCGGAAACTATAGGTCGGCCTGGCGGGTTTTGTTTGTCCTTATGGATCTTGGGTAGATGATAAAACGAATGTGTTCTCACGCTGTCTTTGTCTATTAGTCCCCATTCATAAGTCTTGAGGTCAATGGCGTTTTCTTCATGAAGCTGGTTCATGAGTAGATTTGATTTGTTCGCTATGTCAGCAGTGGGATCTGCGTTGAGGCGCTGGTAGTGACCAGTGCTGTTCAGTTGTTTGAGGGCTTCTTGATGATACTGGTTGAAGTCCTGCACCACCACAGCGCCGCCTTTGTCTGCTGGGGAAATGCGTAGGGTTCGGTTCTGAACCAGCTGTCTCAACTGGTGAAGGGCGGTTCTGCTGGCCTTACTCAGGTTGTGGTGCTGGGGACCCTCTGCAACATGGGAAGTCACCTTAGTCACCATGGCGGAACTGTATGCCTCCAGAGCCTCGTCTCTTCCTTTGGGGGGTTGCCAAAAGCTCTTTTTATAAAACCGAGGTCGAGAAGGAATGAGGGCGGGAGTGTCCTCATCAAACCAGTACTCTTTGAGTCGGATCCTCCTCAGGCCTTCCATGGTGTCATCCAGTAACTGCTCTTCGTTATACGAAGTGGGGGTGGGACAAAACTTGGGTCCAAACGCTAGCAGCCGTAACTGGTCTTCGGTGAGTTGTACTGATGACAAGTTGACCACCTGCTTCTCATCTGTAGGGATCACCGTTTTCCTACGTCTTTTTCGGAAGTGACGATTATTCTTTTGGGGGGAACCCAAGTACTGAGGGTTTAGGGTCTTCAAACCCTGGGCGCGAAACGTGTCCTGATCAAACAGGAGTGACTGAAGTTTACTTTTCTTAGTATAGTTGTGTTGTTTTCTGGTTTTGCTAGCTCTAACCTTAAGTTTAGAAACAAACTGTTGATAATGTTCGTTACTAACCTTACTCTGGAGTGAACTTTTCAGCTGTTCGAGCTGGATACGCAGGGAGTCGACTGACCTCACATAGAATTCTCTGCACTGTTTTGCTATGGAAATCTCCGTTGAAGACAGCGTTTGTTGAATTCCCTTATGTAGAGTGTGTACCTGGGGTAAAGCTGAAAAAGCAAATGAGATTCTCATTCCCTAGGTGTAACATGTTTCTTCAGGCAAGTTCGGAGAAAGCGTTGATGAGAAGAGTACGTTTCGATCTTGGTGGTAAGATTCAGTCCATGGTTCATCTCTTTTCTGGGTACGTCAGATCCGGTCACGTCCGAAGACGAGTCGAATGCGGAGGGGTTCAAAAGGGTGTCCATGGTGGAGACAATGACGAGTGTCGAGAGATGATAGAGATTGCCACAGGTGGATCCAGCACTGGATACGATGTAGTTCCTCCCACACTTAGTGGGGATAAATCAGAATGGTTAAAAAAAACTACAAACACCTGGAGTAAGTGCAAAATATATTTCGCTTTATTTAAAGCTTCTTCAGTTGCAACCATGGACCAAACTGAAAGGATGAAACACAGAACTTAAAACGTAAACAACTGAATTAAAATCAAACACCAAGCCTATTTAAAATGCACGGGTTTTTTCAGTACAAGAGTTCAGTAGCTGAACATGATCAACACACACAACCACACACCATACCTGAGCGCTAGCGCGCGTGCGCACATGTATATCTTCCTGAACAATAATGAAGGCAGGCCCGTGAATCACCGCGATAAAAAATCAAACTGAAAGAGAGGAGGGAGGAACTGGGCGTGGAAAGGTGGGGGGGGGGGGGGGGGGGGGGGGAGAAAGAGGGAAAAGCCTCAAGTTTAACCTAGTAAAATTCAACTGTAAGTATTCACACACACACACACACACACACACACACACACACACACACACACACACACACACACACACTCACACACACTCACACATACACACACTCTCAAACTTAACCTGGCAAAACATGAATGTAAGCATTAAAACACACACACACACACACACACACACACACACACACACACACACACACACACACCATGTTTAACCAAGGAAAATCTGACTGTAAGCTTTAAAACACATACACACCCAAACACATACACACTCACACACATACACACCCACGTACACATATACATACACTCACACCCACAAACACACACACACACACACACACACACAGCGCGCGCGCGCACCCACTCATACACACACGCACACGCAACACACACACACACACACACACACACACACACACACACCGGGGCTAATCCCAGACATTCAGTCCAGCCGGGTACATAGTTTTTAGTTTGTACCTCCAGAATCTTTCCCTCTGCTTGCGCACTGCATGGGCTGCTGGTCCTGTCGCCCCGATCTGCTCAATCACGGTACTCTCAGGTCGTCCAGATGGTGGTCTGTTCTCTGGAAGTGACGAGCGACCAGCGTTTCCCTTTTGTCCCCCTCCCTGGTCGTCGCTTGTCCTGGGGGTCCCCTGCGCTGAGCCTTGATGTCTGAACGGTGACTGTGGAATCGTTTCTTGACTGCCTGGCCTGTCTCACCCACATACTGGACATCTCTGCAGCGCGCGCAGTCCACCAGGTAGATTACGTTCTTGCTGTTGCATCCTACGTTCGTCCTGATGGTGAATTTGCTTGCGGTTCTGACGCTGCTGAAGGTGCAGGTTTCTTCCAGATGTCGCTCGCAGAGTATGCACCTTTTCGCTGAGCATTTGTAACACCCTGGCCTACTCTGGGCTTTGGGTGTAGGTGGGCAAGAGGGCATCAGGAGTCTTCTTAAGCTGATGCTCTTCCTTTCTCCAACAATAGGGGGAAGTGGCATAGCCCGCTTCATCCGTCGGCTCTGGTGTAACGTAGGCATCAGCTCTCTCAGCCATCTAGCTATAGGAGGGTGGGTGGGGTTGTGGGTAATAATAAAAGGGACTCTGTCGGCTCTCCTTTGCTGGCAGGTGTATTCCAGTGTCTGCTTACGGGGAATGGCCGACACCTTGGCGATAGCTGCTTGGAGAAGTCTCTGTGGGTACCCCCGTCTTAGAAGCTTAGCTTCTAGTTCTTTGCTTCTAGTCTGGAAGAGGTCATCTTCGGAGCAGATCCTTCTTAGTCGTAGGCACTGGCCATACGGGATGCCTCTGACACAGTGCCGGGGGTGGCTGGAATGGAAAGGGAGATACATGTTCACATCAGTGGACTTTGTATGGACGTCAGTGACGATGCGGCCGTCCACTAGGCTGATGCTGACATCCAAGTAGGGCACGCTGGTACGGCCATAGTTGCAGGTGAATTTGATGGTTTGGTGTTGTTCGTTCAACCACTCGACGAACTGCAGAAGGCTCTCTTCTCCGTGCATCCACAACAGAAGGATGTCGTCTATGAAGCGGCGCCAGTGTTGAGGATCGATGGTGTAGGGGGATGTGGATAACAGACGTCGCTCCAACCAGCCCATGAATATGTTAGCAATGGCTGGAGCCATCGGTGTGCCCATGGCTGTGCCCTGTATCTGCTTGAAGAGTTCACCATCAAACTCAAAGACATTGCTGTCAAGAACATGGTTGACAACCTGGAGAAGTGTGGAGATGGAGGGGATGGAGTCCGAGAGGTGTGTCTGGTTTTGCAGCATTTCACGCAGTGATACTGTCACCTCCTCGTGAGGAATACTAGGGTAAAGGGCCACTACGTCAATAGTGGCGATCAGTACCCTGTCTCCAAAGGGCTGCAGAGTGGTCTTCCAGTCCTCCAGGAGTTGCAGAACGTGTGTGGTGTCCTTCAGGTAAGAGGGTAGGCTGTGCACGACAGGCTGAAGCCAGTGGTCCACCAGTTTGGAGAGACGTTCTGTGGGGCCGTTGATGCCGGAAACTATAGGTCGGCCTGGCGGGTTTTGTTTGTCCTTATGGATCTTGGGTAGATGATAAAACGAATGTGTTCTCACGCTGTCTTTGTCTATTAGTCCCCATTCATAAGTCTTGAGGTCAATGGCGTTTTCTTCATGAAGCTGGTTCATGAGTAGATTTGATTTGTTCGCTATGTCAGCAGTGGGATCTGCGTTGAGGCGCTGGTAGTGACCAGTGCTGTTCAGTTGTTTGAGGGCTTCTTGATGATACTGGTTGAAGTCCTGCACCACCACAGCGCCGCCTTTGTCTGCTGGGGAAATGCGTAGGGTTCGGTTCTGAACCAGCTGTCTCAACTGGTGAAGGGCGGTTCTGCTGGCCTTACTCAGGTTGTGGTGCTGGGGACCCTCTGCAACATGGGAAGTCACCTTAGTCACCATGGCGGAACTGTATGCCTCCAGAGCCTCGTCTCTTCCTTTGGGGGGTTGCCAAAAGCTCTTTTTATAAAACCGAGGTCGAGAAGGAATGAGGGCGGGAGTGTCCTCATCAAACCAGTACTCTTTGAGTCGGATCCTCCTCAGGCCTTCCATGGTGTCATCCAGTAACTGCTCTTCGTTATACGAAGTGGGGGTGGGACAAAACTTGGGTCCAAACGCTAGCAGCCGTAACTGGTCTTCGGTGAGTTGTACTGATGACAAGTTGACCACCTGCTTCTCATCTGTAGGGATCACCGTTTTCCTACGTCTTTTTCGGAAGTGACGATTATTCTTTTGGGGGGAACCCAAGTACTGAGGGTTTAGGGTCTTCAAACCCTGGGCGCGAAACGTGTCCTGATCAAACAGGAGTGACTGAAGTTTACTTTTCTTAGTATAGTTGTGTTGTTTTCTGGTTTTGCTAGCTCTAACCTTAAGTTTAGAAACAAACTGTTGATAATGTTCGTTACTAACCTTACTCTGGAGTGAACTTTTCAGCTGTTCGAGCTGGATACGCAGGGAGTCGACTGACCTCACATAGAATTCTCTGCACTGTTTTGCTATGGAAATCTCCGTTGAAGACAGCGTTTGTTGAATTCCCTTATGTAGAGTGTGTACCTGGGGTAAAGCTGAAAAAGCAAATGAGATTCTCATTCCCCTAGGTGTAACATGTTTCTTCAGGCAAGTTCGGAGAAAGCGTTGATGAGAAGAGTACGTTTCGATCTTGGTGGTAAGATTCAGTCCATGGTTCATCTCTTTTCTGGGTACGTCAGATCCGGTCACGTCCGAAGACGAGTCGAATGCGGAGGGGTTCAAAAGGGTGTCCATGGTGGAGACAATGACGAGTGTCGAGAGATGATAGAGATTGCCACAGGTGGATCCAGCACTGGATACGATGTAGTTCCTCCCACACTTAGTGGGGATAAATCAGAATGGTTAAAAAAAACTACAAACACCTGGAGTAAGTGCAAAAATATTTCGCTTTATTTAAAGCTTCTTCAGTTGCAACCATGGACCAAACTGAAAGGATGAAACACAGAACTTAAAACGTAAACAACTGAATTAAAATCAAACACCAAGCCTATTTAAAATGCACGGGTTTTTTCAGTACAAGAGTTCAGTAGCTGAACATGATCAACACACACAACCACACACCATACCTGAGCGCTAGCGCGCGTGCGCACATGTATATCTTCCTGAACAATAATGAAGGCAGGCCCGTGAATCACCGCGATAAAAAATCAAACTGAAAGAGAGGAGGGAGGAACTGGGCGTGGAAAGGTGGGGGGGGGGGGGGGGGGGGGGAGAAAGAGGGAAAGCCTCAAGTTTAACCTAGTAAAATTCAACTGTAAGTATTCACACACACACACACACACACACACACACACACACACACACACACACACACACACACACACACACACACTCACACACACTCACACATACACACACTCTCAAACTTAACCTGGCAAAACATGAATGTAAGCATTAAAACACACACACACACACACACACACACACCACACACCACACACACACACACACCATGTTTAACCAAGGAAAATCTGACTGTAAGCTTTAAAACACATACACACCCAAACACATACACACTCACACACATACACACCCACGTACACATATACATACACTCACACCCACAAACACACACACACACACACACACACGCGCGCGCGCGCACCCACTCATACACACACGCACACGCACACACACACACACACACACACACACACACACACACACAACACCGGGGCTAATCCCAGACATTCAGTCCAGCCGGGTACATAGTTTTTAGTTTGTACCTCCAGAATCTTTCCCTCTGCTTGCGCACTGCATGGGCTGCTGGTCCTGTCGCCCCGATCTGCTCAATCACGGTTACTCTCAGGTCGTCCAGATGGTGGTCTGTTCTCTGGAAGTGACGAGCGACCAGCGTTTCCCTTTTGTCCCCCTCCCTGGTCGTCGCTTGTCCTGGGGGGTCCCTGCGCTGAGCCTTGATGTCTGAACGGTGACTGTGGAATCGTTTCTTGACTGCCTGGCCTGTCTCACCCACATACTGGACATCTCTGCAGCGTGCGCAGTCCACCAGGTAGATTACGTTCTTGCTGTTGCATCCTACGTTCGTCCTGATGGTGAATTTGCTTGCGGTTCTGACGCTGCTGAAGGTGCAGGTTTCTTCCAGATGTCGCTCGCAGAGTATGCACCTTTTCGCTGAGCATTTGTAACACCCTGGCCTACTCTGGGCTTTGGGTGTAGGTGGGCAAGAGGGCATCAGGAGTCTTCTTAAGCTGATGCTCTTCCTTTCTCCAACAATAGGGGGAAGTGGCATAGCCCGCTTCATCCGTCGGCTCTGGTGTAACGTAGGCATCAGCTCTCTCAGCCATCTAGCTATAGGAGGGTGGGTGGGGTTGTGGGTAATAATAAAAGGGACTCTGTCGGCTCTCCTTTGCTGGCAGGTGTATTCCAGTGTCTGCTTACGGGGAATGGCCGACACCTTGGCGATAGCTGCTTGGAGAAGTCTCTGTGGGTACCCCCGTCTTAGAAGCTTAGCTTCTAGTTCTTTGCTTCTAGTCTGGAAGAGGTCATCTTCGGAGCAGATCCTTCTTAGTCGTAGGCACTGGCCATACGGGATGCCTCTGACACAGTGCCGGGGGTGGCTGGAATGGAAAGGGAGATACATGTTCACATCAGTGGACTTTGTATGGACGTCAGTGACGATGCGGCCGTCCACTAGGCTGATGCTGACATCCAAGTAGGGCACGCTGGTACGGCCATAGTTGCAGGTGAATTTGATGGTTTGGTGTTGTTCGTTCAACCACTCGACGAACTGCAGAAGGCTCTCTTCTCCGTGCATCCACAACAGAAGGATGTCGTCTATGAAGCGGCGCCAGTGTTGAGGATCGATGGTGTAGGGGGATGTGGATAACAGACGTCGCTCCAACCAGCCATGAATATGTTAGCAATGGCTGGAGCCATCGGTGTGCCCATGGCTGTGCCCTGTATCTGCTTGAAGAGTTCACCATCAAACTCAAAGACATTGCTGTCAAGAACATGGTTGACAACCTGGAGAAGTGTGGAGATGGAGGGGATGGAGTCCGAGAGGTGTGTCTGGTTTTGCAGCATTTCACGCAGTGATACTGTCACCTCCTCGTGAGGAATACTAGGGTAAAGGGCCACTACGTCAATAGTAGCGATCAGTACCCTGTCTCCAAAGGGCTGCAGAGTGGTCTTCCAGTCCTCCAGGAGTTGCAGAACGTGTGTGGTGTCCTTCAGGTAAGAGGGTAGGCTGTGCACGACAGGCTGAAGCCAGTGGTCCACCAGTTTGGAGAGACGTTCTGTGGGGCCGTTGATGCCGGAAAACTATAGGTCGGCCTGGCGGGTTTTGTTTGTCCTTATGGATCTTGGGTAGATGATAAAACGAATGTGTTCTCACGCTGTCTTTGTCTATTAGTCCCCATTCATAAGTCTTGAGGTCAATGGCGTTTTCTTCATGAAGCTGGTTCATGAGTAGATTTGATTTGTTCGCTATGTCAGCAGTGGGATCTGCGTTGAGGCGCTGGTAGTGACCAGTGCTGTTCAGTTGTTTGAGGGCTTCTTGATGATACTGGTTGAAGTCCTGCACCACCACAGCGCCGCCTTTGTCTGCTGGGGAAATGCGTAGGGTTCGGTTCTGAACCAGCTGTCTCAACTGGTGAAGGGCGGTTCTGCTGGCCTTACTCAGGTTGTGGTGCTGGGGACCCTCTGCAACATGGGAAGTCACCTTAGTCACCATGGCGGAACTGTATGCCTCCAGAGCCTCGTCTCTTCCTTTGGGGGGTTGCCAAAAGCTCTTTTATAAAACCGAGGTCGAGAAGGAACGAGGGCGGGAGTGTCCTCATCAAACCAGTACTCTTTGAGTCGGATCCTCCTCAGGCCTTCCATGGTGTCATCCAGTAACTGCTCTTCGTTATACGAAGTGGGGGTGGGACAAAACTTGGGTCCAAACGCTAGCAGCCGTAACTGGTCTTCGGTGAGTTGTACTGATGACAAGTTGACCACCTGCTTCTCATCTGTAGGGATCACCGTTTTCCTACGTCTTTTTCGGAAGTGACGATTATTCTTTTGGGGGGAACCCAAGTACTGAGGGTTTAGGGTCTTCAAACCCTGGGCGCGAAACGTGTCCTGATCAAACAGGAGTGACTGAAGTTTACTTTTCTTAGTATAGTTGTGTTGTTTTCTGGTTTTGCTAGCTCTAACCTTAAGTTTAGAAACAAACTGTTGATAATGTTCGTTACTAACCTTACTCTGGAGTGAACTTTTCAGCTGTTCGAGCTGGATACGCAGGGAGTCGACTGACCTCACATAGAATTCTCTGCACTGTTTTGCTATGGAAATCTCCGTTGAAGACAGCGTTTGTTGAATTCCCTTATGTAGAGTGTGTACCTGGGGTAAAGCTGAAAAAGCAAATGAGATTCTCATTCCCCTAGGTGTAACATGTTTCTTCAGGCAAGTTCGGAGAAAGCGTTGATGAGAAGAGTACGTTTCGATCTTGGTGGTAAGATTCAGTCCATGGTTCATCTCTTTTCTGGGTACGTCAGATCCGGTCACGTCCGAAGACGAGTCGAATGCGGAGGGGTTCAAAAGGGTGTCCATGGTGGAGACAATGACGAGTGTCGAGAGATGATAGAGATTGCCACAGGTGGATCCAGCACTGGATACGATGTAGTTCCTCCCACACTTAGTGGGGATAAATCAGAATGGTTAAAAAAAACTACAAACACCTGGAGTAAGTGCAAAATATATTTCGCTTTATTTAAAGCTTCTTCAGTTGCAACCATGGACCAAACTGAAAGGATGAAACACAGAACTTAAAACGTAAACAACTGAATTAAAATCAAACACCAAGCCTATTTAAAATGCATGGGTTTTTTCAGTACAAGAGTTCAGTAGCTGAACATGATCAACACACACAACCACACACCATACCTGAGCGCTAGCGCGCGTGCGCACATGTATATCTTCCTGAACAATAATGAAGGCAGGCCCGTGAATCACCGCGATAAAAAATCAAACTGAAAGAGAGGAGGGAGGAACTGGGCGTGGAAAGGTGGGGGGGGGGGGGGGGGGGGGGGGGGGGGGGGGGGGGGGAGAAAGAGGGAAAGCCTCAAGTTTAACCTAGTAAAATTCAACTGTAAGTATTCACACACACACACACACACACACACACACACACACACACACACACACACCACACACACACACACACACTCACACACACTCACACATACACACACTCTCAAACTTAACCTGGCAAAACATGAATGTAAGCATTAAAACACACACACACACACACACACACACACACACACAACACACACACCATGTTTAACCAAGGAAAATCTGACTGTAAGCTTTAAAACACATACACACCCAAACACATACACACTCACACACATACACACCCACGTACACATATACATACACTCACACCCACAAACACACACACACACACACACACACGCGCGCGCGCGCACCCACTCATACACACACGCACACGCACACACACACACACACACACACACCACACACACACACACACACACACACCGGGGCTAATCCAGACATTCAGTCCAGCCGGGTACATAGTTTTTAGTTTGTACCTCCAGAATCTTTCCCTCTGCTTGCGCACTGCATGGGCTGCTGGTCCTGTCGCCCCGATCTGCTCAATCACGGTTACTCTCAGGTCGTCCAGATGGTGGTCTGTTCTCTGGAAGTGACGAGCGACCAGCGTTTCCCTTTTGTCCCCCTCCCTGGTCGTCGCTTGTCCTGGGGGTCCCCTGCGCTGAGCCTTGATGTCTGAACGGTGACTGTGGAATCGTTTCTTGACTGCCTGGCCTGTCTCACCCACATACTGGACATCTCTGCAGCGCGCGCAGTCCACCAGGTAGATTACGTTCTTGCTGTTGCATCCTACGTTCGTCCTGATGGTGAATTTGCTTGCGGTTCTGACGCTGCTGAAGGTGCAGGTTTCTTCCAGATGTCGCTCGCAGAGTATGCACCTTTTCGCTGAGCATTTGTAACACCCTGGCCTACTCTGGGCTTTGGGTGTAGGTGGGCAAGAGGGCATCAGGAGTCTTCTTAAGCTGATGCTCTTCCTTTCTCCAACAATAGGGGGAAGTGGCATAGCCCGCTTCATCCGTCGGCTCTGGTGTAACGTAGGCATCAGCTCTCTCAGCCATCTAGCTATAGGAGGGTGGGTGGGGTTGTGGGTAATAATAAAAGGGACTCTGTCGGCTCTCCTTTGCTGGCAGGTGTATTCCAGTGTCTGCTTACGGGGAATGGCCGACACCTTGGCGATAGCTGCTTGGAGAAGTCTCTGTGGGTACCCCCGTCTTAGAAGCTTAGCTTCTAGTTCTTTGCTTCTAGTCTGGAAGAGGTCATCTTCGGAGCAGATCCTTCTTAGTCGTAGGCACTGGCCATACGGGATGCCTCTGACACAGTGCCGGGGGTGGCTGGAATGGAAAGGGAGATACATGTTCACATCAGTGGACTTTGTATGGACGTCAGTGACGATGCGGCCGTCCACTAGGCTGATGCTGACATCCAAGTAGGGCACGCTGGTACGGCCATAGTTGCAGGTGAATTTGATGGTTTGGTGTTGTTCGTTCAACCACTCGACGAACTGCAGAAGGCTCTCTTCTCCGTGCATCCACAACAGAAGGATGTCGTCTATGAAGCGGCGCCAGTGTTGAGGATCGATGGTGTAGGGGGATGTGGATAACAGACGTCGCTCCAACCAGCCCATGAATATGTTAGCAATGGCTGGAGCCATCGGTGTGCCCATGGCTGTGCCCTGTATCTGCTTGAAGAGTTCACCATCAAACTCAAAGACATTGCTGTCAAGAACATGGTTGACAACCTGGAGAAGTGTGGAGATGGAGGGGATGGAGTCCGAGAGGTGTGTCTGGTTTTGCAGCATTTCACGCAGTGATACTGTCACCTCCTCGTGAGGAATACTAGGGTAAAGGGCCACTACGTCAATAGTGGCGATCAGTACCCTGTCTCCAAAGGGCTGCAGAGTGGTCTTCCAGTCCTCCAGGAGTTGCAGAACGTGTGTGGTGTCCTTCAGGTAAGAGGGTAGGCTGTGCACGACAGGCTGAAGCCAGTGGTCCACCAGTTTGGAGAGACGTTCTGTGGGGCCGTTGATGCCGGAAACTATAGGTCGGCCTGGCGGGTTTTGTTTGTCCTTATGGATCTTGGGTAGATGATAAAACGAATGTGTTCTCACGCTGTCTTTGTCTATTAGTCCCCATTCATAAGTCTTGAGGTCAATGGCGTTTTCTTCATGAAGCTGGTTCATGAGTAGATTTGATTTGTTCGCTATGTCAGCAGTGGGATCTGCGTTGAGGCGCTGGTAGTGACCAGTGCTGTTCAGTTGTTTGAGGGCTTCTTGATGATACTGGTTGAAGTCCTGCACCACCACAGCGCCGCCTTTGTCTGCTGGGGAAATGCGTAGGGTTCGGTTCTGAACCAGCTGTCTCAACTGGTGAAGGGCGGTTCTGCTGGCCTTACTCAGGTTGTGGTGCTGGGGACCCTCTGCAACATGGGAAGTCACCTTAGTCACCATGGCGGAACTGTATGCCTCCAGAGCCTCGTCTCTTCCTTTGGGGGGTTGCCAAAAGCTCTTTTTATAAAACCGAGGTCGAGAAGGAATGAGGGCGGGAGTGTCCTCATCAAACCAGTACTCTTTGAGTCGGATCCTCCTCAGGCCTTCCATGGTGTCATCCAGTAACTGCTCTTCGTTATACGAAGTGGGGGTGGGACAAAACTTGGGTCCAAACGCTAGCAGCCGTAACTGGTCTTCGGTGAGTTGTACTGATGACAAGTTGACCACCTGCTTCTCATCTGTAGGGATCACCGTTTTCCTACGTCTTTTTCGGAAGTGACGATTATTCTTTTGGGGGGAACCCAAGTACTGAGGGTTTAGGGTCTTCAAACCCTGGGCGCGAAACGTGTCCTGATCAAACAGGAGTGACTGAAGTTTACTTTTCTTAGTATAGTTGTGTTGTTTTCTGGTTTTGCTAGCTCTAACCTTAAGTTTAGAAACAAACTGTTGATAATGTTCGTTACTAACCTTACTCTGGAGTGAACTTTTCAGCTGTTCGAGCTGGATACGCAGGGAGTCGACTGACCTCACATAGAATTCTCTGCACTGTTTTGCTATGGAAATCTCCGTTGAAGACAGCGTTTGTTGAATTCCCTTATGTAGAGTGTGTACCTGGGGTAAAGCTGAAAAAGCAAATGAGATTCTCATTCCCCTAGGTGTAACATGTTTCTTCAGGCAAGTTCGGAGAAAGCGTTGATGAGAAGAGTACGTTTCGATCTTGGTGGTAAGATTCAGTCCATGGTTCATCTCTTTTCTGGGTACGTCAGATCCGGTCACGTCCGAAGACGAGTCGAATGCGGAGGGGTTCAAAAGGGTTGTCCATGGTGGAGACAATGACGAGTGTCGAGAGATGATAGAGATTGCCACAGGTGGATCCAGCACTGGATACGATGTAGTTCCTCCCACACTTAGTGGGGATAAATCAGAATGGTTAAAAAAAACTACAAACACCTGGAGTAAGTGCAAAATATATTTCGCTTTATTTAAAGCTTCTTCAGTTGCAACCATGGACCAAACTGAAAGGATGAAACACAGAACTTAAAACGTAAACAACTGAATTAAAATCAAACACCAAGCCTATTTAAAATGCATGGGTTTTTTCAGTACAAGAGTTCAGTAGCTGAACATGATCAACACACACAACCACACACCATACCTGAGCGCTAGCGCGCGTGCGCACATGTATATCTTCCTGAACAATAATGAAGGCAGGCCCGTGAATCACCGCGATAAAAAATCAAACTGAAAGAGAGGAGGGAGGAACTGGGCGTGGAAAGGTGGGGGGGGGGGGGGGGGAGAAAAGAGGGAAAGCCTCAAGTTTAACCTAGTAAAATTCAACTGTAAGTATTCACACACACACACACACACACACACACACACACACACACACACACACACACACACACACACACACTCACACACACTCACACATACACACACTCTCAAACTTAACCTGGCAAAACATGAATGTAAGCATTAAAACACACACACACACACACACACACACACACACACACACACACACACACACACACACACACCATGTTTAACCAAGGAAAATCTGACTGTAAGCTTTAAAACACATACACACCCAAACACATACACACTCACACACCATACACACCCACGTACACATATACATACACTCACACCCACAAACACACACACACACACACACACGCGCGCGCGCGCGCACCCACTCATACACACACGCACACGCACACACACACACACACCACACACACACACACACACACACACACACACCGGGGCTAATCCCAGACATTCAGTCCAGCCGGGTACATAGTTTTTTTGTTTGTACCTCCAGAATCTTTCCCTCTGCTTGCGCACTGCATGGGCTGCTGGTCCTGTCGCCCCGATCTGCTCAATCACGGTTACTCTCAGGTCGTCCAGATGGTGGTCTGTTCTCTGGAAGTGACGAGCGACCAGCGTTTCCCTTTTGTCCCCCTCCCTGGTCGTCGCTTGTCCTGGGGGTCCCCTGCGCTGAGCCTTGATGTCTGAACGGTGACTGTGGAATCGTTTCTTGACTGCCTGGCCTGTCTCACCCACATACTGGACATCTCTGCAGCGCGCGCAGTCCACCAGGTAGATTACGTTCTTGCTGTTGCATCCTACGTTCGTCCTGATGGTGAATTTTGCTTGCGGTTCTGACGCTGCTGAAGGTGCAGGTTTCTTCCAGATGTCGCTCGCAGAGTATGCACCTTTTCGCTGAGCATTTGTAACACCCTGGCCTACTCTGGGCTTTGGGTGTAGGTGGGCAAGAGGGCATCAGGAGTCTTCTTAAGCTGATGCTCTTCCTTTCTCCAACAATAGGGGGAAGTGGCATAGCCGCTTCATCCGTCGGCTCTGGTGTAAACGTAGGCATCAGCTCTCTCAGCCATCTAGCTATAGGAGGGTGGGTGGGGTTGTGGGTAATAATAAAAGGGACTCTGTCGGCTCTCCTTTGCTGGCAGGTGTATTCCAGTGTCTGCTTACGGGGAATGGCCGACACCTTGGCGATAGCTGCTTGGAGAAGTCTCTGTGGGTACCCCCGTCTTAGAAGCTTAGCTTCTAGTTCTTTGCTTCTAGTCTGGAAGAGGTCATCTTCGGAGCAGATCCTTCTTAGTCGTAGGCACTGGCCATACGGGATGCCTCTGACACAGTGCCGGGGGTGGCTGGAATGGAAAGGGAGATACATGTTCACATCAGTGGACTTTGTATGGACGTCAGTGACGATGCGGCCGTCCACTAGGCTGATGCTGACATCCAAGTAGGGCACGCTGGTACGGCCATAGTTGCAGGTGAATTTGATGGTTTGGTGTTGTTCGTTCAACCACTCGACGAACTGCAGAAGGCTCTCTTCTCCGTGCATCCACAACAGAAGGATGTCGTCTATGAAGCGGCGCCAGTGTTGAGGATCGATGGTGTAGGGGATGTGGATAACAGACGTCGCTCCAACCAGCCCATGAATATGTTAGCAATGGCTGGAGCCATCGGTGTGCCCATGGCTGTGCCCTGTATCTGCTTGAAGAGTTCACCATCAAACTCAAAGACATTGCTGTCAAGAACATGGTTGACAACCTGGAGAAGTGTGGAGATGGAGGGGATGGAGTCCGAGAGGTGTGTCTGGTTTTGCAGCATTTCACGCAGTGATACTGTCACCTCCTCGTGAGGAATACTAGGGTAAAGGGCCACTACGTCAATAGTGGCGATCAGTACCTGTCTCCAAAGGGCTGCAGAGTGGTCTTCCAGTCCTCCAGGAGTTGCAGAACGTGTGTGGTGTCCTTCAGGTAAGAGGGTAGGCTGTGCACGACAGGCTGAAGCCAGTGGTCCACCAGTTTGGAGGAGACGTTCTGTGGGGCCGTTGATGCCGGAAACAAATAGGTCGGCCTGGCGGGTTTTGTTTGTCCTTATGGATCTTGGGTAGATGATAAAACGAATGTGTTCTCACGCTGTCTTTGTCTATTAGTCCCCATTCATAAGTCTTGAGGTCAATGGCGTTTTCTTCATGAAGCTGGTTCATGAGTAGATTTGATTTGTTCGCTATGTCAGCAGTGGGATCTGCGTTGAGGCGATGGTAGTGACCAGTGCTGTTCAGTTGTTTGAGGGCTTCTTGATGATACTGGTTGAAGTCCTGCACCACCACAGCGCCGCCTTTGTCTGCTGGGGAAATGCGTAGGGTTCGGTTCTGAACCAGCTGTCTCAACTGGTTGAAGGGCGGTTCTGCTGGCCTTACTCAGGTTGTGGTGCTGGGGACCCTCTGCAACATGGGAAGTCACCTTAGTCACCATGGCGGAACTGTATGCCCTCCAGAGCCTCGGGCTCTTCCTTTGGGGGGTTGCCAAAAGCTCTTTTTATAAAACCGAGGTCGAGAAGGAATGAGGGCGGGAGTGTCCTCATCAAACCAGTACTCTTTGAGTCGGATCCTCCTCAGGCCTTCCATGGTGTCATCCAGTAACTGCTCTTCGATTATACGAAGTGGGGGTGGGACAAAACTTGGGTCCAAACGCTAGCAGCCGTAACTGGTCTTCGGTGAGTTGTACTGATGACAAGTTGACCACCTGCTTCTCATCTGTAGGGATCACCGTTTTCCTACGTCTTTTTCGGAAGTGACGATTATTCTTTTGGGGGGAACCCAAGTACTGAGGGTTTAGGGTCTTCAAACCCTGGGCGCGAAACGTGTCCTGATCAAACAGGAGTGACTGAAGTTTACTTTTCTTAGTATAGTTGTGTTGTTTTCTGGTTTTGCTAGCTCTAACCTTAAGTTTAGAAACAAACTGTTGATAATGTTCGTTACTAACCTTACTCTGGAAGGGGAACTTTCAGCTGTTCGAGCTGGATAGCAGGGAGTCGATGACCTCACATAGAATTCTCTGCACTGTTTTGCTATGGAAATCTCCGTTGAAGACACGTTTGTTGAATTCCCTTATGTAGAGTGTGTACCCGGGGTAAAGCTGAAAAGCAATGAGATTCTCATTCCCCTAGGTGTAACATGTTTCTTCAGGCAAGTTCGGAGGGAAAACGTTGATGAGAAGAGTACGTTTCGATCTTGGTGGTTAAGATTCAGTCCATGGTTCATCTCTTTTCTGGGTACGCCGATCCGGTCACGTCCGAAGCCGAGTCGAATGCGGAGGGGTTCAAAAGGGTGTCCATGGTGGAGACATGACGAGTGTCGAGAGATGATAGAGATTGCCAAAAAGGTGGATCCAGCACTGGATACGATGTAGTTCCTCCCACCTTGTGGGGATTAAATCAGAATGGTTAAAAAAAAATACAAACACCTGGAAGTAAGTGCAAAATATATTTCGCTTTATTAAAGCTTCTTCAGTTGCAACCATGGACCAAACTGAAAGGATGAAACACGAACTTAAAACGTAAACACTGAATTAAAATCAAACACCAAGCTATTAAAATGCATGGGTTTTTTCAGTACAAGAGTTCAGTAGCTGAACATGATCAACACACACAACCACACACCATACCTGAGCGCTAGCGCGCGTGCGCACATGTATATCTTCCTGAACAATAATGAAGCAGGCCCGTGAATCACCGCGATAAAAAATCAAACTGAAAGAGAGAGAGGGAGGAATGGGCGTGGAAAGGTGGGGGGGGGGGGGGGGGGGGGGGGGAGAAAGAGGGAAAGCCTCAAGTTTAACCTAGTAAAATTCAACTGAAAGTATTCACACACACACACACACACCACACACCCCACACACACACACACAACACACACACACACACCCCACTCACAAAAATCACACATACAAAACACTCTCAAACTTAACCTGGCAAAACATGAATGTAAGCATTAAAAACACACACACACACACACACACACACACACACACACACACACACACCCCACACAACCCATGTTTAACCAAGGAAAATCTGGGCTGTAAGCTTTAAAACACATAAAACCCCAAAACAAACACACTCAAAACATACACACCCACGTTACACATATACCTACACTCACACCCACAAACACACACCCCACACACACACCACGCCCCGCGCGCCGCCACCCACTCATACACACACGCACACAAAAACACACACACACCACACACACCACACACACACACACAAAACACACACCGGGGCTAATCCCAGCATTCAGTCCAGCCGGGTACATAGTTTTTAGTTTGTACCTCCAGAATCTTTCCCTCTGCTTGCGCACTGCTGGGCTGCTTGGCCGCGCCCCGATTGCTCAATCCGGTTTCTTCAGGTCGTC